>HG992039.1:11260490-12500980 GCA_905220475.3 Ennomos fuscantarius
ACTATCTAGGCGTAGCGTGACGCCAGCTTCCGCCATATTGAATATCAAATAAATGTCAAATAAGGAGTTTTGGCAGGAAAACGAGAAATTATTTTCCAAGATTTGTGTTATTTTTAGTGTTAGTGCATAAAATTGGTGGTGTTTTATTCGTTAAGCGCTAGTTTACAGGCTTGAGTGGTGGAAAGTGGTATAATGATGGTGAAACATTTGTTGTCGTGTGGTTTTCAAAACTCCATAGAAGCTTCTAGTAAAGTTGCCACCACTTTACTAGGAGTATGACTTAGACTAGACTATGACTTGACTTGATGACTTGGACTGTGATGACACATATCTGTGTGAAATATCATTAACTTGATAAATTTTGGCAAAATTGTGGCGAAATAGCCGCAGAAGCCACTAATAAGATTCAGTGGAATTCAATTCAATCAATTACTTGACACTGGCTAAATACACAAAAGTGTGTAGCCAAAAAAGCAACCAAAAAATGTCTTTGACATTACTGTCCTGTTTGTAAAAAATCTACCGCTGAATCTAGATTACATCGGGTTTTGTAGGAAAACCGGTTGAGATTATAGACACAAAAAATTATAATTATTTATGAATATTCCAATAATGAATGCACTTGTATAAGTTTACTAGTTGCGTCCCGCGGTTTCACCCGCGGATAAAAAGTATTTTAATTATTTGCTCATCCCACGAGAAATTTTCACTTTTCCGGAATAAAATCTAGCCTATATGTTAATCTAGTGTATAAGCTATCTTGGTACTGAATTTCATCCAAATCCATTCAGCTGTTTAAGCGGGAAGGAGTAACAAACATACACACATACAAACTTTCGCCTTTATAATATTAGAGTGATTAGTGTGATGTGATAGACTAAAAATTACAATTTAAACATCGAAATCGTGAGATAATTTTTTTTTAGCTATCAATATTACTAATTTTTGTAAAAACAAAATCAATATCGAGGACTCTTTATAGTTCCGCCTTGAAACCGTATTAAACCTCAGCGTCACGGTTTTGTGACGCGTGCGACGGCACATCCATCACAATGTGTTAACAGCTTTACAATCACCACCATGCAATCCATAACCACTTAATTTCCAAGGCAGTGAGTTCTATTTTTCTTTGACAAGCTTCCGAAATAAAATTGTCCGTGGAATATGTAACAAACTTCCTTTTGCATTTGTCTTGAACATTCAGCCTAAGTGTTAGAGGAGATTTTCGTTTGATTTTCTATATTTATAAGATTGCTGCGGTTGAGATTTTTCACGTAACACGTCCAAAAGGGGGGTAGCTGAAACGGAAAATTGCGATATAACTTTATTTTTGAGGATAAGATTGACGACTTAAAGTAGCTGGTTCATGAATCGTGATATATTTGAGGACGATTTATATTACCTTCTACATTTGTAAACGATATTGCACTTATTTGGCACAACGAATAAGCATTGCAATTGAACGGGGCAATGCTGCCAGCATGTTGGGTACGCTACCTACTGGTAGTGGGCTGGAGCATTTTTTTTTTTTGGTAAGGATTGACGTGACGTGGCTGCCCATATCAGCTGCAGTGTTACTCGGAACTCTAAAGTATAGAGTTTCGCGTGACACTGCACTGCGCACGTCATCCTGAGACATCAGCACGATCTAGTAATAAGATTACTAAACTGTGAGATCAGATCATAAAGTCTCATTTGCCCAGTAATTTCACTAGCTACAGTGCCCTTCAAACCGGAACACAGCAGTGATTGCGCACTACTGATTGGCGGCAGAATAACTGGCAAAGCGGTGGTACCTACCTAGACGAACTTTGCAGAAAAGTCCTACTACCTAGTAAAATACCCATTTGGACTGTCTATAGGTCATCGCAGCCAGTATAGTCGAAATGTTTTTTTTTTGTAGTAATAGTAGTAGTAGGTAGTTTTTAGTATTAGTTATTAAATATTGTAGTATTTAGAAAACAAAGGCAATTTGCCGGGTTAAAAAAATATTTTAGCATATTATGTGGCATTCGAAGAACTCTTTCATTTGAGTACTTGAGTACTTGAGTACTAGATTCTCTAAGACCACTCTTCACCATTACACAACGATTGACTCATAATTTTATTATGTTGGTACTAAACTATCATACAAAGAAAGACATGGTTATGGCACATTCATCATTTTACTGTGGCGTTATGTTTTTTTTTTTGGCTCCACACTTTTGCGTATTTAGCAAGTGTCAAGTAATTAATAATTTTTCATGTTAATTTATATTAAACAATGTGTGCAGGCAAGTCAGGTCACAGTCCAAGTTTCTTTTTTTTATGTTAAGGAATGACGTGACGAGCTAGCCGTTCGCCTGGTGTTAAACGACATGGCTGCCCATATCAGCTGCAGTGTCACTCGGAACTCTAAAGTATAGAGGTTCGCGTGACACTGCACTGCGCACGTCATCCAGAGACATCAGCACAATCTAGTAATAAGATTACTAAACTGTGAGATCAGATCATAAAGTCTCATTTGCCCAGTAATTTCACTAGCTACAGTGCCCTTCAAACCGGAACACAGCAGTGCTTGCGCACTACTGCTTGGCGGCAGAATAACTGGCAAAGCGGTGGTACCTACCTAGACGAACTTTGCAGTAAAGTCCTACCATCTAGTAAAGTAGTACCACCAAGTCTTCAAGTCAAGTCATAGTCTAGTCTAGTCAAGTCATACTCCTAGTAAAGTGGTGGCAACTTTACCAGTAGCTCCATGTAGTTTTGGAAACAATACGAAAAGAAACGTTTCACCATCATTACACCACTTTTCCACACTCATGCGTTCCATCCAGCACTTAACGAATAAAACGCCACCAATTTTATGCACTAACACTGAACACAAGTTTTGGAAAATCATACAATGCAGTTACGCGATCATTTTCGTTTTCCCGCCAAAACTCTACTGTGGCATTTTAGCTGACAAAATAAGACTTTGACATAACTATACAAAAATTTCTTACTTGACATTGGCAGAATTATAACTAAAATGCTATAGAAGGCCATTAAATATAAAGATGAAGAAGATTACGACCAACGTCACGTCACTGTAACACTAATCAAATCACCCACTGGACACTCAACGGCATCCGACCGCAAGAACAAATTACAAAGACCCGATAGATCTACATACACCGAACGCGGGGTATTGATTAAAAAAGCAACATAAATTAGCGAATTGTAAGGGTGAGAGCGGGGTGGCTGTTGTCAAAAAAGTTTTATAAGTGTTTATGTGTATGTGCGCACTCGCCCCCCGCCCACCCGCGCAACGGACTCCCCGTTGACACCCTTTCGCGTATACCCACATTTGAGATGACAGCCGCTGGTAATACTGGATCGAGACTATTTAAAATTCCTGGCAGCTGGCAATTTAAATATGTACTTGGAGTTTGGCGGGAAAACGAAAAATATCGTGTCACTGCATTGTATTATTTCCAAAACTTGTGTTATTTTCAGTGTTAGTGCATAAAATTGGTGGCATTTTATTCGTTAAGTACTGGATTACAGGCGTGAGTGTGGGAAAGTGGTATCATAATGGTGAAACGTTTTTTTTCGTGTTGTTTCCATAACTCCATAGAAGCTTTTGGTAAAGTTGCCACCACTTTACTAGGAGTATGACTTGACTAGACTAGATTATGATTTGACTTGATGACTTGGACTGTGACTTGACTTGACACATACAACATACATATTATGTATAATATAAATTAACTTGAAAAATTAATTACTTTGATTGTTTAGTTAGCCGAAACCAAAACAAAAAAAAATTATGTACTTGTTGTCCAATTAGCCATCAAATTGATTTATTTCTTCTTTCCGTATATGTAATGTACATACACTTTTTTTGGATTGTATTGAGAAATTGAAAATTCAGACATAGATTATGCAATGTAATGTGGATCACAGACCGTGTACGTGGCCAAACGTGGCATATGTCGGGGCGCGCGGTGGCTGGATGACAACTGACATTGACAGCAAATTAATGTTTTTTTTTTGTGTTTTGGCTCCACACTTTTGTGAAAACTACCGTAATCAAAAAAATACTGCATTCATAAAATAAATAAATAATTATAATTGCATAAGTTGATAAAAAATGCTATGCAATAGCTATACCGCGGCAGTCTCCGAGTGCCACACGTCTTTTTCTTTCTTTTTTTACTTTTGTTGTTTTCGCTCCACACTTTGTCGTATTTAGCAAGTTTTCTTATTTCATATTCATAGTACATATTGTGCTTTATTAGTTCTATTCTTTTTTATTTTCTTCGTTGTTATTGTTTTAGTATTTATGTTATTTGGTTGTTTCCTGAGGTTTGTGATGTTATGAATATGGGTTCCTACCGGAAATCAGTTATTAAGGTCTAACGATCTTAATTGCACGCTGAGTAAGGACCGTGTGATTTATATTGTATTGTTACGGACCAGCAGGCCTAGCACGGCCGGTGGACAACTTCTCCCCAGGGAGTAGATAACAAACTTATCCTCACTGTCACTTTATTCCACTCTGCGAGCATGGCCGCGACAGTGGAATGCTTTATCCGGGGGATAAACGGCGGGAGTAGCGTTTTTAGATTTCTCTACCGTATTGTTGCCAGTACGAGAAAATTTAACTAAAATGACATTACATGCTTCAATATTTTGTTCAGTCCATCAAACCATCGATAATTGTTCGGCTAAATATACTGGGATTGTAGACAAAATATAAAAATTAAGAAAATATAAGGTTTTTGAGTCTGTGTCCTTGTGTTAATCAAAGAGTATGTAACGACTACTATGTATATGAGTGAGAGTAAGTGAGTAGTTTAAATTAAAATTTTATTTTGTTTGTAATATGAGCGGAAAAACGTGATTAATTATTGTGTAGTAGTTATATTTTAAATTTTTATATGTATATATTTTATAATAATATATACTCAAAAAATATATTCATCATTTAAGTTAATTACGTAAATTAAATAATTTCCTTATTAAAACTAAACTAATAATTATATTTTCACGAATATTTCGCTATGTATTTTTTTGTATTGAAACTCATTTCCCGGGATTTAGAAGGGATTACTTGTATTCCGAATGTTCCGGTGTAACTTTCGCTCCAAAATTGGAGTTCCCGCGATTAAACATAGTTATAATAGGCACGCGACATTTTTGTGCCTATTAAAACACTTTGACTTCCTTATACCCACCTACAAGAGTCGAAGATAAATATTCTCTGCTTTGTGTCAATTCAAGAGACTATTATCCACTTTTTTCCGAGTCCGTGCTCTGAAGCGGGGAGTAGCGGGATATAATGTCTACGATAATGTCAAAGGGAAATATTTCTTTCCTCTCCTCGTTGCCGTGCTACGTAAGGTGGAGAGGGGGATTATTTTAACTGACAGGTGGAAAAAACCGGGGGAAAGACAATTTCTCCACATGCCGTGCTAAGCCTGATGAAGTAAATTTAACTAAAAAAAACAATTATTAAACAAAAATAGATTTATATTACTCTCAATCAAAGTTTACAAAATTAAATGCAACGAGAATTAGCTCCGTAGCTAGTCCGCACGCTCCGACCGTTCGAAATAAAGTGAACGAGCCGATGCGCCTGCTCCTCGCTCGAGGCCTCGCCAAGTCTGATGACGCGGCGGGTGGCCACGCCCTCTTCGTCTCTTCTTGACTTGTTACACGGCCTCTCCTGACGGGCGGCCGTCCTCGACCGCAACTCTGGATAGTTCAGAGCTGGATCCAGCGTCATTCTCAGCCATCAGATCAGAATTAGCTGTCAACACACACAAAAGTACACGTTAAAAATGTATTGTTCACTGTACCTAGTGAACAAACTGCCTTTTTGAAAATAAAAATCAAACATTCAAAATTCGTCTTCCAGCATGGAGTCACTCAGTATACACTCGTTATCACATTCATTCCGAATTTAGAATACAACATTCATCATTCTCGCGAGGGCCCTCATTCACACCAAACCATACAAAATCAAACCAAACCAAACCGGCATTGACTAGTATACCGTGACAGTGTCCGTTACAGACAACTGTCCTGCCGTGGTAGAGAATCACACTCAATACCAACGTGAATATGGGAAACCCATCTGCCGACCGGTAGAGAATCACACTCGATACTTACTCGAGGTTGTTTTGGCAAATAGTCGTGATGGGCGTTTGTGACCATATTACTCCTAAAAACCTATATCAAAATGTTCATTTGCTATAAGGAGCTGGTTTTTCCAAATAAAATGCCTTTATATCACTTCTGAGCCAAAATCTTATTATCCCTGTAGCACTACACTGACATACAAGTACATGTAAATTAAACACCACCGCACACAGACACGCACACAAATAAAAACGTAAAGAAACACGGCGAAAGGAAGAATGTATTAAGAAAGCGGGAGCGGGACAACCTTCTAATTAGCACCTCGGGGAAGAAAGGGACGCGTATACACGACACGCTAATTAAGAATACAAGAAGAAAGGCGCGTTTTATGTACGCGAAATGCGCCCTTGTCCGTGTGGATTTGGCAAAGTGTGCGTGGATTTTCCATCTGCGACGCGCGTGTGTAAGTGTTGTGTTATTAACTCATTATGTGAAGAGTTAGCGAGTACATAAGCCTTTATTTACTGGTTAATTGAAAGCGGTTTCTTGATAAGAACTGGCGAAGACAGGATAGCGGTACCTATCGACAAAATTTGACGTTCGGTATTGACGTTAAAATAAAGTTGCGTCGAAAAATAAATGAAAAGTGGCGAGTAAGTTTGCGAAGGATGGTCGGTAAAGAGTTTGGAACTTTTTTGAAGGTTGCTTAATCCGATTTTCCTGGACCGTGATTTTGTTTGTTTATTTTAAAAATACTTACCTTTTCTACTATATTTTTAATGCTTTTTGTATAATGCTGCTTTACCACAGACTCCTGGGTCCGTGCTCTATTTTAATAAATTACTTATTTATATATTCTACTCTTCTTTTAACAAAATCGATATAAGAGGGACTACTTCTTTTATTGTTTTGTTTTTTATTGTTTGTATTTTTTATATTTCTTACAATTTTAAATTGAATGGTTTATATTAAAATTTTATAAGTTAACTTACCAAAACACTGTTTAAAACTATCGTGGATGTATTCTATCTAATGGATATTTGTTACTCTTTCACACTCAAACGGCTAGAGTTGAATGAAATTTGGATTAAAGATAGCTATATAGTGGATTAACACATAGGGTATTTATCCGTGCATGAAACCGCGGGGTGCCGCTAGTATGACGATAAATGAAGCACTTACCTAATCTAACCTATATAATTATATCTTTATTGTGTTTATAAATTTTTGTTTTTTATTTGATGTAAGGCTTCAGGAAATATGACGAAGACTAGACTCACGTGACGTTCACTGGAAATCAAAGTAGAGCAGTGAAAATAAATTCACATCAAAATTTAAAAATATTTATTTGACGCCTTCTGGTTTGGTGGTTGAGCAGGTTGGCTCGGAACCAGGAGGCAGCGGGTTCGATTCCCACGGCAGGACAAGTATTTGTGTACAGAAAAAAAGCGCAAATGCTTGTTCTGAGTCTGGGTGTTGTTGGACCATGGTCCTCTTCCTGGGTCCTTGACACAGGAAATCCTAGTTAAGGTTCAGGATCTATGTGATCGTCGGGTGTAATTATTATTATAAATCGATTAATGACTATAATTTATGATGACGATCATTTTGCCTAAGTCTTCAATTAACAGTAAGCACGTGGTCTGTGCGTAATATAGGTTTTATTCAGTCACAGATAACCCCCTATACCCTATTATCTGTGACTGAATAAAACCTATATTACGCACAGACCACGTGCACGTGAATAAAACCTATAAAGTATCTAAATATTAACGTTTAAATATACCATAGGGTATAGGGAGTTATCTGTGACTGAATAAAACCTATAAAGTATCTAAATATTAACGTTTAAATATACCATAGGGTATAGGGAGTTATCTGTGACTGAATAAAACCTATAAGGTATCTAAATATTAACGTTTAAATATACCATAGGGTATAGGGAGTTATCTGTGACTGAATAAAACCTATAATATACAGATTTTCCCCTAGGGGTGTGACTGAATAAAACCTATAATATACAGATAGCCCCCTAGAGGTATAAACCCCTAGGGGTTACCTGTACATTCAGTGCACCGTGCTGCGGACGAGTCAAACGCAAGCCCATTTGAAATTAAAAACCAAACATTTTGAGCTCAACCAAAAGTTGCTCAATGTTTTCTCACAATGCTTTAACTTTTTCTTTTTTTAAACGTTAACCGTAAAGAAGCAAGGCTAATGACGAGCTGTCTGTGCCCGATAAGACGCATCGTCAGATCACCTCGCGACAGCCGACAAAACCTTATCTCCTCGTAGGTTTATTTGTTTTAAGCTTTCAAAGCGAACGAATGAAACAGCCTCTGTATTGAATTACATTAAACGTCCTATCTATCTTATATCTTCAAAGGAATTAACACCCTGTGTAAAAGAAATAAGGTGAGGTTTGGTTAGGTTACGTGCGTGAGATACACAGCTTGAGTTTTTCATCGTCTCGGAAAAAGCTTGCAAGAAAGCAAAGAATGGTGGAAGAAAGGGGAAGGGACACCAAGGAGATATGTCTCAGTACGCCGTGATGAATTAAATTTTTAAGGGGTGTTTGGGGGGGCAACTTGCCCCTTTCATTGGCGCGTCTTCATCCAGTTGTTCGTTTCTCTAATTTGTATTTTTAATGTGCGTCGTTGTTTAGAGTTAGAAAGATTAGTAGACTAAGTTTTGGATCAAATTTCCAATTTCACGTAATAGTCTTTAAATGAGCAGAAATTATTTGCGTTACATTGCATTGTCTTCAAAATTGTGTGTGTAACTTTTTTTTAAAGTTTACTTTCACAACCTACTGAGCCATCAGGCCAGAGAAAACATTCCAAGCAAACGTAGTGAAAATTGCTTATTTATCAAACGAGTAATTCTAAATCTAATCTTATGATTTTGTACCTTTTTTTTAGAAGCGAAGCAATAGGGCTTAAAGAGATAGCTCATAAGAGTAAGTACAAATTCCGCACACAACAGACTTAAAAAGTCATCGGTACAGGGCCGAGCAGGATTTGAACCTGGGTGCGTCAGTTTGAAAGTCACACGAGCAACTTACTCATCACTTTTATGTGCCAACTCACTTCTGCGTATAGGGGTATCTGATTAACTACTACTTAAAAAATAGCCGAAACCAAAATTTACCGTACATTATCAGCTAGCCTAGGAATCAATGACGTCACAATTAATTTCCTCCTTCCGACATACCCCACATGCAAGCTGTGTAACATGCAAGCGTGGGCACGTATGCAAGCACTCATGCTCACAAAAAACGAATCGATAGTCCAAAACAAAAGAGTAACCCTCTGAATATGCTAAAATCGATGCGAAGAAGTGTCATTAAAGAACCCCCAAAAATTAAAACCCCCTGTTTGTGTGCACACACACACGCACAGATATGACTAATAGAAGTGCACACATGACAGAGTTTAATGAACTATTCACGGAGCGCCGGTTTCGCAATCTTTTATTGGATGTTTTTTGGTAATTTATGCAAAGTTTTGTTATGATAGGTTGGTTTATATTTAAATAAAGAATCAAGATCGTTTGAAATTTCTATGAAACTCTCGAAAAAGATCCAATTTTCATTTGCAGAAGATTTTTAGTATTCATTTGTTTTATTTGTATCTCTATGGATGCGTGTGCTAATCAAATATTGTAGTTCCAATTTAAATGCTAAGTAGTCATATAAACACATGGTAGCACGCAAATGTTAGATCATCATTATCATCATCATCCTCAGCCTGTGTTAGTCTACTGCTGGACATAGGCCTCTCGCAAGGTACGCCATTGAGCCCGGTCTTCGGCTCTTCTCATCCAATGACTGCCAGCCATTCGGCGCAAGTCGTCGGTCCACCTAATAATGTTAGATACTAGTGACAAAATTTAATTACCGATACTGCTATTTTTTTGCTTTTTATAAAACAACGAGCTTCTGCCCGCAGCTTCGCCTGCGGCGTGGCCTATGGGAAAATAATTCAACCACCCATTTCACCCTCTTAAGGGTAGATTTTCGAAAAATCCTTTCTTAGCGGATGCCTACGTCATAACATCTACCTTTTTTATTTATGTTAATGAATGATGTGACGAGCTAGTCGTTCACCTGATGTTAAGCGCCACGGCCGCCCATAACATAACAGTGTCAATCGGAACTCTAAAACATAGTTTCTGCGCGACACTGTACTGCGCACATCATCCTGAGACATCAGCACAGTCTGGTAATAAGATTACTCGACTGTGAGATCAGATCATAAAGTCTCAATTGCTCAGTAATTTCACTAGCTACAGTGCCCTTCAAACCGGAACACAGTAGTGCTTGCACTCTACTGCTTGGCGGCAGAATAACTGGCAAAGCGGTGGTACCTACCTAGACGAACTTTGCAACAAAGTCCTACCATCTAGTAAAATCTCCACCTAGTAAAAACATCTACCTGCATGCCAAATTTCAGCCCGATCCGTCCAGTGGTTTGGCTCGTGCGTTGATAGATCACTATGTCAGTCAGTCACCTTTGAGTTATATATATTTAGATTAGATATATTCACACAGTCGTATTTTATTAATTTGACGATTGAACAAACAATTCTTGGATAATTTAGTCACTGTTAAGATTATTGTTATAGTTGATGCTAGAAATATGTAATGACAAACAAATCTTGGTGACGCTGTAAAGGTCGGTAGGGACAAACAGCATTAGCCCGTTCAAAAAAAAAAAACATTATTTTATGACCTGATTTCTCGATCCTTAGGATCCTAGATCCTGCTTGGCACAACTCGCGATAATATTGTCACTTAAAGCGCGGTGTAAACCGAAAATCAACAAAAAGCGCTTTGTCGACGTCAATACTGTAACGTGACGTGTCAAATAATCATATTTTTTTCTAAATAGAAAATAACACAAAAACCGGAATGACCGAACAAAACTTAACTAAGTACTTTCGTTTTCATAAAACAAAATTGTTCTTTATTTACAAAAACACCTCTATGAACGTAGTCCTCAATATGCTCCAAATTTTCAGCGATAACAATACTTTTTTTTACAAATCATATAGCAAGACAGCGAAATGCTCTAAAGGAATGGCCAGATAAAATATTTAAACTAAAAAAAAAACATGTTCTTATGTATAGTTTAGTTTTTTTCTTTTTCCTAAGTTCAATTATATAAGTAGCCTTTTTTGTGTATTGTTGTGTAAATTAAATAAATTTTAATTTCTTAAAAAATAAAACCAGCAAAATTAACACATTTTCTACCTACCCTAGTTTGACATCACATAATGATATGCAATTTTCAACTTTAAACAGAGAGCTATTAAAATTATATAAAATAATAATAATAATAATATATTATATAAAATGCCTAAAATAGATAAAAAATAGCTTGTGACCGGGCCTTAAAACATCAAGTGAAATCTGGCCAAACGCCATCCTATCTAATAAGAAATAGTTACTATCACCAAGGGATTTATGAAGGTGCACGTTCGATCGCTACCACTTATAATAGGTCTTTACCTATGAAATTGCCGTATTGCAGTAGAGACTTTTTCAAACAAAAAAAAATTTGATTGGCTATGAATTCTAAATTCAAATTAATTTTGTTTTAAAAATATGACATTCTATTTACAATATAAGTCTTTTGTTTATTGATTAGCGTTGTATTTTCATTACATTTCAACATTTTTCCTCATAATGGATACTTTGAAATTTCGTGTAATTATGGAATATGAGTTCCGTCGTGGCACCAACGCGGCACAAACGACACGTAACATCAACGACGTTTACGGAGAGAACTGTACAAACGAACGTACAACCCGTTATTGGTTTGCTCGGTTCCGTTCTGGGAATTTTGACTTGAAAAATGAACCTCGTGGTCGTCCGGAAACTTTGGTCAACAATGATGAATTAAAGGCGATTGTGGAAGCTGATGAATCTCAATCTACAGCTGAGCTGGCAGCAGCTTTTGATGTTAGCATCAAAACAATATTGGTCCATTTGCGACAGATTGGCAAGATAAAAAAGCTTGATAGATGGGTGCCCCACGAACTTAACGATCGCCAGCGCAACGTACGCGTCGAGACTTGCCTTGCGCTGCTTAACAGGCACAGAAATGAAGGAATTTTGAACCGAATTGTTACGTGCGACAAAAATGGATTCTTTTTGACAATCGAAAGCGCTCAGCAAGTTGGTTAGATCCTGTTTCGCTACCAAAGCAATGTGCAAAACGAAAAATGACCCCTAGAAAGGTGATGGTCACAGTTTGGTGGTCTAGTGCTGGTGTGATTCATCATAGCTTTTTACAAAATGGCGAGAGCATTACTGGAGATGTGTACATTGAAGAACTGACCACAATGATGGCGAAACTCGCAAGTCTGCAACCAGCTTTGGTCAATCGGTCGTCTCCACTGCTACTTCACGACAAAGCGCGACCCCATACTGCACAACAGACCGTCTCTAAGCTGCATGAGTTGGGTTTGGAAGCTCTCCCTCATCCGCCATACTCACCAGATCTTGCGCCTACCGACTATTACTTTTTCCAAAATTTGGACAACTTTTTAGCGGGAAAAAAATTCAATTCCCGAGAGGCAGTACAAAACGCCTTTGAAGAGTTTGTTGTCTCCCGTCCTGCTGATTTTTTCAAGAAGGGCATCCATAAACTGCCACAGCGTTGGCAAAGATGCATTGATTGCAGGGGACTTGACTTTGAATAAAAGAAATAAATAAGTTCGAAAAAAAAATACTTTAACTTTTTTCAAACAAAACGGCAATTTCATAGGTAAAGACCTAATATTTACTATAGAATATGGCATCCAATACAGTCAACAAGCTTCTAGTATTTAATTTTTAACTCATATCTTCTTATTATCACCCAAAGAACATCAAACGAATACCAAAAAGAGATCCATAATATTCTGTAGCAGGCCGAAGTAATTGCATTAATAAATCAACCTATTACACTGTACATACGCGTACAAGATGCGAAGCGGCGATGAGTTTTAAAGTTTTTAAGGGTTCGCCGAAGATTGCGTGCCTTGATTACCGACCCCCACCCCCGGGGTGGCATCCCTCCACACACGGGACTCTGCCCGCCGAAAACACACCGCTGCCCTCCCTTTTTTAAGGAGGGAAAATTAAAAGTATTGTGTGTGGATGAAAGGTTTTGATACTTGGAAGACAGTGGGGATTTTGTGACTTTTTGATGTGAATTTTTTTGTGTGATTTTAAATTATCTTATTAATATTATTTGTTATACTACTGTACATAACGTAACGTGACATGATCATTTTGGTTCTGTATTATATTTATTTTTAATAGATGTGATATTACAATTATTTTACTTTCATCATTTTTATGACGTTTCACGAAGTACCCAAAACAAATCATATAAATAGATTAAGCTTTGAAAGGTTAATGATTTTAATATTTAACGTAAATAATGCAGGAGATGGCAACAGCCTGCATAAACACAAATAACAAACAAGAACTTTTAAAACGGCAAGTTGCCTTTATTCTTTCAACGAAATACAACAATGATGTAATAACTAATACTAAACACTACCTACAACAAAAACAAAATTGGCAAGTCAAACAAACAAGTCACAGTCACTTCTTATATTACATTTGCAAATATAATCTTGACATTATTATGTGTAATTTCTGAAAATAAAAGAAGACTTTTTTTTTTTCTTTTTATGTTACTGAATGATTTGACGAGCTAGCCGTTCACCTGATGTTAAGCGCCACGGCTGTCCATAACAGAACAGTGTCAATCGGAACCCCAAAATAGAGTTTCGAGCAACACTGCACTGCGCACATCATCCTGAGACATCAGCACAGTCTGGTAATAAGATTACTCGACTGTGAGATCAGATCATAAAGTCTCAATTGCCCAGTAATTTCACTAGATACAGTGCCCTTCAAACCGGAACACAGTAGTGCTTGCGCACTACTGCTTGGCGGCAGAATAACTGGCAAAGCGGTGGTACCTACCTAGACGAACTTTGCAACAAAGTCCTACCACCTAGTAATTAGTAGACTACTACTAAGTTCTTAATTGAATATTTGAAAGTACCAAGACTTTTAACGAGGGTGGCCTCGAAGACATGTGCGGGAGGACATTGCCGTTCGTTCATTTACGAACGATTGTAATTTCTTGCTGCGTAGTATCGCGAGATGTTATTAAAAATATTACGTGGATATTGGTATGATGGCTTTCGAGGGAAGATTTTATGAAAATAAATATTTTTATGTTATTTTACTCCAGTTTAATTTTCTGATATTCCTATAGATTTGGGTATAAATAGAGTTTTTGTTACTAGTTACATTAGTTTTCAAATGAAATATTTTTAGCGACATAATTTTAAGTAAACAGTTTATTCAGCCTCCGGTCTCCAAACTATTTAAAAACTGTGTTTCGGGATCAAGCTTCTTCTTCCATAAATAAACAAATTTCATTTTGTGCAGCACATTTTAACGCCTTTAGTTCCTATTTTAAAAGAAAGTTTTCTTATGTTATCCTTCATTCACCTGTACAAAAAAAGAAAAAAATCGCAATCACCGCTGAAAGTACCAAACAATTTCCATCCTTCCGCAATTGTTCAGCACTCGAAATAAGAACATGTAATATATAAAGCCGGTTTAAATAATAATATTGATCAAAAAGCACAGGCCTGCTCTACATAAACTCATAATCACAAATTTAAGACTGCCCGCCTTAAAACTGTCACCTTAAGCCTAATACACACTCGCGTCACGTCCCCCGCTCATTTGGAGTCCCCATCGATCGGAGACAAAGCCTCGGCAGCCCCGATAAACGAATTAAGGAAATGGGAGATTTTTTATCTGGGCCGCGGGGAGACACGCGTAGTAAAACGCGCCAATACTTTCTTATGCGAAGTCCCTCCGACCGATAATTAGACGGGAGGTTGTGTGTGTGCGTGGCTTTATGGTGTGCAGCTTTGTTTTTAATTTCGGGGTGTGTTGGGAGTTTTGCGTCGATTTCCTTAAGAGAAACGAGCTTGTCGTTTTGTTGGGATACCACGGTATCTTAATTACACTTTTTATGTCAGGCCATTTCGCCACACTACTTTAACCATTTTACTTATAAAGCTTAACTTGTGGTTGATTGATATTTTGCTACATTCTAGATTAGCAAAAAATCACAAACGGGTGTGAAAAAAAATAACGATCACATACATAGATCCTGGACCGTAATTTGGATTCCCAGTTTCTAGGGACCGGGGAACTGCGAGGACCATGATCCCGCAACACTCACACTTAGAACAAGTATTTGAGTTTTTTCCTGTGCACAAATACTCGCCTTATCGCGGGAATCGAACCTACCGCCTCTAGGTCACCACACAGCGGGTTGTTAATTTTTTTTATTTTATTTTATTTATTAAACAAAAACCACAGCTCTTAAAATTTAACATTAACATATCTTAATTAGCAAAACTTACAGCCAAATACGGTTTTACATTTTTTAAATTAGGTACATGTGATTGTGTTGTTCAACTGTCATTGAAAGAGTGCAGCTACACAAGTCATGTCATTATATTATTTGTGTGAGAAAGAGGGTGCATATGTGGTAAATGATAATACATATTTATGATAATATATAGATATATAATATGATATGATAGCAAAACCTATACCTATAAATATTCTCACAACATACATACTTATATACTTATATAAATATAATATACTTACTGATACAAAAGTTTGTGTTTACTTAGTGACTTTGCCACTTTCATTTAGTACTCTTATAACTTCATATTTAAATATTTGCTTACTCTCATGAAACACATCAATATTATTAAATTTTTTATTGTAAGTCCTGTGCAAACGATTCGCCAGAGAGTTTTGGGCATAATTAGTATCTGTGTGCTTAATGGCGAATAAACTTGTATGTCTTGTTCTACGATCAGGAACACAAAAACTCAATAGTCTTGATGACAACTCCAAAGAGTCTATATAATTATTACAAACACCGTGTAAAAAACACATATCAGTCAAAGTTCTTCTGTTTTCAAGAGTCATGAGTTGGTGATGGACGCACGATTCATGATAGTCTTTAAAATTACGATAGCAACGAAAATTCAGGTGTTTAACAAATTTATTCTGTATGCTTTCCAGATTCTGAATATAGGTAATATAGTAGTAGTATAATAGAATATAGGTAATATAGTAGTAGTATAGTAGTAGTAATAAGTTAAATGCAGAGTAATTTGATAAAACGCCAAATTTTATGTTATAAAACTAAGGTAAAATGTAACTCTACGTGTTACGACACTACCTCTTTTCCAGTTACAGAAAATTAAAGAAAATTCAAAATAATATATTCATAAAAATTGTTTCACAAACGAAAAACTTCACCGCACCCACCCTAAAACAAGCGCACCGCAAAAGTCAATAAATTAAGCTTGGAACACATGTATCACCCCCCGTTCGATAACTTAGTAATTAAGAAAGACATTAATCAAAGATTGGAGACACGCCGGGTTTTCTACGCATTTGATTGCGATGACAAACTGCCATAAGTCATGCATTCGCGAGTGGGTGCTGAGCCTTACAATAGAGTAGATAATATTACTGTAGTGAATAGAATTCAAACGATGTCGACGTGTGCTAGGTTACGGTTCTATACGCTTTTTTAGAATGAAGACGCGATGCTTGAGCTGTCTAGTTATAAAATAATGAATGGCTTGCTTCGGGGTACGTAAGATAACAATAGATAAACATAATAATAAATGCTTGAATTTAGAATCACAAAATACATATGTATTTTGTGATTCTAAAAAATGAAAAAAGCGAAATAAGTGAAATGTCCAAAAATATTAATTTATATAAATTAATATTTTTGGACATTTCACACGTGCTATGGAATCCAGATATCTGATACAATACTGAGATACTTTTTGTTTGTAAATAAATACATAGACTACAAATAAAATATAATAACAAAAAACTGCATGAGTTGAAGCAGGCTCCATCAAAATACTGTTGCATGCTGATATCCACATCTATTGCAGCACCAAACTGCGTCTTAACGCTGAGTTTGGGACACACTCCAAAAGAACATGCTTATGCTTATGCTTATCTTCTATAAAACCACAGTCATCACAGTTAGGACATGTTATTTTTTTCGTCAAGAATGGAATGTGTCTGGATTTCCGTCTTAATGCTGTTACTAACGTTTTCCTATTTAGCGCAACTGTATCAATCCATGATGATATAGATGTGCTCCATGTTAGACAACACCACCACTTCCTATCGTGTGAGATGTTGTCAAAAGAATGCCCATTGTAGCATTTTAAAAAATTGTAAGAGTTTGATGGACCATTTCTATAGTATAATACTTGACCTATTAGATCACACATCCTCCACCACACAGAAAACTTGTTAAAAATACCTCCCTAAAAAGATAAACATAGACATGCATAGGTGACTCATTTCCCCTATACTTTTAATCTTCCAAAACATTCGCCGAAATTGGGGCAGCGTTCGCACCTCAAAAAATCGGGATCCTGTCTTACAAGGATACATGGACAGTCAAATACAACTTTATGTCTTGGCTGATAAAGACGTGGTTTAAATGATTCTTGTTTGTGTTAAATTGGTGAATTAACATGAGGGAGTGGACGTGACATTTATTGTTTGACAAGCATCGATCTGCCCTTTGCCAAGCGAAGCGTGATCAAGTCAAAGTTCATGGGTTTTTCTTTGATGATATGGAGAACTGAACAGGTGTGGGACCGCCGTAGAAATGGTAGAAAAGTGCAAATTAAAAATGGTAGAAATGGGTATTCTGCTAAATTTGGAGATGATATGGAGAACTGAACAGGTGTGGGAGCGCCGTAGAAATGGTAGAAAATTGCAAATGATACATGGTAGAAATGGGTATTCTGCCAAATCTTTTCAAAATTTAATATTGATTTAAAATAACTTTACGGACACCTAACTACCAAAACCTTATTTATAGTTAAGCTAAACAAGAAAATTGGTGCTCGAATTACTCAAGCTGATGACAAATTAAGTTTTGACACAAAATGTGTTATTGAAATAACATTACATTTTACCATGTATAAATAATACTATTTCACCTTCGGTAAGTCATAAATCTCCTAACAAGAATAGTTAAAAAAAAACCATGCAAGTTTACATATATCATTACCACAGACTCCTGGGTCCGTGTTCTATATCCAAATTTTGTGCTGGCATGTATATATCTATTTGATTTCTTCACACCTTATTACGTGTTACATGTTATAAAAAACATGTAGGTATTATCCAATTGAGCTGCGACGACGACACTTTCGAAGTGTCGTCGTCGCAAGCAAATCTTGAGTGAGCCCCTCGTATGTTTCACGCAATCATTAATCTTGTTCGCCACTACAAGCTCCACTAGAAAATTTTTAATAAAATGTAAGAAAAAACAATTAATTTAATGAATTAAATAAATTGCTTTTTCTTATTAAAATATGGTTAATTTAAAAACTGCAACAAACACTTATCAGTTGTGTTCTCTTATAGAATGTAAAAACCAAATAACTAAAATGTTATTAATAAAATTTTAGATATAATAAAACATTGCATATATTATATACGGTCATTGAAATTAAAATAATCCACCTTTTACTGTTCCCGATACAACGATGCTCAAAACGCGAATAGACCTAATCTTTTATTTACTATAAGCAAAAAAACATCAAAAATTACAATACTAATTGTGGAAGTTTCCATACCTGTTGTCTACTGTAGTATAGGATAGGCAGTACAGGGCGCAGTACTGTGACAGTATAGGCCAGAATTACGCCACTGAGCCCGATCTTCAGCTCTTATTTTTCAGCTGCTACCAGATGGTAGCTACTGAAAAACAACTGACAATAGACAACTTGCGTTGAGTATCTACTCAACGCAAGTTGTCTATTATACTGGATCTGCTTAAACACGGTGGGTGTACCCATTAACACGTCTACATGTGTAAGTTTAGCCATTCCCAAAGGGCTTTATCGCCCGTGGGTGAGATTCTGAGCGGGCGACTTGTACCCCAACCATTGGATATCCATATAAATAAAAATGAAATGATATTCTTTGGTAATTAAGTACATAACTTGAAACTTTAAATATGCCCATTTTGCTGTTTTGTTAGCGGCCTTGTTTTGTTAAGGTATTTAATTAGATAAGGAATAATGCTATATTGGTTAAAATCGCTTCGAAAATTAGCCATTATTTGTCGTAAAAAGTAAATGACAAAAAAATGTTATTGTGGGATATCCATAAGAGATAGACATATACCATAGCGGAGTTTTCTGTAGACCTTTTCAATGTGTACAATACTTAGTACATTATTTTGATAAATCTTGTAGGGTTCAGCCTGCGTTTGAAATGTAAACGGAAAAAATGTCACACACGACATCACATTAGAAACTTCAAAAATAACAGTATTTCTCCACTATTTAATAGATGTTATTATAAATATAAACCTTACTGTTCAATTACTCTATCTATTAAAAAAACCGAATCGAAATCCGTTGCGTAGTTTTAAAGATTTAAGCATACATAGGAATATAGGAACAGAAGAAGTGACTTTGTTTACTATGAAGTGAAGATGACGCTTGTTTTCGCTTTTTAGGCAGCTGTTCGCTTTTACTGGATACATTCTTCACCCACCGCAGGAAAATGCCAAATCACGATATTGAATATCGAATGATGTCGAATGTGGAGTCGGCACACTCGGCGCTCCCCTAGGCGCTTGTAACGTGCTATTATCTGATTTATCTATTAGGAGCTGAGTTCGAATCAAGTGTAGTACTTCTTTACTTTATGTCATGAAATTGTGCAGTACTCTTGAACCGCTTTGTTTAAAATTATTTAAGAAAATTAATACCATGATAATTACAAAAAAAAAAATTTAAAAAACTAGCAAAAGTATTTAAATAACTAGCAGGTGGTAAACATTCTGAATTTAAAATTTAAAAAAAGCCAGCCTATTGCGAGTCGGACTCGCGCACCAAGGGTTCCATACAAACCTTTAAGTATTTAAGTCAAAGTTATGATATTTTTATTGCTATCAACAAACATATAATGGTTTTGATTCCCTTGCGAGTTTCCAAATATGCGGCTTAAATTGATGTTTCTTTTAATTGCGTTGACATAGAAGTTTGATTTTGAAGAAGAAGGTATTATAGACTTGAGTATTTGATATGAATTTCAATTTGATACCTTTACGCGTTCATGAAGAAAGGGGTAGTAAGTTTAAATTCTTAAAAATATTTTTATTATATGATGTAACAAATACTATGCTTTTCGCAATTTCTTCCTTTATCTGTGCTATAAGAAGTTGCTTCGTACCCAATTTCAAGATTCTGATTTCATGGTTAAAGTACCTTGTAGGTTTTGATTCCTTTGTGAGTGTCAAAAAATTGCAGCATAAGCGGCTGTATCTTTTGTTTGCGTTAGCTTAGAAGTTTGATAGGATAGGATAGTTAAGGAAGACCTTAGTTTTGATATGAATTTCAGCTTGATACCTCCACGCGTTTCTGAGAAAAAGGGTCTTGACAGACAGACAGGTGGACAACAAAGTGATCCTATAAAGGTTCCTTTTTTTTTTCTTTTGAGGTACGGAATCCTAAAAACTTCTGGGCTGTAAACGCTTTTAATCAAAGTTGGAGTATCCTCACTTACTCAGATAGTCCATAAATGGAACACAATATATTGTGTCATAGCTTCGTTTTTTTATTAGAAAAACAAAACAATGAAGCTTTTTTGGTTTATTTTCACTTATTTTCAAATACAAAATAATTCATAAACAGCCGCATTGTTTTAAAAATTTTGATTTAAACGTACGACCTTTAATTACGAATTTGATTTCAAAGTCATACGTACACAATATTTTTTCTTCGATCTATTTATTTTTGATTTTGCTGACATAAGCTAAAGTCACCGCAAATCGAAAGATGAAAATTTGAATATGTGACGACACCCTAACATTGATAGCCTGCGGGTATTTTGATCCTTACAACCGTTTACACATTCTCAGAATGCCGGATGGCATAATATTAATAATTGATCTTTATCTTAGTTAAGTATAAAATTGACACGTAGTCTGTTTGCGTAGCTTTGATAACAGAACAATTGAACCGATTAAGATGATATTTTGCACATAGATTGATACCTGTGAGATCAAAGTATAGTACGTACCTTTCATACTAGAAATAAAAGGAATTTCTGCTTGAAAAACAATTTATGGGTAAAACCATAAGTCGTTTTTGTACATTATTTACTCCCAGTTGTTGGTTCAAAAAAGGTCATTTTATAAATTAAACTAGTGGCTCCCCGCGGTTTTACCCGCGGATAAAAAGTATTTTAATTATTTGCTCATCCAACGGAAAAGTTTCACTTTTCCGGCATAAAATGTAGCCTAAATGTTAATCCAGTGTATAAGCTATCTTGGTACCGAATTTAATCCAAATCCATTCAGAAGTTTGAGCGTAAAGGAGTAACAAACATACACACAAACACACATACAAACTTTCGCCCCTATAATATTAGTGTTAAGTAAGTTATAATTAAATTAATATTAATAATTATTACTACTATAAGTACTTATATTAGGTCTTTACCTAAGAAATTGCCGTTTTGTTTGAAAAAAGTTAAAGTATTTTTTTTTCGAAGTTATTTATTTCTTTTATTCAAAGTAATCACCCCTGCAATCAATGCATCTTTGCCAACGCTGTGGCAGTTTATGGATGCCCTTCTTTAAAAAATCAGCAGGACGGGAGACAACAAACTCTTCAAAGGCGTTTTGTACTGCCTCTCGGGAATTGAATTTTTTTCCCGCTAAAAAGTTGTCCAAATTTTGGAAAAAGTAATAGTCGGTAGGCGCAAGATCTGGTGAGTATGGCGGATGAGGGAGAGCTTCCAAACCCAACTCATGGAGCTTAGAGACGGTCTGTTGTGCAGTATGGGGTCGCGCGTTGTCGTGAAGTAGCAGTGGAGACGACCGATTGACCAAAGCTGGTTGCAGACGTGCGAGTTTCGCCATCATTGTGGTCAGTTCTTCAATGTACACATCTGCAGTAATGCTCTCGCCGTTTTGTAAAAAGCTATGATGAATCACACCAGCACTAGACCACCAAACTGTGACCATCACCTTTCTAGGGGTCATTTTTCGTTTTGCACATTGCTTTGGTACCGAACCAGGATCTAACCAACTTGCTGAGCTTTCGATTGTCAAAAAGAATCCATTTTTCGTCGCACGTAACAATTCGGTTCAAAATTCCTTCATTTCTGTGCCTGTTAAGCAGCGGAAGGCAAGTCTCGACGCGTACGTTGCGCTGGCGATCGTTAAGTTCGTGGGGCACTCATCTATCAAGCTTTTTTATCTTGCCAATCTGTCGCAAATGGACCAATATTGTTTTGATGCTAACATCAAAAGCTGCTGCCAGCTCAGCTGTAGATTGAGATTCATCAGCTTCCACAATCGCCTTTAATTCATCATTGTTGACCAAAGTTTCCGGACGAGCACGAGGTTCATTTTTCAAGTCAAAGTTCCCAGAACGGAACCGAGCAAACCAATAACGGGTTGTACGTTCGTTTGTACAGTTCTCTCCGTAAACGTCGTTGATGTTACGTGTCGTTTGTGCCGCGTTGGTACTACGACGGAACTCATATTCCATAATTACACGAAATTTCAAAGTATCCATTATGAGGAAAAATGTTGAAATGTAATGAAAATACAACGCTAATCAATAAACAAAAGACTTATATTGTAAATAGAATGTCATATTTTTAAAACAAAATTAATTTGAATTTAGAATTCATAGCCAATCAAAACTTTTTTTTGTTTGAAAAAGTCTGTACTGCAATACGGCAATTTCATAGGTAAAGACCTATTATAAATTAAATAGTTACATAAGTATATACAATTAAATATACAGTTTAGGGCTGTTGTAGAAAGAAAACCGCTTACCTATATTAGATAAAAAACCAACAATATTAATAATATTTTAGTAAGAGTTTACTGCCCAATCAAATTATAGACGGGTTTAAACTAAAACGTTAACTTTTTTTTAACTTTAATTGGGAAAACCACATTAAAATTATAGCTTATGAGTAATATACAATGACATTAATCAACGTGATACCAGCACCGTTTACCACCGAGTGTCAAAATTATATTAAAATAGTTGTATGATGCAACTTAGCGTTAACTATTCCCAATAACACTGAATATTCCCAAATGTGCATATTCTTGTTTTCTACTCTTTTGGGAATAGTTGAGATCGTTCAAACTCATGGATAGTCCCATAAACCCATTGTTTATGTCATGAATTGAGGATACAAAAACAACTGAACCACTTGTATTTGTTCACTTCTAGTATTTAATTCCAGCACCTACTAGTCTTATTTTATAAAGAGTGGCAGCAAAACAACACACAAAATATAGGTTAAACAAAGAGGTGTAATTTGGCAAGAACAAAACGTATCTTCTAGACGGGCATGTACTATCATGGTAGGCTACGTCCTCACTTACAGGTAAGGCAGTGGTCAAACTTTTCGTATCACACTAATAACAAAGTTTGTATGTGTGTTTGTGTGTATATGTGTATGTTTGTTACTCCTTCACGTTCAAACAGCTGAATGGATTTGTATTAAATTCGGTACCTAGATAGCTTATAGTGACACCATCTTTTGTCTCTTTCGATCCAGCTAAATATTCCAGTAGCAAAAAAAGGACAAAAGCTGAAGTAACTAATCCGAGGCTAATACCCGTTTATTAATAAGGCTGCATAAGTCTGAAGTTGGTTTTTTACGCTTTTCGTTTGTTATTTATTTTAACACACATAATTAGAAAAAAAAAAAGAAATGTGGTCACTAAAATATTACTCATCGATAGAAGGACAATGGGCATGCGTTTAGTAACAACTCCTGATGGTAAGTGACGAAATTGTCTAAGGTGGGCACGCTTGCCCATGAGATGCCCATTCACTCTTGACTTAAACAGATATAATATTAATATTATAATACAGTTTTATGTGCATAGTTGCTTTGCTAATGAAAATTGATTAAAAAAGGATTTAGCGTTTTGCCTTTTTAAAACGATCGGGTTATAATTGAACACTAGGCAGATAACATTTAGACAATTTTTCTTGTCTAAATCAATCTTTTCTTAACATTTTTTTTTATCTTTAACAAAAAGTCCTGTTTTACTATGGTTCCGGAAGCCAATGTGACGGCTGAATCATAATATTTGACAGAAATGTGTTTGTAATCAAAACAAACATCGTAAAATATAATAAATTACACCTGAATTCACTTCATAATCTCCTCTCGCATCCCCACATAATTTAGCGGATAAAGGAAAGAAAGTAGAAGAATACCTACCTACCCTCATATATGCGTACAGTCACGCTTATACTTAGTGAGTTACACCCCAAATTAATAGCATCCTAACAAAAAATACCCCCTAAGATAGGGGGGCGAATTGGGGGTCCATTTGCATATATGTCTCCCTGGCACCCCAAGGAGCGAGGATGTATTTTTAATTTCATTCTTATCCCTGTGCTTAAATCATGAGAGCGGCCATGCGTGCAGGGGTGGGCTACCCACCCCCGCTCTTTTCGACCCCCCCGAGGCCGTTAGCTTGCGTCATACGTCGCTAACCGCGTACAGAGTAAAAAGAAAAGAAATCTTAATAAGTTTGTTAGGGTGCGCTAAGAAAGTGTGGATACGCCATAAATAGTTCTATACGATGTTTCCCCAAAAGAGCAATGATTTTAAAAGGATCGATTAAAAGTGCACCTTTACTTTAATTGCAATTAAGTACTTTTATTATTTATTGTGTAATACTAAACAGCCTTATTAATAAACACGAACTAGCTTTAGACTAGTTACACCATCTTTTGTCTCTTTCGATCCAGCAAAATATTCCAGTAGCAAAAAAGGACAAAAGCTGAAGTAACTAATCCGAGACTAATACCCGTTTATTAATAAGGCTGAAAGAGTTTATCAATCTATCTATATTTAAAAAAAAGCACCGATTTCAAAGCGGTTAAGGATCCAAATTCAATTCCGAAATGGTAAAAGGGAACCTATGATTATGTCGCGTTATGTAACCTACATATTAAGTATAATTTTTCTTTGTGATTTTACTTAGCAGTACCAGATTACGGCTAATAAAAGCCACAATGAGCACCTGCAGATGTAGAAATTTAAAATAATTGGGCACAAATTTAGATAACAGATAGACGTCAAATAACGCGGTTTGAGCATAACTTTCATAAACAATTCTTCTAAAAACCTAGATTGAGTTATAACAAATGAGTTAATATCCTAACTTAAAAATGTGCATACAACTTCTGTCTTATTTACTTTTTAATATTTTCTATTTATTTTGGGGCTTTTACTTATTTGCGATATGGCATCACCATGGCGCTCGTACGCTAACCTAAGTTTACGCATCAACGCAAAACTGAGACTACTTGTTCATTGTTTTTAAAATATCTTTATTTAATCAATGCTTATAATAATAACGTCCTAACTACAAGACACAGTCAAATAGCTACTATTTACATAAGATTTAAGGTTGTTCATTAAAATTAGCAATTTGTGTAAAGTGGTAGCAGTGGGTATATAAAAGAATAACCAGATAAAATTGGAAAACAAGTTTGTGTATTTTCTCTTTAGAAGCAATCTACTGACAAGTATAAACTAGACACCATCTGTCTCAATTCCTCATTGAAATGTAGGTACACTTGACCATATATTAAATAAAATAAATAAATGATATGTGTGAACATCCCAAACAACGCCATCTAGCCCTAAACTAAGCAAAGCTTGTATTATGAGAACCAGATAACTGATACAATACTTAAATACTTTTTGTTTGTAAATACATACAATATAACACCCAGACACAGAACAAACACCTATGTTCATCACACAAATAATATAATAATAATAATAATAATAAAGAAATTATCCTCAATTTATCTACCACTGCATTAATTAGTACATGTCGTATCCACCATAGTCTTTCATCTTATAAGCAACCTACAAAAAACAAGCGTCGTCATTTGGGCGAGCAAATTTCGCGGAAGTTTTTCCGTTCTTCCTTCTACACCATGGTTATGTTACTTGCGTATATATGTCAAATGCGGTAGTGTGTGTTGACATTAAAAATTATGCGTGTGTGTGTGTTGGCTTGGCACCGAAACGAGATGAGCTGATTACTTGAGTTCGTTATTTTTGTTTTTATTTTTAATTGCTAAAGCTGTGGCAATTTGTATTTTTTGAAGAAGATTCTGATGAATAGTAAAAAGTATCATGAAATCTTGAATCACATAATAAAATTGTACTTTAATATTTTAGCTGATATATAATTTCTGAAATCGAAATTCATAATATAAAAAAGCATGCTATGAACTTTTTGTTTTTGATGAAAGACATCACACCAATATTATAAAGGCGAAAGTTTGTAAGTGTGTATGTTTGTTACTTCATCACGCTCCAACGGCTGAATGGATTTGGATGAAATTCGGTACCAAGATAGCTTATACACTGGATTAACATTTAGGCCAAATTTTATACCCGAAAAGTGAAATTTTGTCGTGGGATGAGCAAATAATTAAAATACTTTTTATCCTTTGAAACCGCGGGACGCAACTAGTCTAAAATAGAAAAATATTTTCGAAAACATTGACTTTTTCTTAAGGTATTTTTGACTATTGTAAAAACAAATTATATACCTAATTTAATACACAACTAAGTAATCAACGAGAAATTAATGTATAATTATTATACGTTGATATTTCTTTTTTTATGTTTTGGCTCCACACCTCCGTGTATTTAGCCAGTGTCAAGTAATTGATAATTTATAAAGTTAATGATATTTCACGCAAATATATGTCAAGTTACAGACAAAGTCATCAAGTCTAGTCATAGTCTAGTCAAAGTCATACTCCTAGTAAAGTGGTGGCAACTTTACTTGAAGCTTCTATGGAGCTTTCCAAAAGAAACAACACGAAAAGAAACGTTTCAACATCAATACCATTTTCCCACACTCGCGCCTGTAATCCAGCACTTAACGAATAGAATGCCACCAATTTTATGCACTAACACTGAAAAGAACACAAGTTTTGGAAAATAATATAATGCGGTGACGCAATCTTTTTCGCTTTCCCGCCAAAACCCACGTTGATATTTATAAGACTATGTAAGTAAAGAAATGGTTTTCAAAAACCGTAACTTTAGTATTTACAGAGGCGTACCAATCTTAATTAAATACTGCTCAGACAGAATTTATTCGTATCGGCTTACACTGACTTTGATTAAAACCAAGAAAATATTGTTTTACGAACACCCCCCGAACGAAACCTTATTCAAATATCAAAGAAATCGTTAACGCCGGGAAAGGAGTAAGGGACAAATGGGCCGGTCGATTTGAAACAATTGGTCGCTGTTTGATCGCGAAACAATGATGTTTGTTTACGTAGAAGCGGAGTTCATTTGTGTTTCTTTCAGTACTTAAAATATAAATAACTTTATTCACATACACCACTTATTGTTGATCTAACAACTGTTAAATATAGCATATTATGACATAATCTATAAGTCCTATTTTAAGGGGAGAAGCCATGGCTCCTGAATAATAAACTATAATATTATAGAAACTGACGTGAGCAGTACTCATAACTACAACTATTACACGGCTAAAACTCACGTGAGTTTTAGCCGTGTAATAGTAATAGTAGTATAGTATAGTAGTAATAATAGTAATAGTTGTAGTTAGTGATAAACTGGTTCAGGAGTCAATGGAATATTCAATAAATGTAAATCTTTTATGTCAATAAAATAAATAAATAAATATTATTTTATTTGATTTGATTTGATTGTAACTGTTAAAAATACACAATCATTAGTGTTTTTATTGGTTGCAATCAAGTTCTATGATCGTAATAGAAACATAAATTTGTGTGGATTTGAAAGTGTTCATAAATAATTTATATGCATAGTTTTTTTTTGTTTTGGGTCCACACTTTTGTATATTTAGCCAGTGTCAAGTAATTGATAAAATTTATCAAATTAAAGATATTTTACGCAAATATGTGTCCAGTCACAGTCGAAATCATCAAGTTAAGTCATACTCCTAGTAAAGTGGTGACAACTTTACTAGAAGCTTATATAGAGTTTTGGAAACAACACAAAAAGAAACGTTTCATCATCATTATACCACTTTTCTACACTTATGTCTGTAATCCAGCACTTAACGAATAGAATGCCACCAATTTTATGCACTAACACTGAAAATAACACAAGTTTTGGATAATAATTCAATGCGGTGATGCGATCTTTTTCGTTTTCCCGCCAAAACTCCCATATGCATAGTTACTATACGAATTTTTAAATTAGGAATGTATATTTTGCCTGTTGCATTGCGATGAAAGTTTCGAGATCACCCCTCAGATCATAGTCTCCTTGCTCAGTAATTTTACTAGTCCCGCCAAGCCGGCACAGAGTCATGCATGCTCATAGGATAGGGGCAATCTCTACAATAAGTGGCATTTACACCTAAGGGATCACGGAATTGCAATGCAACACAAGAAATTTCATTCTTATGTTGAAAATTTCCATAGTAACTATTCACATAAACTACGTATTGAAACTGTCAAATCTATAAAAATGTGTTTCTATCGGGTGCAATCAAGTAACATGATCACCTAACTGGGCGCTACCATCCTTGGAGGGCATATATAGCCATCAGTCCTGACCATTGTTGTAAAACCATAGTCTGTAAGCCAAGTAAGAAACCTTTACTTAGACTTTTCTACACCGCGACTCGACTGACCGCTTGAGAAGGAAAGATTAGATGATAATATGTTCAAATATGGAATTGATTAACTCTATTAGCATCCTGTTACTCTAAATCTAAAGAGATTTAGGAACCAGCCGCTCACTGAATTAAGTTGTTAATTATTTATTAAAAATATTCAAACTAAAAAAAAAATCTTAAAAGGCTTTACCACCATGTGAAAGTCGAGGCAATCCAGATCCTTAATAACACGGATATAGTAACTAAAATTGATATAACCTTTTGAGTTAGTTCAGTGTTATTGAATCATAGTATAACAACGTATCTTTTCCTTAATAAAGATGTCAAGAAAAGTGTTAATGAACACACTCTTAGGTTACTCTATTTTAGCAGCTAAGGTCGAATTTAAATTACTTACTTATTTAAGAATGGCTAGATTGTAGTTTTGAAACATCGATTACGGTACTTTATTACACAAAAAACACTAAATTCTATTGTTACGATTATGATGCGACGAATACGTTCTCGACGAGTATGAGTATTAATTTACCTCGATCTCATCATCCCACTAAAACGGATAGATGGAGGGATATGATGCAGTCAGCAAACAAAATTGTAAAATTTGCACGTTAAACAAAATTGTCAGTGAAAAACGCAAGGTAAAGAGTTAAAATCGGAGCAACATTCAGAATCGTTATTTTATCAAAATCTAACGAGATACAACAAAGGAGCCGAAAACAATAAATGATTGCGCAACAATTCCGTTGAAAGTCAGGCGAAATACACTAATTTGGGCATAAATATTAAGGCGGGCGAAACGCCGAATTTTAAAGGCGGCAATTTTAACCTACACTCTTATCCTGATCGCAGGATAATTTATCTTAACGAAAGAAAGGGGTGGGCTCGACAGGGGCGCGGGGTGGCAGGGGGTGGCTCGCCCAAAAATTGGGTAAAAATGTTGCCAGCCAGCGATTAAACCTTGGGGAGATGCGTTGTATTAATCACCACCCGCTCGCAGTCGTCTTCGGATTTCGCGGTGTCAGATCTAGAGCTGATAGCAACCCCTTATAATAGAACTTTGAATTCGACTTGATGTTTTGCTTCAAAATGTCAGCGCAAAATACACATGAAATATTTAAAAAACGGTGCATCATATCATAGAAACTGACGTGAGTGGTATTCATAACTACAACTAGTACACGGTTAATACTCACGAGATACAGTCGAATAACTCGACCGGTGTTCCGGAAATATAATGCCCATCTAAGGAGTACGCGCGGCGGCGGTGGTGGCTCGGCGCTGGTCGAGTTATTCGACTGTATCTCGTGAGTGTTAGCCGTGTACTAGTTGTAGTTAAGGTTCGTCATGCTAGCTACTATACTTTTTGAGTACACAAGCTTAAAACTTAATTTTCTTGTAGTTTTAAGACAGTTATAGCAACACATAGATCTGTGATTTTCATGCAACATAATGGTATTTGTAAGTGGACCGATGAATTAGCTATAAGCACGGTGAGCCATTGGATACAAGAAGCAAGCAGCCAATCAAAGTGGCACTCTTTGGGAAATGCTCTATGGGATCAGCTGTGGACATCTTAAGGTAGATGATGATGAATCATATTTATAAAGTAGGCGCTAACAGCTCCATACAATTCCCTAAGTCATTTGTCCGGGCGGGGCCACCTTGGCTTTGTTTTAATATTTTCGCAGGCATTATGAAGGGTTTCCTTGCTTTCAAATAATTTCGGCTTCTGCTCCTGAAGTTTTGATAAAAGTTTCATTCTATCAATAATTAACGCGAACGCGAACAATCCAGGGTTTGCTGATGCGATTATAAAGGTTATTGGCGGCTTTTTGCCTTATCTTAATTTTTTTCCCAAATTCCGAACTTAGCCGAAGTTTTTCTTTGTCCGTAATCGAGTTTGGAAAGTTTCGGGAAAGGGGAGACGTGGTATGCGTAATAAATTATGAATTGATGCATTATGGGGCTTAATTATGTTTTTCTAATTAGTATGGCAAAACTATTATGAATTTGTCAAGTAGCGTGTTCCATTTCATAGTCTACCGAATTCTGATCATCACTTACGATCAGCTACGCAATTATGTAACTTGATTCCTACCAAGAAAAACACAAATTTGTATGGAGTTAACAGTTTCAATGTGAATAATTACGAAGAAATCTTTCAAGAAATTAATGAAATTACTCTTGTTGCACTGCAATCAAGGTTGCATTATCACCCCCTGAGCAAGTTGCATGGTTTTTTTATTTTAACTAGGTTTCTATACCACACTAGTTTACCCACATACAATCCGCATGATAGAACAAATATTTATGAGTGCACATAAAAACAGATAGCATTTTTTTTTAAATACAATGCTCATTATTAAATTCTAAATTGGACATACACCTCCATGACGGGAAGTGATGATTCTCCACTTAGTGGAGTATGTTCGCTAACCTCACATCTTTAAAGGTTAAGGAGGAAAAACTTACCGTGGACTTTAAACAAACGTTACCTAATCTCTAAGCTTAAAACCTATACCTTTTTGTCTTTTTGAAGTAAAATTTATTCACGCATGCTTGACTTGGGGAGTAAGATGGCGAGGCGAATGAAAGTTGAAAGTTGTTAGTTAACGGAGATCTCCATTGTCAATATAACAAAGTAAAAATTCGTATTATTATATCGGTATGTCCGGTAAAATGACAATTAACCATTGTCAAGATGGCGACATTAAACAAATCAAAAATAAAGTTATACCGGTCGATAAATGGAGATAAACTAAATAAGTTTTACTTCAGTCGTGTGGTTTTAGCACACTCGTTTTTTACTTATTATCTTTATAATATTACCGGACGAAGATAAATCCAAAAACACAAAAATTGGTCCATCCGTTTTTATTTTTCTTATATTTTCCTTCGATCCTTGTAGGTAAGTTAGACCTGACATCATAATGCTTGAGCAAACCGAAGGTTAAGTTAGCAAAAATTTTAAAAGATCGTACTAAAGCTCACGTACCGATCAGTATTCAAACCAGTCGGCGCAAAACAAATGGAGGGCGTCGTGCCAACAGTGCCACCGACATGTGATTCGACACATTATTTACACACGTAACTTTCTAATGAAAGGTTTTTAAGGAAGTTTGGAGTTATGTGTGCTGGTAACAAGTACGTGATTTCGATTTATTTTTAAATTTTGAAGTCCAATTCGGTAACATTGTTAAGATTACTTTATCTGTACATATAAAATTTAAAGTCCTTACTGACTGACTGACTTATATATCAACGTACAGTCTAAACCGCTGGTTCTAGAGACTTGAAATTTGGAAGGTGAGTTTGTAAAGTTTGGATATCCGCTAAAAAAGAGTTTTTCGAAATTCCACCCCTAAGAAAGTGAAATGCTGGTTAAATTATCTATAAAAAACCTTCAACGTTTTCTTCGTTCTATTTTTCGCAATCTTGGCATAGCCGTTTGAGCGTGAAAAAGTACCAAACATACACACATACAAACTTTCGCCTTTATAATATTAGTGTGATGTGATTTATTTCTTTGATTATATTTACGTTTTGGTACTCATATTTCTGCAGCAGTAAACAGCTACGACTGAAAATTGAACAACAGCCTCACGGGTCAGCGCGCACTACTAACCACTGGCATCGGTCGCTTGCCAATTAGTGCGGCGGAATACGAGTGGCCGGCGGACCGCGTAACCGACTCGAGTAGTGGATTTTGTTTGCGAACGTTAACTACTTGTTTAAAACTTGTTTTAGTTTTTGTTGTTTTTTTTTTAAATTAATGATCTATGTTGATGTTCTTGGTTGTTATATATGCAGTAAAATTTTGACTTATGTATCCATTAAATTAATGAGAATCTGCCTTAAACAGAATCAGTCCAAAATCTATAAACGTAAAAATTCGTGCATATTCATGATACTGCACAAGTAACGTGAACAAGAAAAATGCCTCCGTCTGAATCTCACGGAAAAATATAACCTAGATGAGTAGGCGTACCGTCAACCGTGTTATCACTTATGAACCATTAGGTGAGGCAGTGGGCAAATACAATATGTAGGCTGTTCCGTGAGTTTTTAGACCAAAAGGCTTTAAAAATTTCAAAAATGATTACAATGTTAACTTCTTTGGTACAAATCGCTGACCGAATAAGAAATCTTATTTTTAAATTAATTTTTTCGTTCGGCCGTTATTTGTCAGTCATCATATGATATGCAAAGCCTGGAACGCTCATTCACAAAAGTTACGAAGCCCACGTTGGATGAAAACGCCTATTCTGTCATCAACTAAAAATAAAACAATAATTCTGTTATTGGAAATGTAATTTAATTTTTAATGAGCATGCTACACATTGCATTTTTTGCGATGATAAACAAATGGCGGCCGATGAGATTACAAAAATAAATAAACTAAAAACAATGTATTCGTATTTGGCCAGTAATTTTTATCAAGGAGATTTGCATTGAAACAATCTTTTGAATAAGCCTCTTTGGTTAAAAACTTATGGTGTTCCCATCTATCCATATCCCCCCCTATCCTATTGCCTATTTATATGTAAATAATAATAATGACCACAGATAAAAAGGTGGGACATTGCAAAAAGGCTACTTTTAGCAATTACAAAAAAAAATCTGAATTAGTATACTTGATTTGCAGAGAGAGAGAGAGAGAGAGAGAGAGAGAGCAATTCTCTAATCAAGTTTGTTGTAGAGTAGAAAATTGTTTATTTTTTTACACAAAATTGTACTTAATACTCCATTATAATATTAATAATTGGTATAACATTTTTTTGTAACGTATACTTTTCTATGGTTTGCAAAACAAATACCTACGTAACTTGATAAACAAAAAAATTTAACAATGCTCAGAAAGACCTTTTATTTCAATTACATTAATTGTATTGACGAATAAAAAACTTCAGAAATTATGAATAAGAGCCTTAACAATATAAATGTATTGTCCCGTCCAAAAAGCTGAAAATTCTAAAAGCCACTGTTCGCGTTCGTTTTTACAAGAAATGTAGAAGTTTTAACTCTTTAAATGGTTTCGCGTATTCATGAAAACAAACCTGGGAAAGTATGAAAAGCCAGTATCAGTTTAAATACATGTTCAGAAATTTTTCCGCCGCCCAATAATTTGAAAGTTAATATTATGCTAAAAGCATCACGTGCGAGGTACGGTATGGCACAGAGGTTCGTGCATGGATTTTAATTATTGTCATGTACCAAATACGGCTTCTAATAAATGTCATTATGAACCTGTAACTTGGCAAATATAAACCTTTCATCCCTAAAATTAGAACGCCCTTAATGCTTCAATTTTAGGGTCTAAAATTGCCGAGGAGATTTTCTGGTGGCAGCACTTATAAAGCGGTACTGATATAGTTCTTTAATGGAACAGCGATGCCACGTGCGTGACAATGATAGTACGTAAATAACAAAGGTAAAGGTATAATGTGGATGCAAGCGGTACGAATAGTCTTTGTACGAAACTTTTGTGGTATTTGAGCGGTAATATGGGGTACAATTCGAAGGTAGACGGTCTCATTAAAATGTTGATTTAAATTACTGCATACCGGTTTATAGGTTAGTTCTTCTTTTTTCAAATAGTTTGTGAATCCGTCCTTCGTTTTGGAATTTTTCGTTATAATTTATAACTCTTTTAACAGCTGCGATTTCGCAAGTAATAAGCGACTCGAAGTCATGAAAGCTTTTTAAGTCTTATCTAACTTATTCAGGTGAAGCTAAATCCTTCGTAAAATACAATCTAATAAAACACACATAAAACGTGAATTAATTTATTAAAATAACACTTAACCTACCTCCGTCATCCTAATATTGAACCAAAACAATGGACAATAAGAACCAGTAGGCCGTATAAAGCGTTTGCGCGGCGCACAACACCCTTAGGGGGGGTGAACGAGGACAGGGGGTGTGCCCCCCACTTAAGTCCTACCCTTTTAAAGATTCCTCCGTCCTCTCATTTTTAAGACTTTACAATACCAACACATACATATATTGCGAGGGTTCTTAATTTATATTAGAAGTTCGGGTAAGAAAGCGTATACACAGGGGCTTGTGTGTGTGCGTGAAAGATTGGATTTTTCCGTGTTGTCGGTAATTAAAGCGTATTTCATTAAGGGATGTGGAGATGAGACTTAATGAGGTCGCAGGACATTACGGGCGGAATAATATCAGCCGAACATTTGCTACGAATGAGTCTATTAATAGACAAGCTGAGCACGTGTTTTTCAAATTTATTCTTAGTAAAACTCTACCTTATCCTTAACTTAAGCTTTAGAGTTGATATTTCTGACCCAGCAAGCGGTTAGGCTTTATATTGATTATCATTTGACTCAGTCAGTCAGTACTTACTCTTGTACATAATGTAAGATTGTAAGTTTTGTGTAGTGTACGGAAGTCTGCGGGTAAATATAAAGAATTGGCAGAGCTTTGCGACTCCGTTCAATATCTCGTGGGATTTATGCATTTTACAGAAAAAGTACAAGTGGATATTAAGTAAATTTACTTTAAATATTTAAAAAATAAACACAATGATTATTTTATTATGTCTTTGGCTTTTTAAATGAGGAAATAAAACTGAAGAAATAAGTACAGTAACTGTGCAGGGATCACGAGATCTGCCACAAGAAGATCAGTGATTTCTTTTTTTCAATGTGTTGTAATGCTTATTATTGGTTTAGTTCCAACTCGAAAGATCATGTGATCAAATAGATATTTGAAAGAAAAGGAGCAATATTAAAATGAAGCAGATTAATAAGCGTGTTTTAGGCCGAATATCACAGAATGTTCAGTTTGGGCCATTTTAAGTTTAAGGTTTGTTCATGGCTTCACTTAGTTATAAAGTAAAGATAAACATCGGTTTATCTTATGGTTTGTGTATCGACACAATAAGTTTTTTCATATTTATTAATCATGCACCATCATAAATATTAATTTTAAATATGTAATAAGAGGGCCACCTCGTTGTAGCCGCTCTAGACACGTCTTGAGCGACCCGGACGATCCTATAGCAGCCGTAGTATCGGCTGCGCTAAGATCACCGGACCAGTCTAGCCCTTCTGGCCCAGGTACCGCTTTACACCAGCATAACACAATCAGACACCAACCTCGCCAGCGAGGTCAGCGTACCTCCCGTAGGCGCTACGTAGCGTAAGCTAAAACGGTCGCAACTATCAATAAGGTCCACTCTTCCAATAGACGTAGTCTTCTCGAGATCCTCTTATCCCGGCAATGGCTCAAGTCGAAGCTCGCACCCCAGGGCTGGCCTTGAGCTAGTTGCCTCTCACTTTTGACAACTGGGTGGCTTGAGTGCCTGCCCTCCCGCCCGGCGACTATATAAAGGTCTGTAGAGACCAACAGCATTAGCACTTCAAAAAAAGAATGTTATTAAAAAAAATAATGTAATTATGTAATGTAATGTAATGTAATTATAAGGCTCTTACGCGACTGGTGGTATAATTATGACAATGAAATTATACACATAAGGAAAAACAAATCTTTTAGGTTAGCAACTGGAAATATTTACTAAAAGGACTCGTAGTAATTGTTTACTATCTTATTAGTGTAACTTGACATAAATATATGTCGGCAGAAACGGGTTCTGCGTAGGTTGCAACCTATATAACTATAGGCCTTCAGCATGTCCACACCGCACCGTGTCTGGAACAAGAATACTCCGCAGTACACCGAACGGTCTCTTTTTATAGCAAGATGGGTAGGGAAGCGATGACCAATGCCGGTGTTGCCACTGTAATAAATTTAAATGATGCCACAGAGTAAATTACGGTACAGTCCGTTGCGCATAGAGTTTATAACTGGACGTTGCCGCCGACATATACTATATTAGCTGTTCTTAAATAAAATATTTTTATTTTTCATGGCTTTTTTTTTCATGGCTCAATTTAAATAGTAGAAATAATATAATAAAAATAATATAAGAAAATATATAATAAAAATAAACCATGAAAAATAATAATAAAAAATAAAAATATTTTTATTTTTCATGACTTATCCTCTCGTAGTCTTTGTAAAGTGCTCAAAATTGAGAATTGCCAAACATCCGCCAAAAGTATCCGCCATATGGAGGGGAATATTAAACAGCATTGCAACTTCAACAAACCGTTCAAAAGAAAATCTTATACCTTAACTAAGCTAATACTTTAATTGCGTATAAATAATCATTTAAATAATGTAATTAAAGAAAAATAGACTAAAAAAGCTATGAAACTTATGTATAATATAAACAATAAATACTGGGTAAGCGAGCTCCACCTTCGATCTCATCGTCACTTACCATCAGGTGAGATGTAGGTAGTCAAACGCAAGCCAAACGATAGTATAAAAAAAATTACGATATAAATATTTCGTAATTTTTTTGTATCATAATTAAATAATTACCAAACTTTATGTTGTATTTAGTGTTGCTAGTAGAATTTAATTTTCGATAATGTGACCAACGGCACTTTTCGAGTTGAGAACCCTAATGGGTTGAGACGGAGGGATGACGCCAAATTTTTGGAATTTCAAGTGTAATTAGAGAAACGATCGCATTAGGGTTGTCACTTTTGGTTTATGGCAACCACTGGGGCCGGAGTTTTGTGAAGTTTTATCAGTGGGAGTAATTTATTTGTGTGTGTGCTTAGGATCCTATGAATTAGTAAATGCCCTGAATAATTGTACTTGTTTTGAGTGATATAGGATTATAGTCTATAAATATTAATAATTAAGTGTCATGATGATATAGTGATATTTATACCAACAAACTGCAAAAAGATGCACGCATACCATTTACTACAAACACAAATTGTTTGCGAGAACTATTACTACTTATGCCTTCGACAGCTTAAAGAGTCGTAGTTTTAGATCTTCTCTGGTTAGATTGTTCAGGTTTACTATTCTTCCCAAGATAGGTCAACCACGTACCTTGAAATGTGTAGGTACGAGGTTTCGCTTCCATCCAGAATGTCCAAAAGGTCCAAGTTCCCGAGCGCAGGCTCTATGAAATGTCCACAACCGTCGACCCTAGGGTCCGAAAACTTCAAATTTTTTCCCAAATATTGTACACTTTTTACTAGGTGGTAGGACTTTGTTGCAAATTTCGTCTAGGCAGGTACCACCGCTTTGCCAGTTATTCTGCCGCCAAGCAGTAGTGTGCAAGCACTACTGTGTTCCGGTTTGAAGGGTATTGTAGCTAGTGAAATTACTGGGCAATTAAGACTTTATGATCTGATCTCACAATTGAGTAATCTTATTACTAGACAGTGCTGATGTCTCAGAATGATCTGCGCAGTGCAGTGTCGCGGGAAACTGTGTTATTGTTCCGAGTGACACTGTTCTGTTATGGGCGGCCGTGGCGCTTAACACCAGGCGAACGACTAGCTCGTCACATCATTCACTAACATAAAAAAATAAAATAATAACCGTTTATAAGTAAATAACCGTTTGGTTAAAAACAATTTATTTCAATTCTAAACGATCTTACCAGTACGTTTTCACATTTCATTAGGAGGAACACATCCGCAAAACAAACACGATTAAGTAATTAAAAGACGGTTACACACGAAACGGAAAACGTGCGATGCATAGGTGCCGCTGACAGGAGGTCTGAGGAAGACAGGTTGTTGAGACTAGACAGACAGTATGGCGCATCGTCTGGAGATGGCTTTTTTAATTACCACAAAAGAGTTAAAATGTTGTGTTGTTATATGACTTAGCACAGACAATTGTGTGTGTTTATTACATGATTATAAATCCAAGTTTTGTAATTCTCACCGGTGAAACGGTAATTATAAATTTATTTATTTTTTCTAGGGTTTATTTCGTAAAAACTTAAAGAACATATAACAAGTAGGTAAGTATACTAAATTAAGCTAGACTGCACAGGCACTTTATAAATAAAAAGTTACAACTAATAAAACATTATTTACAAAATAAGTACGCTATCCAACTCACCACCGCGTGGTAAGGTTCCCAGAATACTGGCAGCATTGCCTCGCTGAATTAGAAGACTTAGCTTCTGAGCAAAGTATGTGCCAGCTTTGGGATCTCCCGAATATTTTTTTGTGTCAAACGACCACGGGCATAATGTATCTACGAGAATTCTATCTATCTACTTTTTTTTTTTTTCTAAATAGACTTAAAACTAAACTATAATACAATACTATATATTTGTGCAGTTTGAGTTTTCCGTTCTTGACATGGCTGCGCCGGCTCTATAGTGAAAGAAAGACAAGACAGAACCAAAATGCCAACATAAGTGGTATCCCACACTAGAGGCCATCCCATCTTCCAGGGGATGAGGGTTTTTTCCGTCGCAATATGTTTAATAGTTTAAACGACCTAATTACTAAAATATTAATTTAACAAATAGTAATCTGAAATTAAACTTTACTAACTTTTGGTATTTACTTGGCTATCATGCTACACCTTCGATCACATCGTCACTTCCCATCAGGTGAGAGCGTGGTCAAATGCTAGACAAGTTTGAAGTAAAAAAAAAAAAAAAACTAAACTTGCGAATTTTGACAAAGTGTAGGTATACACTTAGTCAAAATTTGCAAGCTAAGATATACAATAATGAAGACAAATGCCAAAGCTTAAATTGTAAAATAATTTATACATTTCATTTTTATAAATCACGCTTGAGCTTAATAAGTAATAAATAATGTCTTTCTTTTATTAAATTAAGCAATCAAATCAAGTTTTTTAAACAACCCAACCCACTCCCACAAATGAGACTCTTACAAAAGTCCCTCTCCATCATTTGAAGCACTTCCTTGAATGATTGCCGGAGACACGCGTGTCGTATCTCACATCTCCCGTGTCGTATGCACGCTGCTTTATTTTCATACGGTATTCAAAACTTAAAACAGTGGGCTTAAAAATTTTAGTATAAAAACTTATCTATACTAGTGTTCAGAATTCGAAATCAAAAAGGTAAGCACCTTTGCTTACCTTTTTTATTTTTGAATTGTTTTGTGCGGTTATCCCCTTGGATAACAGCACAAAACAATTGATATAAAGTTGTGCAGTCTACAATTAGATGATAGAAATTATAATAGTGTTACAAAATACTCTCACTTCGGGAGCTGATGCAAGCGGCGTAGTATATATACGAGCGACGAAGAAGGCTCGGGCTCACTTTTCGGGCAGCGCTCAGAGGCGACGGACGTTTTATAAAATCACGCTTTAATTGTTGTCGGTTTTTAGAAAATCATAATAAATATTCTTAGCTTGATTGTAAGGTTACTTTTTTTAAAAAACTAAAACCACTTAGGATTTCCAACATCAGAAGCGGGATCTAACTCAATTCTGACTTGGTTATTCTGATTTCAAATATTGTTTTGATTTTGCTGTTGTGATTTTAAAGATTTTCCGCTTAACATATTTGTAGCTATGTCTGAGACTAGTAAACGTAAAAGTCGTAAGCGAAATCGATCGTCTATTCCTGGTTTAGAAGCTCAGCTACAAACTTTCATAAGCTGCTTAGGTGTTTTGGAAGATTCCAGGACACGCAGTGCATGTGTTGTTGCGAGTACATCGCGCGCCATGTCGGTGCCTGCACCGGATGCTCCGGCACGCCAGCCGCGTCGTGCGAGCCGTCTGCACGCTGACTGCGCCGTCTGGACTGCCCTGCCAGTCTAGACCTGTCCGTGCCGTGTACAAGCACGCCTCCGCCCACCGCGGATATGGTTATAAGTGAAGTAACCGAAAACCTCGTTAATGCTATGATGCCATGCCGGTAAGATCGAACCATGTATTTATGTCAAATTTCGATCTGTCTTTGCATGATTTTGATTCGTTGTGTGGTCAAATTGATCATGTGCGCAAACTAAATAGATGGGACGACAGTGAGTGTTTAGCACGTATAGGTAATTGTCTGAAGGTGACGCGAGGTCGTGGCTATACGATTGGGTTAGTAATGATCGTAGTTGGCCAAATTTCAAGTGTGAATTTAAGGCATTGTGCCCTATACGAGTAAATATCGCGAACATTTTATTTGATGTTATGAAAACTGATTCTGATAACTACCCCACGTATGCAGAATACGCTAGACGTTTGTTGTTGCGTTACGCATTGTTAACGATTTGAGTGATGAGTTCATTGTGGCGATAGTTACGCGCAACTGCTATGAATTTAGCGAATTTTCTGTCCATTTATGTGAAACCTCATCAAATTACACCCGTTCGAGCTCGTGGTGTTTTTCGCAAAGGTTATGTTCAACAAAACAAGCGAAAACGCGAGTATAGTGATTCTAAAGAGTGAGGCAGAATTTTCCATCAACGTTGAATTTTTTACAACTGAAATAGATTACTAAGGTCAAATGATTACTAATGGTCAGGTGAGACCGAGCGAGCATAAGGTAGAAGCTTCTGTTAACACGTAAGTGCCAAGCAATGTCTGAAGAGGTTAGACATTTTTAATGCTACTAAGTTAGTTTTTGTTACGTTAGACGGTACATTCCCGGTTATTCATTCAAAACAGAACTCGCAATGGTGTACCGTTAAGATGCGGTGATGAATAATACTGCGTCCACACTACCAGACGCTGACCAGCAACTCCAAGACGCTTATGTCAACAAGGGTCGTCAGTAGTCACGAACCTTCACCGTTGGTGATTTTGTGTTCGTGAACAGGTTGTCACAATCTACGGGAAAACTGGACTCTGGCATGCGGGGGCCCTACAAGGTCCTGCATGTGCTGCCACCCACCGCTGTCGCTTGAAACTTCTCGGCGGGTCTTATGGCAAGACAACGCAAGCGGCCGCCGATCACATGGTGTTTTGGCGGGGCAAATGGACGCTGGACGCTTGTTCTGCGTTCTCCACTGCAGAAATCTGTCTCAGCGATGACTGCACTTCGTGTGGCGTCGTTTGCAATGTGTGATCATTTCGCACAGTTGCCTTCTCTCTATTTGCAATGTGTGAGGTGGCCTATGCCTCTTCATGCAGTTGCCTTTTGCAATATGTGACGAGATTATTCTCTCCACATAGTTGCCGTTTTTTGCAATGTATGACGTGGTATGTGAGTGCCATATCGTACAGTTGCCGTTTTTGCAATGTAAGACGTGGTTTGTGAGTGCCATATCATACAGTTGCCGTTTTTTGCAATGTGTGACGTGATTTGTGAGTGTCACGTCATACAGTTGCCGTGTTTTCAATGTACGACGTGTTTTGTGAGTATCATATCATACAGTTGCCGTGTTTTCAATGTACGACATGTTTTATGAGTATCATATCATACAGTTGCCACGTTTCAATGTACGACGTGTTTTGTGAGTATCATATCATACAGTTGCCGTTTTTGCAATGTATGACGTGGTTTGTGAGTGCCATGTCATACAGTTGCCGTTTATGCTATTTATGACGTGATTTGTGAGTATTACATCATACAGTTGCCGTTTTTGCAATGTATGATGTGGTTTATGAATGTTATCCCATACAGTTGCCGTTTTCTATTACAATGTGTGGCGAAGTTTAGAAGTCCGGAATTCTGAAATTCGCAATACATTTATTTTTCTTTATTTTCTATGCTAAAGTACTAAAGTACTTTATTGCATGCGCTTGGAACCTTACTTGTTCTTACAAATTTTCATAAAATTATTATGTGAGACCTGTGTTGGTTGTACTTGAGTGCACGCTTGTGCTTCTAACACAGTTGTTTGGCAGTCTCCGTTTTCAATGTTTATTACAAGTACCTGTTGAATTTCTCTAAATTGAAATTTCTTTGAATTGAGCAACAGCTTCATTTTAATTTTGAAATGGTTTCAGTTACCAACGTTATGCCTGTACATCGGGTCCTAAAATCATGTTTTGTTGTGTTATAGAAGACACAACGGTCGAGGTCGACGAAAATCTGCCGCTTGAAGATGAAGCAGCTGTTGAGGACAACACGCAAGCAGGAACGGCCGTGTTACAAAATACTCTCACTTCGGGAGCTGATGCAAGCGGCGTAGTATATATACGAGCGACGAAGAAGGCTCGGGCTCACTTTTCGGGCAGCGCTCAGAGGCGACGGACGTTTTATAAAATCACGCTTTAATTATTGTCGGTTTTTAGAAAATCATAATAAATATTCTTAGCTTCATTGTAAGGTTACTTTTTTTTAAAAACTAAAACCACTTAGGATTTCTAACAATAGTTTTACTCATATTTAGAGCATAATATGATATCATTGAATTATTCAATTATTTTCAGCTTTTTGTTAGATATGGTTATTATTATTTTTTTTTTAGTTTTGGCTCCACATTTTCGTGTATTTAGCCAGTGTCAAGTAATTATTTTTTCAAGTTATATTAGGTCTTTACCTATGAAATTGCCGTTTTGTTTGAAAAAAGTTAAAGTATTTTTTTTTTTCGAAATTTTTTATTTCTTTTATTCAAAGTAATCACCCCTGCAATCAATGCATCTTTGCCAATGCTGTGGCAGTTTATGGATGCCCTTCTTGAAAAAATCAGCAGGACGGGAGACAACAAACTCTTCAAAGGCGTTTTGTACTGCCTCTCGGGAATTGAATTTTTTTCCCGCTAAAAAGTTGTCCAAATTTTGGAAAAAGTAATAGTCGGTAGGCGCAAGATCTGGTGAGTATGGCGGATGAGGGAGAGCTTCCAAACCCAACTCATGCAGCTTAGAGACGGTCTGTTGTGCAGTATGGGGTCGCGCGTTGTCGTGAAGTAGCAGTGGAGACGACCGATTGACCAAAGCTGGTTGCAGACGTGCGAGTTTCGCCATCATTGTGGTCAGTTCTTCAATGTACACATCTGCAGTAATGCTCTCGCCGTTTTGTAAAAAGCTATGATGAATCACACCAGCACTAGACCACCAAACTGTGACCATCACCTTTCTAGGGGTCATTTTTCGTTTTGCACATTGCTTTGGTACCGAATCTAACCAACTTGCTGAGTGCTTTCGATTGTCAAAAAGAATCCATTTTTCGTCGCACGTAACAATTCGGTTCAAAATTCCTTCATTTCTGTGCCTGTTAAGCAGCGCAAGGCAAGTCTCGACGCGTACGTTGCGCTGGCGATCGTTAAGTTCGTGGGGCACCCATCTATCAAGCTTTTTTATCTTGCCAATCTGTCGCAAATGGACCAATATTGTTTTGATGCTAACATCAAAAGCTGCTGCCAGCTCAGCTGTAGATTGAGATTCATCAGCTTCCACAATCGCCTTTAATTCATCATTGTTGACCAAAATTTCCGGACGACCACGAGGTTCATTTTTCAAGTCAAAATTCCCAGAACGGAACCGAGCAAACCAATAACGGGTTGTACGTTCGTTTGTACAGTTCTCTCCGTAAACTTCGTTGATGTTACGTGTCGTTTGTGCCGCGTTGGTGCCACGACGGAACTCATATTCCATAATTACACGAAATTTCAAAGTATCCATTATGAGGAAAAATGTTGAAATGTAATGAAAATACAACGCTAATCAATAAACAAAAGACTTATATTGTAAATAGAATGTCATATTTTTAAAACAAAATTAATTTGAATTTAGAATTCAGAGCCAATCAAAACTTTTTTTTTGTTTGAAAAAGTCTGTACTGCAATACGGCAATTTCATAGGTAAAGACCTATTATTATGTTGTATGTGTCATGTCAAGTCGCAGTCCAAGTCATCAAGTCAAGTCCTAGTCTAGTCTAGTCAAGTCATACTCCTAGTAAAGTGGTGGCAACTTTACCAGAAGTTTCTAGGGAGTTTTAGAAATAACACGAAAAGGAACGTTTCACCATCATTATACCACTTTCCGACACTCATGCCTGTAATCCAGCACTTAATGAATAAAATACCACCAATTTTATGCACTAACACTGAAAATAACACAAGTTTAGAAAAATAATACAATGCGGTGACGCGATCTTTTTGTTTTCCCGCCAAAACTCCGATATGGTTATTATTTAATTAAATAATTTTGACTTCGACATTTATTTGTTTACCTTTTTGATCTCGAATTCCGAACACAGATATAGAGTATGACGTGTTGCTCGTATATTTAGTATATACGGTTCCGGAGACGGACAGGTATGTAGTTTTAAGCACACAAAAAGCACTTAGCTTAGACCACTTTTCTTTAAGGTCGTTTAGTATAGTTTAGGTCATTATGTAGTCTGTGTTTAAGCCAAATAAATAGGCCAAATAATAGCCAAATAGGAGCCTCAATGTTCACAAACCCATTTTTACGTATTACTAATAGTTATTAGCACACGACTATTATAGATAGATAGATAGATAGAAAATGCTTTATTGCACACACAACAAATGTAGGTACAAAGGCGAACTTGGAGTTTTTATTATTATTATTTATTATTATAAAAAAAATTGAGAATAGAATATAAAGTAGGTGGTAGGACTTTGTTGCAAAGTTCGTCTAGGTAGGTACCACCACTTTGCCAGTTATTCTGCCGCCAAGCAGTAGTGTGTTCCGGTTTGAAGGGTACTGTAGCTAGTGAAATTACTGGACAATTGAGACTATGATCTGATCTCACATTCGAGTAATCTTATTACCAGACTGTGCTGATGTCTCAGGATAATGTGCGCAGCTCGAAACTCTATGTTTTGGGGTTCCGAGAGACACTATTCTGTTATGGGCGATCGTGGCGCTTAACATCAGGTGAACGACTAGCCCGTCACATAATTCACTAACATAAAAAAAAGTTCTGAAACATATTTAAAAAAAATGTATTTTTGTTTTCGCAGTACCATCGCACGGCAAAGGTTTCCCCACGTTGATGGATTGTACTTACGTGGCTAGCGGGACTTATGTCGTTAATTATAGCCATCACCTTATCTTAAGTAAGGAATACACAGCTATGAAAACACTGGTAGTATGGTTTCATAGAACTACAAGACTTGGTGTCTCTTCACATCCTTACGTCGTTAGTGTACCCCAAGTCCGCACTAAGCGTTTTGCTGACTCATTTATAGTCCGAACGGCCAAGGAATGGAATGTTCTTCCAACAACAGTGTTTACTCCTGGGTATAACCTGGGTCTTTTTAAATCAAGAGTAAATGGGCATCTTATGAGCAAGCGAGCTCCACCTTAGACAACTTCGTCACTTTCTATCAGGTGAGCTGTAGTCAAACGCATGCCCATTTTACAATAAAAAAACCGTACTTGTTTGATTCGCGGCTATTTGACTTCGTGAAATGTATAAAGATTTCTTTTGAATTTGATCCGTCAATTCATTTCCTAAATATATCGCTCATTTCAAACATAATCACAACATCGAAAAAGAACACGCTATCGTTACGAAATTGTAACGCAAATCGTTACGTAACCAAAACTGAAGTAAAACAAAAAAGGTAACAAACATAAATAAACTCACGGAACCATTCGACCTTGCAAAAGCGAAAAGTACGAAAAAATCCGAAGACAATTTTTAAGTCACTTTTCAGTTTACCCAAGAAGAAAAAAAGCGAAATAGGTACGCGAAAATCGCTTCAGACAATTATTTTTCACCCGAAATTCGAGACTTAACGAAATTCAAATCGCTTAGTGAGCGAAGGAATTATAGAAAAAGCCTGCGCATCTTCAAAGGTGGTATCAACCCTTTGGGCAGGGTGAGAGGGGGTGAGGCGCGGGTAGCGCGGGGTGGGGCGGGTGGGGTACGCACAGTAATATAGAAAACTTGTGTTAGCCCAGTTCCTCGCCTTTGTAACATCATTTCGGCTGCCGGTGTAGTGCGACCGAGTAGTTTTGAGAGTAGCCTTTGTGTTCGTCATAATGAGAATGGCTCGGATTTTTGAGTGGAAATGAGGATTTCTGAATTAGGCTTTGTAATTACGAATTTTTATTCAGTTGCTTTTAGTTTTCATATTTGTCTTTACGACAACGTACAAATTTTTTTGTTTATTTCATTTGATTTGCACTATCTGAATACTAACGTAAAAAAACATTTCGCGGCATTTGAAATAAAATTGTGTTACTGTCATAAGTATGTATATATTTGTAGTTACATTTTATAAATCATACTATTTGTATGATTTATCGATTTCTCGAACTGATTTATTCCATTATCAAATAAAACATCACTAGTATAATATAAAATAATGCACTCATGTTAATAAATAAAAATCTTTGAATAATGATGAAAAATATTTAAAGTATCAAAACCGTGACATCCCTCTTGAGCTTTATAATTTAAGAAGAAGAAACAGGCCATAAGAAATAAATGTAAAGAAGGAGAAGAAACGTTTGGACTCCGAAAGGGTTGAAAAAGGGGTGCGAAATCACCCCCACCTGTACACATACAATGCTTTCAATTTTACAGCGATATAAGAGTGCAGTTATGTTTGTTTGTTGTGATTATTTCACATTTTATTATTTGATAATTCAGTTTAATTATTAATGTTAGTTTAACTAATGTGTGTGTGAATGCGGCAGGACAAGTATTTGTGCATGGATAAAAAAAGCAATTGTCTGGGTGTCGAGTCTGGGTGTTGTGGGACCATAGCCTTCGTAGTTCCCGGGTCCCTAAACACAGGTAATCGTAGTTAGGGTCCAGGATCTATGTATGTGATCATTGGGCGTTATTACTATTATTTATTATTATTGTGCCTCCTACCTGCCCTTATCTATATTAATTACTAGTTGCACCCCGCGGTTTCACCCGCTAATAAAGAGTAATTTAATTATTTGCTCATCCCACGGGAAAGTTTCACTTTCCGGGATAAAATGTAGCCTATATATTAATCCAGTGTATAAGCTATCTTGGTACCAAATTTAATTCAAATCAAACATACACACATACACACAAACACACATACAAAGTTTCGCCTTTATAATATTAGTGTGATAGTGTGATGTGATAATATTAGTGTGATTTCGTACAATAACATTATTCCAATAAGTCACTTTATTAAAACGATTAAGGAAAACATCTATATAACAACATATTGTACGTAGGTACTTAAATATTTTCTGTATATTTATTTTGCATATTTTATCTACAAATCGTCACACATTGCACACAATAAAAAAATGAAAATGCAAGCAAACCCGCAGTTTCAACTGACTCACCGTTCGAAGTGTGCGTGCCTGCTTTAGTGTTCGTGAATTTTTGCTTGCAAGAAATAAATCGTAAGAAGCATGTATTTGGGACCCACTGTTCTTTGTTTCATTACAAACGGGGTAAGATGGTGCGATTTAAATTGTTTTCACGACATGTATTGATTATTTTGGGCCCTTTGTTCCACCGTCATTTGTTTTGGTTAATGAAGGCTTAAGAAAGCTCGAACTGTGGTCACGGTCGCCCGGCTTCAAGATTGATTTCATAAAATTTTCTAAAGGTGATTAACAAGAATTGCTCGTAATTTTGCATGGACTAAATGCTTTCTCGTAACTAGTAGGTTTTAAAAGGGTCTGTTAATTGATGAAGGATTCACGCGAAAAAGTAATTTGAATAAAAAATGGGGCATGATAATGTCCTTTAAAAAAAGGGTAAAACCGTCAATTTGTCTTAATTTCACAGTGATAATATATTTGGATGATATCATAATACATATTCCAGTTATTTTGATTTAAAAACTAAATTACTAAGCTGATTTTGATAAAAATTTCTATGGGAGGAATCTGAATATAGATATAAAATCTTTTCAATTTATTTATTTATAGTCAAAGTCAAAGTCAAAGTCAAAAGATTTATTGCAAATAGGCTAATTTTAGCACTTTTACAAGTCAAAATTATACTAGGTACTTAAAATTAAGTTATTTCACTAAGCATATAAAATTACAAAGTGCTTATTGTCAAATAATATAGCAAGCCCATTACAATATATGAGTTTGAAAAAAAAGCAGTTCTCTTTCTCACTACTGGTGCAAGCAATCCGGCACAATGCAGAATTGAAAACTTTGATCCGAAGCTTCGATTACAACTGTAAAGAAGAAGCTACAAGAAACTTTACAGTGATGTATTTTTTTTTGTCTTCTTTCTACTGTCTTTTACAATGTATATAATTCATTACAATTGAGATAATGAATATGTTACAAAAATAACCACCACGTCACACCGGTGCAAGAAAAATACCGTGATTATCTTATTATAAACATTACAAATAGAAACTGAATTTATAGATAGGAATAGGCAATAGGCAAAGTACCTAAGCTTTCATACCGTTAAGCTTGGGATATTCAGGCCAAGCTTTTTTGTCCGACACATAATCATTCATTGTGTAATAGGCTTTTTTCATTAAGTTTGACTTTATGAATAATTTATATTTACGCATTGACAATTGTTCGATACCGTCGGGCAACTTGTTATAAAAGCGTATACAGTTTCCCATAAATGAACCATTAACTTTCTGCAGTCTGAATCTTGGAACTTTCAATTTATTTTTGTTCCTAGTATTAAAGTTATGAATGTCGCAATATCTGGGAAAAGAGCTAATGTTTTTGCGAGTGTACATCAAATTGTCGTAAATGTATTGACAAGCCACTGTAAGAATATTTATCTCCTTAAATCGTTCCCTGAGAGAGTCGCGGGATTTCATGTTATAAATGGAACGAATTGTTCTTTTCTGTAAGACAAAAATTGATTGTATGTCCGCGGCTTTACCCCACAGTAAGATGCCGTATGACATAATACTGTGGAAGTAACTAAAGTATACTAATCTTGCAGTGGCTTCATCAGTAAACTGTCTGATTTTACGCACAGCATATGCAGCAGAGCTCAATCTACCAGCAATGTTTGATATGTGAGGACCCCACTGTAATTTAGAGTCTATAGTTATGCCAAGGAACGTGACAGATTGTACCAAATCTAATACCTCACCATTCAGTAATAAATTTGTAGGAGACCCCCTAACATTAGGTAACGAAAACTTAATACATTTAGTTTTCTTACTATTGACAAGAGATTGTTTTTAGTAAACCAGTTCAAAACCAGTGAAATTGCCTTGTTAACGTCGTCAAAATCATTAGTAGATCGGTCAACCTTGAAAATAAGAGACGTATCATCTGCGAACAAAACAATATCACATAGGTTCTTTACAAAAAATGGAAGATCGTTAATATAGGCCAAAAAATAAGAATGGTCCTAGTATTGAACCCTGCGGGACCCCCATTTTAGTGATAGAACCAGATGATCTTGCTCCATTAACTTCAACTGTCTGAATTCTATTACCAAGATAAGAAGAGACAAGATCAAGAGCTTTCTCACAAACCCCGTAATGCTTTAATTTAAAAATTAGGGTTTCGTGACATACGCTATCAAATGCTTTGGATAAGTCACAAAAAATACCTATGGCATCCTGTGACTTCTCCCAAGCACCAAGTATATGTATAAAGAGTTCTACGCCTGCATCTGTAGTTGATCGTCCTTTTGTAAATCCAAACTGTTGACTGTGAAGCAGTCCGTTAAGGTTAAAAAATGTTAACAACTGATTAAGAATTTCTTTTTCAAAAATTTTACTTATTGCAGGTAACACAGAAATTGGCCTATAGTTCGATGGATCATTCTTATTTCCAGACTTAAATAATGGAATCAATTTACTATTTTTCGTTGGGAATTACGTTGGGAAAAACTCCTTCGTCTACACATTTATTAAATACTTCTGCTAAATATGGTGCGATTAATGTGACAATGCCACTTAAAACCCTGGTAGACATTCCCCAAAGATCCTCAGTATTCTTTATTTTAAGTGACCTAAAGGTCTTAACAATTATAGCCGAATTAATATGTCTAAATCTAAAAACTACTTCACATTTATCAACACACTCTGCAAGAATTGCACAAGACTCACTAGTCGATGAATTTAATGACTGAGTGGTAACTACAGGTATATTTACGAAAAAATCCTCAAATGCACTAGCAACTTCACTGTCTTTAGATATTAATCTGTTATTAATACTAAGAGTGAGTTTTCGGTGCCGAGGTTTAGTTTTGCCGGTCTCGGTATTAATTATTTTCCAGGTTGCTTTAATTTTGTCGTCCGCTCTATTGATTTTCTTACTCAAGTACAGAGACTTAGCTGTCTGGCAAACGCGTTTAAAAATTTTTGAATAAGATTTTAAATACTCAGTAAATTTACTGTCATAAATATTATCTGATTTCTGAGAATATAAATCATACAGCCTGCTTCTACTTTTATAAATGCCAGGTGAAGCCCAGTCACTCAATTCTGCTTTAACACCTCCTCTACACGTCTTTAACTTGAATATCTTGTTAAACTCTTTATCCATAACATCAAACAACACATTACAAAGATCATTAGGGTCATCAGTGAGTGGTAATAACACAAGTTTGTCATCTAGATTTTGAGCAAACTGTTCCAAGCGGTTGGTTGTAATAGGTCTGTAAGTAAACTCATAAGAATTTTTTTTCAGTATGCATGGAAATACAGCACTTTGACCACAATGATCTGAGCTAAGTTTATCAATAACTGACTTGCTTTGTGGTTCACAGTCACAGAATATATTGTCTAAGCAAGTAGCAGATGAGCTAGTAATTCTGGTTGGCTGATTGTAAAGATTTTTCAAGTTGAAGCACATAAACAAATTTAGTAAACTGTCAGTTAGCGAAGATTGGTCAAGAATATTCACATTAAAATCGCCACATACAATGAGATGTTTTGAGCTGTTTGAGATTTTTGTTAAAACTTCTTCCATAATAGACTCGAACACCTTAAAATCAGCCGAGGGAGGCCTGTATACGCAAACAATTATATGTTGCTCCAACTCTACACACGATAGTTCAACAACACGTTCAACAGATAATGCAACAATATCTTTCCTTTCTTTAAATTTATAATTATTAGATATACATATTAAAGAGCCACCGTGATTGGCTTTTTGCCTTTTGAATGAACTGGCCAATGCATAATTTTTAAATACAGGAAACAACATATCCTTCTTACACCAATGCTCAGTTAGGCACAATACATCAGCTTTTTCAAATTCTAAAAAAAGCTCTAATTCTAAAGCTTTGCTGGAAAGGCCCTGAATATTTTGATGTACAATATTTAGTTTACCAGGCCTCTCCATTGTCGTAGGATTCAGTTTAAATCAGCTGAAGATGACACCATACCTAAACCCTGGTTAGAAGTGTTACTACCCAGGGCCGAGTCAGAGTGACCTGTTATACTGTTGATAACAGGGTCATGTATATTAAATGCTAACAATTTAGCAATGGTCAGTTTTTCCTTTTTGCTGAGATACAATGTATTCTTTGTCAAAATAAATTTACTAATAAAATTATTAGATTCAAAATATAAAAAGTCACTATGACGATGAGTCAGATTATACAATGTCAAATTTAGATCATGTACATGATCATTTTGTGATTTAGTCATTGAATTTAAATAAGGAAATGAACAAGTAATAATCTTGCCTATACCTTTGCTCTGTATATCTAACAAAGTTTCAATTAAACTGACTATATCAGATTTTCTTATTTCTAAACTATTGCCTAGATGTAAAATGATGGTTGTGTTGACACCATAAGTTGCATTTTTGATATTTTGTATTAGCTCTTTGAGGGGCATGTTGCGGTAACTGTTGTTACAAAGAGGCTGGCTCAAGTTGTTTTCAATAAGCTGCCCATACCTACACCCACCTCATCACTAAAAATAACTGTTCTGCAGGTGGACTCGGATGACCCTGCTGCGCCATTTGAGTCCATCCGAGAGACCGGCACCGGACATAGGGTAGGGGCTGCCAAACTATGTGAAAGTAGTTCCGGCTTGGGTGTTATGTGGTCCAGCACAGGTGTCTTATGTTCAGGCAAGGGTGTTCTGTGCTCAGGCACAGTACTCTGTGCCTGAGCACACAACACTGTATGGGGGGGTTGGCTTGGCCTACTGGCCAAGCCAACCCCCCCACCCAGCGCCAAAACCGGACTAAGCTGGTCCACTTCCGGAACCATAGAACAACAGCTATCACAAACACTTGAGCTCTGGGCAACTAAGCTAGCTGTGGCTGCAATGTGTGCCTTATTTTGTTGTTTTGACAATGAGTATTTCTTATTTAAATCATGTAATGATTTTTGCAAACAATTCATTCTACTACTCATATAATCTAATTCTCTATTGTTCCTTCCTAATAGATTATAGCATTCATGTAACTCAGTATGCAAGTCTAATTTTTGTTTACATATATTTGTGCATTTAAAGTACTTCTTATACCTTTTTGACAATAAAGATAACCGTTGTAAACGTTTCTTAACCTTAACATATTTTTTTATTTTGTTTGACCCTTTTATGCTTAATTTATTACTATGTTTTATTAACTTAGGAGAAGTAAGATCAATAATAGGTATTGAGATGATTTCTGGTGTGCTTGGTGTGGAATGGATTAACTCAGAGTATAAATCCATGGTGTTGATGTTGATTTCCACTCCATTAACATTTTTGCACATACATTCCAATTCTTCTATTTTGGTTTTATTTAGGTTTAGTTCTTGCTCAAGATCTCTTATGCGCCTAAGAGCAGATTCATACATCTCCTGATCATGTTGATAGGTATCAAGAGTTGCCTGAATACGATCTCGCTGGTCCTTCATGTCTTCCAACACTATATCTTGTTCGGACAATTGGTTTTTTAAGTCATCATGTTTTCCTAGCATGCGAGACATATCCGCCTCATGGTCCTCCAGCTCTTTAAGGAGCCCAACATTGGCCTCCTTGGTGACTTTGAGCTCTAAAAGTGCTCTCTTATCTTCAGTTTGGATTCAAGGTCACTTAATGCTCTGCTGCGAGTCATCATTGTACAATATATTGGAATTCTTTCTGGAAAACAGGAAGCAGTAACCTTAATACTTGGCTTTAGCAGAACTATTTGTTAGTGAATAAATTAATCCACTTATATATGATTCTTTAAAAAATTTTTATAATGAAACTTAGTTGAAAGGCAGGCTTAGATGTTTACTGGTACAAAAAAAAAAAAGCTTGTTTCATTAATTTGGTTTACACAAAAGGACTATTGTTAACTATTTATACACTATTTACTACAGTAAACTATTTACTATTATAAGGGTAATCTTTTTTCATAAATAGATATGTATATTTATAGTTATTTACCGACATCTATTTTATTTTTGTTATCAAATAATAATAAAATTAAATTGGTTTATATATATGTCGGTAAATAACAAAAAAAAAACAGAACTGAATCGGACACTGACTCTTTTTTGAAGAAGGTTGTAAAGACTTGATGTGACGAAAGAAAAACGTGTTTTTGAATGTGGTTCGCTTCCTATGCTTTTGCATATATACACAGAAGTTGCAGCGAATTAATAAAAAATAATTAATATTATTTACTAACTGTGAGAGAGTGTGTTAAACTTCTTACTCATGGTAAAAATGTATGTATAAAACTAGCTTTGCCCGCGTGACCAGGAAATGAAAAAAAAAATTATCATAGATAATTCAACCGCCCATTTCACCCTCTTAAGGGTTGAATTTAGAAAAACCCTTTCTTAACGGATACCTACACTTTACAAAGGACATACTTTCCAAATTTTATGTCTCTAGGACCAGTGGTTTAGGCTGCGTATATAAGTAATAATAGTAATATGTAAGTCAGTCATTCAGTCAGTCAGTCAGGACTTTGAATTTTATGTGTATAGATGGGTCCGCTAATTATCATTTTGAATTTAGTCGATTTTCTACCTTTCGCGCCGTATGACAAATAGATTATCTCCCATGGAAGGTACCACGTAATTACTGTCATCCCACCCGGTAATGCTACAAAGGCCGTTAGAGAAAAACAACATTAGCCCGTTAAAAAAAAAACTGCCATGATATTTTTTCTCTATGTCAAATCATGAAATATCTTTTCATCCTGACTGTACGACGTAATCGTGTCGAGTTTGGACATTTTTGTAAGTATTATTTGTACGTTTGTACTGAATTGGGAAGGTCACCGCGGAGATAAATTTAGGTCGATGACCGCCTCCATTTACTTCGTGTTTCAGTTATGCTCTATTTATAAATAGCAAAGCTTGAACTTAAAATTTATCCGATTGTAAATAGATTTTGATCGCCATCATCGTTAGCCCAATTCATTCCCACTGCTGGGACACAGTATTTCTAATGGAGAGAGTTCAGGGTATAATCTACCAGTCCGAGTTGGTGGATGATCCTCGAGTTTGTATGGTTCTTGAATTATAGTTTCCAAGCGATGTACGCCATCACTGTTTTGTGAGAGAGCACAAATTCCGCACATAATTTGAAAAATGGTGCATGATGCGGCGGTTCGAAAGTCGATTAGACTACCATTGAGATAATACCAATATCCTGTATCTGGAAGATTTCAGATCGACAGTAACTATCCGGATAACGAATTTTGAGCGAAGTTGCAATTTCCCACTAGTTTACGTATAAGCCGTTCACAATATCCATAGAAATAATTTAAAGACACCTTATCACTTACAAAAAAGGACACAATTCCTCCAATCGAAATTCGATACCAATTAAAATGTCTCCCTTTAGATAGTATTTAAATTAAGGAATACTCCATTGAGTCGTCCCAGCGGACTCATTTAAATTAAGCTTTTTGAAAAACTCTCATATCTTCTTTAGCAGGGGTGCTTGAGGTACGTCAAAGGGGGTGGCGGCCGCGTTAAAGGGGTAAGGTATTTTTCTTAAGGAGGGGGGCGGGGGTAAAAATGCGTAGCGACGCACACATTTATGCGTGGATATTTACCGTCGCACACAGACGTAGCTTGTATGTAAAACACTTTAAGAAGCGTCGAAGAAATGCGAGAAGCTTAGCGGATACAGGCTGATGCGAAATTTAATTAATGAACGGGGGTTAAGGTATTTTTGTGGGGTTGGGATTATTTTTTATGAGGAAGTTGGTGCTGAATTATAGAAGTGGGAATTTAATTAAAATCAAGCGATTAAATTTCTAATCCTAAAAGTTTGGTGTTCAAAGATAATGGATGTCATTTTGCCAGCAAATTGTAATCTTTTCTTAAAATAATGATTAAAACCCAAGAAAGAAGAGCAAGTGTGAAATGCACTTGTTAAATTATTTATCATGGGAAACGTAATTACCTAATAATGATTTTCATCTAATTAAAAAAAACTAACCGATTCACAAAATATTAAAGCAAATAAATGTTACGATATACCGATACTTACCTTTTATTTTTGAATTGCCATAATTGATGTTTGATTATTACTTATTCTTATTTTATTGCAATTTTGACATCATCCTGTTGGAGGGGTGAAAAGCGAAAGGGTTGCGGAGGCGATCACCCCCTAAGGAGGGGGGGTGTCCACCGCCTTCTTACAACCTTTTTACGGAGGGGGGTAGAGTAATAGACTTCTGAGACTGGATGCGTACATTGAAAATTGCTTTTTAGATTTTATAATGTTATATTTCAATTTAATATTATTTTGGGAGGCAGCCGTACGTGCCATCAGATTTTCCATGAAACCTTTTATTAAATATTATAAAACATATTTTTCATAAAGTAGATTCATGAACCTAAATCTTGATTAATTATCGCGTAAGGATAAAGTTACAAATGAAAGAGTTTCACGTTTTTTCCTGGTTTCGTGACTCATTTAATCGCATCAAATTTAATGAGTTATTTATTGTAATTTATTTTATGTACAGACACAAAATATTTTATATAAAAAAAAATAACGTATCTCTTCATATATTGCTAAAAATTAGAATGCCCTGGATATTATTAATTGTGTATGTGTGTGTGTTAATGTTTGTTACCACTAAAATCTCTTTATTTGATGTGCATTTATTTAGGATAGGATAATTTTTAACCCCGAGTAAAACCGCAGGTGGCAACTAGTATTTACAGAAATGTTTCCGTATGTTACCCTTTGTTAAATAAACCAATAAAAACTATAGGCATTTATGAACTTTATTACTCTAATACTAACTCAATTGTGTTTTATCCTACTCTCACGAATCGTTTCCTATTGATATCTTGCACTAATACTTACTCTTGAGTAAATAGGTTTCTTCTAGGCAGGCATGCACCATCGTAGACTCGTCGTCACTTTCTATTAGGTGAGACTTTGGTCAAATGCTTTTGTCTGAACAATAAAAAAAATATGTATGTAAAAAGGCAAAAGTTCGTATGTGGGCAAATTTGATGAAACTCTGTGAAAGATGTTTATATTACAAATTTATAAACGTACCAGGATACTTTTCCGGCATTCCGGCAAACATTGTACACGAGGGTAAAGCCGTGAGGCGCAACTAGTTTAAAGTCTGGCTGCTGATAGAGTACATTGACAGCTTCAATAGAATTGATGTTAAAGTCCTGAACACACACACACGCACACACATACACGCACGCACACGCACACGCAATCACATACATACACCCATACACACACACACACACACACACACGCACGCACACGCAAACACATACACACACCCATACACACTCTTGCACACAAACATTTTTACTTTAATAATAATAATAATGTGATGATAATATATTGACATTGCGCAACTACTAATTTTATAAAAAATAGTTACTACGATTCGGCCACCAAAGGAATGTCGATACAATAGCAATTTAAGTCAATATGAAAATCCTGAAGTACTCGATAAATTAATTTATTTTTTTGTACCGCCTCTGTTCCGCTAGATGTCGTGTCGCCAAGAATGTTGTATTAGGGGTAGGGAGTCGAGGGGTGGGGGTGTAATTGCAAAATAAAATTAGCCGGAACGGGTACGTGCTCAATTTGCGCCTCCCGAGCACTGATTTGTTTTCGCTCTCGCCTATGTACAGTTGGCTATGTAAGCAAGTACCTTTGCAAAGTAAGGTAAAACGGTTTAGCTCGATTATGCGAAGAGAACACGGGCTTTCTTACTGTGACAAAGGGTTATTTTAAGGCTGTGTGTACATATTTGTACGAGTGCCTCTCTTGCTCTGTGCCCGTTTTCTTAGCCTATATATTATTGATCCAACGTTACACCGTATTTCTTTACTCTTATCTAAAGCTACGTAAGTAGGTACATATAATTTTGTGTTGACACTGACATATTGAATTGACACTGACATTTGTTGTTGTTGGTTTGAAATGGAATTTGAACTTGATAGATTTTTGTTCCACTTTAACAATAAGGCGTTGCCAGGAAACCTAATTCCCAATTCATCAAAAAAATTAAACAGCTTTTGTTTTGTGTTACCCAAAGTCACGATCTCCAATTTTTCATTTATTATAGTTTTACGCTTTACATTTTACAGCATTTTTAGCGTTAGTATTTGCACAGTAAAGTGTTCACTGACATAAATATAAAATCCAAAAATACTGGCATATAAGTTCGTTGAACTCTTTTAAAATTCAGAAAAAACATTTTACTTCCAATTTAAAAAAAAACTTTATCACACTAATATTATAAAGATGAAAGTTATGTATGTATGTGTGTGTGTGTGTATTTTTGTTACTCCTTCAGGCTGAAACGGCAGAATGGATTTGAATGAAATTCGGTACCATCGATAGCTTATACACTGGATTAGCATATAGGCTACATTTTATCCCGGAAATGTGAAATGTTCCCGTGGGATGAGCAAATAAATACTTTTTATCCGTGAGTGAAACAGCGGGGAGCAACTAGTTTTTAATATTTTACACACTTCATACACATATATATTTTACACATTACACATTTTACTGGGATGATCGTATTATTGAACCAAAAGTTTTGATTACGCGGTATTGTCTACCATCTATTTTCCCACGCACATATTTTTGTTTGATAAAGTCGCCGTGACAGTCGCAGATACTCGCGTTTAATTTTATTTCCCAGCCAACTCTAATTAGTTGACAGCAACGAGCGCTGAAAATCCTACTGGCGATAAAAAAAGTCCCTCCAGCCGTGATTCCATCCGCGGGAATGTTTAAAAAGGCGGGCAAAACTTTCGGGACCGGACCGCGGAGTCAATGGCTTTTTTATTTTCGCGTTTTCTTTCTTTTCCGGTTGAACTTCTCCAAAGTTTTTATTTTGAGGAAGTTCCGCGAGTGTCAGTTTGGCGTTCGCCCGCAATTTTCCGCGGTTCGCGCCGATAATTGCGGACGCAGGTGGGAAATATTATTTGCTTTTTTCAGTTCGGCTGCCTGTTTAATTTTCAGAGGTTTATTGCTTCTGCTAGCTCGATCGTTTTTATGAATTTATGTGTATTGATTTTTGAATTGGCGAACGATCAAATTGATGCCATGCTTACATTATTTCCGTAAAATACAACCAATCATAATTTGACAGGAAGTTATGCTTATTGTAGTCTACCCGAGTTCCTATATTCGCTGTCAAAAAAAAATGTAACAGATATACATTCAATTCAGGTAATAGATAATTAATTAGTAGTAATTAAGGTAGTTAATTCACTGGCCTTTTGGACTGTGGGTTGTGGGTTCGATTCTCACCCAGGACAAACATTTGTGTGATGAGTATAGGTGTTTGTTCTGTCTGGGTGTTATATTGTATTATATTAGGTCTTTACCTATGAAATTGCCGTTTTGTTTGAAAAAAGTTAAAGTATTTTTTTTTCGAACTTATTTATTTCTTTTATTCAAAGTAATCACCCCTGCAATCAATGCATCTTTGCCAACGCTGTGGCAGTTTATGGATGCCCTTCTTGAAAAAATCAGCAGGACGGGAGACAACAAACTCTTCAAAGGCGTTTTGTACTGCCTCTCGGGAATTGAATTTTTTTCCCGCTAAAAAGTTGTCCAAATTTTGGTAAAAGTAATAGTCGGTAGGCGCAAGATCTGGTGAGTATGGCGGATGAGGGAGAGCTTCCAAACCCAACTCATGCAGCTTAGAGACGGTCTGTTGTGCAGTAAGGGGTCGCGCGTTGTCGTGAAGTAGCAGTGGAGACGACCGATTGACCAAAGCTGGTTGCAGACGTGCGAGTTTCGCCATCATTGTGGTCAGTTCTTCAATGTACACATCTGCAGTAATGCTCTCGCCGTTTTGTAAAAAGCTATGATGAATCACACCAGCACTAGACCACCAAACTGTGACCATCACCTTTCTAGGGGTCATTTTTCGTTTTGCACATTGCTTTGGTACCGAACCAGGATCTAACCAACTTGCTGAGCGCTTTCGATTGTCAAAAAGAATCCATTTTTCGTCGCACGTAACAATTCGGTTCAAAATTCCTTCATTTCTGTGCCTGTCAAGCAGCGCAAGGCAAGTCTCGACGCGTACGTTGCGCTGGCGATCGTTAAGTTCGTGGGGCACCCATCTATCAAGCTTTTTTATCTTGCCAATCTGTCGCAAATGGACCAATATTGTTTTGATGCTAACATCAAAAGCTGCTGCCAGCTCAGCTGTAGATTGAGATTCATCAGCTTCCACAATCGCCTTTAATTCATCATTGTTGACCAAAGTTTCCGGACGACCACGAGGTTCATTTTTCAAGTCAAAATTCCCAGAACGGAACCGAGCAAACCAATAACGGGTTGTACGTTCGTTTGTACAGTTCTCTCCGTAAACGTCGTTGATGTTACGTGTCGTTTGTGCCGCGTTGGTGCCACGACGGAACTCATATTCCATAATTACACGAAATTTCAAAGTATCCATTATGAGGAAAAATGTTGAAATGTAATGAAAATACAACGCTAATTAATAAACAAAAGACTTATATTGTAAATAGCATGTCATATTTTTAAAACAAAATTAATTTGAATTTAGAATTCATAGCCAATCAAAACTTTTTTTTGTTTGAAAAAGTCTGTACTGCAATACGGCAATTTCATAGGTAAAGACCTATTATGTATGTATTTACAAACAAAAAGTATCTAAGTATTGTATCAGTTATCTGGTTCCCATAATACAAGCTTTGTTTAGTTTGGGACTAGATAGCGCTGTGTGAAATGTCCACACATTTATTATTATTATTATTATTAATTAAGTATTTTATAAGAATACTAGCAGCCCGCCCCGGCTTTGCATGGGTATTTTATATATGTCTATTATAAATTGAGATATATATAAACTTACAACTATCCTATCTCTCAAGTTGGATCGAACTGCACATGGTGTGCGAATTTTATTATAATCGGTTAAGTGGTTTAGGAGTCCATTGAGGACAAACATTGTGACACGAGATTTATATATATTAAGATAATAGACCAATCATAATAGTAATAACATCATGTTAGATTTAATATCAGAAACACAATTTTTTCGTAAGATTGACCTGCTAAAGGTTTTAAAACTATTTTAAACTTTCCCATAACGCAATGAAGATTAAAATACTTATTCACTAAATAGAGTTATGTTATTCGCAGTATCAAGAGTTGAAATGTAAGCATGGTTTATTACTTGCATTCTATGTACATTGGCGACAGTCTAGTCCACCAATGCGTGACCCACACACGTTACATAGTACGTGTCACCAGCACACAGTTACTTTCCGCCTGTTCTAAATGACACACGTGGCACGCCTACGCCAGTGTACGCCCACCCGTGCATATATGTGCCCACTATGTGCCCCAGTTACGTGACACGTATGCCTCACACGTGGGCGTGTGTGGCATACTGCGCATGTCAATGGGCGTGGCGTAACGTAACGACTACGTTCTTAACCAACTCTACGTATGAGGTACATAGAGTTTTGGCGGAAAAATGAAAATGATCGCGTCACCGTATTGTATTATTTTCCAAAACTGGTGTTATTTTCTGTGTTAATGCATAAAATTGGCGTTTTATTTAAATGCTGCATTACAGGCATGAGTGTGGGAAAGTGCTATAATGATGGTGAAACGTTTCTTTTCGTGTTGTTTCCAAAACTCCATAGTAGCTTCTAGTAAAATTACCACCATTTTACTAGGAGTATGACTTGATTAGACTATGACTTAGCTTCATGACTTGGACTGTGACTGTTTGACTTAACTTCAGAAATTATCAAATATTTGACACTGGCTAAATACACAAAAGTGTTGAGCCAAAAAAAAAAACAATAACTACGTTATACGTGTTCTGTGTCAACGTGACAGATATTTATACGTAAGCTCGAAGAGGCGCGGTAGGTTCACAACGATAAATGGGTTATAATTTATTTTTACTCGAAAAATAGAGGGTAAGGGGGGCGTTTAATTAATGGCCAAATTGGCTATTCCGAATATTCGCGGGACGGTAATGAGGTGAGATTGAGATTAAAACTCGGGTAAATGAGCTCTGTAAAGGATTAACGGCGGAAAAATTTGAAGTTATAAAGCCGCGCGATGGAACTCTGATAGTTAGTCTTTGGAATTCCTTTTGAATTCGTTTTAGTGGCTTTTATTAATACAAAGACCGACACGAGTAGGTCATTAGTTTGAAAAATCAATCTACAGTTTAAATTAAGTGTGAAAAAGGGAAAGACGAGATCTCACATCACTTGGTTAAAACTGGTCTTGCATCCCGTTCTTATTGTTTCTCGTATACCTTTATATTTCGCACGATAAATTATGTGTAATACACCTAAATATTCTATCTTTTATTTACATCTGAGGTCACACCGATTGATGGCACTCTAGTTTAGTTATACTTTTCTATTTTGCGATATTGATTTTTATGTCTATTAAATTTTATTCTACCTCCAAGATAATAATGGTTAATCTGAGAGTTTGTTCAAGTTATAGTAGGTATATATCGAAACTTTGTGTTTTATTATTATCAAATTTTTATGTACACCATTATCGCTTAATTAAAGATACCTAAAGCTACTAAAATACTTTAATTTCAAAGCGGGAAATTTTCTACATTTATATTGAATTGCTTACAGCTATGAGCCGAAATTGTTATTTGTTTTGTTTTCCTTTCTCATATGGAAAATGTTAATAAATTTTATTTTTACAGCTTCTTATTGTTTGAAATGTTTGCTTCCAAAGACACATCTACTACAAACCATAAAAATCCAAAATAATAATAGCGCCCAACAATCACATACATAGATCTTAGACCTTAACTAGGATTTCCTGTGTCCAGGACCCAGTAATTACGAGGACCATGGTTCCAGACACAGAACAAGTATTTGCGACTTTAATGCAGCTAGTTTGTGGCTTTCATTGTTGTTACTAGGCTATATTTATACACTTACAGGTGCAAATGGTTAGAAATGCATGGTTAAGTAAATGAATTCAGACGAAAATCAATATATTTTTTATCATACTAATATATTAGACAGCCCATGTGGAGTGATGGTTAAGGTCGGCTCATAACACGAAGGAGGCAGGTTAAATTCCCGTGCCAGGACAAGTATTTAAACACAGAAAAAAGTATAAATATCTGTTCTGAGCCTGAGTGTCGTGAGACCATAATCCAGATACAGGGAATCCCAGTTAGGTTCCGGGATCTATGTATGTGATCGTTAGGCGTTATTATTATTAATATTATGCGTGTCATTTGTCCAGTCGGTCTATTATTGATATCAAACCAAAAGATAACATAGCTACTACCATAAATTTAATTTACATATTTTTCCATTAAATTGACATAATGATGCATACACACATTTTTCATTCATATAACTTACCAAAAAATGTCACGAATCTAGTCCAATCATTTTAAGCTCTATTGTTATAACATACAGCTTATAATACATTACAAATGATATTGCTTAACATTTTGATCACGTATGGTAACAAATGGCTCACAGTGGGCATAGGGTGACCATTATGGTTAAAGGAGCACGTGCGCTGTGTCCTAAGAATTCAGGTAGTGTGGTTGACTGATGCATTTTCAGCGGGGGGTTTGTGTCCTGCACATTTTGGTGGCGTTTTTTAACGATCCATGGAAAAAATATTACGTTAAAATGGTGCTTCGTATTGTACTGGTATTCGCGTGTTTATGAGTGACCAAAGCACGCAGTTTTTGTAACAGGTAACATTTGCTTTCATCTGTCTGGTATCCGGATGTAGGTTACATGCTGACGCTAGCGAAAGCCGCCGCGGCTTGCGTTAGTAACCGGCTCCCAGAAGAAAGACATTTTTTTTTTGTAAGGAATGACGCGACGAGCTAACAGTTCGCCTGATGTTAAGCCACACGGCTGCCCATATCAGTTGCAGTGTCACTTGGAACTCTAAAGTAGATACAGTTTCGCGTGACACTGTGCTGCGCACGTCATTCTGAGACATCAGCACAATCTAGTAATAAGATTACTAGACTGTGAGATCAGGTGATAAGTCTCATTTGCCCAGTAATTTCACTAGCTACAGTGCCCTTCAAACCGGAACGCAGCAGTGCTGGCACACTACTACTTGGCGGCAGAATAACTGGTAAAGCGGTGGTACCTACCTAGACGAACTTTGCAGAAAAGTCCTACCACCTAGTAAATCGAATATGTCCGAAACCTGCAGGCCTAGCACGGCCGGTGGACAACTTCTCCCCAGGGAGTAGATAACAAACTTATCCTCACTGTCACTTTATTCCACTCTGCGAGCACGGCCGCGACAGTGGAAAGCTTTATCCGGGGGATAAACGGCGGGAGTAGCGTTTTTAGATTTCTCTACTGTATTGTTGCCAGTACGAGAAAATTTAACTAAAATGACATTACATGCTTCAATATTTTGTTCAGTCCATCAAACCATCGATAATTGTTCGGCTAAATATACTGGGATTGAAGACAAAATATAAAAATTAAGAAAATATAAGGTTTTTGAGTCTGTGTCCTTGTGTTAATCAAAGAGTATGTAACGACTACTATGTATATGAGTGAGAGTAAGTGAGTAGTTTAAATTCAAATTTTATTTTGTTTGTAATATGAGCGGAAAAACGTGATTAATTATTGTGTAGTAGTTATATTTTAAATTTTTATATGTATATATGTTATAATAAAAAAAACACAAAAAATATATGCATCATTTAAGTTAATTACGTAAATTAAATAATTTCCTTATTAAAACTAAACTAATAATTGTATTTTCACGAATATTTCGCTATGTATTTTTTTTTTGTATTGAAACTCATTTCCCGGGATTACTAGTATTCCGAATGCTTCTCCCGGTGTAACTTTCGCTCCAAAATTCGAGTTCCCGCGATTAAACATAGTTATAATAGGCACGCGACATTTTTGTGCCTATTAAAACACTTTGACTTCCTTATACCCACCTACAAGAGTCGAAGATAAATACTCTCTGCTTTATGTCAATTCAAGAGAATATTATCCACTTTCTTCCGAGTCCGTGCTCTGAAGCGGGGAGTAGCGGGATATAATGTCTACGATAATGTCAAAGGGAAATATTTCTTTCCTCTCCTCGTTGCCGTGCTACGTAAGGTGGAGAGGGGGATTATTTTAACTGACAGGTGGAAAAAACCGGGGGAAAGACAATTTCTCCACATGCCGTGCTAAGCCTGCTGGTCGGAGTAATTTTGACTTTTTATATATATATATATATGTATATATGCATGTATATACTCACGTCAGCTATATATTTTCTACAAATATATATATATATATATATATATATATATATATATATATATATATATATGCTACTAGCTATACTACCTTCCTTTAATAATTACCATATTATATCTTTCTGCTTAATAATACGTATCAAAATAAAACCATTTTAACAATAAGATAAATTAAACCTTTGTCGTGTGTCTCGTACGATATCCGTTTGGACACGCTATGTACCGTGACGAGGTTGGATAATATCGTTGGAGGTCGGATTAGGTATGTTTAGACCTTCATATGGACTATTTTTCAATACGGACAGTTTAGTGTTCAATAGGCAATAGTCATATAAAATACACGTCTGAAATTATAAAGTATAAATATAATTGTAGACACTGCTCTGAATCTTCATATAGAATATCTAGCCCGTTCTTTTGTCCATAGACAAGGCGTAACAAATAGAAAGTGAACAACTAGAACGAGATAGATGAACAATGAACAAACATGAAATATTGTGCTCTGAATTTAGTTCATTCACTATGACTGATTCTCAAAGAGCATATAACCACTATGTTTTGATTCATAACAAAGTAGTCTATGATTGTATTGTTTGAATATATATATATATACCTAGTATCCTCTACTTGGTCTGTGATTGTAGAATATAAACGGTACAAAATAACATATCATTGGTTTTCTATTACTATTACATAGAAAAATTGATTAATAATACGGTGGAATGTCAGAATAATCTATACATATAAAATTCAAAATCCTGACTGACTGACTTCTATATCAACGCACAGCCTAAACCGCTGTTCTTAGAGACTTGAGATTTTGAGGGTGTGTTCTTTGTAAAGTGTAAGGATTCACTAGAAAGGGTTTTTCGAAATTTCACCTCTAATAGGGTGAAATGGGTGGTTGAATTATCTATGGAAAAAAATCTTCTTCATTTCCTATAGGCCATGCGTGCTAAGCCGCAGGCAGAAGCTAGTCCTTCATAAATAGCTTGATGGAAAAATGTTGTACGAATATCAACTCTATACCATTTTCTGTCTTCCCACAACAAAGACATAGTATCTGCTCCGCTACCATTCATCACGACCGATGGCTATCCGCCGCTATCGGCCGCGGATCTCGGCTATGATTAGCTGGGCTCTGTGAACATTATTTTAATAGGCCATGTTTATGATGAGCGTCTTAGTTGAGATGTTTAGGTGTCCTTTATCCTTCTAGAGGCTAAGTCAAATTTTTCCCGCTTGTTCCAATTTTAACTTGGGTTTGGGTGCGTTTCCTGAGTTTTTTTAGTTTTGTAAGCACATATCTGACTTTTTTTGACTGGCCCGATAGCTCAGTTGGTAGTATCCCTGCCTTCTGAACTGCAGGTCGTGGGTTCGATTCCCACCCAGGACAAACATTTGTGTGATGAACATTGATGTTTGTTCTGTGTCTGGGTGTTATATTGTATTCTATGTATGTATTTACAAAAAAAAAAAGTATCTAAGTATTGTATCAGTTATATGGTTCCCATAATACAAGCTTTGCTTAGATGGCGCTGTGTGAAATGTCCACACATATTTATATATTTTTTATTTTATCTTATAAAAAAAAAATTATAGGATCTGTGTTTGTAAGTATTCATTGCTGTTTTTATCCAACCACCAGTAACGGTAATTGGTAACGTTATTATTAGACGGCCTCTGTGGTGCGGTGGTTAAGCAGGTCGCCTCATGATCTTGGGTTGACTCATGAGTTGGTGGGTTAGATTCCCGCGAAAGGGCAAATATTTGTGCACATGAAAAAAAAAAACACAAATACTTGTTCTGTCTGGGTGTTGTGGGACCATATGGTCTTCGTAGTTTCTGTGTCTTTAGATACAGGGAATCCTAGTTAGGGTCCAGGATGTTGGATGTTGGAGCTAATTATTGTTTTTATTATTATGATTATTATTATTTACTACTTTTTCACTAAAAATATACCAAATCTTAAGTTTATTCCGTGGAGCTATTGCGGGACCCTTGCTACCTAAGTGACTCTCCATAGTCCTTACCCGTAGTAACTTTATGCTATAGCATAAAAAGCAGAAAAGCTGTTCATACCTATGAACTGTCATAGGCATAGGTACAGACCTATGGTTGTTTTGCTATCTACAGGTAACTGGCTGACTCGGCAGCCTAACATGAATGATGAATGAATGTGCAACTTTTTGTTTTTACTGATTGACAGCAATTTTACTGTAGTAAAACTTCTTTAAGCACATTTGACTTGGGGAGTAAGCTGGTGATTGCGAGGCGAACGGAAGTTGAAGTTGATTCACGTAGATCTCCATTGTCAACATAACAAAGTTTTTATTTTTTATTATTATGTTGGCATGTCCGGTAAAATGACTATTTACAATTGTCCAGATGGCAACATTAACATTAAACAAAGCAAAAACAAAGCTATACCGGCCGACAGGTGGAGAAGAACTAAAGACTTTTACTTCAGTCATGTGGTCTAAAGCACACCTGTTTTTTATTTATCCTATTCTGGATGAAGGTAAATCCATAAAGACAAAAATTATATAAAAAATGTTGAGCTAATCTTTAGTTATAACTGGTATAACCTTATTTTAGTGGTGTAACTAACACGACTTGGTTTTATAGTAAAGAGGTCACTAGCTTTTGGACATCTGAGGGACTACTACCACTTTCTGCGTGTCTCAAATAAACTAGGCAAGTATAGGAACGATATCCATTGTGACATTTTAATTTTTGTCACATGTTTTAGTCAGTCGAATTTCCATTTAATCTATCATCGACGTAAGCTTTAAATTGCTTATCCAGAAATGAATGTCCTATAACTCATATAAAATGATACCACAATAGGAAGATATATCATAACAACGGTGACCTACTTCTCCAGGTGAGGTCCATATTGAGGACTTATGTGATGCAAGAGACCTTTTAGGTCTGGCGTAGGAGGTATATGTAGCGGCAGGGAGCGGTAGGCCTGAGGCTCATATTGTTATTTGTTGTATTCATAGTCTGCAACTTGGGGCTCATGAAGTTCTACAATTGGTTTTATACGCTTTAAGTCGTTTAAAGCTATTTAGACAGTTGTGTTTATGTTGAAACTGATGTTTCTAAAGTTAAAAAGTGTTAAAGTTTCAGTTAAAGTTAAAAGTGCCGAAAGAATAATATTCAATACAAACTACGTATGCAAAATCTGTAAAGGAAAAATTTGAATCACGGACGGGACTTGAGATCCAGCTATCCTTAAAGCCGGGACATGCTGTGCTTAAGCTACCGTGACAAGTGACGTCATGTCAAAAATTTATCCTCAACCTTTTACAATCCACTAGCGGGGTTGGTGGCGCCATCTATTCAGCGATTACTTTCTAAGCAGACGATATTGATATAAAATTCATACTATGAATGACTTGGTTGTTTCCAGTATTGCTATTTATGGTTAAGAGCTAATAAACTGCTTTTTTAGCTCTTAACCATAAATAGCAATATGTATTACAATGGTCCAATAGAACATATACCCAGAGATAATATAATACTATAAGTAATATAATTAACTGGATTAAAGTCAGCAAGCTCATTTGAGCTTGCTGACTTAAATTACGTACTTAAAAACAAAAAAAGTAATAAATTAAGTTTAAGTAAATTACAACAAATAAATAAAAAATCCTGTCCATTTTCAAAGGTATTGTGGCCAAACTAGCTTATTAGGCAAAACTTAGTGAATTACTACTAATAGTGAAAAACTTAGGGCCATATTCAAAATCCAAATAAAAATCATTTAAGCGAATGTAGTTTTTAATAAAACTAATGTACCGTAGTTAATCATGCAAATGGTAAAGAAGTGAAACCGATCCGACTATCGATAAGACCTAACGTAAAGCACAAAACGGTAACACAGGTTGTTATTCCTATACATTACGCGGACGAGAGTGAGAATTGTTGCCTTCAGGACACTCGGCCTTACGCAATCTGCACAGCGAGGTTGGATGAGATGAGGCTGGCATATTGGATGTGGCATTTGATAATAAGTTTCAAAATAAGTAGAAAAAAAAGAATATAAATAGCCAAATGCTGTCAGATTGTCACGCTTTAGAAATAATCACCAATTGAATAATTATACATGCAAGGCCCTGCGGGATTTCAACCTGTACACCTGTTTAAAAGTCACACGAGCGAACACTCATAAAATTTGCACCCGCATTTACAAAGTTGAAGGAATTGAACTTAGTGAGGAAGCCAGCATTTTCAATAATCACAAAATTCAAGAACATGTATTGGGCTGATGACGTATTCCCAATCGAATGAAATAATTTTGTCATCTAGATAATGAAATATTAGTTTAATCAGATATTTTTTGAGTTCATCTTTAATTTTACTTGAAATTGATTATAAGCGTACTGCAAAAATATAGCAATCTCTTCCATATAAACAAAAACCTTCCCAAATTGAAACAACTTAACAGCGACAATGCGTAATCTAACAGAAAATAAGCATGGATAAGATCTAGTGACCTTAAAAGCTATCTCTTGTTATTTCGATAGAAATGCCACATACGTAATTTCTGAGTTCCACTAGCAGGCCCGATAGCGAATTTACACGCCAGCCCCGGCGTATGAAATAATGTGATTACCGACCTGGGATATTGTGTTACAGGTGTTTGGATAGCTTCCTTACTGCCACCATTAACTTTAATAACGTGTTTTGTATCGACACCTAAACGTAAACTTTAAACGATGTAACAGTAAGAGTAAAAGAGGTTGTAGTTCGATGCTCAAAAGTGTACATTGTAGTGCAATATAAAATTAGTGCTAACACCAGCCTACAGTTATCGTAGTTAGTTAGTTCTCACTCGTATTTATGTGGTTATGGTTGAATGCAAGAAAATATACTAGTAACGTGTTAACATAAATATAATCAACGAGTGTGCTTTATACCAGTCGACTGAATTAAACTTCTTTAGTTTAGCTCCATCTATCTAGTTAGTATATTTTTGCTTTGTTTAATGTTGACGTCGCCATCTTTACAATACCTACTATTTGTATTCCAAACATAAACAAAGCTCCTAATAAACGCTTAATCTTATCAGCTAAACGCAAGCCAATCTAACACGACACTTAAAAATAGGATGGTTCTTAAAGAAGATTTATTCATGTCCCATCGTGCATATGAATTATCTATCACCCGTGACGGATCGTCGCATAGACCACTTACAAACTTACACGGAAGCATAGAGAAAAAATAAAATAAAAGAAGGCTCCGGACAGCGAACCCGCGCATCAATCCAGCTCAATTTATTACAGCAGCGTAGGAGGCAACTAAAAATTAACCATGGACGCAACTACCGGTTCAGATTTTAAAATTTCCACGCAAGAGTAATAGTCGAGATTAGTAGCATTGTTGCCTCGGGAGGCGCATAGAATAAACGCTTATTAGAATTTATACGAGCTGCGAGAGGCCAGTCTTCCTGTGATGTAGCGGTGGCCGTTTTTTAGAACACCCCAGGACTATCATCGGTTTTATTAGAGGAGGAAATATGGGAGCTGCTGTGACGTACACTGCGCTTGTTAGCAATCCGCCCGAAGCTTCTGCAGGTAAAATAGGATAATCTGGCTGTAATTCGAGCTGTCGTCGAGATATCAGCCTCTGGTGACGATGTAGCTATGCTTACGCGCTTCGGATAATGGTCAGTCTAAGTAATAGTCAAGGTTGTTCGGTAGCAAACGTAATAGGTGGGTAACTCAGGGCGTAACCGTTCGAGAATTGCAAAACTCTCGCGAATTCCGCAGAGTGGGGACATGTTAGAACGCACCTTTGGTTCTAAACACAGCAATTGGTCCGGCATTTGACAGGTTGATATATGGAACGATTCTAGTGTTGTGTTGCGCATAGGTCCGATACTGTTCTGTGTTTAAGGCTAATTTATTTGCGATAATTTTCCGTGTAATTATGTCGGTGCAATGTTTGGCGTGCGTCCGTTTGATAGTTTTATTATCACTTAATATTAATGTTATATTTCTTGTAATTAAGTTGGTATGATTTAGTAAGTTTCTTTGAAACTAAGCTAATTTGCGTTCCGCCTGAGGCAAATTACTATACGGGGCTGGGCCCTCCAGTTTACGACACGGAGTGATTGCAAAGCGCTACTGATGCATTATTTTCATCCGTATGAAAACAATGGACCAGCAGTGCCCTTGACGTTGCAGGAGTGCACAAATCAGGTTGCCTTAATAGTCTAGGTATATTTCAACAACTGTTTTGTTCACGGTATATTTAACCTAAGCTGAAACTTAATTTGCATAAACGAATGAAAACGAAACTTTCAACATATTAAAATACGTGTAGTTGTATTGTGTAACTAGCTTCTGCCCACGGCTTCACCCGCGTGGCCTATAGGAAAATAATTCAACCACCCATTTCACCCTCTCAAGGGTGGAATTTCGAAAAATCCTTTCTTAGTGGATTGGATGCCTACGTCATAACGTCTAACCTGCATGCCAAATTTCAGCCCGATCCGTCCAGTGGTTTGGGCTGTGCGATGATAAATCACTATGTCAGTCAGTCAGTCAACTTTGAGTTATATATATTTAGATTATTGCCAATGCGTCCGCCACCGCTGTATCTTATTTGGAGCCATAGAACTATCTCTTAATAGAGCATACAGCTATTAGAACTAACTTTATGAGACCTAATCAAACAAACCTACATTCGTAACTACGGATCAATGCCAATTATCTATCATCATGTCATGATTATATAAAATTATATATTATGGCTTATAACATAATCATGCATTCCATATGATTAGTTGATTACATATTTCGATTACACATGCTAATCATTTGTAATCATTTCGATAACTAAACATTATTTGCTCAACAAAGCACCACTAATAACTTGAAATAGCTTCATTACACTGTTGTTATCAATCAACTACGAGTATAATATTTATAAAATCAAGAAATAATTTGACTTGTCGGTATGTCATTCTTGGTACAAAATAAAAAGGAACTAAAGATAATAATCATAAACAGTGTTACTTAAAGTTTTGTTTACTGGTCTCTATTTTTACCATTACAATGTAATTTAAGTGTAGACGTGTCTTGAATTAAAATCACTATAAAAAAACTATCATTGTGATTTATATAATTTTTTATTTTTATTTATGGTTTTATTATATTAGTAGACGATCTTCTGCCCGCAGTTTCGCCCGCGGCGTGTAAATTGCGTTACAAAAAGTTAAACCAGTGTTATCGAATTGGTTTTGAGGGTGTATTTACATGGTTAATTCACTCTACCGGTCTTATAGCACTTATAAAATTACTCTGTGTGGTAATTTAACTACCCACTTAAGGTGTAGTGTACCTTATACTAATTTGAAAATTGAAATTAAGCGATTATAATTTATATTATGTAGAGTATTCAATATAAAGCGATAATACTTGTTCTGTCTGGATGTTGTGAGACTATGGCTCTCGTAGCTTTTGGGTCTTTCTACATACATCCTATTTAGCGTTCAGGATATACAGGTATGTCGTCATTGGGCGTTATTAATATTATTACTTTAGACGATTATCATGATTTGCCGTAAGTATCACCTTAACTCTGATCCAACCGATCACTTTTACGAATGTACTCATTACCCGTGAAATGTAACTCATACGTGTATTTATATTTAAATGCACACCGACAGCTTTTTACACAGGGAATCCTAGTTAAGGTTCAAGATCTATGTATGTGATCGTTGGGCGTTATTATTATTACTTTAGACACTTATCATGAGGGGGATTGAGGTAATCCCATGCAAGCGTCACCTCAACTCTGATCCAACCGACCACGCTTATTACGAATGCACTCATTACCCGTGGAATGTAACTTTTACGCGTTTAAATGCACACGGACAGTTTTTTACACAGAGAATCCTAGTTAGGGTTCTAGATCTATGTATGTGATCGTTGGGCGTTATTATTATTACTTTAGACACTTATCATGAAAGGGATTGCGGTAATCCCATGCAAGCGTCACCTTAACTCTGATCCAACCGACCACGCTTATTACGAATGTACTCATTACCCGTGGAATGTAACTCATACGTGTGTTTATATTTAAATGCACACCGACTGTTGGTCTGTAACTGTGTCATTGACTGTCGAACAGTCACTTTTAGTTTCGATCGAACTAGTTTGAATGATAAACTGTTACGAGTATGTCAATATCACTTACCCGCCTTTAGTTATGCAGCTGCGTTAAAAGATTTATTCCATTTTGTTCACTGGGTGAGCAAGGTGGAATAGTAAAAGTGTACTACTTTCATCTCGGAATTCGTACTTGGTAGGACTTTTTTGATTATTATTAAGTCAAGTAGTAATGTATAAACACTACTATGTTCCGGTTGAAAAAACATTGTTGTTAGTGAAATTACTAAGCATTTGAAACTTTATGATCAGAGGAATAATCACGGAAATTTGATTGCAATGAAACATGAGAAATTTCATTCCTAATTTGAAAATTTCCTTATTAACTATGCACATAAACTGCGTATTGAAACTGTCTACATACAAAATTGTGTTTCTATTGGTTGCAATCAAGATACGTGATCGCCCAGCTGATCTCACAGTCGAGTAATCTTATTACCAGACTGTGCTGTTGTCTAAGGATGATGTGCAAAGTGCAGTGTCGCGCGAAACTTTATATTTTAGAATTCCGAGTGACACTGTTCTGTTGTGCGGCCGTGTCACTTAACATCAGGTGAACGACTAGCTCGTCACATCATTCATTAACATAAATAAGGTGAACAAAGTCACACTAATATTATAAAGGCGAAAGTTTGTATGTGTGTTTGTGTATGTGTGTATGTTTGTTACTCCTTCACGCTCAAACGGTTGAATGGATTTGGATGAAATTCGGTACCAACATAGCTTATACACTGGATTAACATATAGGCTACATTTTATCCCGAAAAAGTGAAATTTTCCCGTGGGATGAGCAAATAATTAAAATACTTTTTTACCGCGGGTGAAACCGCGGGGCGCAACTAGTGAAATATATTTATAATAGCTGACACAGTTTATGCATATATTATTTATGTATATCTCTATCTATTTTATATATAATATATATATCTTAGATATAATATCATGTTAGATCTAAACTACAAAATCTCCTTACTCTATACATGACTTCTGTGTTCCGCGCATGAATAACAACCTGCTATATATATAAACTGCAGTAAGGACTGCTGCTATATCTATGAGTCAGCTTTTAACATTTTTCTTTGAAGGACAAGATCACCTCGCTGGTAGAGAAGATCTCTCTAAACACCATATATGGGGAGAACCAAACGTTGCACTAGCATTATAAGTTAATGTTAGGTGTAAATCATGTAGTTAGTGAAATTACTGGGCAAATGAGACTGTATGGCCTAATCTACCACTACCATTCCACTACCGGACTACTAGACGCTCGGCTAAGTACCATCCTATCGTGGTCGAAATACCACCCATTCGTACCAAGTGATTTGATTCAACGTTCTTAATTAGAACGGCCAAGAAAGGAATGCCCTGCCAGCGTCTGTGTTTCCGGCGAAATATGACCCGGGCGTGTTCAAGAGAAGAGTGAATAGGTATTTACTTGGCTAGCATGCTACACCTTCGATCACATCGTCACTTCCCATCAGGTGAGAGCGTGATCAAATGCTAGACAAGTTTGAAGTAAAAAAAAATCTTACAGTCTAGTAATCTTATAAGTGAAATGTTTTGATGTCTCAGTATGACGTGCGCAATGCAGTGTCGCGCGAAGCTATACTTTAGAGTTTCGAGTGACGCTGCCACTGATAACTGCAAATAATATAAACCTAACATATAGGGTACAAGCAATTTTTTTCGTTTTGTACTCCTATGCACAAACTATTACAACTAATAAGCATTGTATAGCGGTTTAATAGTTATTTTGTGTTTAGTGTGTCCTCTCTATGGAGTTTTAAATAATAATAATAATAATATCGCCAACAATCACACAGATCTCGGAACATCACTAGGATTTCCTGTATCTAGGGACCCAGGAACTACGCGGATCATGGTCCCATAACACCGGCAGAACTTTTTTTTTTCTATGCACAAATATTTGTCCTGCCGCGGGCGGTGGGAATCCAACCTGCCGTCTCCGGGCTATGTATGAGCCGACCAGCACCCCTACCGCGTAACCGTTCTGGGAATCGGCTTGCCATCCTTCACGCGCCAATTAACAAGTCCACGAGTGCGAGCAAGAGAGAACACGATAACGATCTCCACCAGACTTACGCGGTAAGGCCCCTGCTCAGCCATCACACCACATAGGCTGTAAAAATAAAGAAAACATTGATTTTCAAAAGAATTTCACTATTAAGCAGTGTTTATCAGTAAAGGGATCTATATATAGGAATATATTTAAGGCAAGCAAATCATTACAAGTCCCATAGTACTATTGGGATAAATAAAGAGCAGTTCTGCGATCACAGGATAACAGTAACAATGGAACTAGTGGGACGGGTAGATACTATCTAGTTAATAATAATAATAGCACCCAACGATCACATACATAGATCCTGGACCCTAACTAGAATTCCCTGTGTCTAGGGACCCAGGAACTACGAGAACCACGGTCCCGCAACACCCAGACGCAGAACAGTATTTGAGCTTTTTTTCTGTGCACAAATACCTATTTCTCCTGCCGTGGGAATCGAACCCGCCGCACCGGGCCATGAGCCAACCTGCCCACCCACCACACTACAGATGTTGTCGATGTAGTTCCTGGTGATCCCTACTGTTCATATCTCACTAGTGCTGTCCCGTGATTATCGTATAAATCAGCATCGATACTACCGGTAATTGCCCCGATATATCGATAGAGGAGATATATCAGTAGATTACATCGCAGATCCCGGTAGAGATGTAAATTAAACGGTAGGTTAGATATAATTTCATGTGAAATGTGTGACGGTTAATAAATTATTGGGTATGAGATTGTGTGGCGTAAATCATACTGGTTTTGATGAATGTGATACTGTGGTATTATCAAAAGTATTTATCAAATTTTAGGTTCATATATTTGTTATATTAACACTTTGGGTCATTGATTTATTATAGCTATGCATTGAGTCATAGTACGCAACTCACAAATCCGAGGAATATTTTTAACCAATTTTTGCGTATTTCGCAATTAACCTATAGGTGAAATTAACAAACAGTAGTATTATAATATATTATTTCCAGAACATAAATTTAGTACATTAATTAAATAAGAGATTCTTAAAAAGTACAATCATTTTTTAATAGGCAAAATGCTTTATTCTTTCAACAAAATTAAAACATAAAAATAATTTAAAAATTATATAAATAAATTAAAAATTATTAAAACTACTAAAATTATATAATTACTACCTACTACTAAAAAAAAATTGGATTGTATAATATGTAAATATATTATTATACTAAACCTTCCATGCTCGATACATCGATTTTCGAAATACTAAGAACTTAATACATGTCGTGTACTTGCCGCGCAATCCAGGCTTCATACATTCAATACCCATAATTCGTATCAGAATCGATTAGGCCCCCCATTGCTCTCGATCACAGATTTACAACTCAGGAATGCACGTAAACACGTCTAATCGACCGCATATCGCATAATCGATTATAATAATCGATATGTCCCCGGGGACGGTCCCTTTACATACGTTTATTGGCGCAATTTTCTAGAACTCGATCTGCAAGTCACAATGACATGTAGGCAGGGATGCGTTTACTCTGCACCGTTAGAGGAGCCTGGTTTTGAAGGAATATGTCATCGGAAAACCGTGGGGTACAATTACACGGTACCTGTCTACCGCTAGATGATTTATCTAAGCTGATAGAATGCTCTCGGCGACCGTTTAACATAAATTTTGTTAAACAGACCTATGGTAACTGTGCTATTTTGAAGTAAAACTTCTTTACCCGCGCTTGACTTGAGGAATAAGCTAGTGAATGCGTAACGAGGCGAACGGAAGTTAAGGTGTTGCTTCACGTAGACTGCCTACATAACAAAATTAAAAATTAATAAAAATTTGTAATATTATGTTGGTACCTAATGTCCGGTAAAATTTCCATTTACAGTTGTCAAGATGGCGACATTAACATTAAACAAAGCAAAAACAAAGTTATACCGGCCGATAGATGGAGCTCAAGAAATTTAACTTCAGTCGTGTGGTCTAAAGCACACTTGTTTTTTTTTAATGTAGCTTGATGGAAATCTGACACGTGTCACTAATTTCCGAAATTTGCTACAATATTTATAGAGACCAAAACATGAATATATTAGGTAAATACCACCGTGTCGTCGCAAAGTCATACTCCTAGTAAGGTGGTGGCAATTTTACTTGAAGCTTCTATGGAGTTTTGGAAACAACACGAAAAGAAACGTTTCACCATAATTATACAATTTTCCCACACTCAAGCCTGTAATCCGGCATTTAATGAATAAAACGCCACCAATTTTATGCACTAACACTGAAAATAACACAAGTTTTGGAAAATAATACAATGCGGTGACGCAATCTTTTTTGATTTAGCCTTATTAATAAACACGAACTAGCTTTAGACTAGTTACACCATCTTTTGTCTCTTTCGATCCAGCTAAATATTCCAGTAGCAAAAAAGGACAAAAGCTGAAGTAACTAATCCGAGACTAATACCCGTTTATTAATAAGGCTGCTAGTAACTAGTTACTGTCAGTACTCAGTAATACTAAGTAATGGTGAATTCAATTCTGTTGTTTTCCATACAACCAATTGCCCACTTCATAACCAAAAGAGACACGTTTTTATTAAGTTCATAAAACAGATGTCTTAATTATCGGTGTTTTTCCGATTTTGTAACAGTAGCCAATTTAGTAATAGCCTAGACTTTACGGTTACAATTGCGTATTACGTAACAAAAAATTTGTCGCAATCATTTTTAATCTACTTTTTGTATTGAATTGCCAAACGTTTTTTCTGTGCGTTTAGCAACTAACGTTTTGATTATTTTAGATTAAATGTTATGCAATAATCACGGTTGACTGTTTTTTGTCTTCAACTTTTAGGGTCCATTTCTGGATATAGCCCTTTTAGCCACTTTCAGTAATTTTTTGCAACCTCACTGTCATTTAATTGCAAATTCTTTTTTTGTTGTGTTTGTTATTGTTGGAAGAAGGTTCTTATGAAAGAAAAAATGTAAAAAGTTGAGCGGAAAATTAGAAACATTCACCATGCGGGTGTTATCGCGGGGCGCAGCCAGTTTGTTTATATAGCTACAATGTGCTTATTCACACGTTAATTCTAAGAGTTATATCAGTGATTTTAGTTTTCTTACGGATTTTACTCGTTGAGATTACTAGTGAGACTAACATTAGGAGACCAAGTCTCAGTGCTATTTGGTTTCTTAGGAGACCAAATCTCAATGCCACTTAGTTTCTCAAGAGACCAATGCTCAGTGCCACTTCGGTTCTTAGGAGACCAAGTCTTAGTTCCACTTAGTTTTTTAGGAGACCAAGTCTCAGTTCCACTTAGTTTTTTACGAGACCAAGTCTCAGTGTCACTTCGTTTCTTAGGAGACCAAGTCTCAGTGCCACTTCGGTTCTTAGGAGACCAAGTCTCAGTTCCACTTCGTTTTTAGAAGACCAAGTCTCAGTACCACTTCGTTTCTTAGGAGACCAAGTCTCAGTTCCACTTCATTTTTTAGAAGACCAAGTCTCAGTGCCACTTCGTTTCTTAGGAGACCAAGTCTCAGTTCTACTTCGTTTTTTAGGAGACCAAGTCTCAGTGCCAATCTGTTTCCAGTTGACATTTCAAAATACGAATAACTTAACCATTTTAATCACAACTTACAAAAGGCTTATTAACATTGGTTAAAATTAAACGTAGGAACACCGGAGCGTGCGCGCTAACTTCATCTGATTTAAGGGCGGCTACACACGCACCAGCCCACTTTCTAGCATTGTGCGAAACGGTACTTTCTAAGTAAGTAATCGAAACTAGATTATTGGAAACATATTGAACAATAACAGAAACGGTAGTCGGACCACGATTCTGTCGATCGGATTGTAGTCGGTGGGTTTAGAACAGAATGGAAGTGACTTTATTAAACCGCATGCTATTGAAATAAAAAAAAATGTATACTATAGAATAGGCAATTTAATGTCTACTTATTTAAAGTAAAAGAAATAACGCCCAACGATTACATACATAGATCCAGGTTGAGCCGACCTGCTCAACCAGATGATGTTATTTAACGCTACCTTATATAATAATAATAACGCCCAACGATCACATACATTCTAAATAGATCCTTTATAGACCCAAACTAGGATTCCCTATGTCTAGGGGCCCATGAACTATGAGGACCATAGTCCCACAGCACCCATCTCAGAACAAGTGTTTGCGCTTTTTTTTTGTGCACAAATACTTATCCTGTCGCGGGAATCGAACTCTCCAGGTTATGAGCCGACCTGCTCAACAACCACACCACAGAGGCTGTCAAACGTATACCTGTGTATATACCTAACTATTATAAAACTATTGACTGGCCCGACAGCTCAGTTGGTAGTATCCCTGCCTTCTGAACTGCAGGTTGTGGGTTCGATTCTCACACAGGACAAACAATTGTGTGATCAGCATCGATGTTTGTTCTGTGCCTGGGTGTTATATTGTATTCTATGTATGTATTTACAAACAAAAAGTATATAAGTATTGTATTAGTTATCTGGTTCCTATAGTACAAGCTTTGCTTAGTTTGGGACTAGATGGCGCTGTATGAAATGTCCACACATATTTATTTATCTAAATATATATAACTCAAAGGTGACTGACTTACTGACATAGTCTGATCTATCAACGCACAGCTCAAACCACTGGACGGATCGGGCTGAAATTTGGCATGCAGGTAGATGTTATGACGTAGGCATCCGCTAAGAAAGGATTTTTGAAATTCCACCCTTAAGAGGATGAAAATGGGTGGTTGAATTATTTTCCCATAGGCCACGCAGCAGGCGAAGCTGCGGGCAGAAGCTCGTTTATTATAAGAATCGTTTAATTTTACAAATGTTAAGTAGCTACCTAATTATAAAGTGAGCAAGTTGTTTAATTACAGTAATGCTTTTTATCACCAACAATCCTTAACTGTATTCTAAAGGATCGGAAACTGATAAACTATCAGGATCCTTCTCTAGAATCTAACATCTACGTTAGGTACTAGTTATTTTCAATTGATCGTGAGACGTGACGCTTGTGGAGTTATGGGTTACTCCTATGGTAGTAGTTAAGACTACCGATTAAGAATTAATCTAATGGTGGTTAATTTTTTTTTCTTTTTAAGGGTTACCAACAAAATAATATTCAAAATTTATCCACAATATTTATTATTGATAAACATATGTACATAAAAGTAAATAATAGGTCTTTACCTATGAAATTGCCGTATTGCAGTACAGACTTTTTCAAACAAAAAAAAGTTTAGATTGGCTATGAATTCTAAATTCAAATTAATTTTGTTTTAAAAATATGACATTCTATTTACAATATAAGTCTTTTGTTTATTGATTAGCGTTGTATTTTCATTACATTTCAACATTTTTCCTCATAATGGATACTTTGAAATTTCGTGTAATTATGGAATATGAGTTCCGTCGTGGCACCAACGCGGCACAGACGACACGTAACATCAACGACGTTTACGGAGAGAACTGTACAAACGAACGTACAACCCGTTATTGGTTTGCTCGGTTCCGTTCTGGGAATTTTGACTTGAAAAATGAACCTCGTGGTCGTCCGGAAACTTTGGTCAACAATGATGAATTAAAGGCGATTGTGGAAGCTGATGAATCTCAATCTACAGCTGAGCTGGCAGCAGCTTTTGATGTTAGCATCAAAACAATATTGGTCCATTTGCGACAGATTGGCAAGATAAAAAAGCTTGATAGATGGGTGCCCCACGAACTTAACGATCGCCAGCGCAACGTACGCGTCGAGACTTGCCTTGCGCTGCTTAACAGGCACAGAAATGAAGGAATTTTGAACCGAATTGTTACGTGCGACGAAAAATGGATTCTTTTTGACAATCGAAAGCGCTCAGCAAGTTGGTTAGATCCTGGTTCGGTACCAAAGCAACGTGCAAAACGAAAAATGACCCCTAGAAAGGTGATGGTCACAGTTTGGTGGTCTAGTGCTGGTGTGATTCATCATAGCTTTTTACAAAACGGCAAGAGCATTACTGCAGATGTGTACATTGAAGAACTGACCACAATGATGGCGAAACTCGCACGTCTGCAACCAGCTTTGGTCAATCGGTCGTCTCCACTGCTACTTCACGACAACGCGCGACCCCATACTGCACAACAGACCGTCTCTAAGCTGCATGAGTTGGGTTTGGAAGCTCTCCCTCATCCGCCATACTCACCAGATCTTGCGGCTACCGACTATTACTTTTTCCAAAATTTGGACAACTTTTTAGCGGGAAAAAAATTCAATTCCCGAGAGGCAGTACAAAACGCCTTTGAAGAGTTTGTTGTCTCCCGTCCTGCTGATTTTTTCAAAAAGGGCATCCATAAACTGCCACAGCGTTGGCAAAGATGCATTGATTGCAGGGGTGATTACTTTGAATAAAAGAAATAAATAAGTTCGAAAAAAAAATACTTTAACTTTTTTCAAACAAAACGGCAATTTCATAGGTAAAGACCTAATATATACAAACAAATTATGAGTATAGAAGCTACCTATTTTATGAAGTCGGTAATCACACTTCACACTAATATTATAAAGGCGAAAGTTTGTATGTGTGTTTGTGTGTATGTTTGTTACTCTTTCACGCTCAAATGGCTGAATGGATTTGGATGAAATTCGGTACTAAGTCAGCTTATACACTGGATTAACATATAGGCTACATTTTATCCCGGAAAAGTGAAATTTTTCCGTGGGATGAGCAAATAATTAAAATACTTTTCATCCGCGGGTGAAACCGCGGGGCGCAACTAGTCACACTAATATTATAAAGGTGAAAGTTTGTGTGTGTGTGTTTGTTCGTATGTGTGTATGTTTGTTACTCCTTCACGCTCAAACGGCTGAATGGATTTGGATGAAATTTGGTAACAAGATAGCACTGGATATACACTGGATTAACATATAGGCTACATTTTATCCCGGAAAAGTCAAATTTTTCCGTGGGTAAGCAAATAATTAAAATACCTTTTATCCGCGGGTGAAAACGCGGGGCGCAACTAGTTTAAAATAAAAGTCAAAACAGCTGGTACAAGTTCATCTGAACGCAAGATCTCATTTGACGCGTTTACTGTATAGCATCTGTCAAAGTGCCTGTCAATTTGTCAAGTATTGACAGCGGTTGACAAACAAACGCGATGGGCTCGGCAGATAGCGCGTGCGCCGCCTTACTTATGAATCTTTTGATGCGTCTTATTATTTTGTCACTGAGCTGTTATTCAGACATCGATAATTATTATAGAAATGCACTGTGCATTTATTAATTATTCCGGTCTTTTGGAATTATTGATACGATAATAATAGTAATAATTTTTATTTATTTATGTTAGTGAATGATGTGACGAGCTATTCGTTCACCTGATTTTAAGCACCACAGCCGTTCATAACAGAACAGTGTCACTCGGAACTCCAAAATATAAAGATTCATATGACACTGCACTGCGCACATCATCCTGAGATATCAGCACAGTCACACAATAAGATAACTCGACTGTGAGATTAGATCATAAAGTCTCAATTGCCAAGTAATGTCACTAGCTATAGTGCCCTTCAAACCAAAACACAGTAGTGCTTGCACACTACTGATTGGCGGCAGAATAACTGGCAAAGTGGCGGCACCTACCTTGAAGAACTTTGCAGAAAAGTCCTACCACCTACTCGTGTAAAATAATAATAATAATCATCCCAACCTATCTCTTCTCGCGGGTGCCGTAATATCTGGGTAAGGGAATACAGAGAATGGGAAAAAAAATTAAATGCAGACTGTGGAAGTCTGCATTATAATTTCCTAAGCTGACCGCCCAGCGTGGTAACCTATGTTCAGAATGGTCTCAAAATATCCGATGATGTGATCATATGCGCAGACATTACCGTTTTTAATTTTCTAATTTGGTATTATGATTCTGATGATTATTTATACTTCTTGTATGATTAATTAAGGTTAGTTTCAATATCCCCAATTCGTGTTTAAATAGAATTTTGAGATTTTTAATCTCATCTACCTTAAGAGCTGCATTTTATAGATTTTTACGTAATTTGGATAATAGGTATTATATTATATTAGGTTACTTTTATTAGTCAAACCAGAAATCGCAACGTAGGCTGGTCCACTAGGCGAAATAATCAGTTACGATGTAACTTAATTGCATCAAACAGAAACACAAACTTGTGTGGATTTAACAGTTTCAATACGCAGTAATCTGCGTATTGAAACTGTCATAGTGACTATGGAAATTAACAACTTATGCATGAAATTTATCATGTTGCATTGCAATCAAAATTTTGTGATCACTCCACTGGTCAAAAAATGTGGGGAGCTAATGGAAGCAAGGATCAAGTAGCCGCTCAAAGTATTATTCTATGCGGAGAATTATAAGCAGCAGTGGATGCATTCAGGCAGATGGCGCTGATTTTAGTCTATTCACGCAAAATTAACTAGATACGCTCTAAAATACCAACTGTTTTCGCATAACCAGTCGCAAATGTATGGCCTAAAGGGACATTTTCTGCACACAACACTTACTGAATCTGGCATGAAAATAATTATTCGAGAACAGCTCAATCACACTTGAGCAACGAGTTACGACGATATGTTGTGACGTGTAACATTACAAACAACTTTGTCGCTATAAAATAAACTTCAACGTTTTGGTTTGCATCAAAGAATTTCAGTTTCGTTATATGTAACACAGCTTTACAGCGTAACAAATTAAATGCAGTGTCAACAAATAATGACGTATAATTATGATACTTTGTTTCAATAAGAGATGTCTGCGAAGTTTCAGTATTAAGGGAAATGTAAAGGTTTTTAATTGTGACATGGTACTACAGTGGTACATAATATGAATGACGATTGCGGCTCCGTAAATTGCCACAATTATGGACGGAACTGTGTCAAGTGATCGGGGAGGTCGGGGTAAGTATAGTTCAAATTGTATGAATTTTAAATTTTAAGCTATGAAAAGTTCATATTTCGATTAAAGCATTACGGAAATCACATGCTATAGTTATGTAGCGCGCGTTACTAGCCTCAAGCTTATTTACTTAATCATGTGGCGATGAAAAATGACAGCATAATATATTGCTGTTGAATTGTGCAGGTGGAAGGGCTAATTTATTTATAAACACGCAATGTATCGCATTTTTTAGCGGGGATAAGGGTTCTTGCAAACGATGTCATCAAAGCATGTCATAAACGTTACGTATGTTCGACGAAGATCAAAACAATATTGCATACATTATTAGCAAATAGTAAAAACATTTGAAACGCTTTTAAGATATACTTACAAATTTTATTCGCATTTTAATTATTAAATCTCTGTCCATCCAAAAGTTGTCTGGAAGAGATCGCTGTTAGCGATAAAACCGCCCATACCTATCGTATTATGTGATTCTCTTTTCTACATGTTTATTTTTTGTGTCAATAAAGCGTTTTGTATTGTATTGTATAAAAAAATAAATAGTAACGTAGTAGTCCCATACGTAGATCCTAGACCTTAACTAAGATTCCCTGTGTCTAAGGACCCAGGAAATACGAGGACCATGGTCCCACAACACCCAGACTCAGAACAATTATTTGCGCTTTTTTTCTGTGCACAAATACTTATCCTGCTGCGGGAATCGAACCCGCCACCTCCGGGTTATGAGCTGACCATCTCAACCACCACACCACAAAGCCTGTCAATTTTATTGTGTATTAAATATAATATTATGTAGTTTGCAAGGTAAGAGTGAGCCGGTATATTCCGGGTATGTATGCTCCACCGTTGACCGTGTCTTTACTTACCTTCAGGTGAGACGGTGGTCAAGTGCAAGCCAATCACAGATAAAATAAACATTTCAAGCAAACTTCTATGACACGATATAGATACGTTTTACCCCACCTTCCTCTTCTGATAGCAAAAACCGCCCTAAGCCACCGCATGCATGTGCGTAGAATATCCACCTATCATTACAAACGTACAAGCGCATTACCTGATTATATATTATTGTCTGAGTTGTGTAACTCTAGCACGCACCTGTTTGCATTGTTTAAACAGTAAGAGTGGGCACGTCTTTTTAATGATAAAGCAAGTGTTTGACTAATTTAACAAATTAAAGGAAAAGTTTGAATTAGAGGAAGCCACAAAACTCTTTTTTTATGTTTTGGCTGCACACTTTTGTGTATTTAGCCAGTGTCAAGTAATTGATAATTTTTCAAGCTAATGATATTTACGCATATATGTGTCAAGTCACAGTCGAAGTCATCAAGTCAAGTCATAGTCTAGTCAAAGCCATCCTCCTAGTAAAGTAGTGGCAACTTTACTTGAACCTTCTATGGAGTTTTGGGAACAACACGAAAAAAAAACATTTCACCATCATTATACCACTTTCCTACACTCACGCCTGTAATCCAGCACTTCACGAATAAAGCGCCACCAATTTTATGCACTGACACTGAAAATAACACAAGTATTGGAAAATAACACAATGCAGCGACGCGATCTTTTTCGTTTTCCCGCCAAAACTCCCACAAAAACTCTTTTTGCCAACAATTTTATCATCAATCTTCTTATTTCATACTGCGGTCACTACACAGATAACCCCTTTATCTGTGGGTCACTAACACCACCAGAAAATCAAGATGTGGCACGTTATCATCGTCAATACTCCATTGTTTGGCGTAATTTTTTAAATGACGATATTTTAAGTGATAAAAATAATAATAACGCCCAATGATCACATACATAAATCCTGGACCCTAACTAGAATTCCCTGTGTCTATGGACCCAGGAACTGCAAGGACCATGGTCCCACAGCACGCAGACTTGGAACAAGTATTTGCTCTTTTTTTCTGTGAACAAATACTTGTCCTGCCGCGGGAATCGAACCCGCCGCTTCCGAATTATGAGCCGACTGTCAAATGCATGGCCACATTATGACTGATTGTGTGTTAATTGGTCCACATTACACCGTCGGATTGGGAAGTGGCTTTTAAGTGAGGCACTTCAAACGCAATGTATGCTATCGGCGATAATTGTCTCGAATGTCTTTATTCCTGAAGAAACTCCATAATTTCATTACGATATATCACTAAATGAACGGCAGTAGCATTATTCTCTGTATATTAAAATTTCCTTGCAAAAAATTAAAAACACCAAAGGGCTTACCCGATAATAGTCCAAAGTGGCGTATTAAGAGGCCAATATCTTTGTGACGTCACTGCTGATGATATATATGTATGTGTATCAAAGAAAACTCAACATTGTTATAGAATGCTATTAAATCTAATATGAAAACGTGTCCCGTGGTTTATGAGATAAAACAGATTTAGAATTATGTACTTTTTTGAATGCTCTTACTGTTAGTAGTGTGCACCTAGTTGGCAGGATAGGTTACCAATTATGGCACATGACGGAAGGCGGTAATACTGTAATAGTGAATACGGATGTGAAATGTGGTAGCTGATTTCTATGTTTGTGTTGCATTTAATTTCAACTCATTTGAATTTCTATTAACGAGTGAGTAGAATTGACCACAATATCTTTTTTGCAATTTGAATTTCGAATACCGTTTTGATTATCCTCTAAAAAGCTCATATAAAATCACCAGATTTGTATATCTAAATATATATAACTCAAAGGTGACTGACTGATTGACTGACATAGTGATCTATCAACGCACAGCCACTGGACGGATCGGGCTGAAATTTGGCATGCAGGTAGATGTTATGACGTAGGCATCCGCTAAGAAAGGATTTTTCGAAATTCCATACTTAAGAGGGTGAAATGGGTGGTTGAATTATTTTCCCATAGGCCACGCAGCGGGCGAATCTGCGGGCAGAAGCTCGTTCAGTATATTTCTCAAATTATTATTAAAAATAAGCAAAATAATATTTTCAATTAAATATTACAATGATATAATAACTAATACTAAGCACTACCTACTAGGTACTACTACAAAAAACATTTGGACTGTACAAAATGATAGGAAGAGGAAGGGTGGTGTATTAGATATTATGATAAATAAAATAAATAAATATGTGTGGACATTTCACACTGCGCCATCTAGCCCCAAACTAAACAAAGCTTGTACTATTGGAACCAGATAACTGATACAATACATATATACTTTTTGTTTGTAAATACATACATATAATACAATATAACACCAGACACAGAACAAACATCGATGTTCATTTAATTTACACAAATGTTAGTCCTGGGTGGGAATCGAATACACAACCTACAGTTCAGACGGCAGAGCTACTACCAACTGAGCTATCAGGCCAGTCAAAGCCATTAAACTTAAGATACCGAACATGGGAAGTTACAGACTAAAATCATTGATGCAATAACAATAAGAAAGTTCACGAACGATGCGTAACGCGGTGGCTACGAAGCTCATTTCATGCTCAATTGTAAAGATTGTACCATCTAGTGAAAGGCAGCGCCATCTGCTTGAAAATTTTCACGTATAATTACTTTTGGTTTCGTTATTGTTATATAATTGTACCGAATCTATTTTATTTAAACATTTTAAAAATACAAAAGTCTTTATTGTACAACAACGGGAACGGAAAGTAGAAGGTACAATGGGTTGCCTTATCGCTAAAAGAATTGGGTTTTTATAGAACTTCCTATAGTTACTTTTTTTTACTTCAAACTTGTCTAGCATTTGACCATGCTGTCACCTGATGGGAAGTGACGATGCGATCGAAGGTGAAGCATGCATGTAGCGAATGTGTGGTATTTCGACCATGAAAGGATGGCGCTTAGCCGAGCGTCTAGTAGTCCGGTAGTGAAATGGTGATGGGGGAATGAGATCATGCAGTTCTTGTGCGCATTCAAAATGGTTTAAACTGTAAAAGACCAGTTACAATACAGTATTTAACGTTGCCATCGTCAATTTCATCATCAAGGGAATGGCCAATCTTTTTAAAAGTAAAATCAAAACACGCTGCAATAAAAAAGTTTAAAATAAAGTAAAACGCTGTATTTTTTTAACTCGATTACGAACTTATGTCACTGCGGTATTGGATAATAGAGATTTGTTGTAATAAATCTTTTCCACATGACTGCTGTCAACCTACTTACGATTGACGACTTGATTGAGTTTATAGCCGTTTAGGCACTTTGTAATTGTATATGCTTAGTACAATAACTTAATTCTAAGTACGTCATATAATTTTGACGTATTAAAGTGCTAAAAATAGCCTATTTTTAATAAGCTAAAAATAGCCTAATTCTAATAGGCTATTTTTAGCACTTTGTCTTTGAGACTCCTGACTTTGTATTGAAGTTACAGCTTATTTCAGCTTGCCGAATGAAGACGTTTCGCATAAAAATTCACACTTCACACTAATATTATAAAGGTTAAAGTTTGTATGTGTGTATGCGTGTTTGTGTGTATGTGTGTATGTTTGTTACTCCTTCACGCTGAAACGGCTGAATGAATTTGGATGAAATTCGGTACCAAGATAGCTTATAGACTAGATTAACATAGGCTACATTGTATCCCGGAAAAGTGATATTTTCCCGTGTTATGAGTAAATAATTAAAATATCTTTTATCCGCGGGTGAAATCATGGGGCGCAACTAGTGATTAATAAATTCAAAGTTGCACTGGCGTTTTTTCATCTGACTTTTCTTAGATTAATTTACTTATGAGACTTTTCACCACCCTGAAGACATTCACTGCTAAATATAGGCCTAGACCACATCATCACTTACCATCAGGTGATATAGTGGTCAAATGCAAACCTATCAAACAATTTTTAAAAAAAATTTAGGCCTTCGCCATGACCACTCACTTTGGGCGGCAGCCTCTTGCATCCATTGGTTCCCCGCGGTTTTGACCAGCTGGGCGATTACGAAACTCGATTGCAACCAATAGAAACACAAATTTGTATGGATTTGACAGTTTGAATACGCAGTTTATGTGCATAGTTAGTGTGGAAATTTCTCCTGTTGCATTGCAATCAGTTTCGTGATCACCGCCCAGGTCATCGCTGGCCTACTCTGCGTCTTCCGGTTTGTGGCCGTTAGAGAACCTTGCCCATCGGATGTCAGTTTAAATCTTTACCATGTTGGAATTATTTGTAAGTCCTTAATATTTCAGCACAATTACATATAAACTATGCTCTAGATACCATTATAAATGTAAAGAAGTTAGTGTAATTTTGTAAGATAAATAATGGCTAAACTCACGTCAATTAAAAAGTCGAAGTTACTTAAAAGTCAACGTAGGTAATGCTTTGACTCCAAGATGTGAGCGTTCTCCGCGACCGCCGATTGATCGATATCTACGTTACTGATGCTCCTGATGTGTTCCGTTAGGCTCGTCGATATGTTCCTCCGAGTCTCGCCAATATAGCACTTCCCGCAATCACAAGGGATCCTATAGACGCCAGGTCCACTAAAATGTGTCATACTTTTTACTTGGCTAGCATGCTACACCTTCGATCGCATCGTCACTTCCCATCAGGTGAGAGCGTGGTAAAATGCTAAACAAGTTTGAAGTAAAAAAAACCACACGGTAGTTTTCAAACTAAAAGTTAGTAAAACAGTGTTTGAAAGAAAAGTGTTGACAAGTGATATCATGTTCTTCAAGTATCCTTCACTTTCTTAAAACGGGATTCGCAGCATTATCTGTGGAGGGATTTGTTTTACAGCTCAACTTCAAAAAAGGAGGAGGGTCACAATTTTGTTACTTTTTATATAATATAATTACCTCATAACGGAATATTATTATTATTATTATTGTTTTTATTTTTAATTTTTTATGTTTATGAATGGCGTGACGAGCTAGCCATTCGCCTGATGTTAAACGACACGGCTACCCATATCAGCTGCAGTGTCATTCGGAACTCTAAAGTATAGAGGTTCGCGTGACACTGCACTGCGCACGTCATCCAGAGACATCAGCACAATCTAGTAATAAGATTACTAAACTGTGAGATCAGATCATAAAGTCTCATTTGCCCAGTAATTTCACTAGCTACAGTGCCCTTCAAACCGGAACACAGCAGTGCTTGCGCACTACTGCTTGGTGGCTGAATAACTGGCAAAGCGGTGGTACCTACCTAGACGAACTTTGCAGTAAAGTCCTACCACCTAGTGCTTGAATGGCTAAGGAATGGAATGCCCTGCCAGCGTCTGTGTTTCCGGCGAAATATGACCCGGGCGTCTTCAAGAGAAGAGTGAATAGGTATTTACTTGGCTAGCACGCTACACCTTCGATCACATCGTCACTTCCCATCAGGTGAGAGCGTGGTCAAAAGCTAGACAAGTTTAAGTAAAAAAAAAAAAAAAAAAAATTTGAAACGATATTTATTTTAGATTGGTTCCACAGACTGTTCATCAAAATACGCAGTAGTTATGTTGTTCCTTTTTGGGTACGGGACCTTAAAATTTATGTCACCAATTGTAAATACCATTCAGGTCCTCAGCTTCTTCGTCATTTTCTTATAAAACACCTTTTGCAAATAAAACCTCATTACTCAAGTCACATCTGCGTTCGAGACCCGCCACCGAAGACGTTGCTTCAAAGTATTCAAAGAAACCTATAAAATACGCACACTAGAAAATTCATTTCTAAACTATATTTACTTTATATTGAAGGTCGTAGAGATGAGGTTACTGTAACACTTTAAAGTGTGATAGTTCGAAATGGAATTAAAAAAGTAATCGAAATGAATGCACGTCGTGTCACAATATATTAACCGTGGCAGTATTAGAGCTTTTAAGATTGTTTAACGATTTAAAATAATATCATCAAAGCTAGTGTGTCTTTTTTTCTAAGGTTTAAAAGCGTCTTTGTTCAAAATAATCATGGTAACTTTAAATTTGAATAAGGCATTCGCTCTCATGCGTAGTTTTTTTTTAAATATGTTTTGCTCCACACTTTTGTGTATTTAGCCAGTGCCAAGTAATTGATAATTTATCAAGTTAATGATATTACACGCAAATGTGTGTCAAGTCACAGTCGAAGTCATCAAGTCGAGTCATAGTCAAGTCATAGTCTAGTCAAAGTCATACTCCTAGTAAAGTGGTAGCAACTTTATTTGAAGCTTCTATGGAGTTTTGGAAACAACACGAAAAGAAACGTTTCACTATCATTATACCATTTTCCCACACTCACGTCTGTAATCCAGCACTTAACGAATAGAATGCCACCAATTTTATGCACTACCACTGAAAAAAACACAAGTTTTGGAAAATAATAAAATGCGGTGACGCAATCTTTTTCGCTTTCCCGCCAAAACTCTCAAGCGTAGTTGAAATCACTTTGACAATTGTTTGGATTTTCAACTTCAGGGTAGCTAGCCAGACAAGCATTAGACGATATCTTAATACCAGTCTATATATTTACAGTCATAATGATATTTTCTTTCACCGAAACTCATTGCCAGAACTCGAACATAAGACCCACGGATCGCAAGACGCCGTCTATACTAACTGAGCTATTCATAACGAGAAAAAGGTACGAGTTTAAATACTGCATTCTGTAGACGAAGCGGGAAAGGAAAGCACGTATTGGTCGCGGTGCTGTGGAAAAAAATCTTATTTCATTCATAAAATGAGTTGCATTGAGAACTCCGGGCTTCGTTTTTTGAATCAGCCGTTGATCGACGTGAAATGATGTCAAAACTTTTTTTAAACCGTTCTTATATTCAACACACTGTTTACACTCGACTGGCTCCGTCACGGAAGGTGTTTAATAGTTTCCCAAGCCGGGGTTCTCTTATTTTGTAGGTTACGGCGTTTTTGATCTATTGGCTTGCTGGCTTAGTTGGTAGTAGCTTTGCTTTCTGAAGGTTGTGGATTCGATTCCCAGGACAAACATTTGTGTGATGTACATAGATAGATATTAGAGAACTCTTTTTTGTTCCACCAATGAAATATAAAAGAATAAAGAAAACCTTATTAACTAGTGTTGCAATGGGCGGTCTTATCGCTGACAGCGATTTCTTCTAGACAGCCTTTGGATGGACAGTATCAAATGCAAAAGAATAAACGGTGGAATATAGTTACACGATAGGTGCTTGTTCTGTGTCTGGGTGTTATATCTATGTATGTATTTACAAACAAAAAATATTTCTATAACATTATATCAGTTATCTGCTTCTCATAGTATAAGTTTTGCTTAGTTTGGGGCTAGATGGCGCCCCGCGGTTTCACCCGCGGATAAAAAGTATTTTAATTATTTGCTCATCCCACGGGAAAAATTCACTTTTCCGGGATAAAATGTACCCTATACGTTAATCCAGTCTTGGTACCGAATTTCACACAAATTTGTTTAGCCGTTTGCGCGTGAAGGAGTAACAAACATACACACATACGCACATACAAACTTTAGCCTTTAATATTAGTGCGATTTACTTGATTTTAATGCATTTCGGTAGGTCCTAGAAAGATAAGTGCAAACCTAAAAGCTGCTAATCTTCATTGCGGGCGGGCATTAATCTTTCCCTTTACTAAACTTACGTTACTTTTAAGTATTCTGTTTTAAAAGTAAGTCCAAACAAGTCCACTTAACGTAGTATAGTCACTCAATAACATTCTATCTGCCTTTCCGCGTTATTCAAACAAATGTCTTGGCGTAATTGTTAATTTTAAGCAATTGCCCGCAATAGCTATCTCGCAGTAACTAACGATGCCATTGGTAGATGCCTATCGGGTTTCTACGCGTGCAGAAGGGCCGGTTCTTCAATGTGGTTGAACGCTGTTTAACGGTCGGATAGTAGTAAGTTTTTTTCATTATATTTTATTACATTTTCTGAATCCACAGCCTATCTATGAAGTACTTTTATTTATATTCATATTCATATTCATTTATTCTGTTACCATATGTGCATATTGATCTTACATTCCAAATATTATATATATATCATAATATTAATAGTAACAATATGGACCCTGTAGGGCACTACAGATTAATATAATGAGGGTAGGGTTAGTAAATAAAATTTAACATATTTCATGCGATACACTTAATAAATTTCAATAAAATTTAACATTCACAACATAATTAAAAGATTTATATTTTATGATTATATTTGAAAAATTCTTTCAAAGAATAGTAGCACTTTTTAACGAGATGTGACTTCAACCAACCAATAAAGGCATATTCGTTTTATTTATTTTGGGAGTTGGACGAATTATTTACAAAAAACACGTGTGCTTTAGACCACACAACTGAAGTAACAATTCTTTATAGTTTAGTTCTATCTATCGGCCGGTATAACTTTGTTTTATATTTTATATATATAACTAGTGGGCTGGAGCATTTGGATTTTCTCTAGGTCATCGCGGCCAGTATATAGTCCAAATTTTCGTAGTAGTAGTAGTAGTAGGTAGTTTTTAGTATTAGTTATTATATCATTGTAGTATTTAGAAACTAAGGACAATTGGTCGTGAAAAAAAAACTTTGTTTTTGCTTTTTAAAATGTTAATGTCGCTATCTTGACACTTGTACATTGTCATTTTACCGGACATACCAACATACTAAAACAAGTTTTTTACTTTGTTATGTTGACAGTGGAGATCTACGTGAACCAACTTCAACTTCCGTTCGCCTCGCCTCGCTAACTCCCTAAGTCAAGCGTGCGTAGAGAAGCTTAACTTCAATAAACAAAATTAATTAAATCTTGATGTACTGTTTCGAGTAGTTTGTGAAAGCGGCCCTTCCAAGCCATTCCAGCGCATAATACATGCGCACACGGCGTCGAGGTAGATCGATGGATCGCATCGATCCGCACAAAGGATCGAGTCGTGATCTCGATTACGGCGGTATTCGAATGTTTAGTATGTAAAGTGCGCTTTGTTTTATATCGAGATGGGAAAGTAGCGGAAAGGTTTAGAAATATGCTTATGTGGAATAAGTCTTCTCATAAAAAAGGCAGCCCGCACCGTTAATTTATTTATTTATTTATAATATAAACGCATTTAGACTCATCAGTAATAAACATCGTCAACTAAATAAATGGAATTTATAGATCACAGAGTTCGAAACCTGGTCGGAGTAATTTCGACTTTTTAATTGACAAGGATTTAGACGTTGTTAATTTTAAAAAAATGTGCCATACTCACGATTTTTTTTCTTAGTACCTACGCCTCTATTACGCTATAACTGGCCTAGTATCTGACAGTTAGTTAAACTGGAATGAAGGGATATAAAACATAAATAGGTTCTATTATTAATTCAATTAATGTCGGATGTATGATATCCGTACGTTTTTTAATTGTTATGCAAAATGGCGACCAGTGTACTAATTTATTTCAGATATTTTTGAAGATAGAAGATATATTATTTTTTCACGATTTTTTTTTCTTAGAACCTACGCCTCTATTACGCTATAACTGGCCTAGTATCTGACAGTTAGTTAAACTGGAATGAAGGGAAATAAAACATAAATAGGTTCTATTATTAATTCAATTAATATCGGATGTATGATATCCGTACGTTTTTTAATTGTTATGCAAAATGGCGACCAGTGTACTAATTTATTACAGATATTTTTGAAGTAGCACTTCTTTACGCACGCTTGACTTGGGGAGTAAGCTGATCAATGCATGACGAGAGCGTTACGGAAATTGATTGGGCGAGGCGAACGGAAGTTATAAGTTAGTGAAGATAGAAAAAGAGAGAATTACGTTTCGTATAGAAGTTTTACTTAATCGCGCCACAGTAGCACACTCGTTTTAAATTTTTTTTTTTGGTTTTCATGCTCTTTTTTTGAGGTTGACAACTTCGTTGCTTACCATCAGGCGAGTTGTTGTCAAACGCATGCCCATTTTACCATAAAAAAAAAACTTATTTGAAAAATGTTACCATAAATATTTTGACTTGGTGTTGTTTCCCCTTTCTCTTTTAGTTTATAGTTATTACAAAATAAATTTAGCGTATAATTTAATATTGCAATTAAACTTATTGATGTTTATTTCACCATATTTTATTCTGTATTTTCTAAATGACAAAAAATAAATAAAATCTTTTATATTAAATAGTCCAATCGGACATTCCCACAGCACCGGGCGCACATTACTTTCTGACACACGCGTGCGCGTCTCCCGTAGAGAGATGAATCTCGTAGAATATACATTGTACAGACACTACTCAGGTTTTTGCATTATTAAACTTGGGGTGAAGTTTTTTGAGGGAAACCTTTTTTTTTTCCTTTTTCCATAGAAGCTTCTAGTAAAGTAGCCACCACTTTACTAGGGGTATGACTAGACTATGACTCGACTTGATGACTTGGACTATGGCTTGACACGTAAATGCGTGTAATATCACTTGATAAATTATCAATTACTTGACACTGGCTAAATACACAAAAAAGTGGAGCCAATAGACAAAAAAAAAAACTTAAGGTTCGATGTAAGAACGCCATACCCGATTGTGTCTTAGACGACGATAAAATTGAATTAGGAATTAGAATGAATAGTCACGAAACAAACGATACCAAAAGGAGACGGAAAGTGAATTAAACTATCTAACAAAATTTCGTGTCAGTGTTTGTCACCATACTCCTCCGAAACAGCTGAAACGATTTTGATGAAATTTTATATTCACACTTGGTAGGTCTGAGAATAGGTTGCTATCTATTTTTCATCATCATCATCCCCATTTTTCATATCCACGCGGGTGAAATCACGAGGTGCAGCTAGTTACCTTTTATATTTAAATTGCAAAAATACAGATCGCACTACTTACGATCTTTGAGTTTATGTCAAAAAATCAAATAGTATAAATAATGAATATGGTTCTTAAAAGAAAGCAAATTTTTAGGTACGTTTTCTTTTTATATTAAGTAATTACATGACGAGGTAGTCGTCTGCCCGATGTTAAGCGACACAGCTGTCCATAACAAATGAATTGTCACTTGGAATTTTGCATGACACTTTTTTATTTTTATTTTTTTTTTTTTATGTTAAGGAATGACGTGACGAGCTAGCCGTTCGCCTGATGTTAAACGACACGGCTGCCCATATCAGCTGCAGTGTCACTCGGAACTCTAAAGTATAGAGGTTCGCGTGACACTGCACTGCGCACGTCATCCAGAGACATCAGCACAATCTAGTAATAAGATTACTAAACTGTGAGATCAGATAATAAAGTCTCATTTGCCCAGTAATTTCACTAGCTACAGTGCCCTTCAAACCAGAACACAGCAGTGCTTGCGCACTACTGCTTGGCGGTAGAATAACTGGCAAAGCGGTGGTATCTACCTAGACGAACTTTGCAACAAAGTCCTACCACCTACATCAGCACAGTCTAGCAATAAGATTACTAGACTGTGGTCATAAAGTCTCATTTGCCTAGTAATTTCACATCTATGGTGCCCTTCAAACCGGAACATATAAGTGCTTGCGCACTATTGCTTGGAGACAAAATAACTGGCAAAGCGGTGGTAGACCCAGACAGTACAGACGCAACAATTTTTATGTGATCTTTCTGTCTTTCTTTTTTTTTCTTTTCTAGTTTTAACCATTATTGTTATCAAAATTTCAAAATTGAGTCAAAACTGTAAATCCGTAGCTCTCAGACTCGATAATCTTAACGTCGAAGAAAACACCACCAGTGGGCGTTTGCTACCTAATTTATAACAGAGTTCACTCATTCCCCTCTATCCATTTGTAAATCACAGTCCATCGACAATAGATCCCTGCGCCGGCGCACGACCGCGCACGATTTAGATTAATCTATCGAAAATCGTTTTACAACATATTATTTATAGAGCGCATGCGCGGGCAATGATCATCAGTTCGAGAAGCTAGTGATGCGCATTCCACGCGCGTTTGCCTATCGATGCGAATATATCGACGAGACGTTATCGATCTAATCCATTATCAACTCGTTAGAGATATGTGAGTTTTTTTGATGACTCATGATTGTGACGTGTGCGATTTTTGATTTAGATTTATATCAGTTGATCTGTCAATCATTATTGAGTTTTTGTTGACCAACTGTGGTTTAAAATACCTACCTACTTAATAGAATTATATTACTTTATGATCATTATTATTATTACATATACTAGACGTGAGAACCTTTAATTGGCTTCCTAGTGCATAGTATGTTTCTACGATGTAAGAAAAAGCTGTTGGTCTTCCCAATTGGTTTATACGAGATAATTAAACTACTGGGTAGTTGTCACTTTGAATTGCAAAAGTAAGTTATACACCCACAGAGAAAAGGGGGAAAATGCGGAATTTTATTTCTGTTTAAACTCTAATCTCAGTTGCCAGCAATAATCGGGCACTCCGACTTCATAACTCGTAAAAGTAGGGGTGACGTCGTAAAAATAAAATCCACGGCATTCTAACTCGAGTCAACAATTAACCTCGACTGTAATGAAACTTTTAAACAGAGTTGCCAGAAGCTGTATTAAAAAAATCCTTCGTATAATGTAAGTTTTCTCCAACAATGAAGAAGTTGGTTGAGTCATTTTTAGTGGTGGCAAACCACTAAAAATGACTCAACCAACTTCTATAATATTTATAAAATAGATCGGGTTTTTTTTTTCTGCTTAGTAGTGATTGGTTAACTATATCGCATTTAGTTTAGAATCTAATATAGGTAGGCGTTTACTATTACTTAAAGAGAAAAAGCCGAGATAAACAGTACCTACACTAACAACTCTACATATAACGAGTAAACGAAAAAGTAGAAATTAGTTTGAAAACTATGGTTAGTGTGATTGATAATCACAACAAGTTTGAAGTAATTTCTGAATAATTTTTATATCACTAAAATCCCCATAATTGAAGAATATTTTAGCGTAGAGCAACACTGCTACCGAACTAGCTCCTCCGTAGGACGTGGAATCGCGCAGCCTATTTTAAAGACATTGAATATTTAAGAGAGCTAATTGAAATGAGCGCGACACTTTGGAGTGTCGCCAGAATAATTACCTAGCTCCTGAGATGAGATTTAACGGTCTACGGTTAAACGGCTAGAGTTCTTGATTTTTTGAACTTAATGGATAAAGTTTTGGGAATATGCTGTTTATTAAAACGGGGCGTACAAAAAACTGTGAACGCTGCCAACTATGATGAGATGATTAAGTATTTTGCTATCTCCTTGTAAATTTATTTCTGTGGTCGTATTTCTTGCTTGGGATCCTAACTAGGATTCCCGGTATTTAGGGACGCAGGAACTACAAGGACCATGGTCCCACAACTCTCAGACTCAGAGCAAGTATTTGCGCTTTTTTTGTGCACAAATACTTTTCCTGCCACGGGAATCGAAGCCACCACCTCCGGTGTATTGGCCGACCTACTTAACCACCACACCACAGAGGCTATCAACATTATTTCTTAATTAACCTTTAAACAAATTAAACTATTTGGCTTCAATAAAAATGGTATCATGTATGTTTTTGTTGTAACATCTTTCTGTTTTCTTTTAGATAAAATATTTTCAGGATTCGTCTTATCGATAATTATGAAGATATCGTATCGACTGTTCATATCACTAGGTTCGTCGTGTGATGTCGATGGTTGGTCCGTGTGCGAATCTCCTCTTCCGGTATCGGACACTGGTATGTTAATGGCTGCTTGTTTGTACACGAAATCCGTAACTCTATTACAAGTTACGGATTTTGTTTCTACGAATTCCAACTTCTTGTTTCTGCACGTCCACTAAAGTTATTAGTTTCAGAAGGACTAGAAAATTTCAGCTCAATGGAAAACCGAGAATTGGTTCAAAATTGACTTATAAGATTTTATTACCTTGTTCGTTAGTTAGTTATTCCTCGATTTCTTTGAGATTCCATCATCAGATCCTGACTTGATGATAATGGGACCTCGGGAGTATACTTTCGAGCTATAAAAGTTTTAAATCGGTTCACAATTGGCAAATATATCGATGAACATACACAAAAAAAATACATTTAGACGGATAATAGTACCTCCTCCCTTTTGAAAATCGGTTAAAAATAATAGTTCCAATAATATTGTCAAAAACCAGTTCAATTAATGTGAACAAAAACTTTAAACTAAGCCGATGGATATCCGCATGTTATTAGAGTAGCAACCACCTACCAGCAAGCCCCAGGCTACAAGCAATATTGTAAACAATGGAATTGCATTATTAATTGAACGCAATGCAATTAAATTACACCCGATGGTCCATGTCGCAACTGACTGGCTGCAATTAGGGCTTGTAGGTTGCAATTAAGTTGTCTTCTATTTTTCATCATACAATTGAATATAGTTTTGAGTATTTTTCATTGAATTTTTTTGGTTTTGGTTTAAGGAATTTTCAATGTTGAATGTACTTTTTCAAATATTTTAGTATTTTTTTTTGATAAATATATTAATTTGTATACAGTCTAGTAATAAGACTGTGAGATGTGGTCACATATGTCTCATTTGCCCGGTAATTTCACTAACTACTACCTTTCAAACCGGAACACAGTAGTGCAAGAACATTACTGCTTGGCGACAGAATAACTGGTAATAGCGGTGATGCCTACCTATAGGCAAATTCTGCAACAAAAATGTACAACCTAGTAAAAATATATCATGTTGTGATAATAGATATATAGTCAACGAACCCCTATAGTTAGGTAAGGCAACAGACAATATAATTACTTTCAATAGGATCCACTCTTTCAGTGGACGTAGTCTTCTCGATTCTCTTATCCCGGCAACGGCCCAAGCCGAGGCTCGCATCCCAGGTGCCTTTGAGATATTTGCCTCCCACTTTTGACGGCTGGGCACCTTAAGCACCTGCCCTCCCGCCCGGTGACACTGTAAAGGTCAGTAGAGACCAACAACTTTAGCCTGTTAAGAAAAAAAAAATAATAATAATGCTCAACGATCACAATACATCCTGGATCCTTACTAGGATTCCCTGTGTCTAGGGACCCAGAAATTATGAGGCCCGTGGTCCCAGACAGAAAAAGTATTTGCTCTTTTTTTTCTGTGCACAAATACTTATCCTGCCGCGGGAATCGAACACCACCTCCGGGTTATGAGCCAACGTGCTCAACCACAACAGCACAGAGGCTGTCCATAATTGAACATTCCTCTCTCCGTCGAGCAAAACCAGGTGAGTTTCAGGTCGCAATCTTTAACGACAGATTTACATATTAGTTGCAAAGTTTTCACGGCGTTTCTCAACTGCGACAAAGCAATCAGATCTCACTGCATGCCGGCTCGCTAACGTGTCCGCTTCGAGTGGTAGTCGCAATCGTCGCGGCGATCGACCGCGACTTTCAACAATGAGATCTTGTCACACACGTGTGTTTGGATGGAGTCTATTCTAAAGGAGTTTGAGAATAACCTTAATAGGCTCCCAAATCGAATTTGAATGTTATTTTGAAGTGAAAACTTTCTTTGGCACTTTGAGCACTTTTTGGGTGAACAAAAATCATGGAAATCGCGTCACCGAACGCTTTTCATGAGCTGTATTGTACTTTTCGGGTGAAGAAAAAGCGTCAAACTTGCGTTATCGTCATCGAAGGCTTTCCATGAGCTATATGTCACAAGTAACTTAGTTTTCACTTCTATCGGCAGTCCCCAAAGACTGCCGAAAGAAGTGAAAATATTTTTTTTCATAACGTAGACAAACTAACAAGCTGACGGCCCGCCTGATGGTAAGCAGTTACCGTCGCCTATAGACACCTGCAACACCGGGGGCGCTGCCGATACGTTGTCTACCTTTAAGACTCTATTCACCAGTCGTTTGAAGTGCCTCATGTTGTAGCTCAGCAGAAATACTTCTGAGGGTAGCTGTTCCATATTTTGTAGGCAGAAATGATCTCGAGAAACTATTTTCTCAAATTATACATAGTTTATAAGATTTAAAAAAATTTAGTAATATCTTTTTGCCAACTGCAAAAGTTAAAACATGGTTACGGAAAAAAATACAAAAAATGCGTAGAGACGAACATAGTATCTTCTCCTTTTTGGGAGTCGGTTAAAAAATAAACACAAAGTGACTTCTAAAAAAATTCAAATGCTAACAAAGTTTTAATTTATAATAAGACACCCATTTACACATATTTTAACAAATTATAATGTACCTAAAAACTAGTACCTTAATATTTACAACAATAAGTGTTTCTTTTATAATTAATTATTTATACTTACACCATAATTAAAAAATCGACGCATAGCGCAACGTAATCACCATATTTTTGCTAAGCAAAATGCGACTCTTTATAGTTTAAGTTCTATGACTGCTGTAGGCACTAAACGTGCTTGTATCGGGTGTTGCCATCGTCCTATTGATGTCTCGTTCAATTTCCGAAAGAAATAAAATTCGTGGTTTTTGCATTCGATTATACTCTCTATGACAAATGGCAAGCAAAAATCACGAGGATAAAAAAAATTGACAAAATAAAAACACATAATTTGATAAATCTTTACGATTTGCTCTGTTTGAAAACCATGGTTTAGTTTTCGCTGTTTTCGAAAGTTAGAAAAAAAAAAAGTTAGAAAGTTAAAATTTTAGAAAATGACGAATGACTTCAGAATACGCGCCACCAAGCGTTCTCCGCACTGTCCTTTCCGCGTCCTATTGCATCGGTATCACTAATTGCAATCGCCGTCATTTTACAGTTACGCATTAGCATTATTGCAATGCGTATCGATTCGGAGTGATCTCTAATGTGTTGCATTGTGGTATGCCTGCACAGCCTAGATTTACACGCGGCGTTTCTGTAATAAACACAAGAACTCGTCACCTTCATTTAAATATATTCTCACTTCAGCTAAGACATTATGTAACTTCATGGCAACAGGTCAAGGACAAAACACAAAATCGTAAGAATTTGACAGTTTCAATACGCAGTTTGTGTGCATAGTTAGTATGGAAATTTCCCTGTATCTAGGGACCTAGTAACTACGTGGACCATGGTCTCTCAACACCCAGACTCAGATTTGTGCTCAAATACTTGTCCTGCCGCGGTAATCGAACCCGCCGTCTTGGGCTATGAGCCGACCTGCTCAACCACCATATAACAAAGGCTGTTAATATAATAATTCAAACAAAATACCAACAAGGATTCCTTTATCGTCATTCTTGTCACAAAAACACTCAATTTTCACATTAACTAAGGATGTAGCCATATACAATAAACAATAGTACAAACCTAGAACGCCCATAGAAGTAATGTATCATAAAACTTCATGGAAAGCTCAAAAAGGCCTAGCGCAAACTGAGCAACTGTTTATGGTTATTTACTTAAGGCTTGCATTTTACGCCTCTTGCACAAACACCAACGTTCTATGTTCTGATGGAACATTTAAAATGTACACTGCACCTTATGGTGTACGACATAAGGAAGAGAAAGTCTTAAATGGTAGGAAATAAAGTTGCAACGTCACAGTACCTATTGCAGAGAACGTAAAACTTATGTGGAGCACGCTTCACAAGTTTTATGAAGCTTAAAGTTTCCACTTAAGGGGTGAAGAGAATTTTTGATATTATGAAATTGATGGCTTAAAGACCTTACAGCTTTAGCAATATCTGGGCGATAAAATAATGTATTTTAGCATAAGTTGCCAGTTTTTAGACTGACTGAGTCAAAGAGATTGATGAGAGAGAGAAAGAGTATTTAACTGATTTTATTAAAAATAGTTTTTAATTAAAGCTTTTGAATTTACAAAAAATTAAACAGTTACGGAACTAGGTAAGTTAGTTTAAACTGCCAGTAATTTAAAGAAACTGCTTTGTTTAAAGCATTATCACAATGGTAAGTATTTCCCTATCTTACCTGTAAATAGATGTCTGTAGAGGAAGTCTGTAAAAATAAAAGTATATTTAGTATAGGTATTTCCACCCCTCTTTTCCCATAGTATACTAGTTGCGACACGCGGTTTTACCTAAGAATAAAAAGTATTCTGTGTTAATCTAAGCTATAAACCATCTCACCCAATTTAATCCAAATCCTTTCAGTAGTTTTTGCGTGAAAACATACTCACAAACTTTCAAATATACGCGGTGGAATTTAATTCACTCTTTTCCTTAAACGTATGTACTCAGACCATGCTACAGATTGTTCGTACAAGGGCCAATTAAAAATAAAAAAAGTTTTGTTTTAGTATTTAGTGCCTCCTAAAATAACTGCATGACAGCCGAAATGTCTATTCTGAGTGCTTTGTAAATGTTACGCAAGGCTTTTCTTTAGAATTTAAATTTGATAATACCTAGATTTAAGTTTTATTTCACAAGTACTTTTTTCATTTAGTTATATGGGAGCATTCTACATGGACTGAATACAAACATTAAAGGAAAAGAACGAATTAAATTCCACCTTGTATAGTAGGAAGTAGGATAATAAAGTAGGACAGGATAGGGTGAATGTAGAGCTATGTAGGTAAATTGTTGAAAATTGTGTTGTATGACGTCATTCATATTCTTTGATGGTCATAGGTACCATAATAACACCAAGCGGGACGCTACCATTTTCTACTCATTCTCAGCCGTACCGTACCAAATTGCTAACTCCTTTGACAAATGGTACCTCTAGGCCGTAACTCGTACCATACATCATACATCTGATAATTATAGCCTCAAAGCGTTTCTATTCCATATCCCAATTTAGCTACGTGATTTTGAGCAGTACCTTGATTCAAAAATACAAGAAATAAAATAAATTTTATACAAGTTGTTTTTTTATTGTTTGATAGGCTCGCGTTTAACCGCTATCGCACCTGATGGTAAGTGACGATGCGGTCTAGGATGTAACACGCTTGCCTAGAAGATACCTGTACACTCTCGATTTGAAGACTCCAAGATTGTAGTTTTCGGGAAACACTCAAAGCGTTCCACTCTTTGGCTGTTCGCATGATAAATGTGGAGCCAAATCTCTCTTTGCTATACAACTATAAAGACCTTTTTTAACCAATGCAACACGCAACGTTTGACTAGGTGGTAGGACTTTTCTGCAAGGTTCGTCTTGGTAGGTACCACCGCTTTGCCATTTATTCTGCCACCAATCAGTAGTGTGCAAGCAGTACTGTGTTCCGGTTTGAAGGGCACTGTAGCTAGTGAAATTACTGGGCAATTGAGACTTTGATCTGATCTCACAGTCGAGTAATCTTTTTACCAGACTGTGCTAATGTGTCAGGATGATGTGCGCAGTGCAGTGTCGCGCGAAAATGTATACTTTAGAGTTCCGAGTGACACTGTTCTGTTATAGGCGGCTGTGTCGCTTAACATCAGGTGAACGACTAGCTCGTCACATCATTCATTTTTATCATTCAATCACAATTTAAGCTACTTTATTTTAGTGCAGTAAAGTGCAATAATAATGTATTGAAATATTTAAAAAGACTGGGTAAAATAATGATGTTAAGACGCTACCTACTGATAGTGGGCAGGAGCATTTGCACTGTCTATAGGTCATCGTGATCATCTCAATATATCTATCTCATAGTCATCGTGACTAGTTAGTATACAGTACTTCAAATGTTTTTTGTAGTAGGTAGTGTAGCTAGCGGCATCCAGTAGTAGTTATTGTAGTACTAATGTAGTATTTCATATCACATCTATGTATGTGATCGTTGGGCGTTATTATTGTTGTCATTATTATCATCATTATTTATTTTATTTTTTACTTCAAACCTTTCTTGCATTTGCCCACACTCTTACATATTTATCATGTTTAATTTGACTCAGCAGAAATTGTTTTTTTTTTTACTTCAAACTTGTCTAGCATTTGACCACGCTCTCACCTGATGGGAAGTGACGATGCGATTGAACGTGTAGCATGCTAGCTAAGTAAATACCTATTCACTCTTCTCTTGAACACGCCCGGGTCATATTGCGCCAGAAACATAGACGCTGGCAGGGCATTCCATTCTTTAGCCGTTCTAATTAAGAACGCGGAATCAAATCGCTTGGTACGAATAGGTGGCATTTCGACCACGAAAGGATGGCGCTTAGCCGAGCGTCTAGTCTCTATTTAGTGTAAATAATAAAAACATTTTGCCCATTTAAAAAATTTTTAGTATTTGCTACCTTTAATTAAATTGGGCTTTCATAATACTTATAATAATGCATTCAACGAAACTTCATCAACTGTTTTACATTGTGCAGTTGTCACAGGCTATACAGCTCTAACAATATATCCCGAGGGTTCCGTACGGTTTAGTTTATATATATTCTATTCTATAAATGATTTTAAAGGTGTGATAGCCCTATTAGCAATGATTTAGTTAATGCAGTGCTACCGCTTGTAAATCAAAAGGTTTGAGCATGAAATGTGAAAGGTGATGATTTGTGTTTGGAAATTGATAATTTAAGTTTAATTTATATCAATCGAAGCTTAAAAAAGCTATAGAGGTCTTAGTATTATTGAAATTTGGGTAGTGTTTCCACAATCACACTAATCACACTTTACACTAATATTATAAAGGCGAAAGTTTGTATGTGTGTTTGTGTGTATGTATGTATGTTTCTTACTCCTTCACGCTCAAACAGCTGAATGGATTTAGATGAGATTTTCATTTATCCCGTGGTTCGTTTGACATTTAGTCATTTTGACGAGAAAGATCTAAACGAATAGCCATTTTTGAAATAATGTTAATAGGAATAGGAAACAAAAAATAAGATTTATTGAGTTTTATGGTTTCAATTAATAGTATTTTTGAAAGCTGTCACTAGTATAAGAATAATAATAACGCCCAATTATCACATATATAGATCCTGGAACCTAACTAGGATTCTCCGTGTCTAGGGACCCAGGAACTATGAGGACAATGTCTCCACAATACCCAGACACAGAACAAGTATTTGCGCCCTATTTTCTGTGCACAAATACTTGTCCAGCCAAGGGAATCAAACTCGCTGCCTCCGAGCTATGAGCCGACCTGCTCAACCACCACACCACAGAGGCTGTCACTAAAGCTATCTGTGAGAACTACTAAACTAAAATTGGCAATAACACGATGTGATAGATAGAATAAAAAGAAAGTTAAACAATTGAATAGGGTTACGTAAATGCAGATAAAAAAACATCACGAACAAGCCACTCGCCACGATCACGACAAATTACGTCAAATAGAAAAAGATAAACACGACTTCCCCTTTCCCGAATAAACGGCAATAAATCGACATGCCCTTATGTCAACAGCGTATTAGTGAAACAACCACCAATCAACACTGAACCCTAAATGTAACCTATAAACCTGAACAACAAGGATCAAGCTTCACCGGCTGCGTAGCACAGATTTGTCGCGGCTAAATCACGCGAAAAATCCGACGATAAACGTCTATATCCGATTTTCCCACACATTTTCGCATTTCCCTCTCATGTGCTCACTTAATATGATGGTGTTTGCCCTTTCTCCCCTTTTGCTACTACAGAACATAGCAAACCAATCCAAATTAAACCTTACGCCTCTACCTTAAAGACTTTTTTACATGTCTTATCGTAGAAAAAGAAAAATTCGTTTTCGTTTTTCGAAAAAAACTTTCGCGTTTTTATTTTATGTCGTCGGATTTTTGTAATAGAGTACAAGTTTGCTTGTGCAATAGAAAAATTGGCTCGTGATATGGTTTACCTATGACAAGGGAAGTTCGGGTGACATTGTTACACAGTGTATTGCACATTATTGGGAGATTGAATTGCGTACTTAACTGTTCGAGCGACAAGTTTGATAAGGTGCCCTTCTATGGTAGGCGTTTTCATGTAAATTGTATTTAATGGTTTTTGTATGGGGTGAGAGTTACAAAATTTATTTCTATGATAAGATAAAATAAATATGTATTTTGTTTATATCTTTTTAAAAGAAAAATGAAGATTGTTTCAGTTTATTTAAATGTGTATAGATATTTTCGTGTCACATTTATAATAGCCAGTAGGATTTTAGAAAACGATCTTGTCGGTGTTTAAGGTACAGACTAAGCCCATCGAATTTATCAATTAATGAAATTACAAAACCTTACCTAAAATGTACCAAAAAAACCCCAAATATTTATTTATTTGATTAATAATAATAATAACAACAATAATAATAATAACGCTTAACGATCACCTACATAGATCCTGGCCCCTTACTGGGATTCCCTGTATATAAGGACCCAGGAATTACGAGGACCATGGTCCACAACACCAAGACTCAAAACAAGTATTTGCGCTTATTATGTACACAAATACTTGTCCTGCTCCGGGAATCGAACCCGCTGCTTTCGAGTTATGAGACAACCTGCTCAAGCACCACATCACAGAAGCTGTTTGAAAATAACGCAGACAAAACACATAAGATGTACAAATATACAAGACTCTGCATATTTATTTATGTGATTACCGAATAACTAATGACATTTTTTTTGTTTGGTTTTGGCTCCACACTTTTGTGTATTTAGCCAGTGTCAAGTAATTAATTTTTCAAGCTAATTTATATTATACATATGTATGTTGTATGTATCAAGTCAAGTCATCAAGTCAAGTCATAGTCTAGAATATAACTTGGACTGTAACTTGACACACATCTGCGTGAAGTATCACTAATTTGAGAAATTATCAATTACTTGACACTGGCTAAATACACAAAAGTGTGGAGACATAAAAACCTCGCATTGAATTTGCTGGAAAAACATCTTTATTTGTTCGAATTACTGATTCCATGTAAAGTATAACTGAGAGTTTTTGGCGGGAAAACGAAAAAGATCGCGTCGCCACATTGTATTATTTTCCAAAACTTGTATTGTTATTTTCAGTGTTAGTGCATAAAATTGGTGGCATTTTATTCGTTAAGTGCTAGATTACAGTCATGAGTGTGGGAAAGTGGTATAATGATGGTGAAACTTTTTTTTGTGTACTTTCCGAAACTCCATAGAAGCTTCAAGTAAAGTTGCCACTATTTTACTAGGAGTATAACTTTGACACACATATTTGCGTAAATATGGTTAACTTGAAAAATTATCAATTACTTGACACTGCCTAAATATTTTGTAAGATGGCTAAAATGGCTGACTGGCTAAATACACAAAAGTGTGGAGCCAAAACATAAAAAAAGTATAACTGAACTAGTAGAAAGCAGATCTCATGGGGGCGCGTTAATTCATTTTGTACGTACAGCAAGAGATGTGTATCCAATAAACGTACAACACGTTACTAAAATTAACTTGTCGTTCACCTTGTACCAATAGAAGAGCTACATGCGAAATAATCGAACAATGATACCGTACAAGCTAGAAAGCAGCCGTGAGTTATGATGTACTTAGTTGTTTATTTGACGAATTCGACAGCGTTTAAAAAAACGACGTTGCAGACAAACAGCAGAAGGTTGACAATCATGTGTTTTGTGGACATGGATTAGACTGGATATTTAAGTCAGTAATTAAACTGTAAAATAATTATAACCAAACTAGAAGCGTAAATTAATACATATTATATGATAGCCTCTGCAGTGTGGTGGTTTAGCAGGTTGGCTCATAAACTGGAGGCGGCGGGATCGATTCCCGCGGCAGGGCAAGTATTTGTGCACAGACAAAAAAAGCACGAATACTTGTTCTGAGTCTGGGTGTTGTGGGATCATGGTCCTCGTATTGCCTGGGTCCCTAGACACGGGGAATCTTAGTTAGGGTGCAGGATCTATGTATGTGATCGTTGGGCGTTATTATTATTATTATAGCTCTGGGTTACATAATATAATATAATAATAATATGTGTGGACATCTCACACAACGCCATCTAGCCCCAAACTAAGCAAAGCTTGTGCTATGGGAACCAGATAACTAATACAATACTTAGATACTTTTTTGTTTGTAAATACATACATAGAATACAATATGACACCCAGACACAGAACAAACACCTATGTTCATCACACAAATGTTTGTCCTGGGTGGGAATCGAACCCACAACCCACAGTTCAGAAGGCAGGGCTACTACCAACTGAGCTATCGAGCCAGTCAAAGAAAAAAGACATGATTTCTTTAATAGAATAACTTATAATCAAACTTCCATAATTTACTAAGACTAGAAGAACTAAGACCCACTTAAGTATTGAGTCCGTGTACCTACTAGTCTATACTAGTATAGGCTATATTGCAACATACAGTTACTGCCCAACCGTGTCATTGTGTATAAAAGATCATTTACGGAAAATTGAAAAAATACTATCACTACTGGCGCTTTTATAAGTTCGTTTATTGGGTAATTTAATTACAAAAGTGGCGCTGGCATCACAGATGAGAGTATTTCTAAGATAATGACAATACCTGTTACTATTACTAGTATCTAAGAACAGGTACTTACGTACAAAGTATCGACTCACGTCCACATGATATGTGGCGCTGTACCGCGATACTAATAAGGAGAGTCAGCTGCGCACGCGCACCAGCAGGACACCATGTTTGCTTTATTGCACTGTGTTACTCTTAATCGAATATGGATGTTGCAGTCTTGCATACACTGTTTCTTAGCTGTGTGAATTTTGTCTTATGCGTATAAGTTAATACGCTGAACTAGTAATAAGGTATTTTTAAATGTACATTTAAAAAACGGTACTAGTAAAACTCGCGTATTTGGTAGTTTTTTTTTAAACTGGCTTTTGCTGTTGGTCTCTTTACACCGTTACAGGGGTGGGTGTCTAAGGCGCCCAACCGTCAAAAGTGGGAGGCAACTAGCTCAAGGACGGAGTGCTTCTGGAGTGCGACCCTGCCGGGGTAAGAGGATCGGTAAGACTACGTCCACCAGAACAGTGGATCCTATGGAAAGTCGCGACCGTTCTAGCTAACCTACGGGGGCGATTTTAGTGTTCCAGTCCCTCTAATCAATTATTACAAAGTCAAAATGGGAAGTAATCGTTTTTAAAGTAAAACTTCTTTACGCACGCTTGACTTGAGGAGTAAGCTGGTGAATGCTTAACGAGGAGAAGTTGAAAGTTATTTGTTCATATAGATCTCCATCGTCAATATAAAAAAATTAAAAATTGTTAAAAATTGATATTATTATGTTGGTTTGTCCGGTTAAAATAACAATTATTGTAATGATCGCGACATTAACATTAAACAAAGCAAAATCAAAGTTATACCGACCGATAGATAGAACTAAACTAAAGAAGTTTTACTTCAGTCGTGTGCTCTATAATACACTCGTTTTTTAAGTTAACTGCTTACTCTACCTCTTTATAAGTTTTGTTATAATCTAGACAACAGGACGTTTTTAGAAGTTTATTAGTTGGTTGAGGTCTGACAGACGTGGTAAGTTATCAGAAGTGACTATTGAAACCAAATCGTTACTCATATAAATAAACAATATACAAAATAAATAACGCCCAACGATCACATACATAGATCCTGAGCCCTAACTGGGATTCCCTGTGTCTAGGGACCCAGGAACTACGAGGACCATGGTCCCACAACACCCACACTCAGAAGAAGTATTTGCGCTTTTTTTCTGTGCACTAATACTTGTCCTGCCGCGAGATCGATCCCGCCGCTTCTGGGTTATGAACCGACCTGCTCAACCACCACACCACAGAGGTTGTCATATAAAAACAATGACCGATTATACGGCAAATATCATAACATTCGATAGGGGTGGTCCTCGAAATTGATAATATCGATAATACGTCCCTATTCTATCGTTACATTACGATTCATATGGAATCGATAAAATAGGCGACGTAGCGGAAAACGGCGCGGGCGCACGGTGAGTGCGTGTACCGGACAAAAGGTATAGATGGAGTGTGCTCTATGCATTGTACGGTACAGTATTAGCTTAAATAAAAGATAAATCAATAATAATAAATAAATATTTGTGGACATTTCACACAGCGCCACCTAGCCCCAAACTAAGCAAAGCTTAGCTTAGCTGTATGTACCAGATAAGTGATACAATACTTAGCTATGTAATTTTTTGTTTGTAGATAAAGAAATAAAAAACCAGATCATAAGGTACCACCAACCAACCAATAACCACTAACCTCCTAGTTACCACCGACCTACTAGTTACCACCAACGCGCTGCGGTCATTCAGGTCTAAGGTACAGGTCAAATGATAAATCAACTGAATTATCCTACGCAAGTAATATATCTGGCTTAATGTATTTATATTCACTTAAAGAAACTGTCTTTACACAAAATGTACAATTTAGTGTGCATTTTAAAACTACAATTATTCAAACGATGTTTAGATATTAAGCATAAAAACATTAAGTTGCCGGTCCTGGGTGTCATCGCAAGACAATAGAAGCTTCTTCAGCCAACCTAAAGGGCACCTCCTGAGCTGCCTACTCGAGAATGAAGAAAGTTTCTAGAAAGGTAGATAAACTCTTTATTAACACCAAGATAATAACTACAGTAGTATTACGTGTACCGATAAAAGGACAATTCATAATTCTCAAAATGGCGACATTAACATTAAACAAAGTTATACCAACCGATAGATGGCTTTGTGTTGGCTCCATACTTTTGTGTATTTAGCCAGTGCCAAGTAATTGATTATTTCTCAAGTTAATTACTATTATATATATGTGTGTTTCAAGTCAAGTCATAGTCTAAACAAGTCATACTTCTAGTAAAGTGGTGGCAACTTTACCAGAAGTTTCTATGGAGTTTTGGAAACAACACGGAAAGAAACATTTCACCATCATTATACCAATTTCCCACACTCATGCCTGTAATTCAGCACTTAACGAATAATGCCACTAATGAAATGAAAAAAAAAAAAAACACAAGTTTTGGAAAATAATACAATGCGGTGACGTGTTCTTTTTCGTTCCGCGCCAAACAAAAAACGTAAAAAAATTCACTTCAGTCGTGTGATCTGAAGTAAGCATTTTTATATGATTCGTCTCTTTTTCTCACATATACTTTACGTTTCACCATGCATGCATTGAAATAATCTATAAAATTGTCATGCATATACCTGACAGATAAATATACCGATCAGATATCCCTTGTCGCTGAGCAATAACATAGTATTGTGGGTACTCTGTGTTTTGTCGTATAATGTCCGCAATGTATGGATACCGGGGAATTGGCTTTGGCAGGTACCGATTATTATTCTTTGGATTAGAATTCGAATTGAGTATAGTGATTTTGTTACAAAATTTATATCAAAGAATGAGTCTAGTTTCGAGGTTATTTCATGATAATCACACTAATATTATAAAAGCGAAAGTTTGTATGTGTGTATATGTGTATTTTTGTTACTCCTTCACGCTCAAACGGCTGAATGCATTTGGATGAAATTCGGTACCAAGATAACTTATACACTAGATTAACATACAGGCTATATTTTATCCCGAAAAAAGAAATTTTCCCGTGGGGTGAGCAAATAATTAAAATACTTTTTATCCGCGAGTGAAACCACGGGGCGCAACTAGTATTGTATATCTAGAAGAAAAAACTCTTATACGTTAATGTTCACATTGTTTTAGCGTCAATTAATAAACAACTATAATAAAATTATACTAACATATGCATGCATTAGTGCGAGCCACAAAACACCTCTCAGTTGGATACCCTTTATTGTCACACAGGCCATTAGCTGCGGGACATTTCTTGCTTTCCACGCGTCTATTGTTCTAAGACACGAAGGCTTTACAGATAAATAAATCCAAGTAGATGAAGTTATACTATTATGTGATTTTGCAATATACTGTTACATTATGTTTTTTTTATCTGCATTTCCACAGACACCTGGGTCTGTGCCTTTTGTTAGATTATTTTTTATATTTATGAATTAAGCCTATTATTAACCTTATAGGTCATCGCGGCCAGTATATAGTCCAAATGTTTCTTTTTTTTGTAGTAGGTAGATTTTAGTATTAGTTATTAAATCATTGTAGTATTTAGAAAATTATTAACATGAACATATATATAATACAAGAAGGACAATACAGACAATAACAAAAACATACATAAACACAACATAATTTTCTATGTGGTAGGACTTTTCTGTAAAGTTCGTTTAGGTAGGTATGATACCTAGAATAACTGGCGAAGCGGTAGCTCGGCGGTAACGGTTAGCTTGTCACGTCATCCCTTAACATAAAAAAAACATATTTTTTGGTGAAAATGGGGTAATGCTTTGCCAAAACAGGGGACATGAATCCACTTAAAAAAAAAAACGGGTATGCTTTAGACCACACGAATAAAGTAAAACTTTATTAGATTAGCTCCATCTATCGACTGATATGATTTAGTTTTTGCTTTGTTTAATGTTAATGTCGCCATCTTGACAATTATAAATTGTCATTTTACCGGACGTGCCAACACAATAAAAAAAAATTTCAACTTTTTAAGACCAAGATAACAAATACAGTAGTAATAGTAGTAGAATAGGTAGCTATGAGCGATCTTATCGCTAAACAGCGACCTCTTCCAGACAACTTTCCGATGGACGGAGATAGATCCAATGATCATGGACGGTAGTGCTATAAAAGTTACTTTGTATATACATTTATCATTATTATTATCATTATTATACATACTAAGATAAATATAAAATAATATACAATACTTACTATACATTGACAACCCCTGTGGTGTGGTGGTTGAGCAGGTCGGCTCATAACCCGGAGGCGGCGGGTTCGATTCCCGTGGCAAGATAGATATTTGTGATATAGAAACTTGTTCTGAGTCTGGGTATTGTGGGACCATTGTCCTCGTAGTTCCTAGGTCTCTAGACACAGGGTATCCTAGTTGGGATCCAGGATCTTTGTATGTGATCGTTGGGCGCCATTATTGTTATTATTATACATAATACAAATATATAAATAATGCATAATCTAGGAAACAGTGAAGGTTTATTTAAGAAGTTTCTATGTAAGGCATAAACATTTTGTTTAAGCACGTTGCATCACCTTCCCTACTGCATTCTCTGTGCTGCGCCCTCATTTTAATTAGCAGTTAAAGTGCCTAACAGCGTGTATCTGGTTGACATTTCGTATGTCTGTATGTTTGTATGTCGCAACAATGAGACAAAGTGCAAATTGCTATCTGGTACTAATTAGGAGTTTAGCTGAGATGATCAGATAACTGCCAGTATTAGTTAATTGTATTAAAATAGATAAGTAATTATATAATTTTTTTTTGTATAATGTAACTTTAGAATTAGGTACTTATTTATCTACATATATACACAAATGTATATTGATATATAAGTAATTATTTCACATAATGCTATTTGGATTATTGTGTTATTATTTTGATTTTTATTTTTAGTGAAATTATTTTGAAATTATTATTCTAGGTGGTAGGGAATTGTCGCAAAGTTCGTCTAGGTAGGTGCCACCGCTTTGCCAGTTATTCTGCCGCCAAGCAGTAGTGTGCAAGCACTACTGTGTTCCGGTTTGAAGGGCACTGTAGCCAGTGAAATTACTGGGCAATTGAGACTTTATGATCTGATCTCATAGTCCAGTAATGTTATTACCAGAATGTGCTGATGTCTCAGGATGATGTGCGCTGCGGGCAAAAGCTCGTATAAATATAAAACCGGAATCGAATGCATTACTGAGAGAATCGATTGAGGAGACATCCCCAATAAGTGGAAAGAGGTGGTGAAAACGGCGTTGCGTTCACCAGATTACTCCCCAAATCAAGCGGGCGTAAGAAGTTTTACTTCAAAAAAAAAGACACGAGGAATTACGTTCGAATTTATAATAATTAAGTGTGGATATAAAATAATAACAGTACTGTATACAATTGTAGATTTCCATTATGAGTAACAACAAGACTGTAAATGTCAGGCCGCTTAGCATATCGGCGGATCTTAGGCTGCGGTCAAAATGTGCAACTTGTGATGCAATCTGCTGACCGGGGTATTAAATTAAATTAAATTGAACTCTGAATTATAAACACTGAGTACTTATTAATAAACTGTGATACACCCGTCTTTTGATTTTGGAATATTGATTTTCATTAAATATTAGAAAATGCTAGTTGCGCCCGCGGCTTCACCTGCGGAGAAAAAGTATTTTAATTATTTGCTCATCCCACGTGAACATTTCACTTTTCCGAGATAAAATGTAGCTTATATGTTTATCCAGCTTATAAGCTATCTTGTACCGAATTTCATCCAAATCCATTTTGCCGTTCGAGCGTAAAGGAGTAACAAACATACACACATACACATATACAAACTTTCGCCTTTATAATATTAGTGTGATAGACATAGTAAACTGAAGTGATGACAGCTAGGGTAGACCTACTAGACGCGGTCTTGGAACTTAATTTCAACCCATAGAAACACAAATTTGTATGGATGTGACAATTTTGAGACATAGTTTATGTGCATAGTTACTATACAAATTAAGAAACAAACGAGTGTGCTTTAGACCACACGACTGAAGTAAAACTTCTTTAGTTTAGCTCCATCTATCGGCCGGTATAACTTTGTTGAATGTTAATGTCACTATCATGACATTTATAAATTGTCATTTTACCGGGCATACCAACATAATAATAGACATTTTAACTTTGTTTTGTTGGAAATGGAGATCTACGTTAACCAACAATTTTCAACTTCCGTTCGCCTCGTTACAAATTCACCAGCGCAGTCCCCAAGTCAAGCTTGCGTAAGAAGTTTTATTTTAAAATTTCTCCTCTTGCATTGCAATCAAAGTTTCATCACCCCACTATTCTTAAGTGGAGACCACGACTTGGAAAACGTAGTAGGTCCGGTCTACTAAGTCTACTAAGGTCCGTAGAAGGATGCTCAGTCATCGATCGGTGCTCAAGCAGAGATTTCATTCATAAAGTGATCAATTAGCGAATGAAATCTCTGCTTGAGCACCGATCGATGACTAAGCATCTCTAAGTATCTATATATAATATATATATTGTAGTATATACTATATAATAGGTCTTTACCTATGAAATTGCCGTATTGCAGTACAGACTTTTTCAAACAAAAAAAAGTTTTCATTGGCTATGAATTCTAAATTCAAATTAATTTTGTTTTAAAAATATGACATTCTATTTACAATATAAGTCTTTTGTTTATTGATTAGCGTTGTATTTTCATTACATTTCAACATTTTTCCTCATAATGGATACTTTGAAATTTCGTGTAATTATGGAATATGAGTTCCGTCGTGGCACCAACGCGGCACAAACGACACGTAACATCAACGAAGTTTACGGAGAGAACTGTACAAACGAACGTACAACCCGTTATTGGTTTGCTCGGTTCCGTTCTGGGAATTTTGACTTGAAAAATGAACCTCGTGGTCGTCCGGAAACTTTGGTCAAAAATTATGAATTAAAGGCAATTGTGGAAGCTGATGAATCTCAATCTACAGCTGAGCTGGCAGCAGCTTTTGATGTTAGCATCAAAACAATATTGGTCCATTTGCGACAGATTGGCAAGATAAAAAAGCTTGATAGATGGGTGCCCCACGAACTTAACGATCGCCAGCGCAACGTACGCGTCGAGACTTGCCTTGCGCTGCTTAACAGGCACAGAAATGAAGGAATTTTGAACCGAATTGTTACGTGCGACGAAAAATGGATTCTTTTTGACAATCGAAAGCGCTCAGCAAGTTGGTTAGATCCTGGTTCGGTACCAAAGCAATGTGCAAAACGAAAAATGACCCCTAGAAAGGTGATGGTCACAGTTTGGTGGTCTAGTGCTGGTGTGATTCATCATAGCTTTTTACAAAACGGCGAGAGCATTACTGCAGATGTGTACATTGAAGAACTGACCACAATGATGGCGAAACTCGCACGTCTGCAACCAGCTTTGTCAATCGGTCGTCTCCACTACTACTTCACGACAACGCGCGACCCCATACTGCACAACAGACCGTCTCTAAGCTGCATGAGTTGGGTTTGGAAGCTCTCCCTCATCCGCCATACTCACCAGATCTTGCGCCTACCGACTATTACTTTTTCCAAAATTTGGACAACTTCAGAGCGGGAAAAAAATTCAATTCCCGAGAGGCAGTACAAAACGCCTTTGAAGAGTTTGTTGTCTCCCGTCCTGCTGATTTTTTCAAGAAGGGCATCCATAAACTGCCACAGCGTTGGCAAAGATGCATTGATTGCAGGGGTGATTACTTTGAATAAAAGAAATAAATAAGTTCGAAAAAAAAAATACTTTAACTTTTTTCAAACAAAACGGCAATTTCATAGGTAAAGACCTAATATTATAGCACCTAGACACAGAACTAACATGAATATTCATCACGCAAATGTTTGTCCTAGATGGTATTTATGTCACATTCTCTAAAATTATAATAAGTTCAAAAATCTCTGTCTTTTTTCTCCCTTCGTAGTATCCTTTTAAAAGTATTCCGATTCCTTGTAAGAGTACAACTAAAGTTTAAGTTTAGTTTATCTTTACAAATAGAATTGTCAACCTGTGTATTTTTATCTAGATTTTTTCTTTTATGGATTGATCACGCCCTAACTTCTTTATAAATCCAAATGGAGCCACCAATTCCGATAAAAAATTGTATTAGCCTCGTCCAGTCTCGTATGGTACAATCAAAGGTCACTATTATAATCTGTTGGACGCGTGACCGGCAGAATAGCGCCTGCCGCCGTAGCCTATCTCGATTCGTAATTCAAAATTTCTATTCTATTGTCGTAATCGCGTGCGTGTGTTCTAAATTTAAATTGTTTGACGTTTTGTTTATGTTTTTTATTTGTCGGTGTTTAGAGCCAGTACTTTCTTTTTTTTTGTTTTGGCTTTACACTTTTGTGTATTTAGCCAGTGTCAAGTAATTAATAATTTAGCAAGTTAATGATATTTCACGTAAATAATGTGTCGGGTCACAGTCGAAGTCATCAAGTCAAGTCAGAGTCGAAGTCATCAAGTCGTTTCGTGTTGTTTCCAAAACTCCATAGAAGCTACTGGTAAAGTTGCCACCACTTTACTAGGAGTATGACTTGACTAGACTAGACTATAACTTGACTTGATGACTTGGGCTGTGACTTGACTTGACATATATATATATTACTTAACTCTATAAATTATCAATTACTTGACACTGGCTAAATACACAAAAGTGTGGAGCCATAACAAAACAAAAAAAAAAGAAAAGTGTTGTATACCCAATCTCATCTCGCTCTCAATTCAGCACGGACTACACCATACGTCTGCGGTATCTCGCGACAAATTGTCGCGTTTCGCCGCGCGTGTCCTGTCGCAGATCGCAGCGACACAGTTGAGTTATGGCCGGTAGGACCTTGCGATTGTTTAGATGAGGTCAACTTAAGACTTGTTTAGCATGTGTATACCGTGAGGTAAAATTTAGCGGAAGTATTTGTATTGATAGATAGATAGATAAACTCTTTATTGAAACACCACATCTTAAATAATTAAAAAAAAGTGAACAAACTTAACCAAAGTGTAACAACGGGCGGTCTTATCGCTCAGAGCGATCTCTTCAAGACAACCTTGCACGGAAAGGAATAACACAGTAATATATGGACGGTGGTTTTCAAATAAAAAAAAAATAAAAAAAAATCTCAATTAATTATTGATTAATTATTGAATAAATGTATTGGAGTAAAACTTTTTTACGCACGCTTAACTTGGGGAGTAAGCTGGTGAATGCGAGGCGAACGGAAGTTGAAGTTGGTTCACGTTAATCTCCATTGTCAACATAACAAAGTAGAAAAATTGTATTATTATGTTGGTATGTCCGGTAAAATGTTTACAATTGTAAAGATGGCGACATTAACATTAAACAAAGCAGAAACAGAGTTTTTTTGTTTTTTTTTTTTTACTTCAAACTTGTCTAGCATTTGACCGCGCTCTCACCTGATGGGAAGTGATGATGCTGAAGTTATACCGGACGATAGATGGAGCTAAACTAAAGCAGTCTTATTAATAAACACGGACTAGCTTTAGACTAGTTACACCATCTTTTGTCTCTTTCGATCCAACTAAATATTCCAGTAGCAAAAAAAGGACAAAGCTGAAGTAACTAATCCGAGACTAATACCCGTTTATTAATAAGGCTAAAGAAGTTTTACTTCAGTCGTGTGGTCTAAAGCACACTCGTTTTTTTATGTTAGAGGGTCCAACAAGCTTACGGCTCCTTGATGGAAACTAGTCACCTATATAGACATTCACCAACTTACTCCCAAAGTCAAGCGTGTGTAAAGAAGTTTTACTTCAAAAGCAGAATCGGAATAATATATTTAGGTAGTCCCCTCGTGACCACGATCAATGTAATTTGGCAGAAACGTCGAGGTTAGTCAAAATGATGTTTGAATAATTTTTGTGCGCGAATAGACCCGTTTTATATCATACATCCATTTAGGTAGATCTCTTTAAACGCCAATTCCATTCTAGTGTGAACCATTCTCAAGAATATCGGCGGATTGTTTGCCTATCAAATAAGGGTGCGCTTTGCTTCATTTCGGGGAGCAAATAGCTACGTCACCTTCTAAGGTTGTTTGTACTAGTGTGTTAGGTAATTAACTGTGTTTAACTGAAGTGAATGTTGAACTATACAAGTAATTGGGTATAGTTTGGGAACTTTACTGTTTGTGCCTGGAGATTATCAAAATAGGCCTCCATTTGGTACTACATGAAAGAGAGAAAAAAAACAAGCCAGAAAAAAGAGAGGAATAACGAAAGAAAGAAAATTATTTATTTGGAACAGAATAAAAAATTACCAAGAAAAATACAAAAGAACGCCTCGTTTTCCTTTACCGACGTAATAGCGAGTGTGAATTCAATGGTACAAATTGCTATCAAAAATATAGCACTTATAGCGGTTCGTTTTAGGTCTTCAATTGAATAACGCTTTGAGATGACAGTAGGAGCTCAGACAGGTTTCAACCAACTTCAATCCCAATGAAAACTACGTCAATGTAGTCGGAATCAAAACACGCATCAATAGGATAACTCAAAAACTCTTGTCAGATCTTGATCAATTTTAAATGGGAACCAGAAGCGCCAGATTTCAAATAAAAAAATCATAAAAATCGTTTCACCCAGTAGAAAGGTCTGAGGTGACGAACATAAAAAAAAAACAGTCGAGTCAAACTCTAATATTTACTTATAGGTAACTTGCAATTCACTTAAGTTACATCATAAAATCTTTAACTACCTATTTCACTCTATTAGAGGTAAAACTTCAAAAAATCTTTCTTAACACCTATGCTATAAAATAATTACTCTACAAATATCAAGTCTCTAAATCCGGCGGTTTGGTATCTCCAGATAATATCAGCTTTCTATTATGTGCGGATCTCTAAAAGCAACTAAAAAGCAACTAAAAGTCAAAGATGGTAACCCATTAATTTTGTCTTGTATCTGAGACAATGGATGCAGTGCATCCTAGCCAATAAGTAATGGTGTAACGGTTCATACACAGGTTGTTACTAATAAAACTTTAGTTTTAAATATGAAAATGGTGACATATTATAAAGAAATAGTTTTATGGTACAATACATATTCATTACCTTGAAAACAGTAAATATATATGAATTTATGACCTGAATAAGGTCATAAATTCATTCATTCGGCAGCACATTTAGGTCCGTATTACAGAACGATGCTCAGTCATCGATCGGTGCTCAAGCAGAGATTTCATTCATAAAGTGATCAATTAGTCATCGTTCTGTAATACGGACCTTAGTAATCTTATTACTAGACTATGCTGCTGTCTCAGGATGAGGTGCAGTGTCAGGCGAAACTCTATACTTTTGAGTTTCGACTGACTCTGTCACTGATATGGGTGGCTGTGTCACTTAAGATTAGGTGAACGACTAGGTCGTCATGTCATTCCTTAACATATAAAAAACATATGTGACTATAGAGTTATAACCCTGTATATGAATAAATAAAACGTCCTCCCTCCCCATGGTTCTGTGACACCATTCGTAAAGCCATAGCCAGACGAGACCGTGCGTTCCGTAAGTTTAAAAAAGACCGGTCTGACGAAAGTTGGTCTCATTACAAAATTATGAGGAATCGCTGTAATTTGTTGGTCCGAAATGCAAAGAGACGCCACATTGCTGAACAAATAGAGCTTTCAACTCCCGCAGGTATCTGGAAATTTCTACGGTCTTTGGGTCTAGGTAAAGTAAGACATACCGATACCAAAATCACTATGGATCTTAATGCTATGAATTCCCACTTCACTTCATGTTCGAAATTAAGCCCCACAGTTAAACAGGATACTATTCGCAAAATTGATAGTATTCCTTTGCCAGATATTAAGTCCTTTGATTTTGAACCTGTTACTCAGGATTCCATACTAAAAATATTGGGGTCTCTTAAATCTAAAGCTATTGGGAGTGATAATATTGGTCAGATCATGATTAGTCACATAAAAGTTCAAATTATTCCAGCCCTTACACATATTATAAACTGTTCTTTAACATCTGCTCAATACCCAGACGAATGGCGTAAGGCATATGTTCTCCCCCTCCCTAAAGTTCCAAACCCTTCTCTTCCAAATGAATTCCGACCCATCTCTATCCTTCCATTTCTATCCAAAGTTATATAGTCTGTTGTTCACAAACAGGTTACGGATTTCTTAGCCAACAATAATCTCCTGCACCCTTTCCAATCTGGCTTTAGAGTTGGCCATAGTACCACAACAGCTCTCTTGAAAGTTACTGAGGATATCAGAAGCGGTATGGAAAACTCACAGGTGACCGTTCTGGTTTTGATCGACTTCAGTAACGCATTTAACGCCGTTGACCATGACTTCCTCTTAGCTCTTCTCCCGAAACTCAAATTTTCTCCCACAGCTATAGATTGGTTCTCTTCTTACCTGAAATGTCGTAGGCAAGCCATACGATCGGGACAGGAACTATCTGGGTGGAATATTTTGGATGTAGGTGTGCCACAAGGTGGAATTTTATCTCCACTACTATTCTCATTATTTATAAACTTGCTCTCCCCTCATCTGCAGAATAGGTTCCACATGTACGCGGATGATCTCCAGATATATTGTTCTTCTCCCATTCATAATATTACTCACGCGATTAAAGCCATTAACGACGACTTGTCACGTTTATCTACCTGGTCGGTAAGCTATGGTATAAAGGTAAACCCTGACAAATGCCAAGCTATCATAGTGGGTAGCTCTCGTCTACTGTGTAAAATCGACCCTTCCAATCTTCTCCCCCTCTCATTCAATTCTATTAATATCCCTTTCTCTTCAACAGTGAAAAATCTAGGTATTTTAATTGACTCGAATCTGAATTGGACTCCTTATGTCAAAGAAATCTCTCGTAAATTTTATGCATCATTCCATTCTATTATTCGTCTCAAAAACTTTCTCCCCACCCAAACAAAAATTTCATTAGTTAACTCCCTCCTTATTCCGATTCTCGATTACGCTGATGTTTGTTCCTTGGATCTAACTGAAGACCAGCTTAACAAACTCGACCGCTTACTTAATAACTGCATTCGTTTCATTTATGGCCTCAGGAAGTATGATCACGTCTCTAAATTCCGAGCTGAGCTCAAATGGCTCCCAATCCGCGAGCGACGTAACCTACGAATTCTCTGTCTCCTTTTTTCTGTTCTAAAAGACCCCAATTCTCCAACTTACCTTAAAAACATGTTTACCTACTTATCTGACACACACCAAAGACAACTCCGCTCTTCAAACACACTTGTGCTTGCAACTCCACGACATACTACATCTTTCTTAGACAACTCTTTCCAAGTCACAGCGGTTCATCTCTGGAACTCGTTACCAGATAAGATCCAGAGGTGCAACGTCAAGGACAATTTTAAACGCCAGGTAAAGGAACATTTGCTAAAAAGTCTCTAAACTTGAACTAGCAGAACATAGAATTATTTATTATTATGTAGTTTGTATTTTATTTAATTATGTATATATTGTCTATATTGTAGTATTCATTAATATTTGTATATTATTAAATCTGTAAAATATGTATTTTTATACCTTAATAGTTGTATCGTTGTTATAGTTTTATTTTAATTTATTTGATGGTCAAAATGGATGTTCAAAATTATGCTCATTTCCTTATATGCACGCCTAATCAAATTGTTTCTCTGCACGCCTTGGTTGACTGGTAGAAAATGCTGTTAGCATTAAGTCCTCCTATGTACTTTTTATGTGCATAAAGTATTAAATAAATAAATAAATAAATATGATGGGCTTATAATTGAAGGGGTGAGAATAAAAAGGATTTTACTGATTTTTTTGACCAAATGACTTATGGGTATCGTTGGATTCAGCGTGAAATTATCTTCAATAATACATTCTCAAAATACCGAAATGAGGCTTAAATCTCGAGATTTTGAGTCTAAAAATGGTTTATCTGTCACAGGAATACAGTACGCTTAGCATAAAAACATTACTTTATTTCTTTTATTATATTATATTTTTACAGTAATTGTATGAATTAGTACTATATTTAGTAATTTTAAATAGAAATAAAACATTTTCAAGCAACTGAAACTTACATAAACCTTTTCTATTACCTTATAAGCACTCTACATAAAAATGACGCCGTTGACGTTTAAAGTCAATTTTCTCGAAACTGTCAATTTGTCAGTTAAATCCTTTTTATTCTCAACCCTTCAATTATAAGCCCATCATACTGTCACCCTCACAGAGCGCCACTTTAAACAGCTGCTTATTCTTGCATCCATCGTCTTCCCACAGTTTTGACCAGATCGTCGATCCACCTAGGAGTCAGCCTACACTGCCTGTTCCAGTTCGTGGTCGCCACTCGAGAACCTTTCTTCCCCATTGATTGTCAGCTTTACGGGAGATATGGCAAATAGTAACATAAGAATACTTCAACTTGCTAATTCTAAGAGCTATATCGGTCACCTTAGTTCTCCTATGGATTTCTTCATTTCGGATCTTATCTCGCAAGGAAACCCCGAGCATAGAATATATTATACATAAATAGTATGTGTAGTAATAGTATATAATATATGTTATACATAAATAGTATTACGCACTAATAATAAATATAGTTTGTACTGTATACCTTCTTTGTTTTTTGTTCATGTATGAAATACTTTGTGTGATAATTGTAATTGATTTTGTCGTTTTTATCACAATAAATAAATAAATAAATGTTTGTACTAACAGTTAATAAAAAAAATCAAAACAATTTTAAGATACACAAAAATTAGATTATCTCCGTTGAAATACACTAATAAATAATGATTACTTATGAGAAAACCTCTTTCCAAATAGCAACAGCCTGTACCAAACTCATCTTGCGATATGATCTAAAGCCGCCTTGTCACTCGTCAGGCCATGGCTACCTCGCACATAATTGATACGGCTAAGTGACATTGGGGCTATTAAATTTAATACATGTCTGTAAAAAGCTTTGTTTGTATACTTCGTCAAGTTGTCTCACAGTACGCTTGGAGTTTGATTAATCGTGTTATTACCAAAAACTACATAATGAAGCTTATACTTGCTACTAGCTTGTGCTACAGTTGCAAGGTGAGTTTTTTTGAACGGGCTAATGCTGTTGGTCTCTACCGACCTTTACAGCGTCACCGAGTTAGGAGGGCAAAGTAGGATCAACTAGCTCAAAGGTACCCCTGGGGTGTGAGCCTCGGCCTGGGCCGTTGCCGGGGTAAGAGGATCGAGAAGACTACGTCCACTGGAAGAGTGGACCCCATTGAGTATTGCAGGGTCTATAATATAATTATTTGTTAATATGGAGCGGCGTATTTTACAGATTAATTCTTCTCTTTTAATTGGTTTATTTATTTTATCCGTGGCCTTCTCTTTCCTCGCTTGCTTCCTACTTTTCCAAGATTTTAATTAAAGCTGATTAACCTATCATTTTTCCTCTTCTGTTATTCTCCGTTTTTCGCAGGGCTCTCTTTTGTTTCACTCTCGTTAGTTCCATTGGTTATCTTTCCGTCAATTATATCTTCTCCATTCTCTAGCCCCACATTTTGAAAGCTTTCAATATCTTCCTGTTCTTTAATGTTCTTAAAAAAATATATTTTTTTGGCTGTTTTAGATGTTGATTTGTATTTTTGGTGAGGCCAAACGAACCAAGTTTTTATTAATGATAAGGTAACACCTATTATAAATAAAAACCTGGTTCATTTTTCTTGATTTTTTTAATTGTTTGCATGACAAATGATAATGTTTGTTCGTCATTCGTCTGAGAGAAATTTGAACACTAACCTTGTTCACCTCTGAAAAATCTAACAGTGATATTTGGAATATTATTTATTCAGTGACAGGAGGAGATTTTGTTACTTAACAACATTTCATTAAAAATTATCTTCTATCTTTACCCTGTTTAATTTTATCTGTACACAAAATGTACTAAAAACTTTTTAAATGTTGCATGTAACCCGGAACCGTAAAACAAAAGCTTGTTCTAAAAACAAAAGCATGTAAAACAAAAACAAAATTAAAAAGCGATTCGTATATAAATAGTTCATAGATAGAGCATTTTAAGTTAGAGATAAGCACGCGATGATCGATGGTGGGAAACAGATGAGCTGGTGACAGTAAGTTACATTTAAGTTGGCTCTAAGTTGATCTTTGCTTAGCGTATGGGTAAGATACGATCAGTACTTACTTTAACGACCGAGTCGTTTTGATACTTGAAAAAAGTGGTTCATCGTTTTTGCTTTTGTTGAGGTAAATTTGATTACGTTACGTGGATAAAGCAAGGACTATTTTGTTATTTCGGTTATTTCCGTTATCAGTTATTAGTAAGATTAGTTATTTCGGAGTAGTTTTGTTGATTATTAGATACTAGTAATTACAGAATTAGTAGCTTTAGTAGCTTGCTTTTGGAGTCAAAAACCCGGAGCTCCCGGTCCCCAAGACCCAGGGTCTCAACACCAAACGGCTCAATTTTCTAAGAATTTACCGGAACCGCTACCGAGATGACTATATTTGCACCGTTTTAGCTGCTCAGCCGTATTAGTCTGATTAGTTGCTAAATTTCCCTAGTTGTGAAAACTTTTAATTAGCCATAAGTATATTACGTGTATATATATTGTATTATATTTAGCTGTTAGTTTTCCGAAGAATATAAAATAAAATAGTCTGGTTTTATTTCACCATATCTACTAATCGTTAGCTATCAGTATATAAATAATTTGTTAACTAGCTTTAGCGCAATAACATTTTTAACAGTATTAGTTTGGATATTGTGGTGTGGTGATTTAGCAAGTCAACCTGGAGGCGGCGGGTTCGATTCTCGTAGCAGGACAAGTATTTGTACACAGAAAAAAGCGCAAATACTGGTTCTGAGTCTTGGTGTTGTGGGACCACGGTCCTTGTAGTTCCTGTGTCCCTAGACACAGGGAATCTTAGGATCCAGGATCTATAGGTATGTGATCGTTGGGCGTTATTTTATATCATTATTACTATATTTGTATGTTTGATAAATTATAATATCAAGACTGTTTAGTCGCACTACGCAATCGAAACGCCTCTCATACATTATGAGCCTGACATACATTATAATAATAATCCATATAATCATATTTCGTATAATAACGTCATTAAAATTAGTACGCTCATAATATCTTCGTGTGCGGTCTCTAGTAACTACTTTTTAACCTGTGGCAGGAGCTGTAGTTGGACAGTGCGGTTTAAGTCATAAGATGTTCTAATCTTTATAAAATACAAAAAATATGGAAATATTCAATGTAATTAAAAGTTACAGGTATAATATTAAAAATAATAACGCTAATCGATGACATATCTAAATGCTGGACTTACTAGAATTCTCTGTATCTAGGGGTCCAGGGACCAAGATTATCATGGTCCCACAACACCCAGAAACAGAACAAGTATTTGAGCTTATCACAATAGTAATTATAAAAGCAAAAGTTTGTATGTGTGTATATGTGTGTTTGTATAAGATAGCTTATACATTGGATTAACATATAGTCTACATTTTATCCCGAAAAAGTGAAATGTTCCCGTGGGATGAGCAAATAATTAAAATACCTATTATCCGCGGGTGAAACCGAGGGGCGCAACTAGTTTTACATAAATACTTCTGTCACGTAATCATAACTGGCTCCCAGAAGACTGACATCAAATATGTCCAAAACCTGGTCGGAGTAATTTCGACTTTTTAATTGCCGTGAGTTTAGCCGTTATTTATCTAAAATATTTACATAGAAATGACATAACCAGCCAGACACAAAACAAACATCTAAGGTGAACACACAAAATGTTTGTCCTAGGTAGGAATATACTCTACAACCTAAACAAAAAGCGCAGAAGGCAGGTTAGTTAGTACTATTACTTAGTTACTACCAACTAAGCTATTGGGCCAGTCAATCGATTCAAATCAAATTAGTCAAATCTTATTTTTTTTGTATTCCATCAGTCTTTTATTACTTATGCCATTTTAAAACCTCCAAAATGTCACGAGAGTAAAACGTGTGTGGGGAGCTAAATGTTCCTCTATGATTACGCGACATGAGCAGGGTGGGTCAACTACTAACAAAATACACCCTTCTCGCTATGCAAAGGTTCCATTTTTCAGTGAGCAGAAAAGGAACAGTGAGTACATTTTCATTTAGACAAGGTTGTGTAGTGTAAAGGTGAGGTCAAGAGAATTACGTTTTTGGAAGCTTTCTTCGGAGTATGATGCGAATACTTTAGCAGCTGTTTCTTGGGTGGTATATTTTATCATTTAAAAGGTGATCGGAGACACGTAGACACTATGCATGTATGTCGTAATGATATCATCTTGCTGCCTGAATCTCATCGCCAGATTTCAGATTTACTTGGATCTGATTGGTATAGGAAGTTCTAATGTGGTGGGTGGCCTTGGTGAGCAAGGTTACCTATCCATAGGCACGTAGAGGGCCGAAAGGGTCTGTCGCCGGGGGCGAGTTGGCTGGACTACCAACGCGAACGCTTTTCGCCACGGTACGGTAGACGAAGGCTCACGGGGGTTTTAGTGGGTTCCAGTCTCACATATACATACACCAGGGAATTGCGAGGGCATTTCCCCCCCTCAAAAAAATTAAGTTCTGATTCCTAAGATATAATGATAATGATAGTTATTGCAAGCACTTCTGTGTTCCAGTTTGGAGAGCACTCTAGCTAGTGAAATTACTGGGCAAATGAGACTTTATGATCTGATCTCACAGTCGAGTTATCTTATTATCAGACTGTGCTGATGTCTCACGATGATGTGCGCAGTGCAGTGCCACGCGAGACTTTATATTTTGGAGTTCTGAGTGACACTGTTCTGTTATGGGCGGCCATATTGCTTAACACCGGGGGAACGATTGGCTCATCACACTATTCACAAACCTAAAAAAAATTCTTGATGCTAAGTGATGTAGCAGGTGTGCCAAAAAGTAATCTGTTCACTCTTGAAAAAAAAAACCAAGATACGTGCTGACGCTCGCAAGAGTTGTGGCGGCTTTCGTTAGTAACTGGCTTCCAGAAGAAGGACAGCGATAATGTCCAAAACCAGATCGGAGTAATTTTGAAATTTGACTAATTATTTGTTATTTTTAAACTAAAAATCCAAGACAATCATTTCCAAATTCAACTAAATAAAAATAATCTTACCAAACTTGAACTTCTCACACTACCCCATGTTATCAACGTCACCATAAATAAACCCTTCACCACATAAATAAAATTCAATTTCCCACGAGCTCCCGTTACCGAAAATGTCCGTATATTTTGCCAAGTCTCATGTCCCGGGACGTGGAACCGTGTACGGTTGGTTACAGAGCGAATTTTCTTGCTAGGCTGAAAATATACGGCATAGTTGAGGTGCTCGTGTCTCATTTTGTTACGTGAGTTACTAGAACTTATACAAAAAAATATTCATTGAAGTAAAACTTCTTTACGCACCCTTGACTTGGGGAGTACCTAAGCTTGTGAATGCGTGACGAGAGCGTTACGTAAATTAATCGAATGAGGTGAACGGAGGTTGTGAAGGAGATATAAGTTTTTTTTTATGTTAGTGAAAAAAGAAATAGAGAGAGTTACGTTATGTGTAGAAGTTGTCGTGTGGTTTAAAGCACACTCGTTTTTACAAATTGAACCTTTCTATTCAATAATTTTCTATACCTTACGTAATTAAAAGTCCACTGAAAATGCATTGATATGTAGGTACTTATTTTGAGTAAATTTGTTTTTGCTGTATAGCTGTCCCTTATGTATTAATTAAAAGAAAAACTTATAGATAAAATAATCACACATTTTATATCAAAATCAACGTTCTCGATCCTCCCCTTCTCATCGTAGAGGGGCCTTACCGCGTAAGTCTGGTGGAGATCGTAATCATGTTCTCTCTTGCTCGCACTCGTGGACTTGTTAATTGGCACGTGCAGGATGGCAGGCGAAGCCGATTCCCAGAACGGTTACGCGGTAGGGGTGCAGGCCTTATGTTCAGTATAAAAGCAAAACACATACTACGAGTATTTGTGGAACTTGCACTATTAAATTTAAAGTAGATTAGCACAAGGTGTTTGTCGCGCGGATTAAATCTTAATTTTAACTTTTTGTTGTATTGGAGGGTTTCCTACTTCCCCTTTTCCCAGACCCTTTGTCCTTAACTTGTATTTAGCTTAGAATTTAAACAGTCACCCGTCAAAAAAACGAGTGTGCTTTGGACCACACGACTGAAGTAAAACTTCTACACGAAACGTAGCTCTCTCTCTCTCTATCTCTTTCTATTTTCTCTAACTTATATCCCTCTCAACTTCTTTCCGTACACCTTGCTCGAAAAACTTCTTTGGCTCCATCTATCGGCCGGTATAACTTTGTTTTTGCTTTGTTTTATGTTAATGTCACTTGGCAATTGTAAATTGTCATTTTACCGGACACACCAATATACTAATATTATTAACTTTCTTATGTTGACAACACTACGTGAACCAACAACTTTTAACTTCCGTTCACCTCGTTACGCATTCACCAGTTTACTCCCCAAATCAAGCGTGCGTAAAGATTTACTTCAAAAATACTTCCAGTCGTTATTATTGGTCCCACAGTATACCGCACTAATACTCCTAGTCGCTGGTGCCGCGACGTAAAGCCGTATACACACATGTAGTTATGTGGCAGAGTGTACCCGTATGTCGTGTGAGCAACAGGTGGCCGCCCGTAGGGTTAAACGGTGCTATGGCAACGTTAGGCAGGATGCTTTTTTACAACATTACACATGTTTTTTAAAACTGTTGAAGTAACTAGGTCTTACTAGATGGTGGGACTTTGTTGCAAAGTATAGGTAGGTACCACAGCTATGACAGTTATTCTGCCGCCAAGCAGTAGTGTGCAAGCACTACTGTGTTTGGATTTTAAGGGCACTGTAGCTAGTGAAATTACTGGGCTATTGAGACTTTATGATCTGATCTCATAGTCGAGTAATCTTATTAACCGACTGTGCTGATATCTCAAGATGATGTGCGCCATGCAGTGTCGCTCGTAGCTCTATATTTTAGAATTCCGAGTGACACTGTTTTGTTATAGGTGCTTAACATCAGGTGAACGACTAGCTCGTCACATCATTCACTAACATTAAAAAAAGTAAATCTTCTTTACCCACGCTTGATTTGGGGGTATGCTGGTGAGGCGAACGGAAGTGGAGAGGAAGATATACTTATATCTCCCTCTCTACGTGAAAATAGACAGACAGATCTACGTTTCGTATATTACTGTAGGAGAAAGAGAGATGGAGCTCAAGAAGTTTTACTTCAGTCGTGTGATCTAAAGCACACTCGTTTTTATTATAATTATGAAACAAGTTAGATTACTTTTATTACTTAAACGAACTACTAAACAATTGAAAATATTGCTAAATAAACAGATTTTTGGTTATAATGGCAACACAATAAAACTTGATTCGGATGATGTGGTTTAAAATGTGCTATGAGAGAATAGCTATTGTAGATAGAGGATAGGAGGTTGTAGAGATGATAAATCTGAAGTATTTAATAAACCTTGATTTTTAAACTTTTCTAAAGTACTTCAGAATTACGCTAATTTTTAAAGATTCTCCTGAAGTAGAGCATAATCTAAACGCTAAAGTACGTCGCCACATCCCACAGGAAAATCTTTTCTCATATATGTCGGAAAATCCCGGCGCCGATGCGTGCAACGCTCGCGGAGGGCAATTTATGTCACACTTTTGTTTTACGAGGTTGTTCGCAGAATAAATTTCATAATACACCCCGTCTATTGTAAACTACTCCTGTGTTTATGTCGGGTATATGTGTGATCGCATCTTTATCATAAAATGTTATGAACTATTTCACTTACAATGAAAATATACCAATAGTTAGAGAACCAAAATAGGATGTTAAATCATCACATCACACTAATATTATCACACTATTACACTAATCACACTTCACACTAATATTATAAAGGCGAATGTTTGTAGGTGTGTATGTGTGTATGTTTGTTACTTCTTCATGCTCAAACGGCTGAATAGATTTGGATGATATTCGGTATCAAGATAGCTTATACACTAGATTTACATAAAGGCTACATTTTATCCCGGAAAAATGATTTTTTTCCGTGGGATGAGTAAATAATTATAATATTTTTTATCCGCGGGTAAAACTGCGGAGCGCCACTAGTTAAATAAAAATAATGAAATTAACGCCCTACGATCACACACAAAGATCCTGGGTAACCAGGATTCCCTCTATGTCAATTAAAACAAATCGAATAAAAAAAAAACGAATCGGTCCGAAATTCATGAATTTGGAACATGCATCAATTAAAGCTATATGTATAGGTAATCGGATTTATTTATTTAACATTGCTTCTTTAATGCCTACAACAGCGGCACGCCGTGTGATGAGCCAGAAATGTCATAGAATTACAAATTATTATTTTATTTCAATAATCGTTAATACAAAACTAAAGTAGACCTAAAAAACTAAACTATACCCAAGAACTTAAAATAAATTAAAACTAAAAATTTAAAATAAACCGTTGGTCGACGGGAAAGTTCCCAGAATGCTGGCAGCATTATCACGTTGAATGGCAATGCTTATTTTTTGTGCCAAATAAAAGTCAGGTACCTATTTATTTTATTCTATCGTCATAGAATACAAATATAAATAAAATATACTTAAAATTGTCGAATTGTTAGTATATTTTATTTGTTTTGTGCCTCTTTACTATATAATAAAAAAATGTCAAACTATAATAGAAGAATTTTATAAAAATATATAGCCTTAAAAATCTCTCACAATTCAAAATAAAGATTCCATTTTTCATATTAAATTTAAAATGAAATCTTAGGTACCAATATGTTCAATTCACTTTCATCCAGGTATTATTAAGTAAAAGTTTCATGTAATTAAACTGAAAAGCATTATTATTACTCCATTCTTAAGTAACGTAATCCCAAGGGAACTCCCCTCACTTATCACACATCACATTAACGTTTACGGTGTTACGTGACGGGTTACCCGTGATTACGTTAATTTGCAACCGTTGATGCTTAACGTGCTGAGTTAACTGCTTATTACTTAATACGGGGTTATCACACATGTTAACGTTAACGTTGGTTTATGTTAGTTTGGGGTATGAGCCAGGATACCTCTAAGATTGCCTCGAGTGTTGCTAGTCCTTTAGTGTTACTTGAATAAATGTAATAATAATAATATGAGTGGACATCTCACACAACGCTACCTAGCCCCAAACTAAGCATAGCTTGTGCTATGGGAACCAGATAACTGATACAATACTTAGATAAATTTATGAAATACATACATAGAATACAATATAACACCCAGACACAGAATAAACACCTATGTTCATCACACAAATGTTTATCCTGGGTGGGGCTTTCTGAACTGTGGGTTAGCCACAACCCACAGTTCAGAAGGCAGGGTTACTACCAACTGAGCTATCGGGCCAGTATGTATTGTCTTTCTTCTTTTTTCTTTCTTATGAGTGCGTTTCATTCGGGGAAAAGGGCAACACTTGGACCGGCGAATCTTAGGCGATGGCTAATAACTTCCCTTCGAGGTTCTTGTTAGTCGTTGGCTAAATTTCTGGGGGTAAACTCTGCCATCCTTATGTCTATGGTATAAGGCGCAGCAGAGAAGCAGAGAACGCATGGTTGCAGCTGGCGACCACGCACGAGACTAGCGCCAGTGCCCTGGATAGTCCGGGAAATGGCGGTGCAAATCGTGGGATGGTGTGTGAACACCTTAAAGGCACGCAGCGCGCGGCAAGGCAGGTCAACTCGACCAGCCCTGTCGGAACAGGGGCCTTACCGCGTAAGTCTGGTGGAGATGGTAATCGTGTTCTCTCTTGCTCGCACTCGTGCACTTGTTCATTGGCGCATGGAAGATGGCAGGCGAAGCTGATTCCCAGTTAGACGTTAGGGGTGCAGCTTCGGCTGCAGAGGGTCTTTTAGGTTAAAGTGAAACTGTATTAAGGTAAACGGCTTATTGCTTTGTGCTTGCTAGTAGATTGCAATTATTTAAAAAAAACGTGGACATCTTACACAGCGCCATCTAGCCCCAAACTATGCAAAGCTTGTAGTGGAACCGGATAACTGATAGGACACATGCAAACTTTTTGGTTTGTAAATACATACACAGAATACAATATTGGGTTTTCTGAAAGAGATCGCTTTAAGCAATAAAACCGCCCATTGTGACACTTAATTTTTATATTTGGCTTGTAAATTGTTCCTGTGTTTTATCTATCTATCTAGTGTAACAACACTCAGACGCAGAATAAACATTTATGTTCATCACACAAATGTTTGTCCTGTGTGGGAATTGAACCCACAGCTTAATGTACAGAAATCAGAGCTACCACCAATATAGCTATCAGGCTACTCAAACCAAACAATTAACTACAAGAATTTACAGTTGCAATTAAAATTGTACATTAAACACTTAAACATACATAGACACCACTTAAACGGTAAACAAATGGTATTAGGCTAACATGAATTGCTCATTAAACTACTTTTATATGGTGCCTTAATGGTACAGCATGCATAACAAATACTTGCGTTTAGCGCATTAGCATAGCTTAATTAATTGAACTAGGCTGCAGAAGACGAAATTACATTAAGCACTTTGTAATGTGCTTTGTAATAATAATACATAATATCATTTTGACCTATAAAATGAATTAATTATTTAAAAGTATTAAAAACTAGTTGCGTCCCGCGGTTTCACCCACGGATCAAAAGTATTTTTTTAAATTATTTGCTCATCCTACGGGAAAATTTCAGTTTTCTTTTTTTAGGCACAAATTGTAGCCTATATGCTAATCCAGTGTATAAGCTATCTTGGTACCGAATTTCATCCAAATCCATTCAATCGTTTGAGCGTGAAGGAGTAACAAACATACACACATACACACAAACACATATACACACATACAAACTTTCGCCTTTATAATATTAGTGTGAAGTGTGATGTGATATCCTATCTATACATATACAATTCAAAGTTCTGATTGACTGGCTGAATGACTTATATATCAATGCAAAGCCTAAACGGTTTGTCCTAGAGACTTGAAATTTGGAGGGTGTGTTCTTTGTAAACTGTAGATATCCACTAAGAAAATATTTCTCGAAATTGCACCCTTAAGAGGTTAAAATGGGTGGTTGAATTAATATCTTATTGGCTAAGCGGGCGCAGCTGCGGGCAGAAGCTAGTTTGCAATACAATCCGTTGACTTTGATGGTGAATGCTAGCGCGACCCCATCTCGCCCGATCCCGGCGGCAGATGAATCAAACATGAAATGTGGATGAGTCTGGGTGTTGTGGGACCATGGCCCTCGTAGTTCCTGGGTCCCTAGACACAGGGAATCCTAGTTAGGGTCCAGGATCTATGTATGTTGGACGTTATTATTTTTATTAATAAAAGGGAGGGTTTTAATGTGTTTTAATCTCACATACCGCCTGCCATCATCATCGCAGATAAGTGCAAGGGAACTTTTCCCTTCCAAAAAAGGCTATGTAGAGGCTTTTGCTATTTATGATTGAATACTATAATGACTGGCCCGATAGTTCAGTTGGTAGTACGCCTTCCGAATTGTGGGTTGTGGATTCGATTCCCACCCAGGATAAACATTTGTATGATGAACATAGGTGTTTGTTCTGTGTCTGGGTGTTGTATTGTATTTGTGGGCAAAACGGGTTGTGCACGGGTTGCAACCTATATAACTATAGGCCTTCAGCATGTCCATACAGCGCCGTGTCTGGAACAAGAATGATCCGTAGTACACCAAGCGGTCTCTTTTTATAGCCAGATGGTTCGGGGAGCAATGATAGTTGCCGATGTTGCCACTGTAATAAATTTAAATGCCACCATAGGGTAAATTACGGTACTGCTCGCTGTGCATAGAGTTTATAACTGGACGTAGCCGCCGTCATATTCTATGTATGTGTTTACAAACAAAATGTATCCAAGTATTGTATCAGTTATCTGGTACCCATAGTACAAGCTTTGCTTAGTATGGGGCTAGATGGCGCCGTGCGAAATGACAAAAAAAATAGACAGATAAATATTTTTCTTCACAAAAGTAGTGAGTGCCTGATTAATTTATAATTGACATGTGTTTTGTCAAGTCAATAGTGGTTGGGAGTTGCGTAGGAGTGTTTTAGTTATAGTTCCTACAGAGTGTTGCCCGAAAGAAATAATGTTCCGTGACTGGAGAATATCTCATAATTAGTGTGAAAATTTTATTAAATTTGCAAAAATATGTATATCATTTTATTTTAATTTAGATAATGTTTTAAAAATTATGCTCATTTCCTTATATGCACGTCTAATTTAATTGTTTCTCTGCACGCCTTGGTTGACTGGTAGAAAATGCTGTAAGCATTAAGTCCTCCTTTGTGCATAAATTAAATAAATAAATGAGTAAGTACGTAGGCTATATACAGGGAGTAACAAAAACCCTGTTATATCCGCGAGCTGCGTATCCAGTGTCAACTCAAGGTTGTAGTAATACTAGTTCTATTTAAATACGAGACATACAAATCTTACGTGTGCTTTTTATTAATACCTTTTATGCCGTTACTAAAAATGTTTACGACCTCAGATATTGACAACATAGGTACTTGCATCACCGACGCAGCCTGCTGCCTGTTGCCCGCACCCCGCACCGCCCGCCATGCTACGCTAAGTCACCGCGCATACCTACTGCGACGGAACTAGAGGCCATTCCACAGATTACTTCTTATGCGTTTTCCATACGTTTATGTGCCCTATACCACATACCACAACGTTGTAGGATTGCGAGACCGTAACTTAATGACGTAAAAGGTCTCTTTGACCAATAGTGGTAAGCACACAAGTGCTGCGTGCCGTTCTGCCGCACTGACATATTCTAATCATTTTACGTCAAGCAAAGGCTAAACAATCGAATTCACGTGTGATTTTGTATTGTTAAGAAACAAGATAGGTACATCATTTTTAGCTCTTAAAAGAGCTTTCAAAAACACATCACACAAATGCTTCTACCAAGGCACATTAACATATTGTAGTATTCGTCGTTAGAATACGACATCACACTCGACACTAAATTCGCGACGATCAAACTGGAAACGACTAAATTGCATGAGAGAGCACGTGCGACTGAGTGTAAGCCGCGGGCCGCGCCTATGCCGAGTGATGCCGCGCCGCCCGCGCACCCCATTTCCCCGTAGGCACACAGGTGCAGGAGCGGCATCCTACAAAAGAGCCGACAAAGGCGGCCCCCGTTTGTCGGTTCCGCGTTTGCTCTTCCCTTAGTTACTTAGCTATTTAAAAATAGGCACGGCTTGTGTCATAAACATTTTTGGGAAATGGTATTATTTTTTTGTGTTTAGATACTGCGTGTAACTTCAGATACGTATAACTTAGGTATTGTTAGACATTTTTATATGACTACTTGTAATGATCTGTACACATACTTCATTTATTTAACAGGGTTTTTGTTACTCCCTGTATATTAAAATCCTATGAAGCTACATATTACAAATACCACTTTAATTCGTTAACGAACTTATCGCCAAATGAAAATCCTTTTTTTTTTAATCAAGGATTTGACCTAAATCTATCAAACTCTCTCAATGATGATAATTTTTTTTTTACCGACTTACATATTGACTTGAAGACTTGAATTTAGAGAACCGAATAGTGTACCTGCTTCTTTTTGAAATAGGTTGATAAGGTCGGTAATGTCATAAACATATTGTATGTAACCAAAATTCACTTAGCTCTCCGTTTTTGCTGACGGTACAAGAACCGCTAACCGCTTGCAGCTGTCTAATCTAAGCCTAAAGTTATGCGTGCGTCCTATCTCACGCACGTTCGCTGTTCTGCCGACGCTACTACCGTACGCGTCCGTGGTATCAACACATATAGATTGCAGAATTTACTGGAAGTAACTGCAACTTTGAAGAAACCTTTGCTTTCAAAATTATCTTTTAAAATTATCTTTCTTTACAAAATTATCTTCAAGATATACAAAACCGTGGCTTTAAACAGGTCCGATACTATTCGTGCTGTAAGTTTTAGCTATCGGACAGTTGTTATACTAAAATTTTTGTTTGTATAGGACTTATGCACGTCTCTACTAAAGTTTGAAATCTCCTATGCTGGCACTTATTTCTCTGTGACATACCCAAATTACAGTATGTATTAAAAATATGTGTGTGATCTTAGAAGCCGTCTATAGATAGGAGTGAGATTGGAGTGGGATAGGAGGCTTTAATCCAAGGAATATTGGAACAACAGACGCACTTACAACTTTTAAATATACACGGTGGAATTTAATTCGTTCTTTTCCTTAAATATATGTACTGAGAATATTCTATAGATTTTCGTACAAGGAGCAATTAAAAATAAAATTTAATGCCTCCTAAAATAATTGGATAACAACAAATGTCTATTTAACGCTACACACAGCACGGGCACCGGCTGATCGCTTTATATATGTTTAGTAGGGCATAAAACACCTCCTTTATTCAATTTTGCAAGGCATTTCTTTACAGTTTGAATTGGCAATAATTCGATAATACCTAGATTTAAGTTTTATTTCATAAGCACTTTTGGTATTTAGTTATATAGGAGCGTTCTATAGCATGGGCTGAGTACATGGGAATATGGAGAAGAGCGAATTAAATTCACCGTGTATATTGTTTACAGAGCATTCAATCAATTTATATTAAAACCTGGTTTCGTATAATAAAACGCAATCATAGAAACTACCCTAAAACTTCTAAACATCTAACGAACAAAAGATTTAATTTTTCAGACAAGTTTCGCAACACAATACCGAAGCAGAGGTCAACCGTAAAATAAAATATGCGCTACGTACTTTCATGACGTCACCACATTACATTTTAAACTCACTGGTAATAAAAATAAGGTTGGTTTTACATTGAGTGGATTGATGAATCACGTTAGGGCACCTATTTATTCTAATAATGGATAGTATGAGTTGTGTCGTGTACTAAGCCATGATCAGATGGACTGGACAATGGATGGACTAATAACAACATGGAGACGCTACACATCCAATAGTTATGTTATTTTTGTAAGGACATAAAGGTAGGGGCACCTTGGTAGGGGCACGGTGTCCTGTGCACTGAGGTCCATACAGAATTATGCCCAGTCCTCGATTGATGCTCCAGTAGATCTCTACCATTTAATAATAATAATAACGCCCAACAATCACATACATAGATCCTGGACCTTAACTAGGGTTCCCCGTGTCTAGGGACCCAAGAACTACGAGGACCCACAGTCAGTCAGATACGAGTCCCACAACACCCAGATTCAGAACAAGTATTTGCACTTTTTTTTCTGTGTCAAAACTGGTGCTGCCGCGGGAATCGAAACCGCAGCCTCTGGGTTATGACACAGAGGCTGTGAGGTATGTTCGACTTTTGCAAGCGAATGGGGAATATTAGGAAAATAAAAACTCCATCAATGTTTTTATCTACTACCGTCAAACGCTGGTATTCATTATGTCGAATCGCGAACGTGAAGGAGTAACAAACATACACACATACAAACTTTCGCCTTTATAATATTAGTGTGATTTACAAACAAAAAGTATCTAAGTATTCTATCAGTTATCTGGTTCCCATATAGTACAATTTTTGCTCAGTTTGGGCGCTATATGGCGCTGTGTGAACTCAGAACTGTCCACTGTGTTATTTATTATCTATTTAAATATGGACTCCTATAATCCTGCATATCTAAGCCTACGTTTACCGTTCAATAAACTTTTCTGTATAGCAATCTCTACATCACTTTTAGTCCAACACTGTGCCCAGATAAATCGACACAACTCTGCGCACATTACAATTAGACCAAATCTAGGGACGCATAAACAACTTTGACGTTTTATAAGTGATCCTGCATTCGGACGGAGACCATGTTTTGATTCAGGTGATAATTGTGAGTAATTGGATACGAACGCGTAGCTCTAGAATCATATGACAGTATCGAACCTAAGACCTACGAGGACCATGGTATCGCAACACCCAGATTCAGAACAAGTTTTTTCTGTGCACAAATATATGTCCTGTCGCGGGAATCGAATCCTCCGGGTTATGAGTCGACCTGCTCAACCAATACACCACAGAGGCTGACTATAATTATTAGTTAATTATCTAGTTTACGCAAAAGGAGGATCCACGTTTTAAGAATGTAATTAAATGGCTCATCACGCATAGCCTTCGCGATACGGTTAGCTGCTCACAGCCATAACATTTTTTTCACACTTTTTTCGAATTTATATCGACACTAGTTTCACCCCGCGGTTTCACGCGGATAAAAAGTATTTTAACTATTTACTTATCCCACGGGAAAATTTCACTTTTCCGGGATGAAACGCTAGCTAGCTTTTATGTTAATCTAGTGTATAAGCTATCTTGGTACCGAATTTCATCCAAATCCATTCAACCGTTTGAGCGTGAAGGAGTAACAAACATATACACATACACACAAATACACATACAAACTTTCGCCTTTATAATATTAGTGTGATAGTGTGATTTTTGTCAATATTAATTCGAAAGAAGGCTTAAAACACAACGTATGGACAGGCTTATAGATTTTTTAACTGAATTCCAAAAAGAAGGGGGTGATTTCGTCTGTATGTTTTTTTTGTGTATGTTCATTGATATTTTCAACAATTGAAGTGGTGAGAATAAAAAGGATTTAACTGATTTTTTTGACCAAATGACTTAGGGTATCGTTGGATTCAGCGTGAAATTATCTTCAATAATACATTCTCAAAATACTGAAATGAGGCTTAAATCTCGAGATTTTGAGTCTAAAAATGGTTTATCTGTCACAGGAATACAGAACGCTTAGCATAAAAACATTACTTTATTTATTTTATTATATTATATTTTTACAGTAATTGTATGAATTAGTATTATATTTGGTAATTTTAAATAGAAATAAAACATTTTCAAGCAACTGAAACTTACATAAACCTTTTCTATTACCTTATAAGCACTCTACATAAAAATGACGCCGTTGACGTTTAAAGTCAATTTTCTCGAAACTGTCAATTTGTCAGTTAAATCCTTTTTATTCTCAACCCTTCAATTGTGAACCGATTCAAAAAAAAATTTTAAACCTAAAGCGCATACTCCCGATGTGGTCCGATTATCATCAAGTCAGGATCTGATGATGAAATCTCAAGGAAATCGAGGAAAAATATAACTAACTAACGATGTAATAAAATCTTAGAAATCAATTTTGTCCCACTTCCCGGTTTTCGATTGAGCTAAAATTCTGTATACTTATCTAAGTTTAGTAACAATAACAAAAAGGGTAAAATAAATTATTAAAAAAAAATTACCAACTTTAAAACCACAAATGGGCAGTAAAAAGCGAAAAATAAATTAATATAATTATTATAAACGCTACCCACTCATCTATTTGAAGTTTCAGACACTAGTCTGTTTAAAACTGCTTAGTTTTATCTTAGTTACGATCTATATCACTATCACCACAACTATCTTTTTCATAACTTTGACTGGCCCGATAGCTCAGTTGGTAGTGACCCTGCCTTCTGAACTGTGGGTTGTGGGTTCGATTACCACCCAGGACAAACATTTGTGTGATGAACATCGATGTTTGTTCTGTGTCTGGGTGTTATATTGTATTCCATGTATGTATTTACAAACAAAAAGTATCTAAGTATTGTATCAGTTATCTGGTTCCCATATACAAGCTTTGCTTAGTTTGGGGCTAGATGGCGCTGTGTGAGATGTCCACACATATTATTATTATTATAAATATTAAATTCACGCATTTTTAGTTTAAAAATTCACACCCAGTCTCCGTAATAAATGACGAAAGCTGAATGAGTGTCGGCCAACGCATCTGTTTGAATGGAGGCGCATTAACGCTCGGCATTCATCAACCGACTAATGACACGTCCGGACGTCACACTTATATGGTACAAGTGAAGAAAGGCTGATCAATTTGTATAGAAAAATAAATAAATATGTGTGGACATTTCACGCAGCGCCATCTAGCACCAAACTAAGCAAAGCTTGCACTATGGCAACCAGATAACTAATACAATACTTAGATACTTTTTGTTTGTAAATACATACATAGAATACAATATAACACCCAGACACGGAACAATCGTCGATGTTCATCACACAATTGTTTGTCCTGAGTGGGAATCGAACCCACAACCCTTAAACAAAAACTAACACTAAACAAAATTAAATTATAATAATTTATGAAGATTTTTTTTATATTGGTGACTTTTTTGCCCGTTATACTGGCAATAGAAAAGGTTAGAAAATGTCAAATGAAATTTCAAGCAGGCCATGACCGCAGTAGCAGGGTTATATGTATACCATCTTCTTCTTCTGTGTTAGTCCACTGCTAAAAATTAGATCCCTACTACTGAGTTAAGCTGATATTTGTATAGAATATCGTTTTTACACTGACTGGTAATGACCAGCCATTGGAAAGCAGCAGTGAACGCGCAATGTTTAATGAAACATTTTTAAACAGATGGGATGTAGACCACTTTGTAGCGGTTTAAGTTGTCCAGCTTAGGCTAGTATTCGCTTAGGTAGTAAATCTATTAAGCAATACATTCTGGTGTACGATGCTATAAAACGTGATGGCACGAACAGACATACGATAGACACGAAACTCTTCGGATAGTCCTGGGGCCACGCTAATTATAAAATAGAGGCAAATTAATAACAATTATAAATAATAATAAGCGCCCCACGACCACATGCTCGTACATAGATCCAAATATTTGTGAAAAACAAGTGCAAATACTTGTTCTGTGTCTGGGTGTTGTGGAACCATAGTCCTCGTAGTTCCTGGGTCCCTAGATAAAGGGAATCCTAGTTAGGACAGAACATGTCTTGTCGCGGGAATCGAACCCACTGCCTCCGGGTTATGAGCCGACCTGCTCAACCACTACACCACAGAGGCTGTCCAAATTCAAGAACCATCTCGGTTAAACTTGTTGTAGTCTTTAGATTAGCATATCTGTTTATTTAGTGAATATGAACAGATCTCTCATAACTTGCACCATTTTAGTGACGGATGGGAATATTAAAACATTACATATTTTCCTTTCTACATTTTTCTTCCGTTAACGTTTTCAGTCTTCATTCCATGCTGAATGGATTTCGTAAGTACTGTAACACTTTGGCATTCGTACGTGATTTAAAACATAATTATAATTTTAAACACAACTCTACACTCTAGACTAGACTAGCCTGGTAGCTCAGTTGGTAGTAGCCACCTTCCGAACTATAGGTTGTGGGTTCGATTCACACTCCGGACAAATATTTGTGTGATGAACATAGGTATTTGTTCCATGTCTGGGTGTTATTGTATTCTTAGTATATATTTATAAAACAAAAAGTATCTAAGTATTGTATCAGTTATCTGATTCCTATAGTACAAGCTTTGCTTAGTTTGGGACTAGATGGCGCTGTGTGAAATGTCCACATATATTTATTAATTTATTTATATATCATCTGGTTATATATTAAATCACTGATAGAATAGTATAGTATAATAGTATAGTAGTATACTATTCTATCTGTATATAGAATAGTACATATAAGTCGTAAGTTTTCTCTTACAGTTTTGGGATGCTTAGTCGTTGTCATTGGAAAGTCATTAAACATTCCAGAATAGAAGTCATGGGGAGGCGTAATGTAAAGTGATACTGTGCCAATCTAGATTCGATCGTTGTTGCATTCAAGGCAAAATAGCTGAATATTCAAACTATTTCTACATAATAGAGTCGACATTCCTAGTCCTTTCTTTCAACCAGCGTCTTGAGAATGTAGTGAGCATTCACAATTTCACACATCTTACCTGGAGAGGCTTTAAGGGGCTATTACGCGCGCATTACGAGTACAACCATTATAGTTGCAGCGTCCATAATTACCTCCCTGAACAGGAGTAATGTGTTCTGGATAGTTTTTGTTATAGTTGTTGATATGTTATAGAGTAAATACGAGTTGGAAATGAAAAAGAATTAAGTACTGACTCCATGACTCTACTAGGACTTTTTTGCAAAGTTCGTTTAGGTAGGTCCGCTTTGCCAGTTATTCTGCCGCCGTGAAAGTAGTAGTGTGCAAGCACTGCTGTGTTCTGGTTTGAAGGGTACAGTAGCTAGTGAAATTACTGGGCACATGAGACTTTATGACCTGATCTCACAGTCTAGTTATCTTATTACTAGATTGTGCTGGTGTCACGCGAAACTATATATTTTGGAGTTTCGAGTGACACTGCAACTGATATGGGCAGCCGTATCGCTTATCAGGCAAACGGTTAGCTCGTCACGTCATTACTGAACATTTAAATATAAATGAAATTTCCATGTACAGCTGAGTACTTACAGATCTAGCATGTAATGTAATAATAAATCGACTCATCCATGGTCATGGCGTATAGAACTGCGAGCTCCCTTTGAGCGGGTCGCGCCTACGTACTTACCTGATACATTATCAGATACATTACGTGTTACACCACAAAATTAGTAGCTAGCTTATGAAACAGGTAACATTACATTTGACATTTGTATTATTAATATTCATTATTTATGTTTTTAAATTGAAGTGAAATAGACTTGAATTGATAAACTGATTTATGGCTTATTATTTTATATAATTATTTAAATTATCATTATATGTCAAATTTATAAAAAGTGAAGAGTATTTTTATTTTTACGTAGACAGCTACGTAAAAATAAAAATACTCTTCACTTTATATATATATACATATATTATAATACTCAAATTGACTTTTTAAATGTATGGCGTAAAAACATAGTTTATCAATAAATGAGTATTTGAGTATTTGACTATATTTATTTTTTTAGTATTGTAGATTTATTTATTTATTAGGAATGATAAACAGCTGTACATCAGAATATATAGTAACAAGGCGTAATGTAAAAGGTATTATTAAATATACAGCCCCAACCACATCATCCACAGATTACTAACTAGTATTAACATTATATTTATCATACACTGCCAAAGAACATAAACAATGAATCTGAGTGTACGAAACCAAAAACAAAAAACAATAATATAATAATCAAAATAAAAATATACATGCAAATAATCAAATCTAAGATGGAGTAAAGAAATAACTAACTAAAGTACTAGTTTATTATGTAAGTTTTTCTTTTTGTCAAATGTTTTTATTTTTTACGGTGTACAATAAAGTGTTGATTTATCTATTGATCCATCTATCTATCTATATTATAAAAACCACTGCGAAGGTTTGACAATTTGGTAAAGGCGATTGTAATATCAACAAAAGATTAAATTAAGTCCACCCCATTGCTACCAAAACTTATCAGAGTACAAATAACAACGCAGTCACAAACCAAATCATTTCAAACATTACCAGTTATTGCAAATCATTACTAGATAAAATACAAATCATCACAAATATTACAAGATAAAACACAAATCATTACAAATATCGCTGATAACGTGCAGTGACCGAATCGTAGACAAATCACGATTATCATACACCATAAACCAGCCATAGATCTTGAATCAGTGAACATAACCGGTACTTATCAAAACCGCTTGTGAATGTGTTGGACTAACTTGAGCCACTGGCTTAGTTCCTTACATTGCAACTTTGAAGATCGTATCATCAACAAAGTTAAAAAAATTGTGAACTTACCAAGCAATGACATACTTAAAACTGAATTGAGGAACGTACTTTACCTACGAGATAATACGAAACTGGCAAACAATTTTTAATATAATTTAAAAAGACATATAAATAAACGAGCTTCTACCCGCAGCTTCACCCGCAGCGTGGCCTTTGGGAAAATAATTCAACCACCCATTTCACCCTCTTAAGGGTGGAATTTCAAAAAATCCTTTCTTAGCGGGTGCCTACGTCATAACATCTACCTGCATGCCAAATTTCAGCCCGATCCGTCCAGTGGTTTGGGCTGTGCGTTGATAGATCACTATGTCAGTCAGTCAATCACCTTTGAGTTATATATATTGGTCTTTACCTATGAAATTGCCGTTTTGTTTGAAAAAAGTTTAAGTATTTTTTTTTTCAAACTTATTTATTTCTTTTATTCAAAGTAATCACCCCTGCAATCAATGCATCTTTGCCAACGCTGTGGCAGTTTATGGATGCCCTTCTTGAAAAAAACAGCAGGACGGGAGACAACAAACTCTTCAAAGGCGTTTTGTACTGCCTCTCGGGAATTGAATTTTTTTCCCGCTAAAAAGTTGTCCAAATTTTGGAAAAAGTATAGTCGGTAGGCGCAAGATCTGGTGAGTATGGCGGATGAGGGAGAGCTTCCAAACCCAACTCATGCAGCTTAGAGACGGTCTGTTGTGCAGTATGGGGTCGCGCGTTGTCGTGAAGTAGCAGTGGAGACGACCGATTGACCAAAGCTGGTTGCAGACGTGCGAGTTTTGCCATCATTGTGGTCAGTTCTTCAATGTACACATCTGCAGTAATGCTCTCGCCGTTTTGTAAAAAGCTATGATGAATCACACCAGCACTAGACCACCAAACTGTGACCATCACCTTTCTAGGGGTCATTTTTCGTTTGCACATTGCTTTGGTACCGAACCAGGATCTAACCAACTTGCTGAGCACTTTCGATTGTCAAAAAGAATCCATTTTTCGTCGTAACAATTCGGTTCAAAATTTCTTCAGTTCTGTGCCTGTTAAGCAGCGCAAGGCAAGTCTCGACGCGTACGTTGCGCTGGCGATCGTTAAGTTCGTGGGGCACCCATCTATCAAGCTTTTTTATCTTGCCAATCTGTCGCAAATGGACCAATATTGTTTTGATGCTAACATCAAAAGCTGCTGCCAGCTCAGCTGTAGATTGAGATTCATCAGCTTCCACAATCGCCTTTAAATCGTCATTGTTGACCAAAGTTTCCGGACGACCACGAGGTTCATTTTTCAAGTCAAAATTCCCAGAACGGAACCGAGCAAACCAATAACGGGTTGTACGTTCGTTTGTCCAGTTCTCTCCGTCAACGTCGTTGATGTTACGTGTCGTTTGTGCCGCGTTGGTGCCACGACGGAACTCATATTCCATAATTACACGAAATTTCAAAGTATCCATTATGAGGAAAAATGTTGAAATGTAATGAAAATACAACGCTAATCAATAAACAAAAGACTTATATTGTAAATAGAATGTCATATTTTTAAAACAAAATTAATTTGAATTTAGAATTCATAGCCAATCAAAACTTTTTTTTGTTTGAAATAGTCTGTACTGCAATACGGCAATTTCATAGGTAAAGACCTATTATTTAGAAAGTAATTGCACTCTACCGGTTCACCTGAAGCATATTATTATGTTAATCTAGCATATGAACTATCCCCATGCCATGTCAGATTTGAGCCAGAAAAGAGAACAAAGATTATTTTTCTTTGTAATATTTATTATTTCGTGTGTACAACAAAGAGTTCATCTATTTATCTCTCTATCTATCTATATCTTTATCTATATATGTTTGTATCTATCTATCAAACATATTTTCTAATTCAACTGGGATTTTGTAAGTTGCTAGATCCCAAAGAGGCGGATGAGGCAATTCTGAACTGCTACAATAAAACAAACTACAAAATGTTAGTAGGTACGCTACCGACTAAAAACAACCCGTGAACTTAGCCACGCTGACCAGATGGTTCAAATGTACCAATAGATGGCATACCCAACATACTCTCAGCATTCTACCATTGAACAATGCTGATTTGTTGCGCAAAATAAGTGCGCGTTTTGGCAACGCGTCGCATCGACCAGGATTTCTGATAAACTTTGGAAGCGCATCAATAGACAGTTTTATAATAAATTACAATTGTTACAAAGACAAATAGATAAAATTTAAAAATCTACATTGTACGGACGGACAGACATCTAAACCGACAGTCTTTGTGAGTGCTATTCGAACGTGCCGTAAGGGTGAGGCGTTAAGATACCGTATCGGCGACGCTAATGCAGCCCTAACTCATGAGTGCGCTGTAACCACCGCACTGAGACCTAGGCTAGACAGCCTAGGTCTCAGTTTTGGTCCTACCTAGACTAGACAGTCTAGGTAGGACCTAAGTACTACAAGAATGTGCTCTCGATTTCCTGGTACTAGATGGCTGATACATTTGATGTTTCTTCTCTGAAGACGTTGGGACTGAAGTTTTAGCATAATGTTGGCATATAAAGAAAAATAAGTATTAAGTAAAACACAGATAAATCCATCAAAATGTAGGTAACGTTCCCTATAATTGAGTAACTAACTAATCATTGAAGTAGGAAAATTTTAACCGTTTCCGTTTTAAACAAATGTCAAAAGAGTATATTTAAACACTCTTATGTTAAAAGTAATTAACGTAAGTAAGTACTACTCAAGTTACGTTGGTTTGTAAGCGAAATAATTGCAAGTTTATTTGAGTTTTTCTTGCACACTCAGTGTGTGTGCACACTTGGCGAACAATGAAACCCTGAAATTTTAAGTCAAAAACATAATGCGAACTAACTATATAAAAACAAACAATATTGTCACAACTGTACAATATAGAACCCGTTTAGATATCCCAATGTCTTCCCAGTATCACTATACCTGGCTATCACAGGGCTAGAAAGCGCACAAACCACTATGTCACAGTGTAAGAGAATACAGTAAGATTGCATCCCCTTTTAGAAAACCAGAATAATTATCAAGAATTAAAACTAGAAGCTTTTGTTTTTTGCAACAAAGACTACAAATGTATGATCGGTTTCAATGACAATCAATATCAGACAAAGGTTATATAGATGACATATTTATTAGCTACCATGATGATATTAATGATGAACGACATTATAACGTCATAAGTTCATTTTTTTTTAATGTATTGGCTCCACACATCCGTGTATTTAGCCAGTGTCAAGTAATTGATAATTTATCAAGTTATCGATATTTCACGCAAATATGTGTCAAGTCACAGTCGAAGTCATCAAGTCAAGTCATAGTCTAGTCAAAGTCATACTCCTAGTAAAGTGGTGGCAACTTTCCTTGAAGCTTCTATGGAGTTTTAGAAACAACACGAAAAGAAACGTTTCACCATCATTATACCATTTTCCCACACTCACGCCTGTAATTCAGCACTTAACGAATAGAATGCCACCAATTTTATGCACTAACACTGAAAATAACACAAGTTTTGGAAAATAATAGAATGCGGTGACGGAATCTTTTTCGCGTTCCCGCCAAAACTCCTAAGTTCAATACTTACATTTCCAATGCTGGGACATGGACCTTCTCTTATATGGATTGTAGGCCATCCACAATGCTAGCCAAGTGTAGGCACATACATTCTCGAATTGAGTGACTCATGTCCTTGCTGGTTTCCGATGTTTTCCATCACATTTGTAAGAACTATTGCACCATGACAGAAAGTTTCCTACTACTACTCCATCGGACCTTCTCTTGTATGGAGAGAGTGTAGGCCATCCGCAATAGTCAAGTGTAGGTGACATATTATTATTATTATTTTTTTATGTCAAATGGAGCAAACAAACATACGGCCCATCTGATGGGAAGTGGTCACCGTAGCCTATGGGTATCTGTAACACCGGAGGCGGCGTCACCAATGCATTGCTTACCCTATCTTCTTGAATTTGGTGACTCTTTTTTTTTTTTTTTTTTTATTTCTCTTGGATATGAACGATTGCACAATGACAGGAAATGTTCTACTGCTATTCCATTCTCTACGTTCGCAGTCCAAAAGTGGGCAATAAAGCCGTATGTTGTCAGATCCGATAAGATTATCTGACGCATAAATTTGTCAGGCATCTGTCAGAGTTACACGCCGACACACTGTGTCTTACGCGATATGTGGTACTGTACTAGGAATACTAGGTTTTTGGTTCGAAATACTTAGATACAGTAAAAGTTGTATACCTAATGTTATTTAGTTATTATGGTTTTATGGTCATTTGCCTCAAAATGGACCTGTGACGGAGTAAAACAGCAGAATTGGAAATGAAAAGGAAATAACTAATCGAAAGTATAATGGTCATAATGTAACAAAGTCCAAATTTTCGAATAAGCATTGCAATTCAACGGGGCAATGCTGCCAGCATGTTGGGTACGCTACCTTCTGGTAGTGGGCTTGAGCATTTGGACTGTCTATAGGTCATCGCGGCCAGTATATAGTCCAAATGTTTCTTTTTTTTTAGGTAGTTTTTAGTATTAGTTATTATATCATTGTAGTATTTAGAAAATAAAGGCAATTTGCCATGTTAAAAAAACAAAGTCCATACATTGTTACATTTTGACCATTATTTTAACAACTGTACATGGGTACAGTGGTTAAAATTGTCCTTCTACTGAATCATCAAGATAACAGTTGAGAATGTATAGAAAAACGACCTGTAAAAATCAGTAAATTTTACATAGATAGATAGATAAACTTTTTATTGACACCAAGGTAACAAATACAAAAACAGGAAATAACTAATGAGTAGGTAACAATGGGTGGTCTTATCGCTAAAAAGCGATCTCTTCTAGATAACCTTTGGACAGACAGAGATAGATCAACGAGCAAGGACGGTGGTGCTAAAAAGTTACTATTGAAAAATTACATAGTTTAATACCAAAAAAGGTTGTATCAATACTCTTTTTAGTCTTTATGTTGAATGCCAGGTATATATGCAAGCACTATTATAATTTTACTGAAATTTTCCATAACGGTACATTATACGTTTTTTTAAATGTTTTTGGATAAGAGAACTGTGCGTTTTGTGTTTTACTTCATAAAGTAATAATAATATTAACGCCCAACGATCACATACATAGATCCTGGACCCTAACTAGGATTCCCGGTGTCTAGGGACCTAAGGAACTTCGAAGACCATGGTCCCACAACACCCAGACTCAAAACAAGCATTTGTGTTTTTCTTTTGCCTGCACAATTATTTGTCCTACTGCGGGAATCGAACCCGCCGTCTCCGAGCTATGAGCCGACCTAGTCAACCACCACTCCACAGAGGCTGTTAAAGTCAGTATAATCGTTGGCTTTAATAATTGAATAAATATGCCAATGCCAAACATAATGGTCAAATCTTCTAGGCAGCATGTATCATCGTCGACCACGACGACACTACCGATCAAGCGAGATAGTGGTCAAACGGAGGCATATCAAAGGTAAAAAAAAATAGATTTTCCTCCTACAGCTTTGTTTATGTGAATCTTTACTGGGTAACTTGTTGTATTCCTCTATTTAAGTAAAACTTGAATAAAACTTGATTTAGGCCCTTCCATTTACCTCACCAGCTTTGAGGCAAATGAAAGTTGAAAGAGGTTGGTTTACATAGATCTTTTTTTTTATATTTTGGCTCCACACTTTTGTGTATTTAGCCAGTGTCAAGTAATTGATAATTTTTCAAGTTAATGATGTTTACGCAAATATGTGTCAAGTCACAGTCGAAGTCATCAAGTCATAGTCGAGTCAAAGTCATACTCCTAGTAAAGTGGTGGCAACTTTACTTGAAGCTTCTATGGAGTTTTGGAAACAACACGAAAAGAATCGTTTCGCCATCATTATACCACTTTCCCACACTCATGCCTGTAATCCAGCACTTAACGAATAAAATGCCACCAATTGTATACACTAACACTGAAAATAACACAAGTTTTGGAAAATAATACAATGCGGCGACGCGATCTTTTTCGTTTTCCCGCCAAAACTCTACATAGATCTTAATTGTCTAACAAAGTAAAAAAAAAATATGTTGGGATATCCAGTAAAATGACAATTTACAATTATCAAGATGGCGACATTAACATTAAACAAAACAAAAACAAAATTATACCAGCCAATAGATGGAGCTAAAGAAGTTTTACTTTTTTCACACTAATTTTTTATTATTATTGTTACTGTATTTTACTTACGCTTGATGATTCGAAAGTGGTGTGGAAATAAAGTGTTAGCGAACTATCACATACAAAGTTTACTCTTGTTTCCTACAAGCCTGTCTGTTTGTTAGGTAGAGATCACAGGCATCTGCGGTAGCGACTATTATCAACATTAGTACGATGTTATACAATACCTACCTGACTGTAATTATAGCTGAATGAATGAAAATGTTACAGTAAATGATATGGTCACAGTAGATGATAATTATGGTCACAGTAGCTGATATAGTCACAGTAGATGATATGGTCACAGTAGATGATATGGTCACAGTAGATGATATGGTCACAGTAGATGATATGGTCTCAGTAGATGATATGATCACTGTAGATGATATGGTCACAGTATATGATATAGTCACAGTAGATCATATGGTCACAGTAGATGATCTGGTCACAGTAGATGATATGATCACAGTAGATGATATGGTCACAGTAGATGATATAGTCACAGTAGGTGATATGGTCACAGTAGATGATATGGTAACAGTAGATGATATGGTCACAGTAGATGAAATGGTCACAGTAGATGATATGGTCACAGTAGATGGTATGGTCACAGTAGATGATATGGTAACAGTAGATGATATGGTCACAGTAGATAGATAGATATATAGATAACTCTTTATTGTCTTATCAATGAAATTCACATAATACAGGATTGAATAAACGTACTAGTCTAACAATGGGTGGTCTAATCGCTAATAGCGATATCTTCCAGACAACCTTTGGATGGAAAGTATCAAATGATAAAAATACTACACGGCACTGCAAAACAATTAAAATAAAAAGAAATACAGATAAATAGAAACTATTATCAATAACTTGGTAAATATATATATGAATACATCCTAATAATTACATATTTTATAATAAAATAAACTAATACATATTTAAAACAAAAGCACGTAAAAGTTACAATACAATATTAAATAGCAGCAGTTAACATGACTGATAATATTTGAGATGATATGGTCACAGTAGATGATAAAAGTGTGACCTAGATTTCATTGTGGCTACCTACAACGTTTCCCGCTACGCCCATCATCCAACCCACGGCTGCTGCAGCACATTGTGACGACACCACCCTCTAAATCAGTAACCCGATACGGTAGTGTCCGTGTGTCGCAGGTCCGTGTCGAGACCCGCTGTCCTGACGAGAAGTACGTACTCAGGCTGATTATTCAGGGGCCGCTACTTTCACAATAAAAAAAAAATTAACTAGTAAAAAAAATGGTTGTCTGTAAAATTGGTTGACGGTCAATAATTTTACGTGATAACGTTATAAGAAAACACTTAGGCTGGCCATGCCTCTCTATCGCTTGTTTCGCGCTCTCGCTTGCACGCTCGGCTCAGGCGGAACGAGACAATTTTTTCGTTACCACGTCAAAAAACTGTCTAGCTAAATCTATTTTTGCATATAATAGGTCTTTACCTATGAAATTGCCGTATTGCAGTACAGACTTTTTCAAACAAAAAAAAGTTTTGATTGGCTATGAATTCTAAATTCAAATTAATTTTGTTTTAAAAATCTGACATTCTATTTACAATATAAGTCTTTTGTTTATTGATTAGCGTTGTATTTTCATTACATTTCAACATTTTTCCTCATAATGGATACTTTGAAATTTCGTGTAATTATGGAATATGAGTTCCGTCGTGGCACCAACGCGGCACAAACGACACGTAACATCAACGACGTTTACGGAGAGAACTGTACAAACGAACGTACAACCCGTTATTGGTTTGCTCGGTTCCGTTCTGGGAATTTTGACTTGAAAAATGAACCTCGTAGTCGTCCGGAAACTTTGGTCAACAATGATGAATTAAAGGCGATTGTGGAAGCTGATGAATCTCAATCTACAGCTGAGCTGGCAGCAGCTTTTGATGTTAGCATCAAAACAATATTGGTCCATTTGCGACAGATTAGCAAGATAAAAAAGCTTGATAGATGGGTGCCCCACGAACTTAACGATCGCCAGCGCAACGTACGCGTCGAGACTTGCCTTGCGCTGCTTAACAGGCACAGAAATGAAGGAATTTTGAACCGAATTGTTACGTGCGATGAAAAATGGATTCTTTGTGACAATCGAAAGCGCTCAGCAAGTTGGTTAGATCCTGGTTCGGTACCAAAGCAATGTGCAAAACGAAAAATGACCCCTAGAAAGGTGATGGTCACAGTTTGGTGGTCTAGTGCTGGTGTGATTCATCATAGCTTTTTACAAAACGGCGAGCGCATTACTGCAGATGTGTACATTGAAGAACTGACCACAATGATGGCGAAACTCGCACGTCTGCAACCAGCTTTGGTCAATCGGTCGTCTCCACTGCTACTTCACGACAACGCGCGACCCCATACTGCACAACAGACCGTCTCTAAGCTGCATGAGTTGGGTTTGGAAGCTCTCCTTCATCCGCCATACTCACCAGATCTTGCGCCTACCGACTATTACTTTTTCCAAAATTTGGACAACTTTTTAGCGGGAAAAAAATTCAATTCCCGAGAGGCAGTACAAAACGCCTTTGAAGAGTTTGTTGTCTCCCGTCCTGCTGATTTTTTCAATAAGGGCATCCATAAACTGCCACAGCGTTGGCAAAGATGCATTGATTGCAGGGGTGATTACTTTGAATAAAAGAAATAAATAAGTTCGAAAAAAAAATACTTTAACTTTTTTCAAACAAAACGGCAATTTCATAGGTAAAGACCTAATTTGATATAAAAAATTCTGAAATGTTTTATTTCTTACGTTTCGTGTTGCTCAAATCCTAACGACATGCCACAAATGCCTGTCATTTTGTTTTCGACTAACTCTGCACGGTGGTTTTTTAACCTTATAATAATTAAAGCGTAGGTTTTAGTGAGCGTCCATAGATAAATCTCAAATTTGGCTTTGAAAGAGTATTTAATGTTCATGCGACGTTTCTAAAGAGCTTTAGCTCAGACAGATTAACTATACAGATTAATAGATATATACTACATTTATTCAAGACCGCTCACGAAGTTAATCTGTTGTATAAAAGATTTCGTCTTGCTTTTACGCGTTACACTTTTCATCAACGAGAAGTAGATAAAAATCGTTTAACATCTTAAGCTAAGTCATAAAATTTTCATTTCAATTCAGGGAACATGTGTTTTTGATCGAGTTATCAAACTAACTAGCCTCATTACATTTTTTTTTTTATAAGTTTAAGCTCTGACTTTAAGCTGAGACTTATAGCTTCAATAAGTCTCAGCCCCAATAGTTACCACCTAAGTACGGACCTGCGACACCGGATCGTGTCCAGCGAGACCCGTGACGTATTTACCTACATGCTGGTTATATAGGCATTGTAACAACGTATTGAGAGCTTGGGTAACAAGATCGCGATACAAAATGTTGCTAAAAGCTAAAAGCCAAATGTAAGGAACAGTTTGTTGTCGGTTTCGTGTGGCATTTTACGCGTTGGGTCCAAATGGGTCGCACGGACACGAGCTCTATCGAGAGGCATTTTACATTTGTTGGGTCGTTATGGTCCATGCAGGCTATTTTGTATGCTTTCTTGACTTAACTTGACAAGAAATTGTTATATGTATTTTATACGTTTATTTATACGTTTTTTATAGTGCCATATTATTATTTCTTTTGATGTGGCGATGTGAAATTTGGTAGTTTCTATAGGCTTGTATTAATTACACGATCTTAGTACTGAGATATCTTGGGTACAAATAGACCCTTAGGATTACTATCCTAAGGGTCAATTTGTACCGAGATGGCATAGGCTGGCAGCGGCGCGGCGAGCACTTTCAGTGTAAAATAAGTTTTAACTTTATTTACATTACTTAAAAGACCAGTATCGCTTGAAAACCTCAAAGAGGCCGCGAGGATCCGCGAGGCGCTGCAAGCAGTTTCGTAGTCACTGCCTATCACGTGAGACCGTGGTCATTTGCTAGCAAAATTTTAAGTTAAACAAAAAATGAATAACTAACATGCAATTGTTTTATGGTTATGTTAAAGTTATATTGAAATCCTATTAACATTGCTTAACTTTCAAACCTTAAATTCATTATATTAATGCTCACGTCATTATCCTATAAGCATACTATAAGAGTGATTTAACTCGTAGTGCATTAGAGTGTAATCGGCGACGCAGACTGCCTGTAGCAGTATATTCGTGAAACGACGCCGTTACCGCGACTTGATGTGTCAAAACTGCGTAAGTACGTGGATTTGCCGTTTTTGATACTTGACAAGTTCATAGCAATGTCGGGTTTGAGTTGCTAGAATCAAATCACAAACTAGGTGGCAACTTTTTGCAAAATTCGTCTAGGTAGGTACCACCGCTTTCCCAGTTATTCTACCGCCAAGAAGTGCTTGCGCACTACTAAATTCCGGTTTGAAAGGCACTGTAGCTTGTAAAATTACTGTGCAAATGAGACTTTATGACTTAATCTCACAGTCTGTGTTGATGTCTCAGGATGACGTGTCTTACGTCGACTCTACACCGCCTCAACTGAAGTTGTGACTGGAGTAACCATACCTTGCCTTGCTCGGAAGCTTTCTCAATGGCTTCTTTTTTTGAACGGGCTTATGCTGTTGGCATCTACTGATTTTTAGTGTCATTATCGTTACAAAGAAAGAATACATGAACAAAGTGTCTTCGCCTTATTGAGACGATAAGATTAGTGTTAATGGATACAGTCTAAGGAATTAGGTATTTTAAAAGTTTAATTCCATTGCTTATTTAATAAGTCAAATATCTATTGCTAGATTCTTACACGATTAAAGTGTTTAAAGGTAATTTAGGGAAAAAAAAGAAAGAACTTCTTTATGGCATACAGAAAACTGATAAATGGTCGATAAGGATAACTTAAAAAGGTTTCCATACCTCATTTACGGATAAACCTGTGAAGTGCTAATCAAAAAATTAAGGATTGGGCTATAAGCTATAATATACGAGTATATAACTCAAAGGTGACTGACTGATTGACTGACTGACATAGTGATCTATCAACGCACAGCCCAAACCACTGGACCGATCGGACTGAAATTTGCGTGCAGGTAGATGTTATGACGTAGGCATCTGGTAAGAAAGGATTTTTCGAAACTCCACCCTTAAGAGGGTGAAATGGGAGGTTGAATTATTTTCCCATAGGCCACGCCGCAGGCGAAGCTGCGGGCAGAAGCTCGTAAGCTATAATTCTTCGTTCCTACTTCGTTACCAAAAGCTTTGCTATCGGATAAAATACACGGGCTCAAAGTATCAAACCGTGTCGTTCCTAGTGCAAAATCATTCTTGCACTAAACGTTGTCACCGTTGTCATTATACGCATTACTCGTGAGATACGGTCGCATTGTTACAGACAGATTTAACATGTATAGTGCTTGACACAAATACTTAGTACTTTGTCACAATTAAATGTTATTTTATTCATATTGTATATTTTTTTGGTAAAAGCTATTTAGTTTTAGACATTGACATAATAAATTACGATTTTGGCAAATTTGCCGTTACAAATACCGCAATTTAAATATTGAAACGTTCAACTTCTTTATTATGATCATATTATATATAGATATTTTTATTTTAATTATTTTTTAATATCCAGTTTTCAGAAATTCGCTCATTACAAGCATTTATTGTTCTTCATAGTGACTTAATTTGTATACTAGCTGCGCCCCGTGGTTTTACCCGCATGGCGTAAATTTCTGTTTCCACAACTTTCAACTTTTTAAATATTTTCTTTCATCCGATCTCGTCTTGCCAATATTAAATACAATAAAAAAGAATTAGCGAAAATGTTCCATCCGTTGACGCGTGATGCGATGACCAAAGGAAGGTAGATACTCAATTTTATATACATAGATATAGAAGATAGATTTGTTTATTTATTTATTTGTCCGGTATACATTTTGGAAACAATTTTAGGACGACTCCCAGAAGTCTGATCGAAGTTTTTTCACTCATATTCTCAAATGGAAAACGGGATTAAGTATTTTTGTTTTTTTTTTTTTTGTATTCCGCAGACACCGGAGTCCGTGCTTTTTGTTAAATTGCTTTTATATTTATAAATTTATCCTATTATTAACATGAACATATATATAATACAGGAAATGACAATACAGCCAAAAACAAAATTCTTTTTGGTATTGGTATTTTTGGATTCATACACATCAAGAAAAGACTTCCCCGACAATATTTTAAAACGGGGTTAGAATCTCATTACAAATAACTGATCTTCTCTATAAATAATATCTTTACTCCTCCTACAATCGAAATAACAAATTAGCAACTGGACCCATCACATATCACCAGATCGTGATCAACACTAATTGCGCGCCCCGGCCCCACTCGCGATCACGACCGTACATCATACACATTAATCACAGACATATTGATAAACAATTGCCCTACCTCAAACGAGGGGTCAACTTTTGTCTAGCATCCTCTACAAACCATAAACAAAATCAAGCTTTACTTTCTATCGCGTTGATATCAAAATTGTTTATCTCTAAGTTGGTGAATAGGATTATTAGACGCTGAGATAGGTCACTTTTTCTAGTTACCAAATCAAACAATCCCAAGAGCTACGTAGAACATATAAGGTTGAAATTGTCGAGGGGTTAGTGCTTGGGCACAGACGGCATGTTGTCGGCATCTCTTTGTCGCCGCCCGACAAAGGCACGTGGGAACGGGCGCGTGCGCATTCTTCCTGCTAGAATATAGTAACGTATGGCTCGATTTACTGTAGATCGATTTTGTTTGATAGATTGATTTTTTGTGGTCATACGTGCTGAGCTGCTGAGGTCAAACGGTGGAACTTTTACATCTGACTATTTATCATACGTGCCGAGAGATCGTGATCTATTCACTAACACAGCCAGACTGGCCAGTTGTGATTTGAGATTTGATCAATACAGTTTATTACTTTAGTGACTTTAATCAGATACAATTAAATAGGTAAAGTACCTACCTGTTTTGCCTTCATAATCTATCCACCCCTGCGGTGCTAAAATATAATGAACATAGCACGTAAATCAAAATGTTAAAGGGTAAAGGTTAACTAATATGGTTCAATAAATCTAGCCTTAAAAAAAGAATTGAGTATTTTTAATTCAAAATCGAACTAATACAATTTTAAATTACGCCAATAAAACAATATGTATACTTATGACTCAAACGTGAAAAATTACTTGCTACGTCCAGACCCCACATGCAAGTAAGCGGGCATAATTTACTAGTCATGCCCAAATGAGCCGATTGTATTTAGCGATATGAACATCGGTATCAACAGTAATGTTTTCTAATGTCAACGTTCTTAGAATTGGCTTTTAAGATTTTTAAATTTTATTGATTTGTCTTTGGTAAATATAGTTTTCTTTAAGCATGACCTAAGGAATCGTAGCCACGGAATACCTCTGGTAAGAAGGCGACATTTGCAGGAAAGATAGAGCCAAAATGGCTCAAGAAAGAGCTATGCAGTAGTTGCAATGAACTGCCAATGATGGTGATGAATAAAATGAAATGAAAATTTATTGACATAAGAATAGTTGAAATAATCATAAAGGGGTGGAGCGCCTATATCCTGTACTAGGCTCAAGACCTTAGAACCTAAGATGAACATATTAACGATACATATAACTGTTACCAAACTGCGTTACAAAACGTTAGCAACAATGTTTTATTTTACTTTTTACTGTGCCATGTTATAACTCCCATATTCCCACTGTGATCAGCGTTTGATCTTGAGACCAGAAAATAGATTTGGTACGTATGGTATACATATTATTGGAGCAATTGGGAGTATTACTAACTAACATACGTGGAAATGTAACGAGGCACTTGTGATGACATTTTTTTTTATGCTAATGAATGCCGTGACGAGCTAACTGTTCGCCTGATGTTAAGCGACACGACTGCCCATATCAGTGGCAGGTTCACTCGAAACTCTAAATTGTAAAGTTTCGCGTGACCCCGTACTGCGCACGTCATCCTGAGACATCAGCACAATCTAATAATAAGATTACTAGACTCTGAGTTCAGGTCATAGTCTCATATGCCCAGTAATTTCACTAGCTACAGTGCCCTTCAGATCGGAACACAGCAGTGCTTCCACACTACTGCTTGGTGGCAGAATAAATGGCAAAGCGGTGGTACCTACCTAGACGAACTTTTCAGAAAAGTCCTACCACCTAGTATGATATGTTTTAATTCTGTGTTTGTAATGCGACTGTATATATTTAAGATTCCGTGTTTTTGTCTGTAGGTGCAGTATAGACAAATGTACATATAATTTCAAATTAATATTTCATGAACGCTGGACAATAGCAATTTGTGATAAATAAGAAAAGATTATGTGTGACTAAAATTTTATTGCTTTCTTACGAAACATGTCTTCTCTTACATACACTACTCTACACATACTGCACACACTACTACGTGTACTAGTTATTTTAGTTTCATTTTGTGACTTCTGATTTTGCAAATCTCTGCTTTGGTGGTCAAAGTGTCTAATTCTATGAACCCTTTAACGATAAGTGGCTCTGTATCAACTTATGTCTCTTCACAATGGAAAGAGATCTTATCGAGATGCCTTCGTTCACGGCTCAAATAAAACAATTCCACTAGTCGTTATTTTCTTGGTAACAAATAGATATTAGAGAACCATAATATATTATTTTCGTACAGCTATTCTAGAAATGACACATCGCAGGGATTATCTAAAATAACGTGTTATTGTTCCGATAGCAATGCAATATCGATATTCTGTAACGTATCATTCGTTTCGTCTCGCGTGCCGCTCTATTAGAGATTAGGGATGGGAAAATTTATCGATTTACTACATATTTTTTTCGTATGACAAGATACTTATTATTTGTAATTATGGAGTCACTAAACCGTGTGTGTCCGCCCCGTCGTTGCCGCCCGAGACATGTCTTGAGCAACCTCGACGATTCTATAGCAGCTGTAGTATCGGCTGATATATATAACCGTCTAGAACTTCTGGCTCAGGTAAAGTACAGTCAGGCTCGGGTATATGATACTAGGACTACACTATCAGACACCAACTTCGCCAGTGAATTCGACGTACCCCTCCCCTCCCCCTCTCCCCCCGTAGGCTAGCTAGAACGGGTCACTCTTCCAGTGGATGTGTGTAGTCTTTTCGATCCTCTTATCCCGGCAACGGCCCAAGTCGAGGTTTCTATCCCCCAGGGGCCCCTGGGCTAGTTGCCTCCCACATTTGACGGCTGGGCGCCTTAAGCGCCTGCCTTCCCGCCTAACTGAACTTTTATCGATAGTTCTAAATACGGGAACTTGCTCATTTCTACTAAGTCACACCCGGTATCCGATTCGGTCGGACTCCACGTATTTAACTTAATATGTATAATTAAGTAAGAAGTAACTTATCAAGTGTAATTTAGAAATGGTGCGCACGAGTCGAAACAAAGCGCTGTTAGCGTGCCCATTAGAGTGGAGTATACGTGTAATCGAGTATCGATGTGCTCGATTAGAAAATCTCATTAGATAACTCGATTGTTGCAATAATTTTTATAGATTTTATGACCTAATCCATGATAGGATTTATCATTCTTATATATAGCCTACTAAGCCAACAACCTACTAAGCCAACAGAATAATCTATAAATTATTTTTTGTAAAGAAAATTTACGTTAGTTATTCTGAAAAATCCTTTACAATTTATTCGGGTTTTGTTTTTTACTCATACCACAGAATATTAAATAGCACTACGGTTATAATCCAACCGAGTTTATTACAGAACCTAATAATAAAAGCCCACAGGTTTTTTTAAATTTCAAGTGTCCATTATTTTGTTTTTAAATTCGAGTGGCCAATTTTCACGACGCAGCAAAGTTGGCGACCGAAACTTCCAATTGGAATTTAAACTCGAAAATCGAACAATACGCTTTTTGTTGAACGTCCGCGAATTTAGTCGTGAGCAATTAAAAAGTTTGCAAATGCGACGCGATGTGTTTTGTTTATTTTTATTAATGTCGATTTATTTTGCACAGGATTAGGCAAACGATGTACATAATTATTTTTAATATGCAATTTCTTTAATAGTTGTACATTGTTGTGGCTATTTTTGGACTGAAATGTAATATTGTATTTTGGGGGCTGAGTCACCCGCGTCCGTAGGAGTACACTCCTGATCCTGAATCCCTACACGTGGTCCCCGGGTGGTGCTAATCAGGTGACACACTGGTGGTAGGCTTCGGCCGACGGCTTGCGACCACCCACCGGGCAAAGACGGGCCGCCAAGCGTCTTTGACGTGTTCCGGCACGATGCTCGGTGTAGCCGATCGGGGAAATTGGGTCGGGATAGTAGCGCAAGTGTAGTGCACCGGTTTAGACATCGTGGTATGTGTCCTGCATCGGCTGACTAGTTTGGAGGGTAGCGGGATCCGAAGCACGGTGCACCGCTGGCCGACCGCAGTTAGTAGGGGGCCCAAGTAGTGTGCTAGCCACTCACGAAAGGCTGCCCCGCCAACTCGCGAAAAATCCCGGAATGCTCTATCGTGCCGGTTGGCGACCGGATGAAAGGACCCGATAGCCATTCTTGGGGGGGTTCGGGCGTCCCCGCAGTCTCCATGCTAGTCATCCAATGGTGTAGTTCCTCGCTGCGAGTCTTTTTGGAGCATACAGTTGCACCTCATCCCACTTCCAATTTTTTCCCCACCTTCCCTCACTCTCAATCACTATGAAAAAAGGAACAGTAAAAAGGAACGTTATACAGCGGCAGCACGTCCTTTCACTTAAGGTGCACCTCACCAACATCAGAGGTGTGCACTCTAACCTCATAGCAGTCCACCACCACCTGGAAACTGCGAAACCTCACCTCTTGTTCCTCTCGGAGACGCAGATACGGTGTCCGTCAGATACAGCTTACCTATCCTACCCTGGGTACGTTCTGGAGCACAACTTCAAGCTGCGTGCTGGTATCTGCGTTTATACGCGTGACGACATTTGCTATCGGCGTCTCCGAAACTTAGAAGACTCCCGTTTTTCTGTCATATGGTTGCTTGTGGACACTGGCATTGAGAAAATTCTTTATGCTGGTGTCTACCGATCTCACAGTGGAGACCAGGAGACAACCAGGCTGACTGACTATCTCAGTGTGGCAGTTGACGCGGCTCAGCAGCGGTACCCTTCGGCTCAATTAGTGCTTCTGGGCGATTTCAACGCTCATCATCAGCAGTGGTTATTCCCATACCAGAACACTGACCACGCGGGAAGAGAGGTGCGTAAGTTAGCGTTGTCACTAAGCCTCACCCAGCTGGTTCATGAAGCTACGAGGGTACCGGATGTTGATGGGCACACGGCAAATTGCTTGGACCTTCTTCTGACAACAGATCCAGACAGCTACGCTGTGTCGGTATCATCCCCTTTGGGTAGTTCCGACCACTGTTTGGTGAAATCCGTGTCGGTATACTCGCCGCTTGATCGTAGCCCAAAAGGCACCCGGCGTGTATGGCGATACAGGTCAGCAGATTGGAACGAGATGCGATCTTTTTTTTCTTCTTATCCTTGGCGGCAAGTTTGCTTCTCTTCGAGCGACCCTTCGATTTGCGCGGACGCTGTGACTGACGTGTTGTGGCAAGCCATGGAATACTACATTCCCTTTTCCGACACACCGCAATCCGGAAAAGCTGCCCCATGGTTTGGAGCTGAATGCAGAAACGCCGATGCGTTAAAGCAGGAGGCATATTTAGCCTGGGTTGATGCTAGAGCCCGCAAATCGAAGAATTTGAGCAAGAAGAAGAGAGCCTTTAATAAAGCTGCCAAGGCCTGCAAAAAAGCCCTAAAAAAGGCTCGCTTCAACCATATTAGCCACATTGGGACCAAACTTGCTTCATATCCTGTGGGAAGTAAAGCGTTTTGGTCCCTGGCTAAATCGGTTGAGGCGAACTTTTGCCGCCCCTCACTGCCCCCGCTACTAAAGCCTGATGGGTCACTAGCTCATACAGCAGAGGAAAAGGCGAACTTGTTCGCGTGTCTTTTCTCTGAATCTTCACGTCTAGACACTGCTGGCGAGGTACCTCCTTGTCTGCCGGAATGCGAGACGGCAATGCCGGAGATTCGTATCCGCCAGAATGAGGTACGTAGAGCGCTGCGTAATCTAGACGTGAACAAAGCTAGTGGCCCTGATGGGATCCCAGCCATAGTGTTGAAAACATGCGCGCCTGAGTTGACTCCTATCTTGACACGCCTTTTTCGTCTTTCTTTAGAATCTGAACAAGTACCAAAATCATGGAAGATTGCAAACGTGCAGCCCGTGCCTAAAAAAGGTAGTCGTGCCGACCCTGCTAACTATAGGCCAATATCAGTCACTTCTATACTCTGTAAGACTATGGAACGTGTCCTGAACAGCCGGCTCCTGGCATACCTAGAAGCAAATGATCTCTTAAGTGACCGACAGTACGGTTTTCGCCGAAATCGATCCACTGGAGACCTTCTAGCGTATGCCACGCACACGTGGAGCGAGGCCATCGAGAAGTACGGAGAAACGCTTGCCGTGTCTCTCGATATCTCGAAGGCCTTCGACAGGGTCTGGCACGATAGCCTCATAAGCAAACTTCCATCATTTGGCTTGCCCCCTGGCCTGTGCAAATGGATTTCCGATTTTTTGAGGGAAAGATCCATACGAGTAGTTGTTGACGGCTGCTCGTCTGATCGATTAGCGATTAATGCTGGGGTACCTCAAGGATCGGTGCTTTCTGCAACCCTCTTCCTGCTGCATATAAATGACCTCCTGAAACCCGGTATTTTTGGGTATGCGGATGACAGCACGGTTGTAGAAAGCTACAAGTCAAGCGCTAGGGCCAGTGGTGCCGAAATTCAGACTTTAAGAGAGACCATGGTTGAGCGCATGAACTTAGCCTTGACTGCTGTCTCTGCATGGGGTGAAGCAAACTTGGTTAAGTTCAATGCAGATAAAACCCAGGCGTGTCTTTTCTCTGCAAAAAAGAGTCCGTTTGTGCTAGCTCCGACTTTCCAAGATGTTCCGATACCGATTACGGATCATCTTGAGCTTCTTGGCATGACTCTGTCATCTAACCTCAACTTCGGGTCCTTTATAGAGTCAAAGGCTAAACTAGCTGCCAAAAAGCTGGGCGTTCTCACTAAGGTCAGGCAGTACTTCGCACCTGAACAGCTTCTTAACTTATACCAAGCTCAAGTTCGATCGTGCATGGAGTACTGCTGCCACCTATGGGATGGGTCTGCTAAATACCAGCTGGAAGCCTTAGACTCTATCGAAAAGCGTGCTAAGAGGCTCATAGGTAGCGACTTGTTTGAGGCCCGACTGCAAAGCCTCGACCATAGACGCAAAGTTGCCAGTTTATCGGTCTTCTATCGAGTGCATTTTGGAGAGTGTGCATTGGAGTTGCATAATCTGATTCCGCCGTCACCGTTCCACCATCGGACAACCAGATGTACGAAAAAGCGCCACCGGTACATGGTTAATATCCCACATGTGCGAACAAAGAGATTTGGCTCCACATTTATCATGCGAACAGCCAAAGAGTGGAACGCTTTACCGGCATCCGTATTTCCCGAAAACTACAACCTTGGAGTCTTCAAATCGAGAGTGAACAGGTATCTTCTAGGCAAGCGTGTTACATCCTAAACTGCATCGTCACTTACCATCAGGTGCGATAGTGGTCAAGCGCGAGCCTATCAAACAATAAATAAAAAAAAAAAAAAAAAAAAAATATAAGGCAAAAACTATCTATCCGGATTTGGTCAGAATCCATAGCATGAGGTTAGTTAGGCTACAGAATACATATATAGTACTTCGGTTAGTCCAAATTGTGCCCGGAAATAGCTCCAATAAAAAGGCTGAGTAAATACTTATACTTAATAACTTATTAAATAAATAAATTCCAAAAACACTAAACCTTCCAAAATGGCAATCAGCTAATTTTCCGTATAATTAGCAAATCAAAAGCAAATATAATGCTCCAAACAAAATACTATGTGTATTTGTAACTCAACCGTGCAATTCGCAAACAAAATGTATGCTTGCATACGGGGTGCGGGATTAGGGATGGGAAATCCATGACGTCCGGATTTAAGGGTACATTTATCGATAGTTTATTAATACGTGAGATTCTCTACATAGGCACAAGACGAATAAAGCTTAAGTTTGAATTGTTTGTGATTTTTGAAGTAAAATATCTTTAAGCACGCTTGGCTTGCGGAGTAAGCTGGTGAATGCCTAACGAGGCTAAAGGTTGGTTCACGTAGATCTCCATTTTCAACATAACAAAGTTTAAAATTACTTAAAATTTGTATTATTGTATTAGTATGTTCGGTAAAATGACAATTTACAATTGAAGGGATAAGATCAAAAAGGGTTTAACTGTTTTTTTTCACAAAATGACTTATGGGTATCGTTGGATTCAGCGTGAAATTATCTACAATAATACATTATTAACACTATTACCATAAACATTTATAAAACACCGAAATGAGGCTTAAATCTCGAGATTGTCAGTCTAAAAACGGTTTATCTGACACAGAATACAGTGTTCGCACATACACAGTTCGCTTAGCATAAAAACATTATTATATTTATTATATTATATTATATTTTTATAGCAATTGTACGAATTAGTACTATATTTAAGATAAAATTAATACATTTTCAAGCAACTGAAACATACATAAACCTTTTCTATTACCTTATAAGCACTCTACATTAAAATGAGGCCATTAAACAAAGCAAAAACAAAGATATACCGGCCGATGGAAACCAAGGAAGTTTTACTTGAGTCATGTGGTCTAAAGCACAATCTTTTTTTTTTAAGTACTATATTCTATACTATACTATTATACTATATTCTATTCTATTCTATACTACATAAAAAATAAAGCGCAAAGAAATATACAACTAAGAAAATTATGTAATATAGTAGTTAATTTATTATTTAAATATTATTGCAAAAGTAATAAAAGTTGTTATAGAAATTGTAAGGGTCGAAACATACCGGACCGATTGCGCGCTTTGTTCGTTTTTTTGGACACTACTCGCGTTGACCAGTCTTCCGCGTCCTTAACAAACCAGATATTTTGACACTTGTACTTTAATTAGTACAAGTGTCAAAATGTCTGGTTTGTTTTCTGTTTGTTTGTAATAAGCTCACTGGCTAATACCAGTGATTTTATTAGCATCGGGACTTTGTAACAATTAAGACATTTTAGCAGTTGGCCCAACATCACTCAGTGCCGTCAAATTATTATATAAAATTCAGTGTATCAGACAAGAAGACAGTATTGAATACAATTAGGGTTTTAGAAATCCCAGTTAGAAGGCGGTATAAAGTCGATAGATTTTCAGCGTGATACTCCATCCCTAGCCCCGACAAAAATCGCTGACGGTACGCCGTCGACTCGGCCATTTTTGATCCAACACCACATTGGCTGCACTCATTTTGCTGTCAGCATTTTTGCAAGCAACGTATCTATTTGTTTAATTGATCAAAATCTGTTTGATTCGGGTTTACGAGTATGATATGCTTTTTTGATTCACTTTAAATTAATTGGACTAAATGCCTGTATACATTTAACGTTGCATGAACCGTAAAGTCGCTAGCCATTCGGTATTCTACAGATTGCATTACGGAGAGTATGCACAAGAAGTGCAGGACCTTCATTCCTCCAGCATCTTTCCATTATAGAACCATCAGGCGTTTGACTTAACATCCCTATCTTATGGGCAAAATACATCCAACACTTACTAACAGTTCCGCTTAGTTTAAACTTTTTTTAAAGTAAGAACTGCAAAAGTGTATTTCGAATATAATAAAAGCAAACTGCTGTGTAGAAAATAAAAACGGCACCGTATTCAGCAGTATATTGCTACCATACATCAGGCTTTTCCAACTTCTTGAAACCTGACAAAAGCACAGCGAAATAGAAACGTAACGACCGAATCGATTGGATGGGGAGCGCATCAGTGAAATATCACTAATGGTGATAAAATGGGTAAAAATTTAACTTGATATAATTTATGAAACACGAATGTAAATATGACAAACTGAATCAGTGTAGTGCTAACTATTGTGTTTTTCCTCTACCTCACATTGAGGTCGTTGCATTTTTTTTTTCTACCAATTGTCTCTGTCAGCCACACAAGATACAAAACATCCATAATTGGGACAAGGCCACACAATATTTACCGCTAAAAATAGTAACTTACCGACTAGTAGTGGATAAATTCACTCCTGATAAGCAGTTCACAGATTTTGAAGTTTTCAGAGTTTATAGTCACAAACCTTTTTGGATTATAAGCGATGAAATAAGCCTGTAATTGGGCAATTATATTTGTCTCCGTAACATAAAAATGTGCATAGTTTATGCACAATGTATGCATAACTTAACCATAACTGCTTGCAACGTAGTTTCTCCTCTTTGTTGGACCGTGATTTTGTTACATTACGAACAACTTAGAAAATCCGATCGTACTTAGGATTATTTTCCATTGCATTATTTCTCCTCTACAAAAATTTCAATCTCTATAGTCCACCCACTTAATTCAAACTATGGAGAACTGACGTTAAGATTTCAGTAAGGGACAGCGAAGTGGAATCACTTAGCAATTACAGTCTGACAAATGGTCGGTATTAGGGACACATGTGCCACTAAGTTGTGGATTTAGGGGCACCCGTGGCTAAGAGAATAGAAGCGGAGGTTCTATGTAGAAATCCCTACATTTTTGTTTGGGAAAATACTTATTAGATGGTAGGACTTTCCTTAAAGAGTGCGCCTAGGTAGGTACCACCGCTTTGCCAGATATTCTGCCACCAAACATGCCTATATATCATTTTATGTATTTTCTTTTATTTCATATTAAATTCTGAATTTATTGAGGACTTACCATTAGAAAGGCAATTAAATATTGCACAAAATGTATCCGACATCAAGTACAAGTTATCAAAGTGCTCTCTAATCTCGATAGTGGTTACATATTTGAACCGTTTTGTGTTGAGACCTTAAGTTCACGGGAACAAGGAAGCTCATAGCGTTTCCAAAGTTCATAAGCGACTGGTCGATGCGACGCGTAACCTAAACCATTTATTTGGCACGGATCAACATTGCAATTAATTGGGGCTATGCAGCCATTATTTTGGGGTGCTATACCTATACGGGCAATGAGCTGGATCATCTGGACTGTCTGGTCATCGTGGCTATTAAACAGTTCAAGTGTTTTTTTTATCTAGGTAGTGTAGCTATTATTGGCGGTATTATTGGTTGTTTGTAGTATTGTAATATTTAGTTTAAGGAAGAAAGGCACTTCGCCAGTTTAAAAAAGCTGAGCTTTTGGCTGGACTACGAGGTATATTGGTAATAATGAATACTTTTTACCCTGATATTCAGCACTGTTCCCTTGGGATGAAAGTCAAAATGTGTATTAAGTTATATTTTATTAACGAGTAGTCCAATGTCACTCATTCCTTTTTTTTTTGCTAAATATAAGGTTCAAGGCTTAAAGCCTTGTACATATTTTGGGGTAATGGGTTTTGTAGTTCGAAAATTACAGACATCGCTTCCCACAGTAATTAAGCCCAAACAACTTGAAATCCTCCAAAGGAGCCGAAAAATTACGAAGTTTTGTTGGTGTAAGATAATACGGACGTCCTCCGCTGTGGAGGGATATTTAGATATAAGGTATCTGCCTATACGTGAAGGGATCCATAAACAACGATAAAAAATCGTCGGCAACGAAGCCACTTTTTATCCTGTACTAGGGAAGAAAGAAGGGAGAAGAAAAAGATAGGAGAAAAGGATGAATGGATAACGTTGAAGGGAGACAGGTGCACCAGCCTCCATTCGCAGTTTCATCCATTCATTTTCACTCCCTTTTCTATTGCCTTCATTCTAGTCCCTCTTGGACAGGGATAGTGCGTAAAACTAACCCGTGCGTAGCCGGTATGGGTCAGCTAGTCGTCAATATAAACGTTAGAATACGTCATTACCAGCGTTACCAACTTAAATGTAAAACTATGACGTCACAATACCTTATGGAACTTAACTTATGATAGCCATAACACTTCCACATATCCCTATATCATCATTAATATGAACTTAACAGAAACCGTAACTGATTATATCTAACCAACGACCAAGGAACAAGAGCTGGGGGTCTACTACCGATACATAAACTCGATTTAAAAAATAAAAAAGAACTATTCTATTAAGATTAATGATTTATAGTAGTAGCGCCTGCTTAGAGTAAGTTGAATGTAAAAGGTTATTAGAAATTGTTTAAATGAAAGCCCCAAAGTTAGCCAAACACGTTTATTTATTAATAGCTAGGAATATATTTACAAAGTACGTCCTACACCTACGCCATATTAGCCGGAAGAGAATCAGAGACAACTTCTTATTTTTAAAGGTATCCCAGTCAGCATAGACAATGATATATTAATCGTTTACATCGTATACACACGCAATCATACGCGACGCGTTCATCTCACATCAATGTCTAATACCCCCGCTCAAGTTATAGTTTATTAAAATAAAGTTACACAAAATGTTTTTTAAACTTTAACTTGGTAACACTACATTTCGGTGAATTCATATATACGTGTACTGGCAACATTTACAACGTACAAAACTTCAACTTCAACTTGACATGACTTTGACATCTGACATTTAAAACTAGAAATTTGAAAACAAATATAACCTCAAAATCTGTTAAACGAAAAGCATTGTATATTTTACCAGTTTACAAAAGAAATGATTAAAATCATCAATCAACAGTACGACAAAAATATCAGAAAAATGTTATGTAACACAGTATGTATTCAACTTGGTAAGTATACATTATTCAATCTTAGTTATATTACGAAATAGACATATTTTATTATGAAATAGACTAAACTAGCTTTTAACACTTATCATCATTTAAACAGTACTATAATATTATCATCTTTTACTATCAAGAAACAAATTAACAACAAAAAGCATCAAAAGAAAATATCTTCTAAATGTACATAGCTCAAGATACTATCATATTATCTAAGTGTATCTCATGACTTTATTGTAAGAACAAAAATAAGGTGTTGGCATACTTAACATTAATCAATGTATAGTTAGATTAAAAAGGCAAAATAAACTAAAATCCTAGTAATTTACAAAGGTATTGGTGTCTGACTTTAGACAGTGGTTTAGTTAGTATATCTGCTCTATTTTCAGAACTTGGAACATACTTTATTTTTATTAACCCTTTATTTACAAAATCTTTGATAAAGTGTGCTCTTATATCTATATGTTTGGATCTCCTACTATTCTCATAACTTTGAATCATGCTTATTGCACTTTGGTTATCAATTAACAAATTACAATCTAAATTATTATTACTGCACTTCAAGTCTTTTAGCACTCTAGTAATAAAAATAGTTTCACTTACAGTCAATGACGCTGCATAATATTCACTTTCACATGTTGATAGGCAAACTGCGGATTGCTTTTTGGAGCTCCAGCTTATTAAGTTTCCTTGGTAGAAAATTGCGGCTCCACTTACACTTTTACGGTCCATCTTTTCAGAGGCAAAATCTGCATCTGAAAAAGCTGATAAATTATTATTATTATTTTGTTTTGTGTACACTAATCCTTTGTCTTTTGTCTGTTGCAGATATTTCAAGACTCTTTTTCCAGCAGTCCATAATGTAGCAGTTGGACGGTGCATGTATCTGCTGAGAAAACCGGATACATATGCGATATCTGGTCGTGAAACGGTGGCCAGATAAGAGATTGATCCAACAAGTTCTCTATAGGGAATGTTCATTAACACTGTTTCATTCTCATTTACTTCCAGGCCGACTTCCATTGGTGTACTTATGCCTTTACAGTTTTCCATGTTAAATTTTAATAAAATCTTGTCTATAATTTGTGTTTGTTTTATTTCAATTTTATCTTTAGTTCTTGTTATCTCCATTCCTAGAAATTTATTAATATTTCCCAGATCTTTTGCTTGAAATTCATCTTTAAACTTCTTTATAATGTCATGTCCATTTCCAATTATGAGTATATCGTCTACAAAAATAAGAATATATACATCTTTAGCAGTATATAGGCAGAAATCGCTTAGTGATTGTTTGAATTCATTTTTTATTAGAAATTCATTAAGTCTTTCATTCCAACAACGCGGTGATTCTTTTAAACCATATAGAGCTTTCTTTAGTTTCAGTACTTTTCCTTCTTTTTTCTGTAAGCCTTCAGGAAATTTTATATATATATCTGTCTTTAAATTTCCATTCAGAAAAGCTGTTGGTATGTCTAGTTGTTTGATAGGTAAATCTTCTTGTAGAGCTTTATTTATGAATAATCTAACAGTAGTCATTCTAGCGACTGGCGCATAGACATTTATTGTGGTTTCTTCCTGGAAACCTTTCGCAACTAATCGTGCTTTCTTTGTATTATCTGATTTTGTTTTAAATACCCATCTTGTATCGATAGCCTTACAGCCTTTGGGTAAATCACATTCTTCCCAAGTTTGTAGATTTCTGTGAGCTTCAAGCTCTTTTTCTATGGATTCTTCCCATCCTTGATCTATTGCTTCACTGTAGTTTGTGGGATCTGCAGATATTAATGCATATGCTATATTAGATAGATCATATATACCAAATCTTTTAGGTAACCTTCTTTCCCTTTTTCCTGTAATTATATTTTCTTGTTTATCTGAATTTTCACTTTCTGTATCTGTATTTTCTATGTCAACTTCCTCTTCTTGGAATTTTCTTGTTGATTGTATCATTTTATCATCTTTTTTCTCTGGTGATTTTAAGTTCCCTTGTTCATTTTTTGGTAATTTTTCTTTCTGAGTAATTTCTTTAGATTTTTGTGGTTCATAATCTTCCTCTTCTTCATATTCTATGTATGATTCTGGACCCTGACTTTCCTCTTTATACTTATAGTTTGTTTCGTCGAATCTCACATCACGTGATACTAGTATTTCATCTGTTTTTGGATTCCATAACCTATAGCCTGACCCGCTATATCCAATCATAATTAATGGTTTAGCACGAGGTTCTAGCTTGCTTTGTTTTGGTAGAATAACACTCCATGCTTTTGATCCGAAGACTCTCAGGTTATCAAGCTTTGTCTTTCCATACCATATATTGGCTGGAACATCACCTTTAAGTGCTTTAGTGGGCGATCTGTTTAATGTGTATGCTGCACATCGTATTGCTTCTCCCCATAAGTATTTAGGTAAATTTGTCTCTAGTAACATAGCTCGAACTTTGTCATTCAGTGTTCTGTTCATTCTTTCACATACTGAGTTCTGTTGTGGAGTATAGCTACATGTTGTTTCTTGTATGATACCATTTTCTTCATAAAATTTCTTTAATGTTTCATTTAAAAATTCTCTTCCTCTGTCTGTTCTTATTCTCTTTATATTTATGTTATTGTTTTTCAGTTTTCTAATATAGTTTATTATGTGACCTTTTGCTTCATCTTTGGATTTTAATAAATATACTTCTGTGAAATGTGAGTAGTCATCTATAATAGTTAAATAATATCGTTCACTATCCTGTGTTTGTGGTGTTATTGGCCCTCCAATGTCACAATAAATTAAATCTCCTATTTGTTTAGTTCTGGGTATCGAGTGTGATTTGAATGAGCATCGGGCTCCTTTGGCTTCCATGCATACTGAGCACTTTTCATCGGATAATGGTAAACCGAGTATTTTCATACCGCCATAATTTAGATGACCCATTCTTCTGTGCCACAAATTATTATCATTCTTTTGTGTAACCATACAACCCTCTTTATTTATGATCATTTTAACAATATACAATTTTCCATTGCCTTGGCCACTGATAGTAGCATTTTGATTACTTATTGTTGAGAATTTCTTTTCAAATTTCACTATTAAACCTTTTTCATTAAGTTTCATCACAGATATTAGATTATGTGACAGTTTTTCCATGATAAGACAATCTTCTATGGTGACTTGATAACCTTCTTTTGATATTACCGACAGATTTCCTTTTCTCTGAGTTGTTATCATGCTGCCATTTGCTACTTGTACTTGTAGTTGTGGAATTTGTTTTATATTAGTCATGAATTTTTCATACTTTTGATTAATCATATGGTATGAGGCACCTGAATCGATTACAAATTCAATTTCATTGATATTATTTACTTCTAAACTTGGTTTTGATGAAGCTACAAAAGATATTGGTTGGATTTCCTTTTCTTCCACTAAATTAACACTTGGTTTTCTGTTGTAACTAGATCCTCTACTATAGTTACGCCTTCCATTGTATCTACCTCTTTGATTTCCACGTCCTCGCTGATATTTATTTGGACAATTTCTCGCAAAATGATTGGTTTCACCACAAGAATAGCACTTTCTGGGTTCTGTACTGTGAAAAACATATTCACTGTTTGATGAAGACTTTCTTGTTGTACTTCTTTCTTTGAGTTCTGCATCGAGTAACTTACTTTTTACAAATTCTGTTGTCAGTTCCATGTTTGAAGTTTCTAATGCTGTTACCACATGTTGGTATGCATCTTCCACGCTAATAAGCAGTTGACAAACCTTATCTTTCTCTTCCATTTTGTTACCATTTACTTCTATTTCTCGAATTATTTTATCAAATTGGGTAAAATGCTCTTCCAGCGTATTATTATTTTTCTTGTACTTAAGGTTTATTAGTTTTCTTTTCAGATATATTGTTGACACTGTGCTTTTTCTTTCAAATATTTTTCTCAGATTTTCTATCATCTGGTGGGCTGATTTTGCTCCCTTTACGTATTCTAGATGTTTATCGGGCAACGACTGTATAATTAGGTTACGCGCTTTAGCATCTTGTTGTTGAGCTTCTTTGCTTGCTGCACCTGGTTCCGTTTTGATCACATCGCTACAACCTTTTTCATCCAATGCCATCTCAATTCTGAACATCCAATTATTGAAATTTCCATTTTCCAGTGGTGGTACTTTGTATAAATGTGCCGACAACGCACTGTTTTCCATTTCGTTGCTTTGTTTTATAGCTGAAAAATTAATCCTATTTTTCCTACCCCTTGACCTTATTCAATGGCCGTCTAACCACGTTATCACGTTATTAACTTTTTACACTTCCTACGCTAAACTGTGCCGATCTGACTGACTATGGGTTCTGGGCCCGTAACCTATTAGAAATTGTTTAAATGAAAGCCCCAAAGTTAGCCAAACACGTTTATTTATTAATAGCTAGGAATATATTTACAAAGTACGTCCTACACCTACGCCATATTAGCCGGAAGAGAATCAGAGACAACTTCTTATTTTTAAAGGTATCCCAGTCAGCATAGACAATGATATATTAATCGTTTACATCGTATACACACGCAATCATACGCGACGCGTTCATCTCACATCAATGTCTAATAAAGGTGAAAGATAAATTTGGATATGAGGTCACTTAAGAGTAACTTAAAGTGGCTTAAAAAAAGCACTGGCTTTAGAAACGGATGCCCGCGGGTTTCACGAATTCAAAATTTTAGAAAACGATCAAAGCCTGTCTTCATCGTCAAATAGAGAACAGTATTAAATAGAGAACAGTACCTCATCCTCCTTTTTAATTACATCTATGTTATTGATGCATTTTTTTAATATTCACGCGTCACATTCTCATATTAGTCCGGCTAGTAACCAAACCATTCAACATTTGGCTTCAGGAATTTGATCGAGTCCACAACCATCACTTTGCTAATGTATGATATATTTGCAATACTTTACTTAAATATTAAAGTCATAGTGAAATATAATAAAAGCTTGTAAAAATATTGGTGCCTATATTACCTTTATTAAGCTTAATTTTTAATATTCGTTCAAAATAATATTTTGTGGGATCGTATGCAAGAAATATCCTGTAGTGTCGGTTTTGGAGATCGAACTAGGCCTGCCTAGCATAATTGAATCAGTAATTTTTAAGCCTTGTATTATAATAATAATAACGCCCAACGGTCACATACACAGATCCCGAACTACGAGGAGCATGTTTTTTTTTTTTTTTTATGTTACGAAATGACATGACGAGCTAGTCGCTCGCCTGATGTTAAGCGACACGACTACCCATATCAGTTGCAGTGACACTTGAAACTCAAGTGTAGTTTCGCGTGACACTGCACTGCGCACATCATCCTGAGACATCAGCACAGTCTAGCAATAAGATTACTAGACTGTGAGATCAGGTTATAAAGTCTCCTTCGCCCAGTAATTTCACTAGCAACAGTGCCCTTGGAACCGTGCTTGCGCACTACTGCTTGGCGGCAGAATAACTGGCAAAGCGGTGGTACCTACCTAGACGAACTTTGCAGAAAAGTCCTACCACCTAGTATGGTTCCACAACACCCAGACTCAGAACAATTATATCAATAACATAAATGATTTAGTAATTGATACTGGTAGACTCCTTCCTCCGTACAAATATGGGAGGAAGGCTGAAAGGTGAGGAGGTCAGGGAAATTTGGTCAGGAGTAGATTCACTATTGCTTGCAATGTAATAAGTGTGAGCTGTGAGCTTTCTAGCGCCCACGCGCCGCCCACAGTGGTGTCCTATCTAAGAGATGTGGTGTGAGCGTAGTACTTAAGATAGCGGTTAGGGATATTTTAAGGATAGAAAAAAATCAAACCAGTGAACGGTGAGCCCTAGAAATCTGTAGATTTACAAGAATTCAGCGGTCTTTAATCCACGCGCTGTCCAACTGATTAACACCGAAATTATGAGAATACAATTTCAATGCTTATTTTATTGGTATTTAACAACACATCAACACATCTGGCCAAAAAAGCGAAAAGACTGACTGAACTTTTAATTTTGGACTAACACATAACATCTGATCAAAAAGCGAATAGACTGGTTTTGAACTTTTAATTTTGGACTAAAATAATTAGATCATTAAGGAATAGATTTAGTGGTCATAAAAGTGTACGATGGCTTGGCCTTTATTGTAATTTTCGATGGAAAATATAATATTAATGATCTGATCAGAAAAATATATCAGCTTAGTTATTTCTGTTGCAATCGATCATGATTTAGATTATGAAAAATCCCGATCCAATGATCAGATCCAACTTACCCCTACCTACCAACTATTGCAATTTTTATAAGGTTATATTGCTTACGGCGTTGTCCCCATTGAAGTGATAGAGAGGAAAAAAAGCCACTTTTTTAGTCGAACACGATTTAACCTCTTCAACATTCATCAATCCTTCACACCCTTTCAATTGACTTCAATTCAAAATATTCTTAGTACTTTTTTATGTGTTGTGTGGATTATCTAATTACTTACTGAAATTTCTACATAACGTAGATGCTCGGTCTTTTAGAAAGGTGAAGAACAAATATCGTGAAGAAACCGACATTTTAAAAGACTTGTGGTATCGATCAACTCGTACATTGCTTGCTCTCTTTGAGAGAATGGTGGCGTTGTATGTAATGTCCACTCATAAAAAATGAACCAAGTATTTGGGCCAATCATGACAGGCGTTCATTATTATTATTATTATTTTAAGTTTTGGCTGCACACTTTTGTGTATTTAGCCAGTGTCAAGTAATTGATAATTTATCAAGTTATCGATATTTCACGCAAATGTGTGTCAAGTCACAGTCGAAGTCATCAAGTCAAGTCGTATTCAAGTCAGTCTAGTCAAAGTCATACTCCTAGTAAAGTGGTGGCAACTTTACTTGAAGCTCCTATGGAGTTTTGGAAACAACACGAAAAGAAACGTTTCACCATCGTTATACCATTTTCACAACTCACGCCTGTAATCCAGCACTTAACGAATAAAATGCCACCAATTTTATGCACTAACACTGAAAATAACACAAGTTTTGGAAAATAATACAATGCGGTGACGCAATCTTTTTCGCTTTCCCGCCAAAACCCCGTTCATTATTTAAATTGAATTGGTGAACCTGATCGTCATTTGTTTATATTCCGCTGTCAGTGTCCAACACATTCTCACCCTTACGTGAACTCTTGTCCATATTTACGGCACTGCGCGCAAACGATGCCGCATCGTGCACAATGTGTGAACAGCTGGCGTACTTCCGTATATTGCTCATTATATCACATGGATTCTTGGTTTCTCACCGGTTTGTCCTTTATGGGATGAAATAGGAAAATATACATTTTATTGTCACCGTAAGGTTATATCTTTCATATTACGCTGTCAATAGGTAACGCAAAATTCCCAATAAATTAAACATTAACAAAAGAAAAATACCCATCATGAATCTTGGATTATATATCTAGGATTCCCTTTATATACTTACCCAGGAACTACGAGGAAACAAACACAAAACAATCCCATTGCATTTGTTTATCACAAAAATGAGAACATCATCAATGTAATTGAAGTCTAAATTCACATTATTAAAGATAAATCAAAAACTACTTATCAAATCTTGATCAAATTGATATGGAACTACACGAGAAGCACCAGCTTTCAAATAAAAAAAGAATTATCAAAATCAATGCATCCAGTCGAAAATTCTAAAGTAACAAACAAAAAAAATACATTTAAAAATACAGTCAAATTGAGAAGCTCCTCCCATTTTGAAGTCGGTTGAAAAAACTACATTCACTAAAATTAAATGAAAATACTCTCCGTCCTGAACGAGAACAAACACTTTTTTGTTCCGTTCTTTTACCTTTAAAGTTATCTATTTCTCCTAAATTTCTATTTCACAATATTTCTATGTATCATGTGTGTTTTCATTTTACAGTATCAACTAATTTTATTTTAATACTTTCTTTCTTTTCTACTATAAGGCTTAAAGCTAACGGCCAAATCCTTTCAGTGCATTTCTAATTGGATCCTTCTGTCGTGTGCAGACGGGCATCAATAATTCCCTCAGACACACATACGACAATCGCAGCTTATAATGTTATTATAATACTGGTGTCTGTGTTGGACAACCCTACGTCTTGAGGCATTCGTAGTGCAGGAGCTAGAGGTGAGTGGGTAGTATATATGATTCAACAAATAACAATATCTGGACTGTATATAGGTCATCGCGGCCTGTATAGTATAGTCCAATTTTTTTTTTTTAGTAGTAGTTATTGTTTTATTTAGTCGAAATTAAAGGCAATTTGTCGTGTTAAAAAAATCTAATAAATAAAAATAAATAAATATCTACGTTTGACATTCGACCCACATATAGCAGTTTTATTTCACTATCCTAAGTTTTGACGTCATCATAATCATCTGTCACTACTGCATTTAATTTAAACTGTCAAATGAACTAGTTGCGTTTTGAACCCAAGCAAGCAGCAAAGGTACACAGTTATGTGAATATTTATGTATGTATATTGGAGGGAGGTATTCTATAAAATTAGTAGCTCTGCGTGCTGTGGACTTCACGAGTTTATCTTTACATAAGTAAAAATAATTCCATAATTATAACTATCGCACCTGCCCACAAAATTTCCCAATTTTTGAATTGAAAACTTCTTAAGCCGCATTGAGCACTTTTTGGGTGAAATCATGGAATTCGCGACATCGTCACTGAAAGCTTTCTATGAGCTATATGTATACTGTGCATATATGTGTTCTTTTTGGGTGACCAAAAACTGTGAAACTCTCGATATCATCACCGAACGCTTTCCAAGTACATAAAAACAGTTACTTACAATAGTTTTCACTTTTATCGGCAGTCGCTAAAGACTGCCCCGCACTTTTTTTTCCTATTTAGTTTATTCTTTCTTTAACTATTTCACTTTGTAATAATACTTAGCTTTACTATTTAGGTTTTGTCTCTTATACTACAAACTCTATAAAGGGTTGTCTAATCGAAACATGTCGTCCGCAATGAGAGATATTCTCGCCATATGCCGGCGAGGCAAGACTCTCGGGTCGAGGCAGACAAAACATTTTCTACGTGCTTATTGGCTGGAGGTATGCTACGTCATAGTTTCTTGAGTTTCTTGCGCAGTTTTGATACTTTACTTCTGTAACGTGACTGAGCAAATGAGACTAAACTAATACATAAATTAATACCATTAGATTTAGTACCCACACTACAAAAACACTCATGATTATATTTTTACATACATTTTTATGATAAAACTAGATATATTTATGAACAGTCTATATACTCTCATATTCACATAAACAAAACCATTATCAATAGTGCTAAAATATTTGTAATGAAAAACCAAAGCTCCACCTCCTCTTCTTAATATGTTTTAACAAACACATACTAATAAAGTAGGAGGAAACAACTCAAACATGTTTGCTACATGAATAATTATTATAATAATAACGCCCAACGATCACATACATAGATCCTGGACCCTAACTAGGATTCCCTGTGTATAGGGACCCAGGAGCTACGACCATGGTCCCTCAACACCCAGACACAGAACAAGTATTTGGGTTTTTTTTCCTGTGCACAAATACTTGTCCTGTCACGGGAATCGAACCCACGGTCTCCAGGTTATGAGCTGACATGCTCAACCACCACACCACAGAGGCTGTCGAATTAAGAGTTAGAGGAAGAAGTGTTTTGTTATTTTTGTATTGATTTTCATTGAAGTCGTAATAAACATCCTTTAGTAAAATAATGGCAAGTATCAAAACCGTGTGGCCTAGTACGATAATGACCACAGTGAGCGGGTGAAGTCGGAATCTACATATTGGGGTGCGGGCATTTCTTGCATCCCCGTCTGAGATATGTGTCTTACTACCCGCGTCCGAATGGGGTGGCTACGGGACGGACTAGGGACGATAGTTTTGATTGCATTTAAATTGTTTTGACCGTCCAAAGTAGCTTTTGTAGTATAACGATTCAACTTTTACCAGGTTTTTTATGTTTAAATACAAAAACGGTGGTTTTGCGTTACGAGACGATTGTAGAAGTGACTTCCTTTGACCTACTGTAGATTTTTCTCATATTTTTAAGCTATACACGTGAAATATAATACTTTCTTTTTAAGTCTTACTAGGGCACCACGTAAGTGTTTACATTTTTTTAATGTAAATGTCAATAATTTGCCAAATTTTGAAGTAAAACTTTTTACGTACGCTTGAAGTGAGGAGTAAGCTGGTGAAAGTGTAACGAGGCGAACGGAAGTTGAAACGTCAGGTATATCTCCATTGCCAATATAACAAAGGTAAAAATTACTTAAAATTTGTATTATTATGTTGGTATATTCGGTAAAATTACAATTTACGTTTGTCAAGTATGCGACATTAACGTAAAACAAAGTTATACCGGCCGATAAATGGAGCTAAAGAAGTTTTACTTCAGTCGTGTATTGTGTAAAGCACACTCGTTTTTGATATAATTAATAATAGTTTTTTACCAAATAATTTTGTCCTAGTCCATCCCCAACATAAATGTTTAAGGTATGCAGATGCGGCGCTACCGTGATAAGTTAATTCCTACTGGCTATCCCTTACCCGTATCAAAATTATAATAGCCGAGAATATTCACCAATATGTGCCGGGCCTTATTGAAAACTTAATGGTAGATATATTGCGGGTAGTTGGAGAATTTCGGTACCATGTGTGTTCTGAAGTTTTGGTCCTTATGGCATAATTAATTTGAATGCTTTCTCTGAATATGAATTGTGTATATTCTGAGATGTTCTATGATGGTTGACTCGGAAATTCTGTAGATTGGAGGAGGCAGGTAAACTATAGATTCATCCCAAAGTAACCATCGATGTAAAAACAAGAAAGACAATAAGATAGCAGTTGTTTGATAGCAGTCTGCTGAAATTCTGTAGATTGAAGGAGGCAGGTAAACTATAGATTCTTCCCTGAGTAACCATAGATGTAAAAACAAGAAAGAAAATAAGATAGCAGTTGTTTGATACAAGTCTGCTGAAATTATATAGATTGGAGGAGGCAGGTAAACTATTGATTCATCCCAGAGTAACCATAGATGTAAAAACAAGAAAGAAAATAAGATAGCAGTTGTTTGATACAAGTCTGCTGAAATTCTGTAGATTGGAGGAGGCAGGTAAACTATAGATTTATCCCAGAGTAACCATAGATGTAAAAACAAGAAATAAAATAAGATAGCAGTTGTGTGATAGAAGTCTGCTGAAATTCTGTAGATTGGAAGAGGCAGGTAAACTATAGATTCATCCCAGAGTAACCATAGATATTAAAATAAGAAAAAAGATAAGATAAGCAGTTGTTGGAGAGAAGTCTGCTGAAATTCAATGCTATGCAGAAAATTTGTCGTAAGACAAAAAGACAGCAATACGCGACTGAGGTTAGAAGAATTTAATTATTTTTACTTTACTTTTAATTTTTACTTTTAATTATCGTCTAAACTATCCAGATCTACTGATAACTCAACACTTTAACTTTTATAGCAACGAATTTTCTGAAAAAAGATAAGATAAGCAGTTGTTGGAGAGAAGTCTGCTGAAATTCAATGCTATGCAGAAAATTTGTCGTAAGACAAAAAGACAGCAATACGCGACTGAGGTTAGAAGAATTTAATTATTTTTACTTTACTTTTAATTATTACTTTTAATTATCGTCTGAACTATCCAGATCTACTGCTAACTCAACACTCTAACTTTTATAGCAACGAATTTTCTGTACTAGTGATAAGGAAAGTTTTTCCACACATTTTTGTGGAATAAGTTTAAAAGAAAGTGAAAAGCAAATCGATTCACAAGATTTATCAGGTACAGAACAAGCAAATGTTAAACAAATCTATGGAGATTTAGGTGCAGTTTTCAATAGAGTATATTCCCAAAAGATATGTCTTACTTAAACTGAGCTACTGACTAATGCTAGTATGGAATACATTTGGCAGCCCTTTTGCTGCTATCACGCAAAGAGCTGGACAATGAAATATACGCTCATTAGAGCGGGTACTGATTAATTGGCCTTCTTAACTCTGAGGTTTGGTCATACTATTATCTGTTTGTTTGTTTTGTTTTGTATATTTAGTAATTTTGTAGGGTTTTTTTGTAACAGCGTAACTGCTAATGGTAAAAAAACCAGCGGGGTCAATTTATTGATACTACGGTGGATCTCGCTGAAAAATATATAATACAAAATACTTCAGCCTAACCTGTACAGATATTTCTATTGGATCAACAAATTGTTTTTTAATTTCTCATAATAAATAATACCACTCACCATAGGTACGTTATTAGTAAATTGTCAATTTTAGACTACAAATCTCTGTAGCAATTCCGATCAATAGTTATTTTGGTTCATAATTGAAGGGGTGAGAACAAAAAGGGTTTAACTAACAAATTGATAGTTTCGAGAAAATTGACTTTAAATTTCAACGGCGTTATTTTAATGTTGAGTGCTTATAAGGTAATAGAAAAGGTTTATGTAAGTATCAGTTACTTGAAAATGTTTTAATTCTATTTTAAAATACTAAATATAATATCATACAATTACTGTAAAAATATAATATAATAAAATAATTATAATAATGTTTTTATGCTAAGCGAACTGTATTCCTGTGACAAATAAACCGTTTTTAGACTCAAAATCTCGAGATTTAAGCTTCATTTCGGTATTTTCAGAATGTATTATTGTAGATAATTTCACGCTGAATCCAACGATACCCATAAGTCATTTTGTGAAAAAAATCAGATAAACCCTTTTTGTTCTCACCCCTTCAATTGTATTTCTTCTATTTTTTACTAAGTCCCAACTTTGCTTCTGAAGTTCTCCACCGCTTCTTAGAAGGCTCTTCTCCGCTTGCACTAGAGCCGCTACCTCCATTTCGTCGTCTCTCAACTCGCCCATTCCATTGTTAAGATATAATGTGTTTTGTCGGTAGCAAGAGCTGGATACGCTGTTTTATGAGCCAGATAAATGGACCGATACGGCAATGTGTTCCTTGTGTATCGCTGAAAGCTTATTTGTAGATAAATAGCTTGGAGAGACGTTACACTTCCGGACACTTTTGGATTCGGTTAATTTTATTGTCAACTATATTTTATTTATAGGTTCGTAATTTTAATAATAGCATTAAGTTTGCTTCTGTACCTTCAATAAAGAATAAAGCAATGTGCAATAAAGAATTTTCTATCTATCTCTGTTTCCATTTCCATTTTTTTGTTTTCCATTGACAGCATCTGTACAATACAATACAATACAATAATACTTTATTAAACACCATACATAACAACCTTAAAAAAACTTACAAAAAAAGGTAGAATAAAGGGCGGCCTTATCACATTAAGTGATTTCTTCCAGGCTACCTTAGGATGGACAGGAATCAAAGGAGCGAAATTGCGATTGGTGTTATTACAACTTACGTACTATAAACAACATCTGTAGTGTGGTGTTTGAGCAGGTCGGCCTGGAGGGGGCGGGTTCGGTTCCCGCGGCAGGACAAGTATTTGTGCACAGAAAAAACAAGCGATAATGAAGACGCCTGCCATGCGTGTATTCTCAGATATACTTATAACTGTATTTCCATTGATGACGATGATGAGGAGAAGAACAAAATTGCACAGACAACAAATAAAATGAGTTGTGAAATAATCAAAAAATCGGGACGAAAGTCTTAAGCTCTACTTTGTATTGCTGCATCTTTGCAATCTAACGAGATTTTAAGCGATCCATGTTTTATTGTCAAACGCAATGTTATATGTGAGGTGAGTGTTACTCATGACGTCAAATAACAATAATAGTAATAATAATAACGCCCGACGATCACAGACATAGATCCTGGACCCTAACTAGGATTCCCAGACTCAGAACATGTATTTGCGCTTTTTTTCTGTGCACAAATACTTGTCCTTGGGAATCATAATCCTCCGGGTTATGAGCCGACCTGCTCAACCACCACACTACAAAGGCTGTCAAATCAAATTGATCTTATCATCCGGCAAAAATACGCACTTACCACATTTCTACTCTGAAGATTAAATGCACCCGTTTTGGTAAAAATATTATTGATGTAAACTAAGGCCATAATTTCTGAACGCGTACAATTCTGAGGAAGTTTAGTGCCTACAGATATAATGATGAAGATAACAAAAGATTCCATAGAAATCACAATCGGAAATATTGTATTGAATTGATAGCCTTAACCATGACCACTCTCTCGGTCATAAATCAGTGTAGTTTTAGTTTTGCGGAAAGGCTCTAAAATTCCTTTTATTTAATCCTTCATAATTTTCCTCGTAATCATTATCCCCTTACTAACAGACATTGTGTAGCGATACAATAGTTATATTGTATTTTGTTTCTCTCTATCAAGTATAAAATAGGCAAAGATAAAACAGGAGAAAACACTGAGTAGTCTACTGATACACGGTGTTTATTAGTAAAAGGGTTAAATGCCAAAGCAATATTAAATATAAATAAATAAAATATGTGTAGACATTTCACACAGCACCATCTAGCCCCAAACAAAGCAAAGCTTGTACTATGGGATCCAGATAACTGATACAATACTTATATACTTTTTGTTTGTAAATGCATACATAGAATACAATATAAACACCCAGACATATAACAAACACAATCACACTAATGTTTGTCCTGGGTGGGAATCGAACCCACAACCTGCAGAAAGCAGGGACACTACCAACTGAGCTATCGGGCCAGTCAAAGTAGCTATTATACCTACAACTACATTAACGCCGATATTAAAGCTTTTCCTATCTTTAAATATACTTAAAGTTTAATAAATAGTGTATAAGTAAAACTAGCAAACAATTTAATCCTACAAACATTTCTAAACGTGTTAAAACCTGAAACGTGCTTCTAAACAAATCTCATTAAGCCTACACCTTGCAAATGCAAATATCATAATTTACAGTATTCCCCTCTCATTCACATCTGTATAGGTAGACAAGGTAAGCCGATACGAGCATTGGTTTCATATGAACATAATTGTCGAATACAGATGTCGTGCCCAACCGAGATTAATTCTAACAAGGGACGCACTATAATTATACGGGTTGTGGTCTGTCTAAGGCATAAGAAATAACTAAACTTAACCAAAATTAAACCAAATTTTACAACACTAAGCTCAAACTCCTTTTTAAATAATTAACGTTTTTTTTTTGTATGGCTACACACTTTTGTGTATTTAGCCAGTGTCAAGTAATTGATAATTTATCGAGTTAAGTAATATATATGTATGTCAAGTCAAGTCAAGTCACAGTCCAAGTCATCAAGTCAAGTCATAGTCTAGTCTAGTCAAATCATACTCCTAGTAAAGTGGTGGCCACTTTACCAGAAGCTTCTATGGAGTTTTGGAAACAACACGAAAAGATACGTTTCACCATCACTATAAAACTTTCCCACACTCATGCCTGTAATCCAGCACTTAACGAATAAAATGCCAACAATTTTATGCACTAACACTGAAAATAACACAAGTTTTGGAAAATAATAACAACAACCAAGTAAAACATGCGTAAAAAAATTTACTTAAACTTGGAAATCGTTTCACGCTGCTGCTCGTAACTTGAACACTAAACCAATAGACCGTGTATTAACACACGTAGGCGCGGATCGCGGCAGATCACGTGATCGAGCTTAATCCTATTGAGGTAGCACACACGGCTGTAATCTAGGGATCAAATGATCAGTGTAGACTACAGTGCTAGAGAGTATTTCCTTTCCATATTTACGATACCTATGTAAAAATATTTTGTAATCTTCAAAGCAATATTTGCCTGACCAACCCAAAAAGTTACCACAATATAGTTTCTTAAGATTTTGGTATCGATTTTATTATATGGTTGTTGTTGGTGGTATGGTTAAGAGTCTAATTAAGGACCCAAGAACTACGAGGACCATAGTGCACCCACACAGAACAAGTATTCGCGCTTTTTTCTTATCCTGTCGCGGGATTTGAACCCGCCGCCTCCAGGTTATGAGCCAAGTTGCTCAAACACCACACCACAGAGGCTGTCAAACCGACCATTGTCATTGTGACTTGAGAAGTTGGTTAGAAGCTTCAATTTAGTTATGAAAATATTATTGCATAATAATTATTTTATTGTAATTAACTTTTCTTTTATAACAATTCCTGGCCGTGATGATTGGTCACAGCTGCTATTTGTATATATAGGTATGTAACGGTATTTTTTTTCGCAATAGTAAGTCAATATTATTTTATTCATACCATTCAGATCATTACCAAGTAAGTACACCTTCCACTCGGAAATCAACTAAAATCACCACCGTCCTAACATCGTGTGATATGTAAATGTATGGAAATACAGCCAGTCTGTCTGTACGTCCCATGACCTCAGGACCCGAACTAGTCCCAAACATAACCCTAACCCGTAACTTTACGTTAGTTACGTAATGCAGATGTGGGCTTAAAATTAATATGTTTGGACTCGATTATCATTTGGAATTTGCGTGTCTTGGAAAGTTATTCGAGTCCGAAGGATAGAACCAGTATTAAGTGTATATATATAATCGTGTATGTGCATGTATATATATTTATATATGTTTAATGAGAATAGATAAAACTAAAAAACTTATGACATCCCGTTGGTGGAGGGAACAGTGCCCAGAATGCTGGCAACATTACCACGTTAAATGGCAATGCTTACTTTTTGTGCAAAATAAAAGCCATCATTCTGGTTACCTGATGCCTCCACCAAACGTTTGGCCAAGTCCTGTATAATACGTTTATTTAATATTTTTATTTTATGTCTAGTTTAGTGTTATTTTTTTATGAGTAGAAAAGTGAGAATTATCTTTTTATTAGTAGAAAAGGTACAATGGATTTCATAAAATTTCTCAAAATCCTCTATGTGGAATAAAACAAAGGATACGCTTGGTGGTAAAGCTTAAGGTTTTGCGATGAGGCCAGATAAGATAGATCGAAACGGAGGGAAACAAAAATTGAATGGAATAAAGAGGAACAGAGTGGAATGGACTGGAAGAGAAGAATATAATTAGATAAAGTGGAATATAAATGGATTCATTTCCATTTGTCATCAGCCACCTAGTATTGTAGTTAGTAAAATTACGGAGCAAATGAGACTTTAATAAAGTTAAAAAAAAAGATATATGACCTAATCTTACAATCTAGTAGTCTTATTCAAAGACTGTGCTGATATAGGCAGCCGTGTTGCTTATTATCAGGCGAGCAACTAGCTGGTCATGTTATTCTTAAGATAAAAAATATCCATGTAACATATGTCTGGCAGAAATAAACAAAATAAATATATTTACAATCACTTTCTTTTTGCCATGAAAAGAAAGTGTAGGTGTACCAAACATGGAAAACAAATCAATAACAAAAAAACAATATCACTAAAACACCCCTTCAATCATAAAAAACCTTCAGGCGCAAATACAATATTGCAGAGATGTGATAGGGATGTGATATTGACATTCGATATAACGAATCGAATGTTACTCGATTATAGAGTTTGTAGATAACGCCTACTGCCGGCGTTCTGATACGTATCCGAATTAATATTATCGATACTATGTGGGCAACTCGTTACGTGTGGCTGTGGAGTTAAGTCAAATTAGATGTGGCATTTTTATTGGAGTGAAAACTTTTTTTTTTTACTTCGAACTTGTCTAGTCATTTGACCACGCTCTCACCTGATGGAAAGTGACGATGTAATCGAAGGTGTAGCATGCTAGCCAAGTAAATACCTATTCACTTGTCTCTTGAACACGCCCGGGTCATATTTCGCTTGAAACACAGACGCTGGCAGGGCATTCCATTCCTTAGCAGTTCTAATTAAGAACGTGGAATCAAACCGCTTGGTAAGAATAGGTGGTATTTTGACCACGAAAGAATGGCGCTTAGCCGAGCGTCTAGTAGTCCGGTAGTGGAATGGTGATGGGAGAATGAGATCATGCAGTTCTTGTACGCATTCATCGTGGTGTAATCTGTAAAAGACCGACAGACTTGCCACCTTACGTCAGTATGCTAGGCTCTGGAGCCTTTCAAAGTGTCATCGTCAATGAGCCTTTTGGCACGCCGTTCAATCGAGTCCAGAGCTTCAAGCTGGTACTTGACAGAAAACTTCTTTAGAAGCGTTGAGCACTTTATGGTAGAATTAAAATCGTGAAACTCGCGTCATTGTCACAAAACGATTTCGATGAGCTATATGAATACTGTGTATATAAAATATGCGTACTTTTGAGAGGACAAAAAGCGTGAACCTCGCGTCATCGTCACCGCATGCTTCCATGAGCTATATGTCACAAGACGGCAATCCCCAAAGACGACGCAATTTTTTAAAGTGTATTTCAATTATTATTATATATTATATTTATATTCATTTAAAAATAATGTTGCATCTTACATAGGAAAATACATTTATCCAATTTTAAAGTTGGGTATTATTAATTCTTGATTATATTTTGATATTGTTAAAATATATTTATAATAAGTAAAACGTATAATAAATAATAATAATATCTATAAACTACACGATGAGCAATGAATATTGAGATTTTTTGAATGATAAAGCGTTAAATAATCAATGATTCATTGATTATTTAACGCTTTAGCTTATTACTGACAAAGCCACATCCAAAGTTCGTACTGATTCACGTGCTCCTTGGCGAGAATATTAGATGGATTCAATTTCCGAGACAACCGTATATTGATATGTGATTGCTTTTCTGCTAATGTGTTTTAAATGTTTGTGGTACCATACATAATTTTAGAGGGATACAAATGTATTCAAAAGCAGTTCTTAAGAAACCTGGACATAAGACTAAATGTAGTTTTTTTTAATCTTTCAACAACAGTATTTCCAAAATTGTAGGGCTTATTATTTTTTATGCTATAGTTAGCAACCAAGTGTAAGGCTAACCGATGGTAAGAAGTGATAGCCTATGGACATACGTTGGCAACACTAGACGTGCGTTTTTTGCCCTTAGTATTGATATATGTATGTGTATTTGTATTATGTATAGTTGTAGTATGAATATAGTAATTTTTATTTTATAGCACCACCGTCCATGCTCATTGATCTCTCTGTCCAGCCGAAGGTTGTCTAGAAAAGATCTCTTTTTAGCGATAAGACCGCCCATTGTAACCTAATTATAAGCTTTCCTTTTTTGTATTTCGTCATCTTGGTGTCAATAAAAAGTTTATCTATCTATCTTATAATTTCATACTACTAATGTATAAAAACACTTTAATACACCTAGTTTAAGTTCTAGTATGTAAGTCAGTGTATCAATGATATATCACTGATTAAACCACTACGAATAGCCTTAACTTTAATTATAGGAATCACAGCTTCTTAAATCCAATACAAAATCATAAAGCAATCTACAGACGCGGTCGGACGCGTGGCCTGTGACGTAATAGTTAGGTAGATTTCCTTAATTCCGTTTCCCAAAAGTACTAATATCCAAATCTCATATCAAACAGGCACTATACAGATGTGTACAGCATACTAATACGTTATAATTGAACGTAGCTGTCCAACTTCAGCGGACCAACTTCACGTGGACACAGGAGGCAGGCGGCGTTGTTAGGCAACTCCTAATCCTTATTCTGGATGTTTCAATATCAAATCACGATAGAATTGATACAGGAGTTATTGTTCCAATCTGCTGTAATTTTAATAAAGTTAGACACGTTCTTTGTTGATTATTTAAAATCATAAAGAGTTCACTCATTCAGTCATTGTCGAATTACGAAAAATGAGTTTTCCAACTTATAATTCAATTAGGCATTGGATGATTTTGTAGGCCTTCGAATAAACTTTACAAGTACTGAGAAGAATTAATTATTCATTTATCATATTTCGTGGTACTTAATACCCCTTGTACTACCTAATTGTATTTTAAGGTACTTTTGTATCTTTTTTTTTATTTTGATGTGCCAAAAATTACCTATTTAATTATTAATGAAGATATGGTGACTTTTAAACAGGTATAGATTCAAAATCAAACTGTTATCGAGATTAACCAACCAGAATAAGCATCCGCAATGAGAACATCACAAATCTCACGGATTCGATACTTGTCATTCGATATACAAGCATTATACATACATTATGATGAATGAAATGCATAGAGATGTTTTAGTTGCTAACAATTTTGGCGCCCAACGTGGGACTAAATGTCAACATATATCTTTATTCTTATATTATTATAAGATATAAATAAAATAAAACGAGAAATTAATATAATCATTAGTATGGCTATGCATATTTTGGCTGATGCCTCAAAATATTTTTGGCGCCCAATATGGGGAACTTTATAAAGATTGTTACTTATACAGAAGCGTTAATGCTGAATCCAAGATAAGGATATCCTTGTATTGGATTCAGCATTAACGCACCAATATGACCTTACTGTACTTTTCTAACTGTTACTCTAACAGTCCTCTTAAAACTACCTAGTTTTACCAATAACAAATAACTATAATAACTAATAACACCAATTTTACACATATATATATTTTTGTAAATAGTTTGTTAATGGGCATAGTTACATTTCATACCATATTTTTTTTTAGTTTGTGCGAAAGGTTTCTTATAAGTTAGTTCTTATAGGTTTGTTAATATTAATAATTACCAATAACAAAGTTAAAAACAGTTTGAGTACCTACTCAAACTGTTTCTTAACTTTGTTATTGGCATTCAAGGTGATTCAGTATAATTATGCAAGTAGTAGCTTAAGAGAAAACCGATAAATGTTTATTATTAACACGTACACTACTACTGATGAAAAAGATTATTCAGTCAGACCAATAATTAAATAATGAATTGCAATGTTAACAGATCTGTAAACATAATGATAGAGTAACCAAGAGAATGACGTGTACAAATCAATCAGGCAGTCTCAATGCTCAATCATTGGACTCAGATGTTTGCGTGAGGGATGTCTGCGTACGATTATGCAGCACAGATTGCATACGATCCAAGACGGGGGACCGTGTTCAGATTCGAACGAGCGTCGTTCGCATAGCGAGGACTGGGAAACGGTATGTAGAATGGAGCTGTATTTTACAGACAGTGGTGATTCAAGTATGTTGTAAATTGGCGGTATCTTGAATTTGGTTGCGAACATCAACAGCTTGTAAACCGGTTTATGAATCAGTTTCTTCAAGACATTCTCAGAGTAAATGATTCGTCCACGTGATTCAGTAAGTTTTGAATCATATTTACAAATCTTATTTTTATAAAAGTTCTAATAAAATAAGAATACCCTAAAAAAAAAAAACATTTTAGTTATTAGAGGGTGATAAAATATTTAAAAAAATTTAACCGACTTCTACATTTTAGATTATTTATTTTCCCTTTATATTTATTGTTACTCAACTTAGAGAAGTATGAAAATTTCAGCTCATTGGACACCGAGAAGTGCTGACCGAGATTTTTCTCAATTTCCTTGAGATTCCATCATCAGATCCTGACTTGATGATAATGAGACCACCGAGTATACCCTTTTAAAATAAAAATATATTTTTTAATAGGTTCAGAAATGGCACTAATGTCGATGAACATACACAAAAAAAAATACATACAGACAATCATAGTACCTCTTTCTTTTTGGAAGTCGGTTATAAAAGATACTGTACACAAATTCTTATAGAAAATAAAAATTTGCAATATATTTGGACAAAAATAAAAATTAAACTTTTATCTAATATATACTCAAGTCAAATTATCACAAACATTACCCCATATACTTAAGCTTCAAGAGCTCATTCTAACTTCATAATGTCCACATAAGTGGGTACTAAAGCCAACTAACAATGTAAGAAAACATCGCAAATTCCATGCTGACAAAGCCCACCTCTATTAAAAATGTTTATTGCAAACAAAATATCTCACAGTTAAGGTATTAAGCTTTAGGACTTTCACACTTATGCTTGTCTGACGCAGGAATGACTGCGATGCTGTGAGCGTTTTATAGCAGACAGGTATTTGTGGCACAAAAGTACATAGTTACTACTCATATATCCTAACTTCAAAAATGTTTAATGTATTTAAGTAGAAACTCTAAGTAATATGAATAAAATATAGCATAATATTTAAAACACAAATAAACCCTTGTTATCTGTGTTTTAAAAATACAAAATTTACGTAAAAAAAACCTATAAAAATAAGATGAATGAAGAATTTAACGAATACAACAACATAGTCTTTCCCCATGAAAAAGCTTAATTTTTTTTAGATGTGATTATATTGAATGATATGTTTTACGACATAAATAAGTTTCAGTTTCAGAAACAAAAAAAAGCAAAATTGTTAATATGTGTATAAAACTGAACATCGATTCAGACATTTTGGAGTGAAAGGCAAACAAACAAACAGAAAACATTTTACTTATAAGGAATGAAATTAGTAATAGATTATAAGTCATTAAAAAATCCTTGCAGTGCAATATAATAGGTCTTTACCTATGAAATTGCCGTATTGCAGTACAGACTTTTTCAAACAAAAAAAAGTTTTGATTGGCTATGAATTCTAAATTCAAATTAATTTTGTTTTAAAAATATGACATTCTATTTACAATATAAGTCTTTTGTTTATTGATTAGCGTTGTATTTTCATTACATTTCAACATTTTTCCTCATAATGGATACTTTGAAATTTCGTGTAATTATGGAATACGAGTTCCGTCGTGGCACCAACGCGGCACAAACGACACGTAACATCAACGACGTTTACGGAGAGAACTGTACAAACGAACGTACAACCCGTTATTGGTTTGCTCGGTTCCGTTCTGGGAATTTTGACTTGAAAAATGAACCTCGTAGTCGTCCGGAAACTTTGGTCAACAATGATCAATTAAAGGCGATTGTGGAAGCTGATGAATCTCAATCTACAGCTGAGCTGGCAGCAGCTTTTGATGTTAGCATCAAAATAATATTGGTCCATTTGCGACAGATTGGCAAGATAAAAAAGCTTGATAGATGGGTGCCCCACGAACTTAACGATCGCCAGCGCAACGTACGCGTCGAGACTTGCCTTGCGCTGCTTAACAGGCACAGAAATGAAGGAATTTTGAACCGAATTGTTACGTGCGACGAAAAATGGATTCTTTTTGACAATCGAAAGCGCTCAGCAAGTTGGTTAGATCTTGGTTCGGTACCAAAGCAATGTGCAAAACGAAAAATGACCCCTAGAAAGGTGATGGTCACAGTTTGGTGGTCTAGTGCTGGTGTGATTCATCATAGCTTTTTACAAAACGGCGAGAGCATTACTGCAGATGTGTACATTGAAGAACTGACCACAATGATGGCGAAACTCGCACGTCTGCAACCAGCTTTGGTCAATCGGTCGTCTCCATTGCTACTTCACGACAACGCGCGACCCCATACTGCACCACAGACCGTCTCTAAGCTGCATGAGTTGGGTTTGGAAGCTCTCCCTCATCCGCCATACTCACCAGATCTTGCGCCTACCGACAATTACTTTTTCCAAAATTTGGACAACTTTTTAGCGGGAAAAAAATTCAATTCCCGAGAGGCAGTACAAAACGCCTTTGAAGAGTTTGTTGTCTCCCGTCCTGCTGATTTTTTCAAGAAGGGCATCCATAAACTGCCACAGCGTTGGCAAAGATGCATTGATTGCAGGGGTGATTACTTTGAATAAAAAAAATAAATAAGTTCGAAAAAAAAATACTTTAACTTTTTTCAAACAAAACGGCAATTTCATAGGTAAAGACCTTTAATGTTTTTTTATGTTGACATATCATTTTAACAATTATTGTGTTAACATTATGTATGTTGTTAAGATTTATGTTTGTTTTATCATGATACTTATTTGACTTCTCTCTATCATTTCTTCTTTTCATTCACATTGGTTCTAGCAAGCCAAAAAATGATAGAAGAGAAAGAAAAGTCGTTATGTACAAGAATCCTAACAAGTTGTCTGATGATGAAAGGATCTCCAAGGATATCCACCTCAGTTTTTAAATACAATCTTCATCAATTTTCATCATTGACATACATACCGTGATCATGCGAAAGCAAACCTACTTAACAAGTTCAACCACCCACGTCCACAGCACGCTAGTGTGATAGCGCCAAACTATGTTAGTATACGGCGTTAATGCAATTTAATCGGCGTGCGCGCATCACGAGTTGCGCCCACGCGTGATTCCCTCTACACGGACGGTAAGGTATGTGTACCCACGTTGTGATAGCGAGGCAAAACTAATAGATATTTTACTTCATATAAAGTGGCGATTTAGCTCATTATTAGTTAGTAATTAAATTAGTATTAGTTTTAATCAGCTATGATTAATTAGGACGTAGTAAATATACGCTGTACCCATTAACGTAGCGCTACCTTTTCTTTGGGCAGATTCGGAAATGGTTGTCCAGGTAAGGACTATCAAAACGAAAATATTCTTTGTCCCTTTATCAGAAAAGTACCACCATACCAAGTTTAGTTTAGATTTAGTACAAGCGTTATAGAATCAAAAACACTATTAAAGGTGCTTCGTGATAAATTCTATAGGCAGACGAGCTTTTTTATAGAACCTAAAATCCTTTAATTATATGATCATCATCAGTCTAAAGATATCTAACTACAAAACATAAGCCTCTCAGAGGCTGCTTGCTTCTTGCATTCAATCCTTTCCACAGTTTAACCAGGCCGTTGGTCCACCTAATTAGTGGGGGGCCGGCCAAATGCTGCGTCTTTCAGATCGTGGTCTACACTCTAAAATCTTCCTTCCCATCGGAAGTTGGTATTAAACTACTAGCAAATACCAAAGCAATGTGCCATGTTGAGTTTGAAAACGATTTTTGACAGCAAGTTCACTTCGTCTCTTGAATTCCATTGCACGATTTTCCGACTATTCGCAGTGCCACGCAACCATTACCGGTTAGCTAAGCATATCTTTCACTGGAAAATACTCTTAACAAAGTATGCACATGCAAATGTAATTTAAACAAATGCGCATGCGACAGTGTGTGAGAATGGCGAGATAATCGGGTGGACGGCGTGCGTTTAGTTTATTGTACGAGATTTGTTCGCTAGCGTGAGTGCATGGTTCTTGTGATGTTGGTATATTTGGTTTTATATTTTACTAGTTGCGCACCGCGGTTTCACCCACGGATAAATAGTATTTTAATTATCTAATCATCCCCCAGGAAAATTTCAGTTTTCTGGGATAAAATGTAGCCTATATGTTAATCCAGTGTATAAGCTATCCTGGTACCAAATTTCATCCAAATCTATTCGGCCGTTTGAGCGTGACGGTAACAAACATACACACAAACACACATACAAACTTTCGCCTTTATAATATTAGTGTAAAGTGTGATAGTGTGACTTTTTTTATGGCGTCCAACGATTTTTTTATTAAAATTCAATCAACTCAGGCGTGACTTTACAGAAGTTCATCTTAAATATAAAAAGATACCGGAATTACACCAGATATTTGTTTCATTCTGCATTTGCAGCCTTATTAATAAACGGGTATTAGTCTCGAACTAATTACTTCAGCTTTTGTCCTTTTTTTGCTACTGGAATATTTAGCTGGCTCGAAAGAGACAAAAGATGGTGTAACTAGTCTGAAGCTAGTTCGTGTTTATTAATAAGGCTGTTGGAGTTTACCTTTTTTTTTGCAGGATAAAAATGCTAACAGCATCGAAATTTTCTCACAAAAATCACACTTTGTGGTCTCTAGACCTCCCCCTATATAATTTTCCCTAGTTACATGATGCTAAGTCTATGCCTCCCAATAAAAGAGGGGGGGAGGCATAGACTAACTTCACTTTTTGGCGGCGATACTTGAGATGGGGATGCATTCTGTAACGGGCGGTGATAGACTAAGGTTAGTATTAGATTTATTAGTGATGTTATGTAGTGAATGTGAATATATTTTATCAGTTAAATAGTTCATGTATTGTTTAATATCGTTCTGTTTCTGAGGTGCATAACGGCTGATGGTTAATAGATCATTGCAATACTTTTTTTTAAATTATTATTATTATAAACATAGACGTATTTTATTCTAATATCAATTTTACTGCACCGCTACCATTTCTTTTCTTGCACATCCAGGTTGACTGGTAGATAATGCTTCATAGCATTAAGTCCTCCTTGTACATTATTTTGTGCTAAATAAATAAATACTAAATGAAAAGCTAAATATTTCTGGATAGTTCACACAGCGTCATCTAGTCCCAAAGCAAAGGTTATAAAAATGTGTAATTCCATAGCAATACGCATGACTGACCCTATAGCTGAGTTGGTAGTAACCCTTCTGAACTGTGGGTTGTGGGTTAGATTCCCACCCAGGACAAACATTTGTGTGATGAACATAGGTGTTTGTTCTGTGTCTGGGTGTTATATTGTATTCTATGTATGTATTTACAAACAAAAAGTAACTAATATTGTATCAGTTATTTGGTCCCATAGTACAAGCTTTGCTTAGTTTGGGGCTAGATGGCGCTGTGTGAAATGTCTACACATATTATTTATTGTTATTATTGCTTGGCTTAATTAATTAATAGTAGTACTCATTATAGTAGATGTACTGACTCTGATTGTGATTGTACAGTACATCCACTTAACTGTTCTATAGCCGGTTTGCACAAGGACAGGAGTTGCGATTTGGCATGCTTCGGGCTAGATTAGGGTGCGTGCACACAGACCGTCAAACTGGGAGTGAACATGTTTGTACTGTTCAGTGCATAAGTTTTATTTAGTAATTTATTAAAGACAAAATGTTGTTGTTGTAGTCTAATATTTATTTCGTGGAAGTTCTTAATTAGTAGAAATTTTGATTGAATAACAATAATTGGTATTCTATAAAAGTGTTTAAGCCGTCTTCAATTACTTTAATTTAATAATAAGAAATGATTGGATCATATTATACATTATTGTGCATTTATAGTATAATCAAAAAGAATTTTCTAAATCGGTTTGTATATGACGAAGTATTGAGGTAGCAAACATTTACAAAATACAAAGGACCTCATGTTTTTTTTTTTTAAATTAGTTGAAATTAATCAGCTAATAAAACTTATTCGATAAATTTATACAGTGATAAAACGGTTAATAAAGTTTACGAATCTATTGCCAGTCTGTATTAAAGTTAGACCGCTCCCTGTTTCTCGTACGTTTGTCAAACTCGTGTCAAGTTAACATGCCAATTCTTTTTTGGCGGGAAAGCGAAAAAGATCGCCTCACCGCATTGTATTATTTTCCAAAACTTCTGTTATTTTCAGTGTTAGTGCATAAAATTGGTGGCATTCTATTCGTTAAGTGCTGGATTACAGGCGTGAGTGTGGGAAAAGGGTATAATGATGGTGAAACGTTTCTTTTTCGTGTTGTTTCCAAAACTCCATAGAAGCTTCAAGCAAAGTTGCCACCACTTTGCTAGGAGTATGACTTTGACTAGACTATGACTTTACTTGATGACTTCGACTGTGACTTGATACATATTTGCGTGAAATATCATTAACTTGATTAATTATCAATTACTTGACACTGGCTAAATACACAAATGTGTGGAGCCAAAACAAAAAAAAAAAATATTGCATGTAACTTTTCTCTTCGCCTGTTCAGTAAACTCTGGCTGGAACACTCACCCGCAACGGTGCGTAGCTGATTGTCCTATTAACGTACAGGCTACGCCTACTCATGACAAGACAATTGATATTAGGTGGCTATACCTTCTACTATCAAATATTTCGAAATAGTTACGATATGTGTGTAACTTTTGTAGTTACGATATTTGGGTAACTATTGTAGTTACGATATTTGTGTAACTTTTGTAGTTACGATATATGTGTAACTTTTGTAGTTACGGTAATTGTGTAACTTTTGTAGTTACGATATATGTGTAACTTTTGTAGTTACGATATATGTGTAACTTTTGTAGTTATGATATTTGGGTAACTTTTGTATATGCGACATTTGTGTAACTTATCTTTAGATAAACAATTCGAAGGGATATATTATTTAGTAGTAGGTTAGGGTAAAACATCATCTACTAGATTCTTCATGACTTGTATTCTGTGAAATGAGTTTCGCAACAGCGCTTTGTTTTTCTTTCGGATTTTAATTGTACCCCGTCGCCTTCTTTAAAATTTGTATTGGTAACAAATAAAAACAGATATAAATAATAAAGGTGTTATTGTAATTTAGAAGAGTTTTAGTAATTTATTGTAAATTTTTCGCTTTAGGTACGTTTTATTTTGTACACATTTGACATGACGATCTAGTCGTTTGCGTCACAGTTGCCCATATCCGATGCAGTACCACCCACAACTCCAAATCATAAGGTTTTGCATGATACTGCCCGCGCACGTCATCCTTTGTCCTAACATGCCATTGGTCTTTACCGACCTTTTTAGAGGCACCGGGTGGAACGCCTGTCATTCAGAGCATAAATCTGGACAATATAGGGTTTGTACGCTACTGCTTGGCGGAAGAATATTTTGGAAAGCCCATATTTATGGGAATTAATCTAGAGCATTTTAAAACTATATAGTTTAAATTTAGAAAAAATGTAGTGATTGTTTTTAAAATGAACAAAAAGTAAAGGGATAAACATTAAAATTAAAAAAATATCTCGTTTTTGTTCTTTAGAATAAAATCCGCGCAATATAACTTTTATATAAGAAATCGAAAACTTTTTGGGCCTCCTACAAACTAGAAGCTTCATTTCGGAGACCAATAACAATTTTTAATTTATTCGCAGTTTTGAGTTATGAAATTTTAATGAGATAGCAGAGATTATGAGTCTGAAAGTCATTTCCCGGGCGAAGGAGAGCACAAAAAAAGGATTGCTTCAGTCGTAGCGTTTGTTAGACTTGGGCTATGTAATCAGCGGGATAAAATTTTCATTTCCATTTATTATGCTCGAGTAAATATTCTTATAAAAAATTTGATTTATTATGCTTGATAAAATTACGCCTAAAATTAACAGAAGGTTAATAAAAATAATAGATATATAAAACGAAATTGGGTTTGTTCGAACACTTATAACTCGAGAATGGCAAGACAGATTTTTATGATTTTTATTTGTTGTATTTATCTCCGCTCCGAATAGCAGAATAACTATTAAAACATTGGAAAATCGAATAAAAAAAGTTGTTACCCGCGGGTGAAACCGCAACTATTAATATAATATAATTAGGTACAAGCAAAACGTCAAAAATAATTTGCAAACTGTATGTTTGTATGATTTTGCTACGTAGGTAGAGGAAATTGCGTGATACCTACTCACGTAATTTCCATATTTTTATATGGTACAGGTACCTTGAAATTTGTAATGCCCAAAAATATCTATTTATTGCAAAGACTTTAGTCAATGTTTTTGATCACATAAAGACGAATGAAGCCGTTATTAATTTTCCAATATGAAATATATTTTTGTACAATAGATAGTATTTCATTAGAATTAGTGGCTAAAAATTGACCCCGTAAAGACGTTTAAAAATTTTTCAGTGGTTTATATATGATGCATTGTTTTATTAATTCTAAGAAATATTTCTGGTTAAGCAATACAAAACCAAAGCTCCATAAACAAAAAAAAATCACATAAAGCCTCATCACCTTTTACTCACGTATCTCATGGCCCCAAATTTCAGCCAGTACCAAGCATTTCGAGGGCAATCCAACATTGCAGTTTCGGGTTGTGTGCCGCTTAACCAAATTTTATTTCTGTTTTTTGTTTTGATTTTTGTTTGTTTATTATTTTAGTTCTCGTTACGTCTCGCCGTCGGATTGCTTGTGGAGTGTATTCTTGATACAAAATATGTAGCATATTTTTTTATTTCGGTACTTATAATATCTGTACGCAAAACATCAAAATTGTTTAAACGTGGAAACCAGCCTTTAAGTAAAAACCACTTCTCAAAACGTAGGTTGACAATACCTACATTCGTAATTGTCAGATTGTTCGTTACGCAAAATGTCCATTTTGCAAAATATCAGTTTCCCAAAATTTTGAGAAACTGATATTTAACGAAAATGATTGAAACGCGGTCTATTTGTTTCTTTAACAAACAAATAGACAGCGTTTCACTTTTATATTTAAGTAAGCAGGAACTATGCAACTTTCTTAATAAAAGTCTACCATGGAACGAAACTTTTTGCTATATTCCTCATTTTCTGAATTGTAAAATGGGTGTCTTCAAATCCTTACTGAATACGCACTGTCCTCGGATATAACTTGCTTATAATCAGCTCAAACATAAATATACTAGCTTCTGCCCGCGGCTTCACCCGCGTGGCCTATAGGAAAATAATTCAACCACCCATTTCATCCTTTTAGAGGTGGAATTTATAAAAATCCTTTTTTAGTGGATACCTACACTTTACAAAGAACACACTCTCCAAATTTCAAGTCTCTAGGACCAGTGGTTTAGGCTATGCGTTGATATATAAGTCAGTCATTCAGTCAGTCAGGATTTTGAATGTTATATGTATAGATTATAATAAAAAAATAATAACCAAGATCACTCATTTACAGAATTTTTACCTGCTATTTTAAATAAATATAAGTAAAGTCTGTTATAATTTTAACCGGTTATAAATACCACAAATCCTAATTCTGTAAATACGCAAATCTCAGCACACGGCGGTGGCCGACGGTTCTGTAACTCATAAAGGGTTCTGTATAATCTCCCAGAGTGCGGTGTGTGACACGAACCCATTGTTTGTAGGTTTTGTTATAAATTTGCTGTTTTATTGCTTCTAAATACGACAAAATATAATAATTACACAATAAGGTACTATTTATGAACAAAGTCTTTACAAAACTGAACAAGTAAATTTTAAAGAGTTTAGTTCGAGACGTGCACTGGTAAATTATTAAATTCATTAATATGCAGTATGCCGACGTTACACCAGTGAACTTCGATGTCAGCCCGCTGACAGTATTTTTTTTAGATAGCTGTAAGCTATTATTATAGCATAGCCTACAGCTATAACTATCGCTGTTGTTATCACTGTTGCTATCGTTGTTGCTATCGTTGTTGCTATCTCTGTTGTTATTGCTGTAGCTGTCGCGGTAGTTCTTGCTGTAGCTGTCGCGGTAGTTCTTGCTGTAGCTATAGCCATAGTCGTTGCTGTAGCTATAGCTGTTGCCGTGGCTATCAGTGTAGCAATTGCTATAGCTATTGTTGTAGCTATCACGTAATTGTCGCCGTTGCTATCACTGTTGCTATAGCTGTTACTGTGGCTGTCACTGTGGTTCTGGCTGTAGCTATAGCCATAGATGTTACTGTAGATATCACTGTAGCTGTTGTTGTCGATTTAGTTATCACTGTAACTATCGTTGTCGCTGTTTCTATCACTGTAGCTATCGCTATAGCTATTTCTGTAGATATCGCTGTAACTATTTCTTTTTTTTTTTTAATGATATAATGGGCATGCGTTTGACAACAACTCACCTGATGGTAAGCGACGAAGTTGTCTAAGGTGGAGCACGCTTGCCCATGAGATGCCTATTCACTCTTGACTTAAAAAGACCTAGGTTATATCCTGAAGGAAACACTGTTTTTGGGAGAGCATTCCATTCCTTGGCCGTTCGGACTATAAATGAGTCAGCAAAACGCTTAGTGCGGACTTGGGGTACACTAACAACGTAAGGGTGTGACGAATCACCAAGTCTTGTAGTTCTATGATGGAAAGGAGATGAAGGAATGAGTTGATGAAGGGCATGCGCACACTCTCCAAAATGTAGCCTATAGAAGACTGACAGACCGGCGACCTTGCGTCTATGCTCAAGGCTTTGAACTTTCCCTTTAATTAGTGTCTCATCGTTGATAAGCCTCTTAGCACGCCGCTCAATTGTGTCCAAAGTCGCAAGCTGGTATCGGGCCGAGCCATCCCACAGATGGCTACAGTACTCCATGCAGGCCCTGACCTGAGCTTGGTAAAGGTGAAGCAGCTGATTTGACGAAAAAAACTGCTTAACCTTAGATAAAACACCAAGCTTCTTTGCAGCTATCTTGGCTCTGGACTCAATAAAGCGACCGAAGTTTAGGGTAGATGAGATTTGGACACCAAGGAGCTCAAGATGATCGCTAAAAGGTACTGTTAAACCCTCAAAAAGCGGAGTGGTAGAAAGAGGTGTCTTTTTAGCAGAGAACACACAGGCCTGTGTTTTGGAAGCATTGAACTTAACCAAATTAGCAGCACCCCAATGGGATACTGCTTCAAGGATTAAGTTCATTCTTTTTAGCATCTCCTCCCTTTGTGCCTGTGTGGCACTTGCTCCAGCACGCGCGTCAGACAGGTATCTCTCCACAACAGTGCTATCATCTGCATAACCCAAAATTCCTGGCAAAAACAGGTCGTTGATATGCAGGAGAAACAATGTTGCAGAGAGAACCGAGCCCTGAGGAACACCGGCATTAATAGGCTTGAGATCTGACGAGCAGCCATCTACCACTACACGTATAAATCTCTCCGACAAAAAGTCGGAGATCCACGAGCATAAGCCAGGAGGGATGCCGTAAGCAGGAAGCTTACTCAAAAGACTCGCATGCCACACTCTGTCGAAAGCTTTTGATATATCAAGTGAGACAGCAACTGCCTCACCATGGTGCTCGATAGCTTCACCCCAAAAGTGCGTAGCGTAGGCCAGGAGATCCCCAGTCGAACGATTCCGGCGAAAGCCATATTGTTGGTCGCTGAGGATCTCATTGTCTTCCAGAAAGTTAAGAAGCCTAGCATTAAGGACACGCTCCATAACCTTACAGAAAATGGAGGTAATAGCTATTGGTCTGTAGTTGCTAGGCTCAGCTCGGCTTCCTTTCTTGGGGACAGGCTGGACATTAGCAAGCTTCCAAGCTTTAGGCACAATACCGGTTAAGAGCGAGAGACGATATAGGCGAGTCAAAACGGGAGAAAGCTCAGGTGCGCAGCTTTTTAAAACCACCGCTGGAATACCATCGGGGCCACTGGCCTTGTTGACATCCAGGCCACGAAGAACTTTAAGAACCTCCACCTGCCTAACTGAAATATCAGGCATTACAGAGCCGTGATGGGGCAGGGTAGGTGGAACCTCAAGACCCGGGTCCAGACGCGAGTTTTCAGCAAACAAGGCAGCAAAAAGATTAGCTTTAACAACCGCTGAGTGGGCCAACGACCCGTCAGATTTAACCAAAGGTGGCAGCGTAGGACGACAAAAGTTACCCTCTATAGACTTGGCAAGAGACCAAAAAGCCTTACTGCCCGATGGCGAAGCAGCTAATTTATCTCTTATACGGCCAATTCTATCAAGACGGGCACTCCGCATGGCTCGCTTACATGCCTTGGCAGCACGGTTAAAAACTTTTTTCTTGTCCGACAGTTGAGGATCCTTGCAAGCGCGTGCTCGAGCCCACTCTTGGTATGCGCTTTGTTTTTGTTGCTCAGCCAAAGCGCAGTCACCATTGAACCATGGACGAGCCCTAACGCCAACTGGTACATCAGAAAATGGGATAAAATATTCCATTCCCTGACGCACCACCTCGACTATTGCATCAGCGCAGATGGAAGGATCGTCAGTCTGAAAACATACCTGCTGCCATGGGTGTGAAGCAAAGAAGTGACGCATTTCGTCCCAATCCGCAGATTTATAACGCCACACCCGCCTATTACCTCTTGGGCTACAGTCAGGTGGTGAGAAACAGGAAATAGCCTTAATTAAGCAATGATCCGAGGTTCCAAGCGGAGACGTCACCGACACAGAGTACTTGTCAGGTTCCGACGCAAGGACAAGGTCTAAACAGTAAGCAGTGTGCCCGACTACATCAGGAATTCTGGTTGGCTGGTCAACCAACTGGGATAGGTTTGACGACAAGGCAAATCTACGAGCCTCTCTTCCTGCATGATCGGTATCTCGGTATGGGCACAACCACTCTTGGTGGTGAGCATTAAAGTCCCCCAAGAACACGATTTGAGCACGAGGATACTTATGCTGGACGATATCCGCGGTGTCACTCAAGTAATCGAAAAGCCTTGTGGTTTCCTGGTCACCAGTGTGAGAGCGGTACACTCCAGCGTAGATAACTTGATCTATTCCAGTATCCACCAAAGTCCACAATACAGAATACTTCGACCTTTCAAAATTACGAAGACGTTTCACACATATGTCGTCGCGAACATATACACACACGCCAGCCCGTGGCTTAAAATTGTGCTCAAGCGTAAAGCCAGGGTAGTCTAAATAGGCTACGTCAGATGGACAACGTATTTGGGTCTCAGTCAGGAAGAGCAAATGAGGCCTCTCAGTCTCGAGATGGTGGTGGACAGCGTTGAGATTTGAGTGCAAGCCTCTAATATTTGTGAGATGCACTTTTAGAGAGAGGACGTGCTTCTGCTGTGAAAACTTATTCCTTTTAATGTACTTTTTCAAGATAAGAGTGAAATGGGCGAACGAGTTGACGGAGACCAGGTGTTAAGCAGTTAACCCATGGAAAAAATAGAATGCAGGTTACGTTAGCGGAGGACTTGCGCGGAGACTGCGGGGACGCCCGAACCCCCCTAGAAGTGGCCATCGGTTCCTCTCCTCCGGTCGCCAGTCGGCCCGATGGAGCACCCTAGGATTTTTCACAGGCGGTGGGGCAGTGGCTTTCGTTGTTGGCTAATCAATTACTTGGGCCCCTTACAACCTGCGGTCGGCCAGCAGAGAACCGTTTCTTCGGATCCCGCTACCCTCCGAAACAAGGCCTCCAACGCAAACGCACGCTAAATCCAAAAACCGGTCTACACACTCAGCACAACAATCACCATCAACCCATCCAACGGCTTCCCTAGACAACACAGTGGAACACGACGAATCGCTTGGCACTGTGGCTTAGTCCAGGGGGTGGTAACTAAGCCGGCGGCCGAAGCCTTCCACCAGTTATTCGGTTGCTCCTTTGGCACCACCCAGGGGTCACGTGTAGGACAGCAAGGGCGAAATCCTACGGACGCGAGCAAACTTGGACCCCCAAAAAATTTCTGTAGCTGTCACTGGTACAATCACTGCGGCACACTTTTAAAAGTTTTCTCATTAACTAAACCCGCTATCGCAGACTTTTAGCTTGAACCCAACCCATCAACCCACCCACTTCCCGCTTACTAATTGCAAGTTAAAGACATAATTCTAATACCAATTGTATAATGTATGGTAGTTGTAATTGTATGGTGCTCTGCATGGAAGCTTGAATAGATTGTGAGTGTCGTTAAACGAAACTAAAACGAATAGCCTGCCTGGGCTATCCGTCATACGACACGAGAATAATATGGACACGGTAGAAAATGTTTGTTTTCTGTTCAAATAAAAGAAATAGCTCTCGACTGATGCCATTTATTTAGTGACACCTAATAAATAAATAATGATTTTAATAGTCAATAGTGACTTACTCAGAGTAAATTATCTTACTATACCATTTGGTTTTAGTTAGAGGTTGATGATTTGACGATAGTCTCAGTAATTGACGACAGTCTCAGTAATTTTCAAATTTAACATTTCGATGTTAAACGACGCGATGATTATGATGATGCATGCTGAGAATTTTCAGGAAAAATCGTTTTCTTTACTTTTATCAATCCATTCTAAAAGTTATCATTGTAAAGTTTAATTTAAAAAATGAATAAACATGAAAATGGGCATAGTTGGTTACTTGGTACTATTTTATTTTATTGAAAAGTAGACAAAAAAATTTGTACAGAAAGTATTAATTAAGTTTACCCATCTAAAAATAAATGATGCAAGTAAATGAGTTTCTTAATGATACATGAATAACTTTATCAATATTTGTGTAGAATTGAGTTTTTTTTTTTGTTGGTTTTGGCTCCACACTTTTGTGTATTTAGCCAGTGTCAAGTAATTGATAATTTATCAAGTTAATGATATTTCACGCAAGTCCAAGTCGTCAAGTCACAAGACAAGTCATAGTCCAGTCAAAGTCATACTCCTAGTAAAGTGATGGCAACTTTAATAGAAGCTCCTATGGTGTTTTGGAAACAAAACGAAAAGAAACGTTTCATCATCATTATACTACTTTCCACACTGAAGCCTGTAATCCAGTACTTAACGAATAAAATGCCACCAATTTTATGCACTAACACTGAAAATAACACAAATTTTGGAAAATAATACAATGCGGTGACGCGATCTTTTTCGTTTTCCCGCCAAAACTAGAATTGAGTTAGCACTAATAAAGCTATATCCACGATATTCTTAACGTGACAGCACATTGGAGTTCCCGCGGTCCGCACGCAAGGAGCCTTTTCATAATGCATCGCTGAAAGACCCCCATGTGTAGACTGCTTAATGAATCAACGTGAAATTGCATACAATTATTAATGTGTAAAGGGTAGTCACGAACAGTAACTGGAAGTGTTTTTAATCTGCGGTTTTTATTTTTATTAGTTGGTTTTTGCTATATGTTTGTATTTTTGCGGTTTGTGATACCGACACAGAAATTTAAGTTTTTTTTTTTACTTCAAACTTGTCTAGCATTTGACCACGCTCTCACCTGATGGGAAGTGACGATGCGATCGAAGGTGTAGCATGCTAGCCAAGTAAATACCTATTCACTCTTCTCTTGAACACGCCCGGGTCATATTTCGCCGGAAACACAGACGCTGGCAGGGCATTCCATTCCTTAGCCGTTGTAATTAAGAACGTTGAGTCAAATCGCTTGGTACGAATGGGTGGTATTTCGACCACGAAAGGATGGCGCTGAGCCGAGCGTCTAGTAGTCCGGTAGTGGAATGGTGTCTGTTAAGTCTGTCGATACTGGGCTACGAATAAGTAGTACCACCCGATTTTTTTCTGTGTAAGAGCCGGCTAAGGGCTCCAGGGTATGGCCAGCACCGATCTCCTCGGTGCATAAACCTTCACTTCCATAAACAAACGCTGGTGAAACCCATAACTGAATAGTCATTAATTTTTTTTTTTGTGAAAGAATAACATGACTAGCTAATCGTTCGCCTGATGTTAAGTGACACGGCTGCTCATATCGGTGTCAGTGTCACTTAGAACTCTCAAGGTATAGAGTTTCGCTTGACACCGCACTGCCCACTTTAAAGTCAAAGTCAAAAGATTTTATTGCAAATAGGCTATTTTTTGTACTTTTACAAGTGAAAATTATATTAGGTACTTAAAATTAAATTATTGTACTATGCATATAAAATTACAAAGTGCTTATTGTCAAATATCATATAGAAAGCTCATTACAATATACGAGTTTGAAAATAAAAATAAGTTCTACTTTTCACTTCTGACACTACACTTTTCATCTACACTTTTCATCATTTCATAATATCACAGTAATGAGTTTACTAGACTGTGATATTATTGGGTCATAAAATCTCATTTGCCCAATAATTTCACTAGCTACAGTGCCCTTCAAACGGAAACACAGTACTGCTTGCGCAGTTTGCTTCGTTCGATTATAGCTATAGACAAAAATAATTAATTGATCGTTTCGAACAGAAATAGATACAGTTACTTAATGTTTTTTTAAAAGTGATTCTTTCAGGAATTACACGAAACGTCAGAACTGTGAATCAGAGTTTAAATTGTTTAATGGGTTGTGGGTTCGATTCCCACCCAGGACAAACATTTGTGTGATTAACATAGGTTGTTAGTTATTCTATGTATGTATTTACAAAAAAAAAGTATCAAAGTATTGTATCAGTTATCTGGTTCCCATAGTACAAGCTTTGCTTAGTTTGGGGCTAGATGGCGTTGTGTGAGATGTCCATACACATTATTATTATTATTATCAAATTCATTCAAAATATAAACTCTGATCATTGAAAGCGTTTTCGTCATTAACTGTAAGCTAATTATTATAAACTGAACAATAATAAATACACTACTTAATTAATAATCCTTTGAGCTGTTTAGACCAATTTTTATTTTTCCAATCACATGTATTCGTAAGTAATCTGTAACTAAGTTTGCTAGTTTTTAATGATTTATAGTGTTTCAAGAAAACGTTTATCTACCTATCAAATAACTATCGAATTTGCGGTGGGCGGTCCCTTGCATGAGTGTACCAAAGTGATCACCAGTAGGGAGAGATGGCGAGAGGTCGCGAGGCAAGCTACAGCGGCCCACCACTCTTCGTGACGACCACGACCGCTCTGTCAAGAGTGACACCATTGAGAAGAAGATCAAACAAGTTGAGCAATTGAAGGGTTGAGAATAAAAAGGGTTTAACTGTCAAATTGACAGTTTCGAGAAAATTGACTTTAAACGTCAACGGCATAATTTTAGAGTGCTTATAAGGTAATAGAAAAGGTTCATGTAAATTTCAGTTGCTTGAAAATGTTTTAATTCTATTTAAAATTACTAAATATAGTACTAATTCATACAATTACTGTAAAAATATAATATAATAAAATAAATATAGTTATGTTTTTATGCTAAGCGAACTGTATTCCTGTGACAGATAAACCGTTTTTGGACTCAAAATCTCGTGATTTAAGCCTTATTTCGGTATTTTGAGAATGTATTATTGTAGATAATTTCACGCTGAATCCAACGATACCCATAAGTCATTTTGTGAAAAAAATCAGTTAAACCCTTTTTATTCTCACCCCTTCAATTGTGATACAAAGTGAAAGGATATTGGTCCAGAGTCAAAGGTATTGTTCCATGTTCATCAGAACATTAGTGACGTAACCCATACGTATAATTTAATCCGATATCTAGGCCATCAATACGAGTTATTAGGTATGTGGCATCCGGCATAAATAAATATATTCGGCATAATATTGAACTAGTTTCAAAGTATATATTTCAGAATGTGATTTACACGTGTGAAAGATTACCGTTATCGTGTCTTGTGTATGTTTAGTTGTATTTTAGATAAAGCACTAATTCAGTTAAGCAAGCCCTATTTAAAACAAAAATTAAATGTTTTAGATTTTGAACTGACATTGACACTTACGTACGTGTATGTACGTTTGTATGCTTTGGCAGTGGTGGATTTCGGTTCAATAAAAAGTATCCATATTTCTAGGCGTACGCTGTCTTCCACTAGGTTAATCGACGATCTAGTCAAAACCGCTGGAAGAAGAGGCAAACAGCTTCTTAATATGGTGGTCTATGTGGAGCACATTGTTCAGCACTAGAAGTTTTCAGGATGATAATGATGATGAATTCATGAAATAAATAATAAATATTTTGTGGACGTGGACATTTCAAACAACGTCATCTAGCCCCAAACTAAGGAAAGCTTGTACTATATCAATCAATCATCAATCAATCAATCATTTGTTTATTTGCAAGAATACACAATATAAAATTTGGATACAAGGTCACATAGTATAAGTAGTGGTTACGTGCATTCAGCCTGCATGCAAGCGTGCAAATATTAAAAATAATATTTTTGTTACTACATTAACATTTTTTATTACCTGTTAAATATTCTTTGACACTATAGAAACATTTGCTTAAAAGCCAGTCACTCCAATGTTTTTTAAATATATTTTCTTCCGAACATTTAATTTCATTAGGCAAATTATTAAAAATAGTTATGCACATGTTATACACGTTTTTCTTATAAATGTCTTTACGGCAAGGAGGTTGGTATAACTGAGTATACTTATAAATATCTAATCACTCTTAAAAAATGGTTTGTAATGTTCTCGCTGATAGGACGTTTATAAGCGAGATAAAAACTATAACAGTATAAGGTTTAGTGAGCATTATGAATAACTAGTTGCGCCCCGCGGTTTCACCCACGGATAAAAATATTTTAATTATTTGCTCATCCCACGAGAAAATTTCACTTTTCCGGGATAGAATGTAGCCTATATGTTAATGCAGTGTATAAGCTATCTTGGTACTGAATTTCATCCAAATCCATTCAGCCGTTTGAGCGTGAAGGAGTAACAAACATACACACATAAACACAAACACACATACACACATAAAAACTTTAGCCTTGTGTGATAGTGTGATGAAAATGTAGCTTCATTATTGCACCTAGCCATCCGGCCAATAACGATGTCATCACATATCTAATTGATGGTATTAAGATGCGTGCTTCGGGTAGCGGTTGCCTGCTGTTTCAATTTTAGAATACCTTTCAAATATAGAATGGCATAGCAATCTTAATAGGAATAATGTCTGCCACGCCCAACGGCATGACCTTATAGTTTGGTACTGGCCAGATGGAGTCGAAAGTTCAATGATTCGATTTTTAATTGGTTGGATTGAGGTGATAGCGAATTTTATCCGTATTGCTTATACCTTTATTAAAGTCAACCAGGTACGGTAAGGCAATGTCATTCAGTTCAGTTTGGCTTGAGATAGACACCGAGAGTTTTGGCGGGAAAACGAAAAATATCGTGTCACAGCATTGTATTATTTTCCATATTAGTTTTGGCATTGGTGGCATTTTATTCGTTCAGTGCTGGATTACAGGCATGAATGTGGAAAAGTGGTATAATGATGGTGAAACGTTTCTTTTCGTGTCGTTTTCAAAACTCCATAGAAGCTTTTAGGAAATTTGCCATCAATTTACTAAGAGTATGACTGGACTATGATTTGACTTGATGACTTGGACTGTGACTTGACATCTTGATCATCATCTAATTTATTAATTTAATTAATTATTAATTTAATTTTATCTAATTTATTAATTATCTATTACTTGATACTGGCCAAATACACAAAACTGTGTAGCCATTACACGAAAAGATAGACACCCACACACGGCCACAGTCAGTCAGATCATAAATTGTTATTGGAACACTGTCATTCAAAATTGAGAACTTTTATGTTCTTATTAAACATCATAATGCCATTATGTGTATTCAATTACAAATGAAACATTGTCTGGTTGGTGATGTGGCTTTTACGCCGTAACCGCTAAATCTATTTAAATGAAGTTTTTCACACTCATGCTTACACGACTAAAAATAGCATGTCACTTTTATGAAGCACAATAAATAACAATATCTGGAGTTTTAGCGGGAATGCGAAAAAGATTGCGTCGCCGCATTGTATTATTTTCCAAAATTGTGTTATTTTTAGTGTTAGTGCATTTAATTGGTGGCATTCTATTCGTTAAGTGCTGGATTACAGGCGTGAGTGTGGGAAAATGGTATAATGATGGTGAAACGTTTATTTTCCTGTTGTTTCCAAAACTCCATAGAAGCTTCTGGTAAAGTTGCCACCACATTACTAGGAGTATGACTTTGATTAGACTATGACTTGACTATGACTTGACTTGATGACTTCGACTGTGACCTAACACATATTTGCGTGAAATATCATTAACTTGATAAATTATTAATTACTTGACACTGGCTAAATACACAATAGTGTGGAGCCAAAACTTTAAAAAATAATAATAACAATATCTTAATTTTAATAAACTTGACAATAACATTGGTATATGTCAAAGCGAAAGAAGTCATACCTACGTTCCATTTTCAAACTCAATATTCGAACGTGCGGATCTAACGGCCCTCCACACGTCATCACGCCAACACCTTCATTAATCATGGTACTCCAATTAACACATTCGATGTTAACGCGTTACTAAATTTGAATTAGATACCATAAAACGTACAAACAAAATACGCTCTTCTTTATGAGACTAAAAAAACTATTAGACATTCCTACTATTTCAAAAATATAATAAATGTAACTCTTACGTATATTTTCGTCCAAAATGCCACATAGATTCAAAGTGTTCAGTGACAGTGAAATCTTATGACACTGAAATGTGGTCTTATGTTGGTCTCATCAGCATGTTCTCAGTCACACAATTAACTATGATCTAGAGAATACATGGGGTTTCTTTGCGTGATAAGATCCAAGATAAAGGCAAGCGCAAGCATATCTATAACAAAAATTTACTGGAGAACTGTGGGGTGATCATGGAACTGATTGCAGTACCACTGAAATTTAATTCCTTATTTGACAATTTAGATTGCAAAGATGTATATATATAATATATAAAAATTCCCGTTAATAACTGTTGCAATCAAGTTCCGTGATTGCCTAGCTGAAGTCACCGATAAAGCTCGTAGATTTAGTAAGTTGAAATGGCAATGGGCAGGCCAAATTACTCTCAAAACCGACAGCGATGAAAAGAAAGGTTTTCAAGTAGTGACTACGAATCGGAAGATGCAGCGTATTAGACCAGCCTACCACTAGATGCACCGACGCACGACCTGCTAACCGATCGTGGAACTTGTAAATATTTATTGCAACCAATAGAAAATCAAATTTGTATGGATATAGCAGTTTCAATACGTAGTTTATGTACATAATTACTATGGAAGTGTTTGAATTAGGAATGAAATTTCTACTGTTGCATTGCAATCAAAGTTTCGTGATCACCTTCCTAGTCAAATCCGCGGGGAGCCATTGGATGCAATACACAAGCATCCGCTCAAAGTGGCACTCTATTGGGAGAGGCCTATCTTCAGTCTGTTGATGATGATGACCTTTCCAAGTTAGCTTGTGAATATTATATCAAATTAGTGTCCAACGCCAATGCCTAAATGGTAGTTTCCTTAACGCGACCGCATAGCAGAGAATGTCTTTCATGCAGTATGTCAGTGCTCATTAGGATAGAGGTCCCATATCACCACAGAAAGTGACAGAAAGAATACATAAAACGTAAAACGTGTAAAGACTCTTTAGTAGTGTATCAAAAAAATGAATTTAAATATAGAAAGCAAAATATTTCAATTGAATCACACTAATCACACTACTACTAATCACTGATAGTGTGATAACACAGCTTTGGAAGTACTATCTTTTATAGTTGACTAGTTGCGCCCCGCGGTTTCACCCGCGGATAAAAAGTATTTAAATTATTTGCTCATCCCACGGGCACATTTCACTTTTCCGGTATAAAATGTAGTTTATATGTATATGTTAATCTAGTGTATAAGCTATCTTGGTACCGAATTTCATCCAAATCCATTCAGCCGTTTGAGCGTGAAGGAGTAACAAACATACACACATACAAACTTTTTTTTTTTTTTTTACTAATAGTGTGATGTGATATAAACCTTCATCTTAAATCAATCTTTCTATTTTAAAAAACCGCATCAAATTCCGTTGCGTAATTTAAAAAATGTAAACATACAAAGGGACAGAGAAAGCGACTTTGTTTTATACTATGTAGTGATGTATCAAACTTACAAACCCCATCTCTAAAATTGGAAAACTTCCAAGTGGATATGTTCACGTGTAAAGTTGGGTACTTATAAGAGATGAAAGGTCGTTACATAAAATATTATGTTCTTGTTATGACGTCAACAATTACTATGTTAGTGTCATACAACGCGTTGTTGATCTTATGAAGAGGAGCTATCTCAACTAAAAAATAAGATAAAAAGTTTATCTAGTTATATAAACACTTCATTGAAACACCACATCATAAACAATTAAAAAGTGTACAAACTAAACTATAGTGTAACAATCCACTGTCTTAACACTCATAGCGATCTTTTCCAGACAACCTTGCACGGAAAGGAACAACGCAGTATTTCATATAAAAAGCTGGACATAAACGTTCATAATATACATATAATACAGTATAATAATAAAATAATACATATCTATAATATGCCTACTACATACAATGTGTAGAATTACAATTTAATGTTTTCCACATATGAATTTTTCCCCGAAAGGATACATTCATCTTTTTTTAAAATCAAGAATCACACTATTACATTAATCACACTTCACACCAATATTATAAAAGCGAAAGTTTGTATGGGTGTATGTTTGTTACTCCTTTACGCTCAAACGGCTGAATAGATATGGATGAAATTCGGTACCAAGATAGCTTATACACTGGATTAGCATACAGGCTACATTTTATCCCGGAAAAGTGAAATTTTCCCATGTGATAAGCAAATAATTAAAATACCTTTTATCCGCGGGTGAAACCGCGGGGCCCAACTAGTAGTTCATATTATTGTCCATTCTATTCAAATACAAATGGCCTATTTTTAACGTTTTTCCTAGATATTTATAAAATGTATTTTTAAATTCACAGCATATCAAAACAAAGGGCATTAAAGGCAAAAAGCTCGGAAATTGACAGGAAACGCAGGCGTGTAGTAAAAGGCATCAATATTTGTATTAATGTAGCAAGCTGGGCGAGGCTGAATCGATTCTTCGATACAAATTGGTGTTTTTAAGTCAACAGTTTGACCTCTATGCACCTTATGATAAGGCATAATACGGTTAAATGAGAATTTTTTACTTACACTCTGGAAATAAAATGGTTTTTTTTTTAGTTCCACACTTATGTGTATTTAGCCAATGTCAGGTAATTGATAATTTGTCAAGTTATTATTTCACGCAGATATGTCAAGTCACAGTCCAAGTCATCAAGTTAAGTCATACACCTATTAGTAAAGTGGTGGCAACTTTACTAGCTTCTATGGAGTTTTGGAAACAACACGAAAAAAACGTTTCACCATCATTATACCACTTTCCCATACTTACGCCTGTAATCCAGCACTTAACGAATAAAATGCCACCAATTTAATGCACTAACACTGAAAATATCACAAGTTTTGGAAAATAATACAATGCGGTGACGCAATCTTTTTCGCGTTCCCGCCAAAAAACCAAAAGTAAATTCTTTGCCCTCTTTTTTTTGTTTTGGCTTTACACTATTGTGTATTTAGCCAGTGTCAAGTAATGGACAATTTATCAAGATAATGATATTTCAAGCAAATATGTGTCAAGTCATAGTCGAAGTCATCAAGTCAAGTCATAGTCTAGTCAAAGTCATACTCCTAGTAAAGTGGTGGCAACTTTACTTGAAATTTTTATGGAGTTTTGGAAACGACACGAAAAGAAACGTTTCACCATCATTATACCACTTTCCCATACTTACGCCTGTAATCCAGCACTTAACGAATAAAATGCCACCAATTTAATGCACTAACACTGAAAATATCACAAGTTTTGGAAAATAATACAATGCGGTGACGCAATCTTTTTCGCGTTCCCGCCAAATCTCCATCCTTTGCACTCTTGTATAACAAATAACTATTACCCACTGTTGTGGTGCCGTTGGCTACTGTTCGACTGCTGGCGATAAAATAAAACTTGAGGTTCAATAATTCGTGTTTTATTTACAAAGTATCGGCCTTATATAGTAATCTAAGCTAAAAGTAATAATAATAATTAACCTACTATCCTATGTCTAAACCTTACCTTCTAGAGAGCACCTATGTACAAAATAATGAATTACTAATCTATTTATCATCTTATTTCTAACTATCCTAAGGGAAATAATACTACGCACATATCTAGATCTTTATTAAATACTGTCTTAAAGCTAAGTCTATAATATTAACAAATATTTACATCGAATGCCGCAGTCGGCGTCCATATAAATATACGGTGGAGCTGCGTGCCCTCAGAATGTGTACGTCCAGGAAAAGGAGAAATGGAGCAATGTTTCATCTCTCCTTACCACCAGGAAGGTGAACTACACGTCCGCCAGACCGACCAACTCGGGCATTAAAGTCCAAGTGGCAACCTCGGACGACCATCGTCTCCTCACCCGTATTCTCCGCCAAGAGAAAATAGGTTTTCATACCTATGCTCTCGAGGAAGAGAAAGTTCTTCGTGTAGTCCTACGCGGAATACCGAAGGAGGTGAAGGAAGAGGTTGTCCTCAAGGACCTCAAAGCCCAGGAGTTCCCGGTTCGGGAAGTTCACCGCCTATACAGTGGTCGTACCAAAACTGCCTTCGACCTTGTCTTGGTTGTGCTCGACCGCACCGCAAAGGGGAAGTCTATCTTCAATCTGAAGGAGGTAGACAAACTTTCAGCGGTCACGGTCGAGGCCCCACACCGAAACGGTACTCCGTCCCAGTGCCATCGCTGCCAGCTCTATGGGCATGCGGCACGTTTTTGTTACGCCAGGCCCCGCTGTGTTAAGTGCCTTGGGGATCATGGCACCGCCGACTGTTCCCGCACTCGGGACAGTCCAGACCCGCCAAGCTGCGTTCTGTGCGGAAACTCAGGGCATACCGCGAACTATCGTGGTTGCCCGAAGGCACCGCGCAGCACACGCAGGACTAGCGGGCGCGCGCCATCACGCCCCAATCCACCTACCACTGGCGCTCAAGGAATAAGCTCTAAGCTATCCCTTGTCTCGGCAAGCAGCACACAGCCCTCTCAGGCACCGCCTCCCGTAGTCAACGCCTGGTCCAAGCCCCCGAGCATGGTCCGGGCGCAGGCCGCGCCAGCGACACCTAGCAGCGCTCCAGCTATTGTTGAAGCGCTGCCTGTAGCCCACACTAGCCCTCCCGCCTCTAAGTCTGGTCCCTCTGGCCAGGCTACAACTTCCCTGATGGAAGATCTGGCTCTGATTAAGCAGAGCCTATCAGCCATCGATCTGAAGGAAGTACGTGTGCTAGCACACAAACTTCGTTCAGCCGCCACTCCCGAGGACCGTTTCTGTGCCCTGGTCCAGCACGATGGCATTCTCGACGCTATCATGCGCTGCCCCTTACCTTCTTTTAGTACTATCTAATATGGATAGTACACCAAAAAAGGTTAAACCTCGCTCCGTAGCGTTAGCGTTTTTCAACGCAAACGGCCTCACTCGTCAACGCGACTTGGTTCATAACTTTTGTAAGACCCATCAGGTCGATGTGATGCTTGTACAGGAGACCCTCCTGAAACCTAGTAAGCGGGATCCTAAGATCGCCAATTACGTAGTGGTTCGTAATGATAGGCTTACCAATGCCGGAGGCGGTACGCTTATCTATTACCGAAGGTCTCTTCACTGCATCCCAATTGATACTCCCTCATCTTTAATCAACTTAGAAGCGTCTTGCTGTCGCCTAGCTATGAACGGCCACGAACCGATCATACTAGCGTCTTGCTACCTTCCCCCTGATAAACGTTTGCTCAGTAGTGATATCAACGCGCTACTTTCTCTGGGAAGCTCCGTCATACTGGCGGGAGACTTCAACAGCAAACACGTCATGTGGAACTGTCACACCTCCAACACCAACGGTAGGATACTTGAACAGCTAACTGACCCACGACCAGACACAGACCACCACACCTTTGACATTATCGCACCCATGACTCCGACCAGGTTCCCCGGGAACCTCGACCAACGACCAGACATACTCGACATAGCACTTTTAAAAGGCGTAGCCCTCAGGTTAAGCTCGATAGAAGTGCTCCACGAACTTGACTCTGACCACCGCCCCGTTCTCATGAGACTAGGCTCGGATCCAACTGAACTGATACCCCAGACTAAGACAGTGGTGGACTGGAAGCGATTGGGGGAATCCCTGAAAGCTATCAGTTCACCAGACTTAGACAAGGTACCTGACGACATACAGACACTAGATGACGTCTCCACCGCGATCGATGCTCTCACTAGTCACCTCCGCACTGTGATCGGTGAGTCTTCTAAGCAGGTACCGGTGGTGGACCACCGCTGGGACTTGCCCGAGGACGTGAGGAGACTGCTGACAGCAAAGAACGCCGCCACTAGGGCATATGACGCGGCTCCCTCCCGTGATAACAAATCCACTTTGAATTTCTTACAGCGTGCTGTTAAGAAACGCATAAGTGATCTTCGCGCCCAGAACTGGACAGACCTACTTTCAGGGCTCGAGCCAACCCACCAGGCTTACTGGCGGCTGGCTCGAACTCTGAAAAGTGACACACTTAGAACGATGCCCCCTCTTGATAGGCCAAACCAAGTCCCCGCGTTCGATGATGAGGAAAAAGCCGAGTGTTTGGCTGAGAGCCTCGAGGCCCAGTGCAACCTTTCCCCCGATCACGTTGACCCTGCCCACCTCCATACGGTGGTCAGTGAAGTCGAACGTCGCAGCTCCCTACCACCTTCCGACCCCCCGCTCGAGCTTATTAGGGCCGCCGAAGTTGAGTCTGTCATCAAGGGTCTCGCTATCCGTAAAGCCTCCGGCGCTGATGGTATCAGCAACAAAGTGGTCAAACACTTTTCTGTCCCCTTAATCTATCTCCTAGTCAGCATCTTCAATGCGGCCATGAGCAACTGCTCTTTCCCCGTTGCGTGGAAGTCCGCCGACGTCATCGGCATCCACAAGCCAGGCAAGAAGGCTACCGAGCCCTCTAGCTACCGGCCCATCAGTCTCCTCAGTACTCTGGGGAAGATCTACGAGCGTCTCATTCGGAGGCGTCTCTGGTCCCATATCCACGAACATAAACTCCTTCCCGACGAGCAGTTTGGCTTTAGAGCTAGACACTCTTGCGTTCAACAAGTGCACCGCATCACGGAGCACATTCTAGATGGCTTCAACGCGAATCCAAAACCGAAAGGGACTCTCGCAGTCTTCTTAGACGTGGCGAAAGCCTTCGACAAAGTCTGGCACGACGGCTTGATTTTCAAGCTGTACCACATCGGCGTGCCAGATCGTCTTGTGCACATCATACAAGACTTCCTTAGGGATCGAAGCTTTCGCTACCGCGTCGAGGGGGAGCGATCGTCTCCCCATCCTATCAGAGCCGGAGTGCCCCAGGGCTCCGCGCTTTCCCCCTTGCTTTTCTCGCTGTACACCAGCGATATCCCGCGGTCATTTCATCCCAGTGTGCAGCTCGCACTCTTTGCGGATGACACCGCTATCTACTGCTCCGGATGGCAGAGAGTTCACATGCGTGGTCGCCTCCAACGAGCCCTCACCGAGATCGGTGCTTGGTTCAGGAAATGGCGGATCACGGTTAACCCAGATAAAAGTGCAGCGATGTACTTTTCTGACTACAAGCGTGGTCCGCCAGCGAAACCACTGTCCTTGTTCGACAAGCCCATTCCCTGGGCTTCGTCTACCAAATACCTGGGGGTTACCCTTGACACCAAACTCAACTTCAAGGACCATATTAAGCGAGTGCGCGATAGGGCTGCCTTTGTCTTAGGCCGCCTCCACCCTCTCATCTGCAAGCGTAGTAAGCTGTCCCTTAGAAATAAGGTGACGCTTTACAAAACTTGCGTTCGCCCCATTATGACCTACGCATCTGTCGCGTTTGCTCATACTCCCTCAGTACATCTGGATCGACTTCAGGTGATCCAGAACCGCTTTGTCCGCAAGGTGGTCGGGGCTCGCTGGTACCAGCGAAACTCCGACCTCCACTGCGATCTCGAACTCCCATCCATCCGTCAATTTATGAAGGATGCATCCCGCCGCTATTTTGATGCGGCACCTCATCACCCCAACCCTCTCGTAGTCAGAGCTTCAAACTACTGTACAGACACGACAGACTCGCCACCCCGTCGTCGCCGCCCGAGACACGTCTTGAGCGACCCGGATGATCCTATAGCAGCCGTAGTATCGGCTGCGCTAGGATCACCGGACCAGTCTAGCCCTTCTGGCTCAGGTACCGCTTTCGGCACCGGTATAGGATACCAGCGTAACACAATCAGACACCGACCCCGCCGGCGAGGTCGACGTACCCCCCGTAGGTTAGCTAGAACGGTCGCGACTTTCAATAGGGTCCACTCTTCCAGTGGACGTAGCCTTCTCGATCCTCTTATCCCGGCAACGGCCCAAGCCGAGGCTCGCACCCCAGGGGTGCCCTTGAGCTAGTTGCCTCCCACTTTTGACGGCTGGGCGCCCTAAGCGCCCGCCCTCCCGCCCGGTGACGCTGTAAAGGTCGATAGAGACCAACAGCATTAGCTCGTTCAAAAAAAAAAAAAAAAAAAAAAAAGTGCCCTCAGAATGCAGCGCGCCGCCAGCCGATGCACACGTCCGTTGCATGCCGCCACACCCACAGAGTATAGATTTGTGATTGTGATTTTACCAAGAAGGTTACATCCTCAATTCTTACCGACTCCATCTTGTCAACAGACTTTATAAATATGTCAATGACCTACATACTTCAATCGTTCAAAAGTCGTAACTGTTACCGTGAATTTGCAAGATTATTCACTTATCATAAATTAATTCTTCTCTGACAAGATAAAATAATCAGAACACTTTGAACTACGTAGTTTAAAAATACAGATTTACTTTTTTAAATATTGACCAAAATGCTGGCCTCTACTTTGGCCAGTAATGCTGCCAGCATATTGGGCACATTGTCTACTGGTAGTGATTTGTTAGATTATTTGTTTTTTCAGTTTTTGGTTTTAGTTTAATAGTAGTTTAGTTTTAGCATTAGATTTATCAAAATATTTGATTTACAGAGGGCTTTATAGGGTTTCTGGGAATTTGGATTTGATAGGCATCAGCCTTTTGTGATATCTATAAGTATGGAATTAAAATAAAATACAATTACATGTGAAATGTGAAAATAAACCAGTAAATAATAAAACAAACAGGACTCCATTTCACTAAAGTAGGTTCAAGATGATATTGAACATAAGACGAAGAATAAAACGCATTTTACTTAAATTAAAAAAAGAATGAAGGAAACCACGCGCTGGCAATACACTTAAAAATATATTCACACGAATGTTGCGCAGAGTTAGAACATGTTATATTTAGGGATCCGTTACATAAAGTTTAAATTTTCAAAGCTGTGTCGCAACGATCACGGAACTTTAATTTCAATGAAACAGGAGAAATTTCAGATTCATATCATGATTATAGAAATAAGTAACTATGTACATAAACTACGTATTGAATCAGTCAAATCTATAAAAATCTATAAATTTCTGATTCAATCTGTTTTTTTTTTGTGAAGTGTAATTATAATAATAATATTTTATATTTTTGTTTGTAAATACATATATAGAATACAATACACGTGTTGTTTCCAAAACTCCATAGAAGCTTCTGGTAAAGTAGCCAACACTTTACTAGGAGTATGACTTGACTAGACTAGACTAGGCTTGACTTGATGACTTGGACTGTGACTTGACATACATATACATTATATATTAATTAACTCGAGAAATTATCAATTAATTGACACTGGCTAAATACACAAAAGTGTGGAGGGAGGTGAAAAAGGCTTATAAGAATAAAAATATTGTCTATATCAAAAAAAATCTGTGACATTTATTGCTAAAATTTACTTCTGTATTCGTTCGACATGAGCTTGAAAGACTAAAATTAAATCCAAGCAAAACATAGTATGTTACTAAAGTACAGTACAGTACGTACGTAGTATGTTATAAAAAACTTTCAGATGGTTTTATTATAGCGTGTGTTAAAATAAAAGTCTGCATTTCTTATTTTAAAAGTATGTAATAGAATAAATTCATCCCTAAAAGGATTAAATATCTAAAAACAAATGTTATAGTATATTAAAAAAAACACACATTAACTAAATTTTAGTATAAAAATCCGATTTAACAAAAGGGTACAGAACCCTCCAACGCTGAATCAATGTAAATAAAATTCGCAAGATTTTTTAAAATATGAAAAAGGAACGCGTTCTTAAAAAAATTTGTTTCCGCGCACAATGTGTATAAAGCGCCCCATTCATGACACAATAGAGGTTTTGTGGCCGTCTGTGTTGGAGGCTACCACTGGTTTTGTATTTTAGTTTTATTTTGTTCAGCAAGTTTGAACATATTATACGAGTACCTACGTTACAAATAACTTTACTCCATTAAAATAATCTATTATCTCGCTTAAAAACTTACATAATATTATTTCTGTAAGCAAACATATTTTATACACTAAATCTTTTAATATGGTGGAACGGTAAGACCAAATTGCCTAATTATTTAAATAACCATTGATTATTGATGTATTCCTTATTTCACGTCCTTTTTTTCTAGCGAATAATACCACACTTTTAGGTATATTAAAGTTTTAGCAGTGCTTGTGTGCGTGTGTGTGTGTGCTTTTTGTCGTATGGTCAGACGACTGACTGTAAAACAGTCGTGTTGTCTAAAGCACAGTCGTAATTTTTGTAAATCAATCAAAAAGATCACAGAAAACATGAGAATATATTACATAGAGAGGTACATTATAGGGCCACCTAAATCTTCGTCTTGCAGTTCGTTGGTTAATAAGTAGGTAGGTTCGGACTTTGTTAATATCATTTGCTTTTTCTGTACTTGAATAAAGCTAACTTACTTATTGAATAACTGTATAGATTACAAATTAAATTAGACTCTAAAAATTACCTTAAAATTAGGTAACTAACAACAGCACCCCTACCGCGTAACCGTTCTGGGAATTGGCTTCGCCTGCCATCACGCACGCGCCAATTAACAAGTCCACGAGTGCGAGCAAGAGGGAACACGATTACCATCTCCACCAGACTTACATGGTAAGGCCCCTGGTCATTTTTAGGGTCTAATTTAATTTGTAATCTACTTAGTACAAACCCGTTTTTTCAACCTAAGTGTAGTAAGTAAGTGCTAGCCTTTTAATAGTTGTAGTTTTGAGAGGTGGCGGGTTCGATTCCCGCGACAGGACAAGTATTTGGTGCACAGAAACGCAAGTACTTGTTCTGTGTCTGGGTGTTGTGGAATCATGGTCCTCGTAGTTTCTGGGTCCCTAGACACAGGGAATCCTAGTTAAGGTCCAGGATCTATGTATGTGATCGTTGGGCGTTATTATTATTATAGTTAAGGTTCCACTTATTTTTAATTTGCAATAAAACTAAAGTCTGAACATCTCAAACTAATCCACAAGCGGTAGTAGCCCCCTACATCGCATGACCTGCCCTACGTGTGTCACAATAGCGTGTATGGGTGCACTTACTGAATTGTTTCCCTCTATCCACTTCCCTTTCGCTGCTGAACGTTGTATGGAGAGTGTAATTTCAGTATCTTGAGACGATTTAGGGTTGCCATACTTGAATTCTAGCCGAAAAATATTAGTTAAGTATTTGATAGCCTGTGTGGTGTGGTGGTTGAGCAGTCACAGTACCCGGAAGTAGCGGATTCGATTCCCGTGACATAATAAGTATTTGTCCACAGAAAAAAAGCGCAAATACATATTCTGAGTCTTGGTGTTGTGGGATCATGGTCGTCGTAGTTTCTGGGCCCCCGGGAAACAGGGAAATCTAGTTAGAGTCCAGGCTCTCTGTATGTATCGTTAGGCGTTAATATTATTATTATTTATTACATTTGAAGATTTTGAGAACTCGTTTAAAGGCGGAAATGGGAGATAGAAAATATAATGCTTTTTATCAAAACTAAATGATTTTTGTTCACCCAAAAAGTACACATATATTCACAGTATACATATAGCTCATGGAAAACGTTCGGTGACGATGACGCGAGTTCCATGCGTTCCATTCATTCCATTTTTGGTAACCCAAAACATTTTCACTTCAAAAATGCAAATAAACAAATAAACGTCAGAGATCTCTAGGTACCAACTTATGTCCTACCTATAGATGTAATAATTCGTGGGCTCACACCGTGAGCTGAGCTGTCGATATCAGTTAGGTGTAATGGAGACTATAACCACGCCTCGCTCGTCCAAGCTCGGTGGTTCGTTCCCATTGGCTCTAATAATATACTACTACGAGTATTTACTAGGCGGTAAAACTTTTCCGCAAAGTTCGTCTAGGTACCAACGATTTGCCAGTTGTTCTGCCGCCAAGCAGTAGTGTTCTAACACTATTGTGTTTTTAGTAGAAGGGCACTGTAGCTAGTGAAATTACTGGGCAATGAGACTTTATGATCTCCTCCCTGTGTGCTGATGTCTCAGGATGCGCAGTGCAGTGTCACTCTGAAATCTAAAGTATAAAATTGTCTAAAAAAAAGTTTAAAGTATGAAATCTATAGTATTTCGCGTGACGCTGCGCACGTCATCCTGAGACATCAGCAGTCTAGTAATCAGATTACATAAGATTACTAGGCTGTGAGATTAGGTCATAATAATTGTGATGATTTGCACTGTATAAGAAATACAAATTGTAAAAATTTGTGGTTGCTAAATAGGTTGGTCTTAAGATGAACATAAACAAAACCAAAATCACGTCTAAAGTGCATGTTCCACGTATTTGTTTTTTAAATTTAATTCCGCAGCTAATCGGACCCAATTGGATGAAGCCCAATCGCGTGCCAGTGTCCATTCAGTCGACATATCAAAACCAAACTAATACGCACTATTATTTTACCCTGACAGCTACTACTCAATTTATCGGCTTTCGGGGCGGTTTGTTATGCAAACAAAATAGACCAAATACCTACTGATGAATAGGTGGATAGTATTATAGGTATACCTAGCATACCAAAGATAGTAGGTGGAAATAAACATACCTTATTATATATTACATATGGTAGGACTTTTCTGCAAAGTTCCTCTAAGTAGGTACCACTGTTTTGCCAGTTATTCTGCCACCAAGTAGTAGTGCGCAAGCAGACTATGCTATATTACCAGACTGTGCTGTTGTCTCAGAATGATGTGCGCAAAGCAGTGCCGTGCGAAACTTTATATTTTACAGTGACACTGTACTGATATGGGCGGCCGTGTCGTAACATCAGGTAAACGACTAGCTCGTAATATCATTCCTTAAAATAAAAAATAAAAAACAATATTTGAAGCATCAAGTAGGCAGATTTGTTTATTGTTCTAAAGCTGATACCCAAGTAGTACGCCGAGACACGAAAAAAATAATGCAACCTTGAATCCGTAGGATTTATAAATTCTTGCATAAAATGTTCCTTTGTAAAACTTTTGTATAAACGTGTGCATTTTTCATCCAAATCAAATCAGCCCTTTTGCCGTGAAAGCCTCACAAAAAGCTCTTACATTTTATTTATATTTTAAATGTGGTGTTGTCACTGATGCATGAGTTAAAAAATATTTTCAGACAAACTTACAACCGAAGTCACTTCAACTACGAGAAACGGCGTAAGCAGCCGCTAGCCACTTAGCCATTTTAAAGATGAAAAGTCCGTTGTCTCAAGAACCTCGGACCTCAAAAAAGCCCTCAATGTTAGCTTTGCCGAGATGTAACAAACGGAAGAAAATCTGGAGGTTAAAAGGCATACAGCCGACTAATCTATCCCGAGTATCATAAATGGTACCTTATTTGGGGATTATATTTATTGAAGATTCACTATTACGCAACCATGGGTATGCCTTTAGGTCCTTAGAGTATTTACTCAACGAAAATACCTATAATATTTAGTAGTTAGACTCTGGTGTCTGCCTGGAAGCGGATCCAAATAACATCTCTAAACAGATAACAGTATGGTATTTGCGAGTGTGTTATTTAATATGTAAGCAAAAGTTCTAAGTACGATGCTGATCATTTTGTTTAATAGACAGACATTTCGATTTCGATAATCAATATATAGTCCAAAAGGAATTTATTTTTTAAAAATGGGCGGAGTTGTGGGACTGCTGCTAGACGTGAAAACTAAGTAACTTGTGAAATAGCTCATGGAAAGCACACATTGACTATGACGTGAGTTTCACGCTTTTTGTTCGCTTAAAAAGTACACATACATAGACAGTATATACATAGCTCATGGAAAGCGTTCGGTGACGATGATGCCAGTTCCATGATTTTTGTTCACCCAAAAAAGTGCTCAACGCGGCTAAATAAGTTTTCACTTCAAAAATAGTATTGTTCTTTCATTTATCGAAACTAACTTAAAATTGTGGTGTAATTTATTCCTGAAAACACACTAAAAACATGGAGCTTACAGAAAAACAATAAAATGTTAATGTTTTGTTACATTCGTTTTTCGCTGTGGCGTGTCTTAGCTCTTGTGACTCTTGTGACTTCATTTTACCTGAGACGGGATTTTTGCATGAGCGGACGCCCGACCCCACACTCCTCTTTAGAGATGACATTTTTTAATCGATGCCTGAATTTTTTTTTTATGATGGTATAATGGCTAATTACAAAAAAATAGCTCTGTATTCAAAATAAAATTATTGCACAAGTAATGGTAAAAGGAACTTTTTCAAAGTCATTCATTTTAATAGGCTTGCTCTGCTTATAAAAATAATTTTATAAGCTATATAATTCTAATAAATATCCTAAATTAAGTATTTTAAGTACCTGTTCTGTCTGTGTTCTGTTTTCGACATGTAAAAGTAGCACTAATAACACTTACTAGAAATTGTCTTTTAGAAATAAATTGTTATAATAGATCATGTAACATTTCTTTTTAAAATATTTATAACGACTATGACATCATCTTGGCATCATTGAATATAATGTTAGGTATAAATATCAATAGATTGTATCGATATCGACATTTTACAACCAATCTCTATTATCTCCGAGCACATTACTTCGCCAGCTTGCGTTGAAACCAAACCTATTTAACTCAGCTCGAGGACTGCAGCCATCTTGGCTCTAGATTAGCTCTACTGATATTTTTCATAAGTAGACATGGATCTAAGTGATATTATTATCTACCAACTTGCAATAAAGGTTTTGTAGTTTTTCAGAAGCTATTGTGAGGACAGCTTTCATTTGGTGATTCCACATGACAGTGTGGATACTGAGTAATTTGAGAATAAATAAGAAACACTCACTTTCAGAATCATCATCATTACACTGAAAGTTCTGCTGTTAAATATAACTAATATATCTGTGGACACCTCACACAACGCCATCTAGCCCCAAACTAAGCAAAGCTTGTGCTATGGGAACCAGATAACTGATACAATACTTAGATACTTTTTTTGTTTGTAAATACATACATAGAATACAATATAACACCCAGACACAGAACAAATATCGATGTTCATCACATAAATGTTTGTCCTGGGTAGAAATCAAACCCACAACCCACAGTTCAGAAGGCAGGGTTCCTACCAACTGAGCTATCGGGTCAGTCAAAATACTTACTAAAAATACTTAAAATACTAGTCAAAATACTTGGAAATCATGAATTATGAAGTAAAACTTCCTTACGCACGCTTGACTTGGGGAGTAAGCTGGTGAATGCGTGACGAGGCGAACGGAAATTAACAAGGAAATATAAGTTAGTGAACGTAGATCTCCATTATCAACTTAACAATGTTAAAAATTACTTAAAATTTGTATTTTTATGTTGGTATTGTCAAGATGGTGACATTAACATTATACAAAGTTATACCGGCCGATAGATGGAGCTAAACTAAGGAAGTTATACTTCAGTCGTGTGGTGTAAAGCACACTCGTTTTTTCATTCAGGTTTAGTAGAAATTACAAGTAACCAAAGAACTGGCGACATTACCTCGACGTTTCATTTAGATTTAATTTCGTTTTAGTCATTTTTATTTTGTATATTTATTAGCACCTATTAAAACATTTGTGTTTATAGATAATTTTTTGCTAGGTTTGGTTTATACTTTACAAGCTGATTTAATTTTTGAGTACAGATAATGAGTAAAAGGAAGTTGTTATCCTTTTTTCGGGTGTCTACTTCTCCTTTTGTTTTCGGCGTGTGTGTACGGGACTCATTAATTTTTTTAAGCTGCGGAAATGAGAGCTTTTCTTTTTGTGGTAGGTAAGGGTTGATTTTTGGGGTTGAATTTGGGATTTGTATGCTGGTGATTTTAATATTTTCATAGGTCAAAGAGTGGGGTAGGTTAACTCATTTAGATCTTTTATAGGTTTATATAAAGGTGATCTTCAGTATTGTAGGTATATGCGTAGGAATTACCAAGGTTTTTTTGTCGAACCAGGATCCAGGATCTATGGACCCTTGGATCACCAAAATCTTGAGACATCTTGGATTACCAGAAATTATTAGGACCATGGTCCCACAACACCCAGACACAAAACAAGGACTTGCGCTTTTTTTTACTATGAACAAATACTGCTCCTGTCGCGGGAATCGAATCCACTGTATCTGCTTCTGTTTCCGGCCGACCTGCGTGACCACTGCATCCTAGGGGCTGTCAAATTTCAATCTCCAATTGATTTATTTAGTCACTCGTGTTCAAAGTGCTGGTCTCTATTTTGGCTCAAGGGCGCCATTCAACGATGCAATGATGCCAGTATTTTGGGCACATTGCCTAATTCGTAGCAGCGTCTTAGGTCCGTATTACAGAACAATGCTCAGTCATCGATCAGTGCTCAAGCAGAGATTTCATTCACTAATTGATCACTTTATGAATGAAATCTCTGCTTGAACACCGATCGACGACTGAGCATCGTTCTGTAATACGGACCTTAGATGTTCACGTGCTTACTACATTATTTTTAACTTTTTTGCCACAAAGAATATGGATTTTCTTAAGTTTAGTTATAAAACATTTGAAAGTATGAATATAACTTTGTAAATAAAAATAACCACCACCACCTACCATAAGAATGTTGAGAGATGTGAAAAAGAGTCGGTACCAACCTTCAAATATTAAGTTTAGAACTCCATAGCTCCCATTGCAAATTTCCACTTCAATAAAACTTAATTTTTGCTTATATATCTACCCAACCACACAATGTATCGTCGAAACAATACTCGTTAAATTAAACATTCAAAATGTCTATTACATATTTATTTCAATGCTGAGGGAGAGTGGGGTAAAAGGGGTCTGCAATTAAAATTATAATTTTTGGCAAACTCTTCCACCCCCGCGGCGTGTATCTGTATCTTTGAATCGAGGCTACAGTGTTTGATACACCGAGAGAAAATAAAAATGAAAATATATAAAAAATTGTTTATGATTCTAATAATGCATTATATAACTTTTGTACTAATTGTTCATGTTTCTAAATTTTGTTTCAATAGTACAAGATAATTAAGGTAAAACAAATTAATGTTTATAAATTTTGTCAAGTATTTTTAAAATAAAGATAAGCATCGAATCGAGAACACAATAAGTTTTAACCATCCACAGATAAAACCTGTAGATATAAACGTTAGTCTTGATAAAAAAAAACAACAATAATAAGTGTTTAAAAAACGAATGTGCTTTATAGAGTACACGACTGATGTAAAACTTCTTTAGCTCCAGCTATCAGCCGGTATAACTTTGTTTTTGCTTTGATTAATGTTAATGTCACCTATTGACAATTGTAAATCGTCATTTTACAGGATATCTACATAATAATACAAATTTGAACGTGAACCAACTTCAACTTTCATTCGCCTCGCATTCACCAGCTTACTCCCAAGTCAAGCGCACATAAAGAAATTGTCCTAAAAACAGTTAAGTACAAGTTTCTGGATCTCTCGGTGTGTCGTTGGGCGGAACTTGACTTCCAAAAATACGTATCTTTCTAGATTTGGGCGCCCCAAACGTCATTGTGAGCCGAGAGTGAGCTCTCTACAAAATGTTAAATATTCATTTTAACTCTTTAATTATTCTTTATGCATGTGAGACAGACATTGTTTTTTTTTTTAATTTAATTTTCATTGTTATGTTAACTCTGCGCAAAGTAGTCAGCATTTTTTTTATGGTTCCGTACTTTACCAATTTATTAGGACCTAATGAAAGCTTTTTAGTTCTGTCTAATGTCTGCTGAGATAGAAGTTAAAATAAAGACTTAGATGCGTTTAAATTGCTACCTACATAATTTTGTACTAGATGGTAAGACTTTTCTGAAAAGTTCATCTATTTAGGTACCACCACTTTGCCAGTCATTCTGTCACCAAGCAGTAGCAGTACTGTTTTCCGATTTGAAAGGTACCGTAGCTAGTGAAATTACTGGGAAAATGAGACTTTATGATCTGATCTCAAAGTCGAGTAACCTTATTGCAAGACTGTACTGATGTCACAGGATGATGTGCGTAGTGCAGTGTCGCACAAATATATTTTAGAGTTCCGAGTGACACTGTTCCGTTATTGGCGGCTGTGTCGCTTTACATCTGCGAACGGCTAGTTCGTCACATCACACTAATATTATAAAGGTGAAAGTTTGTATGTGTGTATGTGTGTATGTTTGTTACCCCTTCACGCTCAAACGGCAGAATGACATTCGGTACCAAAATAGCTTCTACACTGGATTAACACATTTACATTTATCAACATGATTACATTTTATGCGGGAAAAGTGGAATGTTCCCGTGGGATGAGCAAATAACTAAAATACTTTTTATCCGCGGGGGAGACCACAGGGGGGCAACTAGTCATTCATAAACAAAAAAAGTAGCCCACAAATACTAATAACAAATATAAATAATACAACACACTAAAACGATTAAATCTTCACTCGTTGATGAAGTATGTTATTATCTACGCAAAAAAGATAGTCAATCATTATAAAATCACACTACATTCACTCCATAAAACCCGCTCATTCCACACCAAACCTCATTTCCACTGCTTTAAAAATTTACACCTTTAGACGTGAGTAAATTGAATCCCGCTAAACGTCTTTCCTCCGAGGCACATATAAGTAGTACCACGGCCCATCGGCTAACAGTTTTATAAGTAATCAATTTAACGCGCGCCGTCTTACCCTTACCTCCCCTGGGTGGTTAAAGATGCGACAAACGTGGTTAGTTTATAAGCGATTCTTGATTAGTTTTTATTTATTTATGCTATTCATTGTGGTAATGCTTGCTTCATTCACTGCATTTTTTCACCAATAGGTTATTTGCTTTGCTATGGATGTTTTGTAACTGTCAAATTGGTCACGGAAAAAAATTTAAATGTCTATATCTACGACGTTACTTAGAGATTTTGCAGTGCACGCCGCTTTAATTTCCCGCCCAGTGACACTGTAACCGCCCGGTAACGTTGCACCCGCTCGGTGATGCTGTATCCGCCTGCAGTGAAACTATAAAGGCCGGTAGAGACCAACAAGATTAGCCCATTCAAAAATATAACTAAAACTTAACTTATAACTAAACTAACTAAAACTTATAACTAAACTTAGATAAATATATGGAAAATTTAGCTCAATCGGAAACCGGGAAGTGGGTTAAAATTAATTTCATTGAGATTCCATCATCGGATCCTGACTTGATGGGACCACCTCGGGAGTGTACCTTTACGAACTAAAAAATATTTTTTTAAATCGATTCACAGTTGGCGGAAATATTGATGAACATACACAAAAAATACATACAGATAAACATAGTAATTTTTTTATGAAATTCGGTAAAAAAAAAAAAGAAGCATATATTTCACAGACATAAAAACTTTTTGTCCATTAAATATTTTCAAATTTATATCTCGTTCCACATTCAATCGAAGTAGATACAGTTGAAACAAAATTACGTACTGTGATTACGTTTCTTGCATTTCATTGATTGTTTTTTATTGCTTTCGCCCCAGCGAATACTTCCATTTGTGACTTCTATAAATCGAAGAATAGAGATAGAAAGGTAGATCATATAATAACAACAAACTAGTGAAAAAGTTAGGTACTTTTTCGTGAATGATGTAACGGGCTTGTCGTTCACCTGATGTGCACCCACGGCCGCCCATTACAGAACAGTGTCACTCGGAACCCGAAAAAATAGAGTTTCGAGCGACATTGCACTGCGCACATCATCCTGAGACATCACCACAGTCTGGTGATAAGATTACTCGACTGTGAGATTAGATCATAAAGTCTCAATTGCCCAATTATTTCACTAGATACAGTACCTTTCAAACTTTTTAATAACTGGCAAAGCGGTGTTAACCTAGACGAACTTTGCAGAAAAGTCCTAGTACCTAGTAAGTCTATCTTAATATATAAACATGAATTTCGATTTCTTCTTGGTCAACGCATCACGCGTGGACAGATGGAACATTATCGCTTATATTTTCGTTTGTGTTTATTATGCTTAGGAGAAGGTTTTTATGAAAGAAGTCAAGAATGTATGGAAAATTTTCACCACGCAGGTGAAACCGCGCAGCGCAGCTAGTTAGCAATAAACTCATGAGTTTGAATTTTAAATATATTAGTTGAATTATTTCACTAATATTTGTAAGTACTGTACGTATATATTATATAATAATAAAATAAATATGGTAAATAACGTCCAACGATCACATACATAGATCCTGGACACTAACTAGGGTTCCCTGTGTCTAGGGACCCCGGAACTACGAAGACCTGTAAATCCCAAACTCAGAACAATTATTTGCGCTTTTTCCTGTTCCACAAATATCGAATATACAATATATATAATAAAAATATATAATATATATAGGAATCGAACCCACCGCCTTCGGGCTATGAGCCGACCTGCTCAACCACCACACTACAGAGGCTGTCAAAATCACTTCACATCACACTAATATTATAAAGGCGAAAGTTTGTATGTGTGTTCGTGTGTATGTGTGTATACGCATACAAAAGTGCAGGGGCTTATACAAAACTTATAAAATTAACCACGTCCATCCATATCACACTAATATTATAAAGGGGAAAGTTTGTATGTGTGTTTGTTTGTTACTCTTTCACGCTCAAACGGCTGAATGGATTTGGATGAAATTCGGTACCAAGATAGCTTATACACTGGATTAACATATAGGCTACATTTAACCCGAAAAATGAAATGTTCCCGTGCGCTGAGCCAATAATTAAAATACTTTTTATCCGCTTGTGAATCCGCGGGGCGCGACTAGTATAATATAAATTCTCTAACTACCGATTTAACAATAAACCTATCATAAAATAAAAAGCCACAAAAACGCCCATAAACAAATCCTCAATTTTTATATACCACCCATCAAACCATAACCATTCTGCAATTACGGTACAAAATCATCGTCATAAACAATGTAACGAGACATAAAGGCTCGTCCACACGTAAACAAGGAACCATTATTATTCATCTACTATAGCTGACGCGGCGAAGTCGATGTCTATCTTATTTCTTTTATAATTATTCACGGGGGTGATCTCCCGTTTCTCTCCCCCTCCCCATAGGGGGTTGGATAGAGAACGTCTTCGGTTTTTGCGGCGTTTGTTTCAAGTTTTTTAGGGGGTAAACCCTTTCCTGAACATGACAGGAATTGGATCATTAAGCAGGCCTAGCTGGGCCGATACGCCCCGCGGTTTCAACGCCTTATGAATATACTTAAATCCGTGGGTTGGTTTCGTTTTCTTCGTTTGATTGCGTCGACCATGGAGTCAGGGAAGCTTAAACTTTAAACTTTTTAGTTTTAAGAATCTAGCTGTACCAGAATTTGCCAAAAAACGTATATTTGTAGAATAATAGATAGATATTTATAAAATTTCTTTACGCACGCTTGACTTAGGGGTAAGCCGGTGAGGCGAACGGAAATTAAAAGAAAGATATACTTATATCTCCCACTCTACGTAAAGATAGAAGAAAGAGTAACGTTTCATATATTACTGTAGAGGCAAGAGACATGGAGCTAAAGAAGTTTTAAAGCACACTCGTATTTATTAAATTAAAAACACCACATAATTATAAGATACGGTAAATAGAAACTTATTGCTTATTAATTTGAGTTCATTATCTGAAAGCGATATCTTCTACTCACAGCATTATTGAAATTAGCAACAAAACAAGGGCGGCTATAGTGCTTAAAAGTAAAAGTAAGAAAGAAAAATTTTAATCAAATCTTATTAATTATTCTGAAGTGCATACACTTGAATAAAATAAACGTCCACTATATGCTTCTTAACTAATATATTTTTATAAATTATCCTTAAGTCAAAGTCAAAAGATTCTATTGCATATTATTAAGCTAGCTATTTTACAAGTCAAAATGATATTAGGTAGGTGACCTTAAGAATAAGTTATTGTACTTAATTTTAAATGTACCAATACTACAAAATGCACAAACTACAATCTTAGTATGAAATGTAACCATGTCTTGGTTACAGTTCATACTAAGATCTTATAGTTTGTATGCCATAAGCCTGATTAATTCTTATTTAAGTAGCCAAAGATAAAAGGCCTATTTAAATAATGACATCCTAAAGCAGGGATGGCGAACCTTCACATATAAAGTTTTTTTTTATGTTATTGAATGATGTGACGAGCTAGTCGTTCACCTGATGTTAAGCGCCACGGCCGCCCATAACAGAACAGTGTCACTCGGAACCCTAAAACATAGAGTTTCAAGTGACACTGCACTACGCACATCATCCTGAGACATCAGCACAGTCTGGTAATAAGATTACTCGACTGTGAGATCAGATTATAAAGTCTCAATTGCCTAGTAATTTCACTAGCTACAGTGCGCTTCAAACCAGAACACAGTAATGCTTAGTACCATTTTTCTAAACAAATGTTTTATTAGATCGTAAGTCGATTTAACACGTGCCATCAAATAATTTAGAATTTGTGATTATTACGGTAATAATAATAAATACTATCAACTCAATTTTTTTTATTTACTACAGAAAATTAGGAACATTTTGCAATGTTTCAATTATACGTAATTTAAATTAAATTAAAATGAGTGTGACTTATGTTGTTGCAGATTAGATGACAAATAACATATGTTAAGGTTGTAAAATGTCACTTTCATTAGAATGCACGCTGAGCTTAGGGATCATTCGCGTTCGTTCGACATGCAATACCTACTTCATACTTTTTTCGTAGGGCATTATTCATTTTGTGAGCAGTGCCCAAAACATTGTGTCGCGTGCCATTTATATGCTATTGGTTTGCCATCCTTGTCCTAGAGCATAAAGACTTGGAGCTCTCAGAGAAATATGCCCAGCTATTCTAATAAAACTACCTGGTTAATACGGAAAAATAAAAGTGCCACAAAATGCATTTTCAATTTCCACAGTAAACTCTCGACTCCATCAGTGAATATTGGAAAACCAATGTATAAAAAAACTAAGCTAAATCATTTGAACTCCATTCATAACTCGATATGGACCGACCTAATCAATTCAAAAAGGGAATACGGGGTAAAACGAACACACGTTCATTCAGCACATAGATTCAGTCAGTATGTAAACTTATGATATTGTCGTGAGATAATTTTGAAAGGAAATAATAACGATTTTAATTTTAGATGGTTTTAAATAATTTATTTCTATTCGATTTTGGAAAATTAATAACGGCTAAACTCACGCCGATTAAAAGTCCAAATTACTCCGACATATTCAATGTCTTTCTACTGGGAATTTTAGTTTTCAAACTAAAATTTATATTCTATTCTAGTTTTATTATTCTTTTAGTAGAGTCAAAGTAGAGTTTTTTTTTTTTTATAAAATTAAATATTATTTGTAAGACGAATAGTTCATTTTAATAACAGCAATCGTGATTTACAAATAATATACACTACAGATCTCTAAGTACTTAGTCAGTTGGATATAACCGTTTATCGAAGATTCACCCTTTTTAGCATGTTTAGGAATTGAACTTGTAAAAAAAGCAGGAAAATTATTTTGCCAGAATTGAACCGAAATAGGTGAGGGTACATTTTAATTAATTTTATTTTAGTTCTTGTATAATTTAGGGTTTTCCACGACATCTGTTACTGTATTCTGCTACGCATGTACAGCATCGACTGCTTATGAAATTATACCGCGGAAAATCTACGGTCGGAGAATTATTTCTTTATTTTTTTGTTCCAAGGAGTTCGTCTGAGATGTAAATGGGTTAGAAAATTGAATGAGCGTGTGCCCCAACCAGGTTACGTTGAGTAAGTGTGAGAGCGTATGCAGAGTTTGAAAACATCTGGGTTTTATTGGATTTGCTCGGTCTGATTGGCTTTGTTTATATTTTAGCTGGTTTTCTTGATTTTCTGCTCGTTTTGTTATTTACCTGTAAAGATAATGTAGGGACTAATTGCAAATGACGGAATAACAATTCTTTGCTTTTCTTGTTCTTTTGAAGTCCAGAGTTTTTGGGAAGAAAAATTGAAAAATTAGTTTGCTCTGAAAGCATATGAGTGTACCTAATGCATATAGACACATCTTACTAATAATCATAAACGTGAAAGTTTGTATGTATAGATGTTAGTTACTCTTTCACGCAAAAACTACGGAACGGATTTTAATGAAACTTGGAATGCAGATAGTTTATGCGCTGGATTAACACACAGGATACTTTTTATCTGCAGATGAAACCATGGGGCGCTATTTTTCGTATAACATTAATGAATATCCAAACATAAATATATAATAATGGTGCTCCATTAAATTAAACAATAACTTTGAAAAAAATTGAACTGTCCAAAGTATACGCACAGTTCTAATCATAACATAACAAATTCGAATCAAAACCTTCAGAACGCAAATAACATTTCATAAAATCGATACAAAGTAAGCGAGTTTCAATGCATTAGTATAAAAGGAAATGTAAGGGAAATAACGAGGTCGCATAACACTATTTGGCATCGACTCGTAATGCTCCTAGTTACTAACGATGTGACGTCAAAGAACCCCACATGTGAACTAATGAAAAGAGTCTGATCTGTCAATAGCTCCGGTACCAAAAGATAGGAAAATTAAAATGTCTAGACTCCGTTTTTGACGTTTTGTTTCTGCTCGCTGCGCTTTTGTATGTCGCAGAATATAAAACGTACGAATTATGGAAATTGAAATTCCATGCGGAGTATTTGATTTGTTACTTGAGACGTATGAAGAAAAGATTTATAGCTCGTTCGTTCTGTTGAAAATAAATGCTAATTATGTTTCTTTTAAATACTTAGGTATTTTCGATTGCTATAGTTTTATCCATCAATGGCTAAATAATACCACTGCCAATGCCACTGTTGGGATGAATAGAAATAAATAAAAAATAGAATGGAGTTTTTGGCGGGAAAGCGAAAAAGATTGCGTCACCGCATTGTATTATTTTCCAAAACTTGTGTTATTTTCAATGTTAGTGTATAAAATTGGTGGCATTTTATTCGTTAAGTGCTTAATAACAGGCGTGAGTGTGGGAAAATGGTATAATGATGGTGAAACATTTCTTTTCGTGTTGTTTCCAAAACTCCATAGAAGCTTCAAGTAAAGTTGCCACCACTTTACTAGGAGTATGACTTTGACTAGACTGACTTGACTATGACTTGACTTGATGACTTCGACTGTAACTTTACACATATTTGCGTGAAATATCGATAACTTGATAAATTCTCAATTATTTGACACTGGCTAAATACACAAAAGTGTGGAGACAAAACATAAAAAAAAATAATAGAAAAAATACGCTAAGACCACCCATTGTACCTATCTTATTATGTAATTCTCTTTTCTACATGTTCATTTGGTGTCAAAATGCATTTTGTATTGTATACTTATACTAGTTACCTAAATTATTTTGCTTTTAAATACTAATTACTATTTTTAACGGTTATTTACTTTAAAAGTAATCAAAAGAAAAGACAGATTTATGAAACAGTATGGGCACTAATATATATTAATTTTAACGATATTAAAATATTAAGTAGTAAGTAAATTAATAATAAGCTTTTGACAGAAAAATGACATATTAATTTTAATTATTATTTAGAATAATTCTTCTTGTATCTTTATCAAATTTACAGATCAGATATAAACTCAGAAAAATACATGTACGCTACTATTATTATTATTATTCTTTATTGCACTAAAAACAGTGCAAACTAAGGACTTAATGCTAAAGCATTTTCTACCAGTCATCCACTCATAGTAGACGTTGACGTCAAACGACGTCAACTCAAAAGGAGTAGGATACAGAAAGCTAATTAAATAAATGTGCGGGCTAGCAAGTCTTGAAACGCATGAAATAAAAGCCTTCAGCGGTTAAAAAGGCAACCAAGACGCTCTCTTCATTAGCGACAAGAAAAGTGATGTCATTCCTCTGTGACACAGCACTGGGAGGTCCGCGCCCCCTGGTGTCCGTTCCACGACTGAATTTGGATCCCCCCTCAGCTTTCCAGAGTAGGGGGGCGGACGGCTTTCTCTTTCATTTTTCCTTCGCTCCTCGGCTCATCCAGTTACATCGTTCTTATGTTTTATTTTTAATTAAAGCGTACGCAAGTCGGCGGCGTAGATCTTCCCCCCGGGTGGGGTACACACTCCGTGGGTGTTGATGATTTTTCAATGGGGAGAAAGAGTTCCCTCATTTTCTTAAGAGAAAATTGCGTTTTGTTTTCGAGTAGTCGAAGTCTGTTGTAATCGCTTTTGTTTTGAAGTTCTCCGGCGTTCTCGGCGCATGTGAACGTAAATTGTGTACTTTAAAAGTTTGCTGTGAAATTGTGGAGTGGTAGTGGAAGTGTAATGCGTTAAAGTTTTTAGTGCAGTCGACTTCGGAATCTGTTTCGGAATTTTACGTGACGCGTAACTTTTTGTTAGCGCATGCAAAACGTATTATAAGCAACTCAGTTTTTAGAGGTTTTGATTATAAAGTAGTCACTTAAGTTTAATTAAAATATTATTGTTTTTTTTTTAACTATGTTGAATTTTATAAGCTGGGTTATGCAATTTAATCTGCGTGTCTATTTTTAGGAATAAATCATATCCCATTTTTTTTATTGCTGAAGCACATACCAAGTTCTGTCAAAACCCACTTTTCAGTGCTAAATTGTAATAGTAATTAACATTAATGTTTATTATTACCCCACGCTTTCACAATATTTTCATATTTTATTTTATTTGTTTAATAATAATAATAATATTAATAATATAACTTTATTTCAGACTCAAGATCCATAATGAAAAATACACACACAAATATGATATTTAAAAAAAAAAGTCGAAATTAAATTATCAAAATGAAAATTAATACTATCAAAGATTTCATTTAATAGGATTGATTGTAAATTTTAAAATATTTTAGTTACGTACTCTATAATCAAGATAGACACGAGTTTTTGACAAGTAGTGCCGGTCTGCACTAAAGTTTGACAACTCTTAAGTTCGCACTTATGTCTGTAAGACATAACCAAGTACGTTGCAGTAGGTACGTCAGTAATAAGACAGATATTTAATTTTATAAATCTTCCAAATTCAAATTTATTTGTACACATTGTACGCAGCATTTATTCACAAGCACATGAATAGCCAACCTTCATTACCCCAAAAAAACACATACCGACAAAGCATTACTTCCCGTCTCAAAAGTTAATGTAATGAAAAACAAAAAGGGCCAAGAAAAGGGTGCGTTAAGTTCCACCGAAAAACGGGAATTTGCAAGACGACCCCCCCTCTCCCCTTGGGGGGACACTGCCCCCTCGTGTGCGAAAATAAATTGCCAAGAATAATAATTATAATGAAAGCGAAAGAACGTATAAATTAGTGGGGACCGACGCCTCGAGAGTTAAAACTTGATGGTTGTGTGCGTGTGTCTTATACATATTTGATTATGTGACGTATGTGTGCGTGTATTATAATGGTACCATTTTCTGGAGTCTTGTGTCTCCTCGATGTGATATTAAGTATTTTTTTTACTGATATAACTGTGTAAAAAAAAATTGTGTAAATGAATCAAAAATAGACATTCTCGAATTTATTTTATTTATTTATTATGTAGTTAGCTTTCATCTTTTAGTATTCTAAATTTTACAAAACATAAACATTATTAATAGCTAATGTTATTTAATAACCTGACAGTTTTATTTTTAACTGTTAAAACTAGAAAGGTTAAAATTTAAATATATCAATATAAAACGTAAAAAAATAGGAATTTTTGAAATGTCAAGTTTTTTCGTTCTAATTATGGTCGACGTTAATACTACACAAACTTTATGACTGAGAGAAATATATATCTGCATCTCACTCGATATAATTTTTCCGAGTGACATTTTAATACTCCGTACGTGACGGCATGCCTATGGTCGACGGGGTCCCGATTTGCCCACTCTCCCCTCATTAACGTGCTATGAAGGACTAATGGACATTCCTTGACGTCGAGGACTTGATTTTAACAGTTGACGGGGGTTTTAATAATTTTAAATTGAGACGACTCTGATGATGGTACAATTACCGTCTCCCTAGACTCCGGGTAAAAGGCGGGCGAAAACTGTGACGAGATATCAAAGCCATTTTTACACTGACCGATTTAGAGCTGACTGTACGAGTACAGTACTGTACTGAAGAAGCGTTCAATGACAAAAGTATTTACTCTGTCTAAAGTAATGGCTGCATGACATGGGTTAATACCGTTAGTAAAGTAGGATGTGTGAACTTAACCTTATGAACAACTAGTTGGTCAAATTTTAGAATAGAGAGATAAATAATGAGAAAATTCTTGGAACGCTCTTTTGTACGTTTTATTTCTAACCTGTCCTGACAATTATGATGGATTATAAAAACAACAGGCAATTTAAAGAGCAATTTTAGGGTCCCTAGATACGGAGAATCCTTAGGGTCCAGGAACTATGCATGTGATTGTTGGGTGCTATTTATTTATTATTATTATTATATATACCAGTTACAACACCCATCAAAAGTTAAAGCTCTTGATCAAGAAAGATACGAGTGTGTCTGAAGAAGTTTTACTTCAAACATTTCACTTATCACACCAATCGGTCCAAGACTATCGCGACAGACAGTCTACATACACCTAAACACACACACACATAAACGACACACCAATCAATACATAACACACAAACATCAAATATACATATTTCGCGATGGTCGGGATGCGAAAAAGGGGGAACGAAAAAAAAACTAATTAAAAAAGCAATCAAGGTTTTCTTGACGGCGCTCACGTTCGCCCATATCGTCTTACCCCCCGGTTTCCTGGGGTGGTGTTTCCCCCTCGGGTGGTAACACCCTTTAGGGGGTGGCTAGGGGTACGGTACTAGATTTACGTAACACGTTTAAAGTGTGTTTTGATGAAGTAATCATCCCATTCCAAGAGCTGCGTTTAAGAATTCCGTGGGAAGGAAGGAAGGACATTCGAATTTGAGATTTTTGCCTCAACTCTTTAAGTAAAGCTAGGTTTTGTAGAATACAGCTTAAACATCGAGTTAAATACTAAACAAAATTAAGCTAGTGTCATGCAAGAAGTATATATTTTGTTAAAAATTATAAAAGCACGTCATTTTCCTCAGTTTTTGAAAGAGATGGCTTTTAAACTGTCTAATATACTTTTTAATCAATAAGAACCCTCTTTATGTTACCTTTGAAACAAAAAAATTAAGAACGGTTAATTATTTTGAGAACTATGATACCACAGTACATACAAAGACACACTTTAAACTTATACCACTCCTCTCTATGGTCGGGACTAAGAATTTTTCACTTTTTGTTTAGGTACCTGAAACTTATAGTCAGCTAAAAAAAAATTAATAATATATATGGGAGGCGTGGTGGGAAATTTGACCAAATCAACAAAGACCGAGCCGGTGAAATTTACGATATTTATACACACTCGTCTTGCATTAAGATAAATATATAGGAAAGGTAATGATTAAGTATATCTAGTGAAAAAAAAAATGCGGTGTAGATTTGGGGACTGCCGATAGAAGTGAAAACTAAGTAACTTGTGACATAATTATAGCTCATGGAAACCGTTCGGTGAGGATGACGCGAGTTCCATGATTTTTGGTCACCCAAGAAGTGCTGAACGAGCCTAAAGATTTATTTCCCTTTAAAAATCCTAATGACTGATTTATATTAGTGTGATTTTCTTTTCAAAACAGCTGAATATATTGATCGAAATTATGTAAATAGAAAATTGAAGATTATTGTTAGAAAACGGGTAGTGCAGGTGAATTCTGGGGCCGTTTTTGTTTCTTTCTCTTTTCTACTCAATAAATATGTACATTTAAAATAAATTGTTTGAAGTAAAGCAACTGTGACCCAAATTACTTTCATTCGTCCAGCATAACTGTACTAATTTGTTCCATACCTTAGAAATAAAACATTACTATATAATAAAGTAATTGGAATTCCTCGTGTCCTTTAGAAGCATCTTGTCCTAGATATAAGTGGCAAGACATGATTTAGGTCCGCGTCTGAAGGAAAATCTACCCTGGGAGAAGTTGGTAAGGTTGGCTATTGTTTGAACGCTTAGTGGTTTATTAAAATACTGTGGCCGTACAGGTACAGAGGAAGAAATAAAAACGAGCCAAAGCAGTTACTTTTATGAGGGCGCGAATAAGATGTTTTGGACTCGATCTAAGGAATGAGAGGGTATGCGAGCTGCATACCAGTGCAGTAAAACGCTCAGCGGTTGTGACGCTGACTCTATTGCTGCTGCGGATCACGTATTATTTTCTTATGTTATTTTCTATGGTTAAGAAATGTCGATAAAAATCTTGTGGAAAACATCAAGTAGTTGAAGCCTGAAAGTTTTAGTAGAGATTTTAAAACAAAACAAAATAAACCATCTATTTCCTTTACCATACTTACTCCAATCGGTACCTAGGTGTAATTACTTTCCACTCTTTCAGAGGACGTAATCTTCTCGATCCTCTTATGCCGGCAACGGCCTAACCCGAGGCTCGGGTGCCCTTGAGGTAGTTGCCTCCCACTTTTGCGCCTTAAGCGCCTGCCTCGGTGACGCTGTAAAGGTAAGTACAGTCCAAGAGCACTCGCCCGATAAAAAAACCCTAGTATATTTAAAGAAGAATAGGAGGTACGACCTCACATTGCTAAGTAAAAAATGTGCTTTGCATCTTGCTCGACTTGTCTTCCGAGGTATTGCTATAAATTTTTTTCATACAGCAAATTGTGTGCGATACAACTAATTTAAGTTTAACTTTTGGAAATATTGGTAACTTTCTTTTATTAAAAAAATACTGATACCATTTAATACAACATAAAGGTCAACATTGACGGTACAGATTATATGATACTACATATATTACGTACCTCAATCAATTCACAAAAATTCAACAAAAATGTAAACCAAAAAAAAGCTACCGTTTCTAAGCGTTTCATCGCCCCACTGCGCGCTGACCCTAAAATAATAATAAAATGCCGTTCCGCAGCCGTAACAAGCGTCGTTGGAACAAAGCGGTAGCTCGCTCAAATAATTTGTATCAATTTGTAAAAATGCAGCACTTCTTACTATGTCCCCCTAACGAGGGGGATACTTGAGCACGTAATAATTACAGGATCTGCGGTTTTATAGATTTTATTTCGTACTAGTTAGTATTTTTCAGTTTTTTTTCGTCATGTCTTTTTTTTAATGTTTTGGCTCGTCGTATATATATAATATGTACAGGCATGAGCGTGGGAAAGTGGTATAATGATAGTGTAACGCTTTTTTTCGTGTTGTTTCCAAAACTCCATAGAAGCTTCTGGTAAGTTGCCACCACTTTACTAGGAGTATGACTTGACTAGATTAGACTATGACTTGACTCTGACTTAACTTGATGACTTCGACTATGGGTTGACACATATTTGCGTGAAATATCATTAACTTGATAAATTATCAGTTACTTAACACAGGCTAAATACATAAAAGTGTGGATCCAAAACATACAAAAAAAAAACCACGTAATCCCACAGATCAGTAACATGTAGCTACTACGTAATTTTAATGAATTTCGATATATAAAATGTATCAAAATTAATCCACAAATCATTTATTCCGGGACCATATTATTATGCCTTTATTATTATTTATTAAAAAGTACAAACAATTTACACATGTGCATAGAATAGAAAATTGCATTCGCGGGGAAACATCTCGGATAATTTATTTATTGTTGTTCTAATTCACGCAAAATCGTGGCGCTCCAGCTCGTTGTAGATATTTGCAGTCCTTACGATGTTGGAGGTTGCAAATTTCAATATTTATATTTTCTACTAACAAGTGAAAAGTAAAAAAACGATTGCGCTTCATACCACACGAGTGAAGTAAAACTTCTTCAGCCTTATTAATAAACACGAACTAGCTTTAGACTAGTTACACCATCTTTTGTCTCTTTAGATCCAGCTAAATATTCCAGTAGCAAAAAAAGGACAAAAGCTGAAGTAACTAATCCGAGACTAATACCCGTTTATTAATAAGGCTGCTTTAGTTTAGCTCCATCTATCGGCCCGTATAACTTTTATTTGCTTTATTAAATGTTAATGTCGCCATCTTGACAATTGTAAATTGTCATACCAACATAATAATACAAAATTTTAAGTAATTTTAACTTGGTTATGTTGACAATGGAGATCTACGTGACCCAATTTTAACTTCTGTTCGCGTCGCATTCATCAGCTTACTCCCTAATTCAAAAGTGCGTAAAGAAGTTTTACTTCAAAAATGCTCACCACATATTGCTAAGAACTATTTACGTTAGTAAGTGGTATTTAGAAGTCCTATTTCCTGCTCAGAGATTCTTTAAAAGTTTATAGAGACTAACAATATCTGATAATAAAAAAAAAAAATTAATTGTTATTCGGTACACTATAATCTAGCGAATGTTCTGCATAGCGGCCGCTGTAGCAGCACATCGCCTATACACGTCGCTTTCTCGTTTTGCTCTATTTATAGCCTGACATTTTTATTATTTCTTCCTTAAAATAGAATCCAACATCATCACTAATATGTACTACCCAATATCTTAACTGAAATTGTGTGTTATGGTTTTTATCATTCAGCATAAAATAACCTAAACGGAATTTAAGGTGATTACCTTATTTAATAATTATATACATAATTTAATAATTATATTTATCCCTGAAAACTATAAAGTTCCTACGGGATATAATATAAATCATTATAATATAAGAGGTTAAACTACTAGGCATATAAGATATCACAGTATAATTTTATAGCCTTTTGGTTGGCCTTAAACAACTCCAATCGGTCAATTCAATATTTTGTTGTACGGCTGCCCATAACAGTTGCAGTGCCGACTCAGAACTCGAAATTATAAGAAATAATAAAATAATATTTATATCAATAAACATTTTGTAATTTATTTTGTTAGAAACATATACAGGCTATATAGCTATAGCATATGGACAGCCTCTGTGGCGTGGTGGTTGAGCAAGTAGGCTCCTTATCCGGAGGCGGTGGGTTTGATTCCCGATTAATATTACATTTATGGAGCCCTAGATCGCGCACTAAGGCGTACCTGTAGTCTTTATTTGTTATTATAAATAGAAGTTGGATACTTTCCTATTGGAAGGCAGCACCAGTAACTATAAATAAGACACGCTTTAAGATGGAAGCTTTTAAAACGCCTCGACCCAACGTCAGACCTAGACCTATGTTTGAACACGAATTACACGATCTTTATGTAGCGGTGACTAATAGGTGTTCAGTATGATCGTGATAGTGAGCATTAGAACTATTACTATGATACACTGCCATCAATTCAAGAATTAAAGATAACATGTGTGGACATCTCACACAACGCCATCTAGCCCTAAACTAAGCAAAGCTTGTACTAAGGGAACCAGATAACTGATACAATTTTTTTTTTTTATTAATCTGCATTTCCACAGACACCTGGGTCCGTGCTTTTTGTTAGATAATTTTTTATATTTATGAATTTAGCCTATTATTAACATGAACTTATATATAATACAGGAAGGATAATACAGCCAATAACAAAAAGATACATATAAATACATAGGTACATAGAATACAATATAACACCCAGACACAGAACAAGCACCTTGTTTATCACACAAATGTTTGTCCTGGGTGGGAATCAAACCCACAACCCACAGTTCAGAAGGCAGGGTTACTACCAACTGAGCTATCGGGCCAGTCAATTGTTTTTTAATAAGCCAAATCAGCGACTTATATTAACTATTACTGGGTGATTATTTGACCTGTAGTAACACTCAAGGACACGATAGTTCATGGGTTACCATTTTTACCAGTATTTTATTTATTTTTTATTCTTCAAAATACTTATAACCTACACAGAAAACCATGATTAAATTAATATGCGAAAATTTCGAAAGTGTGGATATACTGTGGTGCGTAAGACCACACGACTGAAGTAAAACTTTTTTAGTTTAGCTCCATCTATCGGCCGGTATAACTTTGTTTTTGCTTTGTTTAATGTTAATGTCGTCATCTTGATAACGTTAAATTGTCATTTTACCGGACATACCATATATATAATAATACAAATATATATATATTATATATAATAATACAAATTTTTATCTTTGTTATGTTGACGAATAAGTACTACGCGAACCAACTTTAACTTCCGTTCGCCTCACATTCACCAGCCTACTTCCCAATTCAAGCGTGCGTAAAGAAGTTTTATTTTAAAAACCGAGGGTTAAAATTTAAGAAAATTATAGAACAATGCAATCGCAATTTAAATAATAGACCTGACTGACAGTACGAATGATATATCAACTTTTCCAATAAAAACAAATGAAAACTTACATAATAAAACCTCAATATTCTCACACGACGATCTTGATACGGGGTCGTGATTCAGAGCAATGCCCAAGGAATAGACGTCCATTTGCCTGCTCGTGACGATCTACACAGAAATTGTACGTAATGATCTAACATGGGATCCTCTTGACAAATAGTGGTGTTTTAAAGTATGGTAAAATGGACAATTCACAAAGCCAAAGGCAAAAGCATAATAAGGCCCTTTTAAAGTTATAAATAATCTATACTTAGAAAATTCAAAGTCCTGACTGACTGGATGACTTATACCTAAACTTGTTGTCACCTACAGCTTTGTCATTTTGAAAATGTTAGATTTTATACATACAATCTGTTCCCACATGCAATGCTACGTATATATACTCGTATATTATTGTTTTTAGTGTCAAGTAGATACAATTTGTTTTAAATATAACACCGTTATGATAAAATAGAATTTAGTTTCATGTCTACCCTGTATTTCTCATATTAGTGAATCAGATATATCAACGCACAGCCTAAATCGCTGGTCCTAGAGACTTGAAATTTGGAAGTTGTATATGTTAAATGTAGGAAAAGAAAGGATTTTTCAAAATTCCATCCTTAAGAGGTTGAAATGGGTGGTTGAATTATATATGATATATTTTCTTCTTCGTTTCCTATAGGCCAAGCCTGTGAAACCGCGGGCAGAAGCTAGTATAATATAAATGAATAGCTAATGTAAATAAATAGCTAATCCAGAGTTAATTAAGTCGGATTAAGTTGATACACAGATAACCAAATTTTTATCTTCCACGTTTGGAAAATCGATAGAAATTAATTATAAACCTCGGGTTGCCCATTCTATAATATTTTACACACACAGAGTAACCAATTGTTTTTCTCTTATCTGTGCGTACATACAGAGATAAACAATTATAGTTCATTCAATAGTAATAAAGTGTAAGAGATAGAATGGTCACTTTATTATATATGCTCGTCTCAGTCACACTTATTTGAATTATGTTTAGGTGTTTCACATTTCCTTATTTTTTTAATTATTTACGTATACCATAATGAATGGTATTTGAAAAGGAAAATTTTCCATATTTTATCTTCCAGCTTAACAAATTAAGTTGGCATAAGAGGCTAATTTGTAACGTGCAAGTTATAATAGAAAACTAACCTTACGTTGGTTATTTATTTCGTTAATCTTGTTGCTTGGGGTAATCCTGGCTTAATACGAAATGCGCAAGACGGCCTAAAGGTTTTGCATGTAACTAACAAAATAGCTCAGAGGCATTGTTACTTCAAAGTTTGATGATATCATGATACAAAGTGTGTTGATAAAACAAATGACGGCGCTTGCCTTTAACACAGACTAAATAAAACTGACTTCTTTTTTTTGTTTGGTTTTGGCTACACACTTTTGTGTATTTAGTCAGTGTCAAGTAATGGATAATTTATCAAGTTAATGATATTTCACGCTGATATGTGTCAAGTCAAGTCACAGTCCAAGTCATCAAGTTAAGTCATAGTCTAGTCTAGTCAAGTCATAGTCCTAGTAAAGTGGTGACAACTTTACCAGAAGCTTCTATGGAGTTTTGGAAACAACACAAAAAAAAAAACGTTTCACCATCATTATACCACTTTCCCACACTCATGCCTGTAATTCAGCACTTAACGAATAAAACGCCACCAATTATATGCACTAACACTGAAAATAACACAAGTTTTGGAAAATAATACAATGCGGCAACGCGATCTTTTCGTTTTCCTGCCAAAAAAAGCAAATAAAACGACTTACATCTTGCCGTACTTTCTATCATGTTTATTTTGTCTGTGGTGTTGCCTAGCTTTTACCTGTAGGCCTGGTGATTCGATTTATTAACGGGTCCACTTACTTATACTAACTAACTTAATTAACTTACTTATCTAGAGGCCTAATTATCATTATAGTGATAGAAAAGTTTTTGTTTTAAAATCCAATTGATGATCTATTGCGCTAATTAACTGTATAAAACAAGCGACGCAACGATGGGTATTAATCCATAAAGTTATGATTTTAATATTGACGTCTTTTCATTGTGATGAAAATTACTTTTGAATTGACTCAGTCATACTTACTTCGCCCTACTTGGCCTCATGTAAACCTACCAATTAAGCCATTTAAAATCTTGTATAAGTAAATATATATGACATTGTATATTTCTTAATACCATCATAGAAATAGAAATATTTATTGGCCTTATAACATATTGTTATACTGGGCAAGTCATTTTACATAATAAAAATATTATGTACCGAAATTCATTGGGAAAATGTAAACATAAGGCAAAGAAAATTAAAATATTAAGAAATACCATTAAAACCTGCTGTAAAAGAGCAATAAAATAAAATAAAATGAACCAATTGAAATAATGATAAACTATAAGAATTAAAATTGAATAAAATAGAACCAAAATCTAACAAATAAAATATAGTAATATTAAATATTATACTAGGAATATTCCGCATCTTGCAAGAATGAAGATTCTGTTAGACGCTGATTCATAAACTCATTCAATGAATAAATATTCTTGTAAATTCATGTACAAGAATAATAAGTACTAAATCAAATGAAATAACTACCAATTTGGTTTAGAGAGTTTCTTCCTTCTCGTTTTAGTGGTCAGCTTTTTAGGCTACCCAAAGGCCGTCTAACGACTATGGTCTTAAAATAGTTGTGAGCAAATTAAACAATGTGCTCACCAAAGCGCGGTAGCGCTCAGTTGTAAATACAAATTTTTAGCTTTCCCCCGACCAAGTGACAGAAGCGAAGCGACAGGAACTACGAGGACCATGGTCCCACAACACCCAGACGCAGAACAAGTATTTGCGCTTTTTTTCAGTGTACAAATGCCCTGCCGTGAGTATCGAGCCCGCCACCTCCAGGTTATGAGCTGACTTGCTCAACCACCACACCACAGAGGCTGTCTATAAGCTGTATTATGTATCAAAGAAATTAGGTTCAAGCCCATTCAAACCCCATGCATTCCCATGAAACCTCACATTATGGCTCAAATACTTAAAGCATGTTTGTTTTGTTCTTACCATCTATGAAGATGTTACTTCCACGTAGTTACTCGTGTCAAAGGTTGATAAATATGCAATACTCTCGGATAGATCGCGGATCGATCGAGCGTGTTTCTAAAACCAGCCAACCAAGATCTTCCCACCCTCCCGGCTTTATACCAAACAGTGATATTGCAGGGAGTGATAGGTCCAAGCTGAAGGTCAATGATATTTGGACGCGTTGAGTGCATTGTTAGAAAATTATAGATGGCGCCTTAGGAGATGACTCGATGTTTACATTCCGTAGCGATGTTAGGACTCGGGTAGTTTAGGAGGTTAGAGGTTGGAGTGTGATTATATGATCCTCTTGTTTGTTCGTCCATTCGATTCAGATCAGTAATCTAGTTTGGATTAGATGAAAATTTGTGTCGTGAGTATTGTATTAATTGTAAGAGAGCTTGAAAATAATGCGTCAATTTTCCGATCAGTAATGGTAGGTAGGTAGGAATAGTGCAAGACGCAAGAGTATATATTTCTCTGTGAGTGTATATTTTTCTGTATATATTTTTCTGTGTGAGTATATAATTCTCGATACATCGAAAAAGTATTCTGTTAAAAGTCACATTAGAACTTCGTCATAACGTATTACCTAACTGATTTAGAAAATTCTTTTTTATTTGAATCGATATACTTACTTACAAATTGATCTCAAATAATTCATCAAAATTGATTCAGTTGTTTGGTTTTTAAATAAAAATAACTGAAAAATTATATGTATGTATCATCCAAGTGTGTGACAGTATGACTTTTAAGTTAAGCGTAGGATTTGCAATCGCTCTTACGGTAGTGAAGGAAAAATATCGTGAAATAAACGGCATGTCCCAGAATCACAAAATTCGGGAACATGTTCCTGTTCTATCTACTTATAAAAAAAAACAATTTGGGGTTATAAAATTTTATATCTAGCTGTCGGATTTTGTATTTATATTTAATTTATAGACACAACAACAACAACTAAATATATATAAGGACGAGCTTCTGCCCGCAGCTTCGCCCGAGGCGTGGCCTATGGGAAAATAATTCAGCCACCCATTTCACCTTCTTAAGGGTGGAATTTTGAAAAATCCTTTTTTAGCAGATGCCTACGTCATAACATCTACCTGCATGCCAAATTTCAGCCCAATTCGTCCAGTGGTTTGGGCTGTGCGTTGATAGATCACTGTGTCAGTCAGTCAGTCACCTTTGAGTTATATGTATTTAGATTATCTTATACTTACTTATTGTGTCTATAAATAATAGACAAAATTATTTATACACCCATAATAGGAATAATAAGAAAATTACTCAATTCCTTACAACTACTAGCATTCGCACATGTAAAATTGATTTATCTGGGATTATCGAAAAATTATGCAAATAATAACTGAATGTTCAAAAGACAGTAATGGCAGAGATTGGGCTAACCATTCCGGCAGCTAGATACAAAACTGTATAACTCCAAATTGTATGTTTTATAAGTAAAAAAAGCGGTAAGACGGAAAGTGTGTGAACTCTTTCCGTCTTACCGTGTAATTTTTATTGTGTAATTACCTTCGACTAATTTTTCAAGGCCGCGTTATAGCACTTTTTTTTCGGTGTTTATAGCGCTCTGTTTAAAGTTGAATATCGCAAATCATAATTTGATCTTAAACTGGGTCCTGTGTGTTAAAATATGTTAATTTTGCGAGTTGTTTGTGGGTTACTTGAAATATTGTTAACAAATAAATATTTCATCTTATCATTCCTTTAAAACACCAATCTGTCTATTCAATTAGTAAAAAATAATGTATTTTGGAGAACTACGTTTACTAAGTATTTTTTGAGGTTGCCAAAACGATTTTATTTTAGAAAAACTAAAGTACTTCTTTATAGTTTTGTTTAGTTATTTCTGTTTTTCGTTTTATTTTTTATTTACAATAAATACAAGGAATCCTCCAAGATCTATGTATGGGATCGTTGAACGTTAATTTTTGAAGAGTCCAGCCCAATTTAATTGTATAACATCATCCTTATCCTTACTAATATGGATGTTTGTTACTCTTTCACGCAAAAACTACTGAATGGATTTTAATGAAACTTGCAAAGCAAGTAGCCTATAAGCTTAACACATAGAATACTTTTATTCGCGGTTGACACCACGGGCGTAACTGATAGAATAATAAATAAATAAAAAGAAGAAAAAAGAAACGTTTGTTCATTAGACCGCACGACTGAAGTAAAACTTTTTTAGTTTAGGTCCATCCATCGGCCGGTATTACCTTTCCTTTTTTGAAATGTTAATTTCACCATCTTGACAATTGTAAATTGTCATTTTACCGGACATACCAACATAAAAGATGTTTTAATTTTTTTTTGTTGACAATGGAGACGTGAACCAACTTCAAGTTATGTTCGCCTCGCATTCACCAGCTTACTCCTCAAGTCAAGTGTGCGTAAAGAAGTTTTAGTTCAAAAATCAAGTAATTTTAACTTACCCAACTTTAACCCTAGACGTACTAAGCACATCACGCATTGGCCAGTAAGTGGTTGCCCAAGCCTGTTTGATATTCGAGCGTGACAGAACCGTGCCCCACGGACCAATTTACTGTAATCGCACTACGATTACTGATTAACTATTTACATTCACAATTCTGGGAAGCAGAATTTTTGCGTACAAAATAAAACAAGAATATCTAGTATGATTGCGCTGAATATAAAAAAAATGAAATAAGTATATCTAGTGTGATTCCGCTAAATATAAAAAATAAAAAAAGAATATTTAGTAAGATTCTGCTAAATATAAAAAAAAACAAGAATATCTAATATGATTCTGCTAAATATAAAAAATGAAATAAGAATATCTAGTATGATTCTGCTAAATATAAAAATGAAACAAGGAATATCTAGCATGATTCTGCTAAATATAAAAAATGAAATAAGAATATCTAGTATGATTCTGCTAAATATAAAAATGAAACAAAGAATATCTAGCATGATTCTGCTAAATATAAAAATGAAACAAGGAATATCTAGCATGATTCTGCTAAATATAAAAAATGAAAAAAGAATATCTTGTATGGTTCCGCTAAATATAAAAAAATAAACAAAAATATCTGGTATGATTCCGCTTAATATAAAAAAATTAATAAGAATTTGTTTCAGGACAAGTATTTGTGCACAGAAAAAAAGCGCATATACTTGTTCTGAGTCTGGGTGTTGTGGGACCATGGTGCTCGTAGTTCCTGGGTCCCTAGATACAGGGAATCTTAGTTAGGGTCCAGATCTATCTATGTGATTGTTGGGCGTTATTATTATTATTTATGGTGCTAACCACTTTTAATAAGAAGAAATAAAGATGCCTTATAAATTGACTTCATAAAACTATACCAACAAAAACTAAGCCAAATAATATTTTACATATTTTGTACATCTACATGTAATGGAAGCTTAATTTGAACTACTTCCGAAAGCTTAAAAATACTAAAACTTAATGAGTTCTAAACTACCTTGCCGCATTAACTATTTCTTCAAGTCTTTGCCATTCATGGTCTCTTCGGCAATATTTAAAGTAACACAGTTCCAAAGCGCTCTACTTTGCGAGGTTTCACACGCAACCCCACACACGCTAAGCTGCGATCAACTGATTATTCTCGTTTGATAACTCTAGATTCGGCGATAAAACCACTCATACGTAGTTATATGTAAATTTGAATTGCTTCTAATTGAATGGCCTTGATTTCACTCCAGTTTTGTAAGCACTAATTACCTTATTACTTCCGTGTTAAGGTTCAGTTTGGAATGAAATGAAAATATCACTGGATAGGCCACATCGCTTGCAGAACCTATGACCGATGAGGAAACCAGGTTTTCGAGTGGCGACTAACATTAAGACGGAGCGTAAGCTGGACCTCAACTTAGTGGACCAATTTCCTGGTCAAAACTACGATGAAAAGATGGATGCAAAAAATGAAATAAAAATACGCGGGTTATGAAAAAAAAATTCACAACGGCTATTTTTTTAATGTTTTCAACGACCTCCACTTTTATTTCGTTATATTTTTATTATTATGGCGTATTGCTTATCATTGCTCAAATATTAGACTCAAAATGAACTGCATGTCTATATAGTGCATAAAATTGGTGGCATTTTATTCGTTAAGTGCTGGACTACAGGCATGAGTGTGGGAAAGTGGTATAATGATGGTGAAACGATTATTTTCGTGTTGTTTCCACAACTCCATAGAAGCTTCTGGTAAAGTTGCCACCACTTTACTAGGAGCATGACGTGACTAGACTAGACTATGACTTGACTTGCCGTATATACATATATATTAATTTACTCGAGAAATTATCAATTACTTAACACTGGCTAAATACACAAAAGTGTGGAGCCATACCAAAACAAAAAAAAAAACGAGGTCGTCATAAAGCTAATAATCCCCACATCCTAGAATCCATACAATACAATCAGTTTAACAAGCGTCTAATGACGTACAACCACAGATTATATAAGTTACGAGCCCGTACGAGAAACGAGTACGCTAATGGGATATGTATCACAGAATTAAAAGAGTGGAATGGTCATCGGATACTTTTAGTCAAGAAGATAAAAAACAAATACTTAACTGATTTTGATAATTTTTTTATAAGTCTTACTTGAAAGTATGTGCTTTCAAATAAAAAACATTTGAAAAATACAACCAATTTTAAGTCAGTTGAAGAGATGGACACAATTAAGATTAGAAAATGAAACTAATAAAAATCTATAAGAAATTATATTTTTTACTAAATAGATTTTAATGCAAAATAAAGTGAAGGTTGGATTAAACCGACGTAATCATAAAGTCGCCGCGGTCAGCTGCAATCTCACCTTTATAATAAAAAATATTCTATTCTATCCTATGCTATTTGATCGTGATCACGCTAGTTTATTCGAACCTCAAGGCAGACAATTTATAGCTGGTTATTGAATACTTGAGATACCTCGCGAGTTTGTTAATATTTTTTCCCGCAATCATGAATTACTAACGTGTTCGAACTCTAATACTCAAATACTCTTTGAAGTCAAATTTTCAGGAATCCTTTCTTAGTACACATTTATGCTTGTAAAGATGTAGCACCGATCTAACGTCCAGCTATTTGGATTTTTCTATCAGTCAGTCAGTTGTGACAAAAACTTATCCTACTTATATTATCAATGCGAAAGTTCGTGGGTAAGGATGTATGCTTGTTACTCTTTGACGCAAAAACTACTGAACGGATTTGGATGAAATTACACACATATAGTTTATAACCTGGATTAACACATAGAATACTTTTTATCGCGGGCATAACCACGAGACGCAATTTGTAATATTATAAGTACATTTTGAAGATTGTCTATTCCATTAATTTTTTGGTACTCGATAAAATTGTATGTAGGGAACGAATGTAAATACAAAATGTGGGCACTTAGGAAGGTCAGCTGCCGTACTATTGTTAAATCATTGTTCATATGTTTTGTACCATAAAATTACTAATAAGCAACACATAATTATGATATATTCCCGTATTATATAATATACTAGCCGCGCCCCGCGGATTCACCTGCGGATAAAAAGTAGCCTATATAATCCTAAATATAAGCTATCTATATTTAAAAAAAAAATAATTAAAAAATTAAAGTTTCAATTTCTCTGTTCTGCGTTAGAGGCAATAAATAATCAGATTTTGGATTTTATTAAGTTCATTTTTTTATCACACTAACATAATAAAGGCGAAAGTTTGTTTGTATAATAAAACAGAAACCTGCATTGTACAAGACATGAGAAGTTTTATACATAATTTAAAGTTCTACTTATAGAGAACTTTCAATAACTGAAGCTGAAATTTGGTATGAACCCAAAGACCCGAGTTAAGTTCAAACTTAACTAAGCATTTAGAACACTTGACTGATCGACGTGAACTTAACCTTAAATTAAGTAATTTGTACACTTAACTACAGTTTGGAGATTCTTACTATACCGTTTGAGTTCGGTTACAACCGCTACAGAGCTGAAAAGATTTAGAATTGTTGAAATAGGATAATGTATTTGATATTTCTATCACATTATAGTCTAAAATATGCTTTACTAAATTACCTGAAAAATTGGCTTACCATTCATTTTTATAATATTATGGATCGTTTGAAACAACTCATTTCGTAAAATTTCATAATTCAACGTGCAACGGAAATTCCAATGGGAAGCTGGGGTGGGTCTGCTTGCTTATTAATAAACATTTATTATTTCCCATAAAATTAAAAATAAATCACAATAATAAAATAAAAAACTTACTACGATCGGCGGCAGTTGTATCGTTCAGCGATCTCCTCTGCTTCAAAAATTGACATAAATCATTTAAAATACACAAAAATTAAGTGAATGTCAATTGAAGGGTTGAGAATAAAAAGGGTTTAACTGTCAAATTGACAGTTACGAGAAAATTGACTTTAAACTTCAACGGCGTCATTTTAATGTAAAGTGCTTATAAGGTAATAGAAAAGGTTTATGTAAGTTTCAGTTGCTTGAAAATGTTTTAATTCTATTTATAATACTAAATATAGTATAATTCATACAATTACTGTAAAAAAAAAATAATAAAATAAATATAATAATATTTTTATGCTAAGCGAACTGTATTCCTGTGACAGATAAACTGTTTTTAGACTCAAAATCTCGAGATTTAAGCCTCATTTCGGTATTTTGAGAATGTATTATTGTAGATAATTTCACGCTGAATCCAACGATAGCCATAAGTCATTTTGTGAAAAAAATCAGTTAAACCCTTTTTATTCTCACCCCTTCAATTATTATTTATTGAGTATCCTGAGACTCACAGTTATTATAATTACAGTTAGCACTTATTTATATTATTTTATATGTAAATAAATAAGTAATAAATATTACTTATTTATTTACTTACTCTTTAGAACGTTTTTTTGTTAGTTGATAAAATGCCCGGGAATTTCCTTGCCACCACGAGGGTGGCGGTGGTATGTGGGACTCGAACCCACTACCCCAACCCATTGCAGTAGTTAAGTCATTGGGGAATAACTGCAAACCAAGGAGCTGTCAAACTTTAATGCAAGACGGGCATGTAATATTTAATTCATTTAAATAGTAATCGTGTACTTAAGTGTCAAAAAATAATTAAATAACTTTTCAAATGTTAATACGAGAATAGGTTTTAATAATGTTCTTAGGTCTACGTGCCGGGGTCGTTTTCAGTAAGACGGATAGGAAGGCCTCGAGTGGGCCTTTCGCTAACGACTCTCACTTCTATCTTCAGGTGTCGATCCTCGTTACTAATGAAACTGATCACCGTTGTATACATTATTTTGAACAGCTATTTGAATGATGCATTGCCAGATCGTAACGCTTACCTAATGATTGGGGGCGGTAATAACTAATGGCTAACATATAAAATTCTCGTGTCTCAGTGTAACAAAACTCCTCCGAAACGGCTAGACCGATTCTTATGAAATTTAGTGTGTATATTCAGTAGTTCAACCTTGGAGTCTTCAAATCGAGAGTGAACAGGTATCTTCTAGGCAAGCGTGTTACATCCTAGACCGCATCGTCACTTACCATCAGGTGCGATAGTGGTCAAACGCGAGCCTATCATACAATAAAAAAAAAGTCTGAAAATAGATCGTAGGCTATATTTCATCATTACCATCACCGTTTTTATAACCAACCGGGTAAAACCGCGGGCGTAGCTAGTAACTGATACAAACTGAGACGCTTTGTGGTCACACCAACTTTAGTATTAAATGTTGAATGCTATTATAGAAGCAGTTTGAACTTATCCCTAGGCTTATTCCGTGAATCCCTAGCCGTGGTTTTTGGTACGTTTGTCATACTTGTGTCAAGTCAACATGTCAAATACTATGCACTCATTGGTTGAGACAGCTGATGATCTACAGGCATCCAATGAGCGTTCAGTATTTGGTGTGCCAAGTTGACACGAATTTAAAAAACGTAAGCTTTGCCAAACGTTTGGTGGAAGCATCAGGTGACCAGAATGCTGGCTTTTATTTTGCACAAAAAATATGCATTGCCATTCAACGTGGTAATGCTGCCAGCATTCTGGGAACTTTCCCCTCCACCAACGGTTTATTTTAAATTTTTAGTTTTCTTTTATTTTAAGTTCTTAGGTATAGTTTAGTTTTTTAGGTCTGGTTTAGTTTTGTATTAACGATTATTGGATCTATGCATATGATAGTTGGGCGTTATTGTTATTATTTTAAAAGAAACGTAATATGAGAACCCGGGGAAAGTGTTGCTTAGCTAAGTTTTATTTGATTGATTTATATATATCACATTTTATAATCATATACTTTCTGGAAATAACAGTATCCCATGGTATTCCAGGTAGTATTATAGCTATCTGTGTGAAAAGCCTCAAAAAATAACAAACATACAGATAGAAAACAACGTTTCATTTTTATATCACCTAGGTACTCGTTTATAGAGCCACAGATAAAAATAACACACTAGTAGTAAGAGCCTATCCTTATCGTCTATTCGTTTATACTGTTTTGTTTGTATTTTTCAGGAAAACTAAACCATTTTGTCAAAAGCTTTCCCGCAATATATCTTAATTTTCCGGGCTATATTATATGATACGATATAACATATGGGTAAACTAACTTAATTTTAGTATTACTCAAATATCTTTGAGAAAACTTGTAGTCCCTAAATAAAAAAAAAATATATTACAATTATTAATTAATCCAATCCTTTTCAAATCTGTTGCGACGAGAAAATGGCACAAATGAAAAAACATTCGCATTTATAACTAGTGTGAAGACTTTCAAAACTATATACGTCACATATTCCATGCCTTTACGAAAATTATGTAAAGTACAATATTCAGAAACGTAAGTCAAATTAGCATATTATATTAACGCCAAGTGTCGGTCAGATGGAATTTAATATCCCCCCCATACACAGACGTAGCTACAAACGTATTCAACGCTCTTTGGTGGCTCATCTCTTGTATAAAGGGTGTTTGGAAATGTTTATTATATCGCATGGAACGAAGGCATACGCAAGGTAGCTGGCAGCAACTGGAGGAGTAGAGCCAAAGACCAGGCTTAGTGGCGTGCCTTGGGAGAGGCTTATGTCTAACAGTGCTGCCGTCCTTTAACTATAAAGCCGTTAACCCACTAATGATGGTTGTTTTTTAATAGGAAGTCATAGAGTTCAAATTTATCTATCTTTTTGTCTAAGAAACATTTATAATTATAAATACTCTTCGAGATTATAAGACTTTGTAGGCCGGCTGACTTGGTGGACTAATATAGGCTGATGATGATGATGATGTATTGTTCTGCAAGAGTTGGTTCTGGTACATAGGACCGCTTTGCCAATAATTCTGCCGCCAAACAGTAGTGGGCATACACTGCTATGATCCAGTTTGAAGAAAACTGTATATAGCTAGTGGAATTACTGGGAAAATTAGACTGTATGACATTGCATTGCATTGGGCCGCTGGCGAACAAGTAATTACAAATGACTGTATCTCATTGTAGGTACCTGTACATATATTTACATACAACGCCTTAAATATTTAACTATATCAGTCAGCAAGGTCAAAAGCAAAGTTAGTAGCTAGAGCTGAAGACCTTAATCACATCTGTCTGGAGTCCGTGAAGTTACTTCGTTCCGTTTGCGGTCGACGGGACGATGAGGCTCCATGGCTTGGAGGTTTGTGCTGAACCAGGGTCGCCATTTGAGAGAAGAGGGAGACCTCGGTTGATTTGTGGTCTAGCAGGTATCCTTGGTCAACCAGCGAGTAAACATGAGTGTGCTACGGAACGGTGCGTGAGAGGCTTTTTTATAAGTGAATCCTAGTGTAAGTACATTCCCTTTATGTAGATACTTCCTAAGTAACTAAAAAAGAACATGAATGAATTATTACTAAAATTGATAGACAGATTATTTGAAATACCTACACCTCATAAATCAATCAATAACAAATAGTTAACTCTTAAACGAAACCAAATAACTAATCATATTCCAAAATTAACTCCTCAACAAACAACAACTTGGAGCACTCTGTATCACGACGTCCAAGAAATTGCTTGACGGTCAAAATATCTTAGTTATGACCACTCCTGTCCGGCACACGGCTTACGTTTGCCAAGTTACCCCCCTCGCCTAACCCCTGAGGCATAGTTACCCCACCCCCTGAGGTTGAGTTACCCACCCTTGGTTATTAATAAATCTATCTGTGCATATTCCAAAGACAGTGGCGATTTTGCCTATTGAAATGGATTTCGGAGTTGGACATTATCAGGACAATGATTTTGATACACTTCAGATAGTTGGGGGAGATTTGGACTACGGAAGCGGTAGTCTGGCTTTGAGAGACTGTTAAAGCTTTACAAAAATGCTTCCATCGCTTTTATTTCGTCTTTTCTCCCATTTGTTTATTGCCGTGCCTTTAGTGTTGATCGGCCATGTAGTAAAGGCTGATGCACCCTGCTGATAATAAAAGATGGTGTTGCGGTGCACAAGTGTATTGTTTGGCTTCTACATGACGAATGTAAATTAGTATGTTCATACAATGTGATTTAGTCGGTCTGAGAACAAGACTACCATATCTCTTCTATGGGTGCCGTAGCCAGCTATGGGAATATCCTATCCAGAAAATGAGGAGCAGCATTTTCCTCGCTACATTTAAACTTTCTGCGATCACCAAGCTGCCTACCAAGCGTGGTGGTTAAAACGTCCAAAGAAGTATTTTATGATGGAAATCTGTGTTCTTCAGTTGAGATTATCCAGCTAATGATGTGATATAATGTGACGTGAATGTCAATTATGGATTCAAGTCCATGAAGCCGCTTTGTCAGTACCGCTGCACCTTATATTTTTACCAAAACTTAAATAGTTTTGGATTTATGCTACTCATTGTAAAGCCCATAGTCCTCGTAGTTCCTGGGTCCGTAGATACAGGGAATCCAAGGTAGGGTCCAGGATCTATGTATGTGATAGTTGGGCGTTATTATTATTATATAGCTTCGTTTGTTATTTTGCAAAAAGGGATCTTGCAAAAGTGTTCTTATCATTTAGCAATTAAGTCATTTTGGCTACTTAGGCATTCTGCAACTAAGACAATTTATTTGCACAGACATTTTACAACCGAGACTATGTGATCCTAACCCTTTTTACAAATAGGTTTTTATACTAAAATAATTCAACTAATAATTTTAGAAATATAAGGCCTGTGGTCGTCCGATACCAAAAAAAATTTGAAAAGTTCTCGCCTCGGGGGATCCCAGAGCTGGCACATACTTGGCTCAGAAGAAGTCTTCTAATTCAGCGAGGTAATGCTGCCAGTATTCTGGGAACCTTACCACGCGGTGGTGAGTTGAATAGCATATTATATATATATATCGGCAGAAACGGGTTCTGCGTAGGTAGGTTGCAACCTATATAACTATAGGGGCTTCAGCATGTCCACACCGCGCCGTGTCTGGAACAAGAATGATCTGTAGTACACCGAGCGGTCCCTTTTTATAGCCAGATGGGTAGGGAAGCGATGACCAATGCCGGTGTTGCCACTGTAATAAATTTAAATGCTGCCACAGAGTAAATTACGGTACAGTCCGTTGCGCATAGAGTTTATAACTGGACGTTGCCGCCGTCATATATATATATTTTTTATAATAATGTTTTATTACTTGTAACTTTTTATTTATAGAGTGCCTGTACATATTTAACTAGTTAGAATGAATATTGTTGTATCTCTAGTTATTACTAATGACACTAATTAGTAGGATACCCACTACCATCGGCCGATTGGTGTGATTATTATTTTTATAACGTAGCCGTACAGAATAGCCCGCCCTATCAAATTGAAATCAGAATTCATCACACACTTGCCTAACTAAATTGTGGGAAGAGCAAGACGTCGGACCAACCACCCTGAGATTTCAAACGGACAAAGCTCTCTTACATCTGTTTGTACCCACTAGAGTTGTGTGTATACATCTGATTGTATACAGGTTTATATATCTGGAATTGGTCTGCAGTTTAATTTGGCGGTGGAATAATCCTACCAATATTGTAAACGCGAAAGTATGTATGTTTGTTACTCTTTCACGCTCAAACGGCTGATTGGATTTGGATGAAATTCGGTACCAAGATAGCTTATACACTGGATTAACATATAGGCTACATTATGTTCCCGAAAAGTGAAATTTTCCCGTGGGAGGAGCAAATAATTAAAATACTTTTTATCCGCGAGGCGTAACAAGTATGGAATATGGATGGCTTATGTAGTAGATTAACACATAGGCTATTTTTTATGACAGCCTCTGTGGTGTGGTGGTTGAGCAGGTCGGCATAACCCGGAGGTAGCGGATTCGATTCCCGCAGCAGCACAAGTATTTATGCACAGAAAAAAAAGCGCAAATACTTGTTCTGAGTCTGGGTGTTGTGGAACTATAGTCTTTGTAGTTCCTGGGTCTCTAGACACAGGGAATCCTAGTAAGGGTCCAGGTTCTACGTATGTGATCGTTGGGCGTTATTATTATTATTATTTATCCACGGGTGAAACCACGGGCGCAGCTAGTTTTAAATAAAGGGTTATTGTTATGTTATTAGGCTATGTTTCAAGCGATATATTGCTTTCTATGACTCCACCTCCGAAAGTCTAGAAGATAGTTAACAGCAAAAATACCGTCCGTTGGACACAGATTTATAAGATTTTTCTACTTTTCAATTTAATTGCGTAAGATAACTAAGAGCTACTAGAATCCAACAAAAGACCATTTGGAATACCAATTAGGTTATTACTCACAAAAGTATTTTTCTCCCTAAAAGTCTTCGAGGTGTTTTTCAGCACATATCAAAACATGCATATTTTCATGGCTTTCCAATCTTACAATGATTTCAATCATAACAAGTTAATATGCAATCAAAACCTTTAAAAACACGAATATCTTTAATGTAAAAAACATAACCATAATTTTAAATAACAATATCAACAGCAACAAATCAAACTATTCAAGGGAATGCCTTAAATAAAAAGCAACCGCCTCAAACACAGATCTAAAATCAAAATTAGCACTCACACCTTCCCACTGACCGTCGCCCAGAGGTCAGGGGGTGTAGGGTGCGAGGGTGGCGGGTGGTGGTCAAGGAGTCACCAGCTCATCCCGAGTTCCAATACATTTCATATTCCGTTGACAGAGGCGCAATAATAACGCGCTGCCCGTGTAAAAGCAAGCCTTAGTTGATTCCCGGAGATACTTAATTCCACTGGATATGATTTATCCTTTTTTGTAAACTGCTGTTTAGTTTTTGAAGTGAAAACTTCTTTAGGCGCGTTGAGCACTTTTTGGGTGAACAAAAATCATGGAACTCGTGTCATCGTCACCGAACGCTTTCCATGAACTAGTGTATATCCTACTAATATTATAATCCCACTAATATTTTAATCTTACTAATATTATAATCCTACTAATATTATAATCCTACTAATATTATAATCCTACTAATATTATAATCCTACTAATATTATAATCCTACTAATATTATAATCCTACTAATATTATAATCCTACTAATATTATAATCCTACTAATATTATAATCCTACTAGTATTATAATCCTACTAATATTATAATTCTACTAATATTATAATCCTACTAATATTATAATCCTACTAATATTATAATCCTACTAATATTATAAATGTGAAAGTTTGTGAGTATAGATGTATGGATGGATGAATGTTTGTTACTCTTTCACGCAAAATCCACTCAACGAATTTGAATTAAATTTGAAACACAGATAGTTTATAGCCTGGATTAACAAATCCAATAATTCATATTTAATTCATATACGACACTTTTTATCCCGATAGTATGTTCCCGTGGGACAATTATCGAAAACCAGGAGGGCGACGCCGCGGGCTCTTTATGAAAAAACTACTGAACGGATTTGGACGAAATTTGGAACATAGATATTTTACACTCATGTCTCTTCCAATAACTTTATATGCAAACTGGCCAATAGTTGGACATAGTTGAATTTGAAGACGTTAGGAATTTACGAGTCCCATCCCATGGCTCGGACCATAGAGTATTCTAAATTCGCTGGCCGATTGCTTAGCAACGAATATCTTACGTAACTAAGTAAGATTGCCCAAACAACTATTGGACTGGACTAATCTAGTTTGTGATATTGTATTTATAATATGACAGCTGACCCAGCAAACGTTGTGTTGCTATATAAATTAAAATTTAAGGAATGATGGAAGAAGGTAGAAATTTTAGGATTGTATGTACTTTTTAATGCCACATCATAAAAAACTGTCCTAAGGGGGGATGTTAAAAATAGATGACAACCTATTCTCAGATCTACCAAGTGTGAATATAAAATTTAATCTAAATAGGTTCAGCCGTTTCGGAGGAGTATGGTAATAATATATATATCTAAATATATATAACTCAAATGTGACTGACTGATTGACTGACTGACATAGTGATCTATCAACGCACAGCCCAAACCACTGTACGGATCGGGCTGAAATTTGGCATGCAGGTAGGTGTTATGACGTAGGCATAGGCTAAAAAGGATTTTTCGAAATTCCACCCTAAAGAGGGTGAGAGGGTGTGGTTGAATTATTTTCTCATAGGCCACGCCGCGGGCGAAGCTGTGGGCAGAAGCTCGTATACTATAAAAATAAAAAAATAAATATAATAGATAATTGTCGTTTGAAGTAAAGAACTTATTAAAATGTAGTCATGTTTTTATGAACCAATGCAATCATATAGTTCTCTAATAGGCGTATAAAAACTGTATCTCCGACGAAAGAGTCCTGTTTCCCACAGCACGGGTTTTGAGCCTAGTGTGGGAGGCAGGAGTTCCAATCACCTCATTAAAAAAAAAATAGGTTACTATATAATTTATGTAATTTTGCCTTTTGTCAAATAGCTGTTTTTTCATTTCATTTCATTTCATCAGTTTTTAAGTTATCTATGTCTTTTTAAGCTGATTTGTTCACTTTCAATACATATCTGACACTACAACACAACCATATACCATGAACAATCGGTGACCTTTATACCTATTATACCTAAGTCCCAAATCAACTCGGACCCACACAAATACCCTCAGCAAACTGGAAGACCACAGTAATTGTCCGAAAATTAGCTACAACCGCATATAAATACATTAAGATAATCTAGTTTCATGTATGGTTCAAGCGATAAACGGAAAGCGAATACAATTTTTCATTTACTGCACCACTACAATTTTTTCTTCCACATTGAGTTTCACTGGTAGATAATGCTTCATTTCACTAAGTTCTTCTTGTACAACATTTTATCATCAAAAGCTTAAAGACTACCATTGATGTTTAGCTGATCATTCACATACCTGCTGTATATATATTCATATATTGCTGGTAATATATTTACCTGGTTACCTGGTAATATATTGGTTTATATTAAGCCTGATAAAAAATATTTATTATATTTTATACAGTATTTTAAAAGGTACTAACGTCATGTTTAATAGCGTAAATTCATAACAAAGTTACCAGAGTGTTAAGTTGTTTAGTTTTTTTGAGTTACAAGTACACTCACGAAACCTTTGCAATATGGCTAAGATGGATTTATGCACTGTTTTACCCCTTTTACAGCAATACCTAAATTCTTATAAGAATTGTAGTTCATTTACTTATCTGTGACATTTTCTGATTTTCAATAACTATGATACTTTAAAGTCCGTTATCAAGTTAACTTTACAAAGTCAAAGTCAAAGTCAAAAGGTTTATTGCAAATAGTCTATTTTTAGAACTTTTACAAGTCAAAATTATATAAAGTACTTAAAATTCAGTTATTGTACTAAGCATATAGAATTAAAAAGTCGTTACGCATGTCACTTAATTTTTTTTGTCTTTTTTGCATCGAAAAGTGTCAACTCGCTATCGCTTATACCTTCTCCCAGAACAGTGCGGATACAAGAGAGCGGTAACTCAAACAGAGAGTGGGGGCTATCCAGTACGACTCGCACAAGATAACTCGTGGGCTTGCGTAATCCTACTTCTGAAGGAGAAGTTATGAAGTGGATTGCTAAAGCTAAAGATCTGGCAGATAAAATTGAAATACCTACGCTATATTTTTACCTTTCTAATAACCATTCTTCTATTATGTATTAAAATAAAATTTTGGCAGATCTTTTACTCCGTCATCTGTAGCGTTATAGAAGTCGTCGCTTATGCTTATAAATAAATATTTTTGGACATTTCACACAGCACCATTTAGCCCCAAACTAAACAAAGCTTGTACTGTGGGAACCAGATAGCTTATATAATACTTATAATTCCCTTTTTTTTTGTAAATAAACACAGGATACAGTTCATGAGACAAATGTTTGTCCTGGGTGAGAATCGAACCTACAGCCCAGAAGGCTAAGTTACTACCAACTGAGCTGTCGGAGCAGTCAGTATATGGAACACACATCATTTGAATAACGACTCCGCACCCACAGAATCTGTGTGGAGTCGCAATTACAATAAAAAACCACTCTAAAGACATATTGTAAAGATAAAACGGGTCTGTTCCTGCACAAAAATTATCAAAACATTATTTTGACTAACCTCGACGTTTCGACCAAGTTACATTGGCCGTAGTCACGAGGGGATTAAAAAAAAACTCTAAAGACAAGTAGGAATAAGTGGAAAATGTTACTAATCACTTAGGTAGGTACATATTCGTGTGATTGAATTGCGAACCAAAGCTAATAACAGAGTTATTGTGTGATTCTTATTTATTAAATTAGTCTTAAGAATTATGTAATCAAAAGTATTGCTAAATATTGTAGAGAAGCAGCTTCTAGTGCTCTCTAGTACATTCATAAAAATGTCTGTGACGTCACACACTTTCTGGGTAGACATCTTTTAAAATTAATGGTCCAACATAAGCCGTATACTATCAAACCTCCTTTGAAGCTAAACAAACACTTAACCCTTCAAGAGACAGTGAAAAATGCTCAGAGTCGTCAAGTAAAACGCACCTAATTTAAGGAGCCTACCTTATCTTTGTGTAAGTTCGACGTCGGGCGTCATTTGTCTTCGTCAGCGCTGGTCGGTGATCATTTATGCCACAGCACACCCTACCCTTTGGTTGGGGATATATGGATGAAAGTTCTACAGAGCCGAGCAAAGATGTGAAGTCTAAAAAGGTCAATCAGTATCAGCAATCAGTTGCGATAGACGTAATAATGTTTTGTTTGAAACCAGTTGCGAATAAAGAAATACTGTGATTTTGAAAATTGCAATCTCACGCAATCTTAATTGCAATATACCAAATTGAAGATGTTGAAAATCAAATCTTGGTAAAAAAATGTTTGGGGGTCACTGTTGGATAAATGTTTCAACTCCAAGGAAAATTCTTAATTTAAATTGAAAAACATTTCTATACACAAGCAAAAATACAAGTTGGTCACAATTCTCTCACCTATATTCAAAACCACAAACATTTTAACCGCCTGACCTCTATTCGCTACCTACTAGGGGTGTGTTTCCGCTGATATATCACATTGCTAGTTATAAAAAGACGTATCACGCATACCTTGTATGACTTTTAAAACATTCTTCTACTGGTGATGCTATATGTGGGTAGAGAATGACACAGAAATTTCTTGAAGGAAATTGCAAGAACTCAGGCGGGATGTGCGGTGACCTTGCGTTTTTACGAGTCGATGGTTGATGGATAGATAAATTACTAGTGTTTTGTAAGGCCGCCTTCAAATTCTGACACTAGTCTCCATCCTTCCAGAGGTTGTTTTGTGTTCCAGGCGTAACCAGGGTATGGTCAGCAGCATTCTTCTCGTCATATTATAATCTTCTGTGATCACCAAGACGCCTACCAAAGTGGATTCATGATAAGCGTCCAAAGTGGCGTTTTGTGGAAGAAACTAAGCAAAGCTTGTATTATGGAAACCAAATAACTGAAACAATACATAGATACTTTTTTTGTAAATACATACATAGAATACAATACAACACCCAGACACAGAACAAACACCTATGTTCATTACACAAATGTTTGTCCTGGGTGGGAATCGAACCCACAACCCACAGTTCAGAAGGCAGGGTTACTACCAATTAAGCTATCGGGCCAGTCAAAGTCATTGTAGTATTTAGTTGAAAATATAGGCAATTTGCCGTGATAAAAAAAACATTTTTGCTTATACTAGGAAGGAAGTATATTGTAGATAGGCTTTCGAGGAAGACTTGTGGTGTAATCCTTCAAGGTTTGTGATAGTACTTGAAGAAATAGCATACGTGAACAAAACTGAGAAATCCCTTATATCTATTTACTTGTCCAATACTACTGTGAAAGCTAACAATTTGAAGTTTCAGTGTTTTACTAACTCTTAGTTACAGTCTCAAATAAACAAAAATTAGACAAAATGTTCTCTTTGAATTTGGTTTTAGTACGCGCTAAGAAACTGTATCTACTATCAGCAATATCTATTCAATTACCATGTGTCATCATCACGTGATCAACCTGAAGATGTTCACTGCTGACTAATCCTCCTTGATCTTGATGATTGACCGCCACTTTGAACGGCTGTTTTCCTCTTGCATCCAACACTATCTTTCGTTCATAATTATAGAACGGCTAAAGAAGTCGGCGACTGTTTCCGGCGAAACCTTGTGACCCAGGGGTGTTCAATAGGTTCAATTTGGCTAGCATGCTACACCTTCGATCGCATCATCACTTCTCATCGGGTGAGAGTGTGGGCAAATGCTAGATAAGTTGGTTAAAAAACATATTATATACGCATATAAATTACTTGATTACATAAAATTCTTGCAATAAAATAAACTTTTGATTAGTGCCATACATGTGATGAAAATGTTTTAGCACGTTGCGAATCTCTCCACTTATAAACATTAAAAACGTTAATTCCTACTACAAGTTAAAAGGAACGCGTCTGCTTGCTTATTTGTTTGCGTGGATTTTACGCCAAGACCAACAAATAATAAAATGAAATACTTTTTAATTAAGAGAATTATGAGCTGGTGTTGGAAAAACGGGTAAATTTTGGGTGAAGCATCGGAGCACTTCCAGTTTAGTTTCTAAACATACAAAACGTCGACTCAACCACAACCCTTGCAAGTCCAAAAGACAATCTCCACCTTCCAACACCCTCTATAATTGGCTTGACCGTATTTGCATACGTCTACCTCCAACGTTTGTTTTTCAAATCTGCCACGGTCCGGTGGCCAACAATAACTTGCTCAAGACATTTCGAGCAGTTAATTCAGTTTGCTTTGATAAGGGTCTGACCCTCTCAAGAATGGTTCTTCAGGTAGTTAAAATTAGGACAAATATTGGAAGTAAGAGTGTTTTGATATTAGTTGTAAAATTGTTTTAATTTCAGGCTAATTTGATATAAGGTTAAAAACGTTTTCCTATAAGTGATTAACTGATTGACAGACAAGGTATAGCTGCTGTAACTAGAGGCTTAATTTTTGTAGGATTTTTTTAAATTTGGTCTCTATATCGACCTTTAGTGACGCCCAGCCGTCAAAAATAGCAAGCTACTTGCTGAAGAGAACTATACTGCAATGTGCGGCTCGGTTGGGGCCGTTGCCGGTAGAGGAGAATCAAGACTACGTCTAGTGGAAGAGTGAACCGTATGGAAAGTGTCTTAATTTTAGTATGGTGTCAGAGTGTTCAGTAACTTTTATTTTTTAATCGAGCACTTTTGACACCCAAATAGCGTGTAATTTTTGACATTTTGCATGAAAAAACGTAGGTGAATCTGTGGACAACCTTGGTCTAGTTTATATATAGTTTGTTCTGATAGCAGAAAATTTAGTAATACTATAGAAACAGTGTTTTAAAAGAAATTCGTTGCTTCTTGAGAAATATTTAAATTCAGGAAATGTAGGACGCGCGGCAAGTGTGCATTTTTGTCCAACTGGAGGCATGTGTCATTGTTAACAGTGCCCTGGTGATATGCGTTTGACCCACATAATATAGTAATAGTATAGTAATAGTTCTATAAAAAAGAGTTCCACTTATTTGAGCATTGTTTGAGTTATTCATTAATATATTTTTGATAATTGCATCTACAAATCTAGAAAATACTTATGGCATATAATCAGCATCGCAATATCTTGAAATGGTTTTCGAATTTTGATACCCTCTTCAAAATGAAAACTTAGCAATTGCAGATGGAAGAGAAAGGAAAACAAACATGCAGTTTGTTGCCGCCAAAGTCACAAAGAATTTATTTAAATATTTACGAAAGGTTTATGAAGTGGAGGACAGAAAAACGAGTATATTCGCTTCATCCTTAAGAGATTTTCTTACGTATCTACATGACCTTTTCAAAAAATATCAAAGTTTAATATGTAATTTTTAATAACTCGAGCGTGGTAATTACGCGTAGGTAACTATTATAAGCGTCCAAAACCCGACTGTTGATGTAAAGCTCAGGAATAAAACTTCCTCGTATATAATGGATAATTTTATCTAAATATATATTAACTCAAAGGTGACTGACTGACTGACATAGTAATCTATCAACGCACAACCCAAACCATTGGACGGATCGGGCTGAAATTTGGCATGCAGGTAGATATTATAACATAGGCATCCGCTAAGAAAGGATTTTTCGAAATTCCACCCTAAAGAGGGTGAAATGGGTGGTTGAGTTATTTTCCCATAGGCCACGCCGCCGCGGGCGAAACTGCGGGTAGAAGCTCGTCCTCTATATAACAATCTACTATATATTAAGCAAATGTAGTGTCAATGTGTCATCAAGAAAAATGTATGCAAAGACTTATTAACCAAGAAAGTGAGCACCACAATTACAAGAAGCATAATTATAAATTCTTCGTCACCCGGCAACGGTGGAACAATGTAGTTAATCCATCAGGCCAGTCCTCGGGCGTGGGAGATAAGACAAGGGCCGTATCCACGCCACCCCAGTCTTAGCCACCCTTTGATGAGGGAGGAGTTTAGATAGGACAAATGATCGTTGCGTGAAATAGTACCTAATATAAGATTTTAAAATATTTTTTTTTTACTGGTAAAGTCCTTTTTCTTTCAACTAAATACTACAATGATATAATAACTACTACTAAACACTACGTACTACAAAACATTTGGATTATATACTATCCGCGATAACCTTTACACAGTCTATGCTCCATCCCACTTCCAGTAGGTAGCGCACTCAACATGCTGACAACATTGCCCCGTTGAGTTGCAATGCAGATTTGTTGTGCTAAATGTGCATTTTGGTCACATGTAGCATTGAACAGGCGGTCCTATTTTCACAGCGCTGGGAGCCCGGCATAGTAGCGTTTAGTAGTAATGGGTATATGATTGTAGTAGTTAAAAGATAGGCACCTGAGCTGTACAAAAATCTAAACATTTATGTAAAGAAATAAACAGTATGTTAGGCTTTATTGATCCTTAAGTAAATTATTTGCAATTATGTTACAGTTATTTGAAAATAAACTTTAAGCAAACATTTACAAATATTTGTCCTCACAGATGCCAAAACTTATTAGGTGTTTAATCAACATAAATGTCCTTCTTAGTTTATTTAACCACTGACCATTTCAAAGTCCACCCTTCTCAGATTGTGACGTCCACCTGAGTCCGTCGTATGAATATTAATTCAACCATATCTTGACCCTTGCCCAGCTGTGGGCTGCGGGCAAGAAGCCGTCTTGACTTGTATGAATGCCTTAGCGAATAATTGATTGGATGCTCCAACGAGCCTTTGATTCGAAATGTAGGATTGTGAGCTTGCATTGATTAATATTTCTTTAGTTTGGTTAGATCTATTTAGAAGTCAGGAAACCTGAATATTATAATTAACACACATTTAAATACAAAATAAAACAAGAATATCTAGTGTAATTCCGCTAAAAACAAACAGTAAGATCATATATTTTATATGAGCTTCTGCCCGCAGCTTCGCCCGCGGCGTGGCCAATGGGAAAATAATTCAACCACCCATTTCACCCTCTTAAGGGTGGAATTTCGAAAAATCCTTTCTTAACGGATGCCTACGTAATAACATCTACCTGCATGCCAAAATTCAGCCCGATCCATCCAGTGGTTTGGGCTGTGCGTTTTCCTTTTTTCTGTGTGTTTTTTTGTTTTAACGTGACAACATTAGAAGCGATCACACGCATTTGACAGCCTCTGCGGTGTGGTGGTTGAGCAGGTCGGCTCATAACCCGGAGGCGGCAGGTTCGATCCCCGCGGCAGGACAAGTATTTGCGGATGCCTACGTCATAACATCTACCTGCATCCCAAATTTCAGCCCGATGCGTTCATTGGTATGGGCTGTGCGTTGATAGATCACTATGTGAGTCAGTCAATCAGTCAGTCATCTTTGACTTATATATATTTATATTGGGGCGTGGTGGGGTAGTTAGAACTTTTGTTTTTTTTTGTAGCTATTCAATCTACAGGAAATTATATAATTAGAGCCTTAATTCTTAAGTCTTACAACTATAACAGCACCGTCCAGGTCCATTGACCTGTCTCTGTCGATACAAGGTTATCTGGAAGAGATTGCTTTGCGATAAGACTGCCCATTGCGACCTTAACATGAGCTTTTTGTTGTTTTTATTTTTACAAAAAGAAACTTAATTTTGTGAGTTTAATTATATTTATTTATTTATCTAAATTTCTATTTAAACATAACAATTTAGGCAACGTTGTTTTATGTATACAACTAAACCATACTATGCCAAACGTATGCTGCGTTATTAAAGGATCCTGATCCTAAATCTACAGCATGTCCGGTCAAGCGAGAGTCCGTAATTAGAGATATCTTAATTGGCAGCCGATTTGGATCCCTGCCAGACTGGAAATGCGGGTGATATATGAAATCGCATAACATACACAAACAAATTAGAAGATTTTTGAGTATAATAATAATAATAATAGCGCCCAACGATCACATACATAGGTCCTGGACCCTAACTAGGATTCCCTGAGTCTAGGGACCCAGGAACTACGAGGACCATGGTCCCAAAATACCCAGACTAACAACAAGTATTTGCGCTTTTTTTTCTGTGCACAAATACTTGTCCTGCCGCGGGGATCGAACCTGCCGCCTCCGGGTTATGAGCCGACCTGCTCAACCACCACACCGCAGAGGCTGTCAAATGCGTGTGATCACTTCTAATGTTGTCACGTTAAAACAAAAAAACACACAGAAAAAAGGAAAACGCACAGCCCAAACCACTGGATGGATCGGGCTGAATTTTGGCATGCAGGTAGATGTTATTACGTAGGCATCCGTTAAGAAAGGATTTTTCGAAATTCCACCCTTAAGAGGGTGAAATGGGTGGTTGAATTATTTTCCCATAGGCCACACCGCGGGCGAAGCTGCGGGCAGAAGCTCGTCTCTTTATAAAATTTTAAACCATAACTTACTTCCACGTTCAAAGTAAGGTTAAAACTAAGTTCACACTTTGCCAGTGCACTAGACATAAGCTGGGATAACACTAACGTTTAAGTTTCTCACAAAACTGGCTGTTTCGTGTCGAGCGTTTAGCATTAAATATATGTTTTACCACCTTATAAAGATCGCGTCTAAGATGCACCCCGGGCGCAGCGCACGAACCGACGCGTACGACACAAAGCAAGATGTAGCTTGAGAGCCAGGTGCTGAAAGTTTTGTGTTAACAGCGATCAGTAACGTTCTGATGTCACGGCGCAGAATGATTTGATATATAACTTTTTGGATCTATGAGCGATAACAAATCCGCTGAAGAAAAATTAAAATAAAGATAAACATAAAAAGGTAAAAATCGTTTGTTGTAAAACATGGGTAGGTAATTTTTTTTTAATGAAGTTTGTGAAATTTTATAAAGATAATGATAATAAGTTTAGGTTTTAAAATATTGAGAGAAGCCACTGATTCCTAGAATACAGTTTAAAAACGAGTTCGGGAATCTATGAATTCATTAATTTAATGTCATAATATTTATGTCAATAAACATTTTTGTATTTAATGCTAAAGAAATGGTAATGTAAGGAATTGGTAAAGCAGCATAAGAAATTTCTTTACCACCATGATGTTATGCACTACGATGCGCATTTGTTTTTTTGTAAATAACTTACACCACTTTAAAAAAACTGTATATCAAAATTTTCAATTCATTTAAACACTAACCAACCGCTGCAGCACGTTATAGCTCCTAGTCTAAAACTACCATCCACACGTATGCAAGTGTGCGATTACATGTGACTATAGCCATGTGTGTGTAGAATGTAAGCCGTGACTCCCCACTGGAAGTTTATGGGACCAGGGCTGGCTAATCTTACTTCATTTATAATAAATAATATTTTTTCATGAGTTTTTTTGGCGGGAAAAAGAAAAGGATCGCGTCGCCGCATTGTATTATTTTCCAAAACTTGTGTTATTTCCAGTGTTAGTGCATAAAATTGGTGGCATTTTATTCGTTAAGTGCTGAATTACAGGCATGAGTGTGGGAAAGTGGTATAATGATGGTGAAACGTTTCTTTTCGTGTTGTTTCCAAAACTACATGGAAGCTTCTGGTAAAGTTCCCACCACTTTACTAGGAGTATGACTTGACTAGACTAGACTATGACTTAACTTGATGACTTGGACTGTGACTTGACTTGACTTGACAGATTATATGATATTAATTAACTTGAGATATTATCAATTACTTGAGAAAAACTAACTACTTACTTGGCTAAATAAACAAAAGTGTGGAGCCAAAACCAAACAACAAAAAAAAATATTTTTTCATAATAATGAATGGCCACAATCCGCTGCCATTTGTTATGTGGTTGTGGTGTAAGTGTAGCAACACCCCATGTCCTCTAATGGGTGGCATAAGAGCTGGATAAGGGGATAACAACTAGGTGGTAGGACTTTTCTGCAAAGTTCGTCTAGGTAGGTACCACCGCTTTGCCAGTTATTCTGCCGCCAAGCAGTAGTCTGCAAGCACTACTGTGTTCTGACTTGAAGGGCACTGTAGCTAGTAAAATTACTGGGCAATTGATACCATGATCAGACCTCGCAGTCGAGTAATCTTTTTACCAGACTGTGCTGATGTCTCAGGATGATGTGCGCAATGCAGTGCACGAAACTTTATATTTGAGAGCTCCGAGTGACAAGTGTTCTGTTATGGGCGGCCGTGTCGCTTACCATCAGGTGAACGGCTAGCTCGTCACATCATTCTCTAACATCGTCATAGTCAAGTGAGGAAGGTTTATGTTCATTAGTGGGCGTTTTTTTTCTGCATGTGCCAATCTATACATATAAAATTGAAAGTCTTTGACTGACTGACTGACTTATATATCAACGCACAGCCTAAACCGCTGGTCCTAGAGACTTGAAATTTGGAGGGTGTGTTTTTGTCTTCCACTAAGAAAGGGTGTTTTGAAAGCATGCCCACGAGGGTGAAATGAGTGGTAGAATTATCTATGAAAAAAATACTTCGTTTCCTATAGGCCACGCGGGCGAAGCCACGGGCAGAAGCTAGTCATTTATAACTTTTAAAAGAATGGGACTATATGGTCGTTTCTATACCTATGTATTTCTTTATGTACGAGTATGCACATCGGATGTTTTCTACGGATCGTTTTTTTTTGTTTGACGTTAGATATACTCCTAAATAACTATATACAAATAAATAAATATATGTGGACATTTCACACAACGCTATCTAGCCCCAAACTAAGTAACGTTTGTGCTATAGATAGCAGATAGCTGATAGAATACTTAAATACTTTTTTTTGTAAATACATACATAGAATACAATATAACACCCAGACACAGAACAAACATCGATATTTATCACATAAATATTTGTCCTGGGTGGGAATCGAACCCCTAACCCACAGTTCAGAAGGCAGGGTTAGTACCAACCGAGTTATCGGGCCAGTCAATAAATACAAGGGAAATCTGTGAGGAAATCCAGTTAACATTTTAAATTTTCAGGTAAATTTATTTGCACACAAACCAAACGATCGAAGGTGTAGCATGCTAACTAAAATGATTTTAAGTTAAAAATAAATAAGCACATATACCCATCCCTAACACCAGTTTAACACTTTAATACCGGGTACACACAATCAGATATTTGTTTTAAATTATGGTAATAAAATGTCGGCGCGAGTCACGAGCAAGTGAGCGAGTGCGCGCGCGCAGCCGAGCGAGCGGGATGAGCGAATTGGATCTGGATCGTTTTGAGCCAGATTAGACGGTTTAACGAACGCTGGTTTACATGGAATATTGCTTGTGCAATTTGTGGCTGTTACAGGATTATAAAAGCTGTAAATAATGACTATAAAGCAAATTTTAGTTTAATTATGGTCAAGACGCTATGAGACGCATGTGAGAGAAGGACATTGAGAACGTATTGTGCTGATGACGATGAAATTTAAATTTAGAACACAGTAATGCCGGTCTACAGTAAAGTTTGACAGGTCATAAATTCGCACATATCTCTCGGCATAACTTTTTTGTGATTAAATGCCCTCGTACTTCCTTGCCACCATGGGGCATATGGCATGTGCATATGGGGCATATGGGAGTATGGATCTCAAATCCACTAAAACCCCCCAGCAGTCCATCCACCGCCGGGGTGGGGCGAAATGGAGTCGCGCTAGCATTCACCATCTCGCCCCAGCGCCCCTGTATGACATACTTCTGCAACGCATTTAGTAATATCCTATAAAAAGATAAGTATGACGGTGGCAACGCCGAGTTGTAAACTCTATGCGCAGCGGGTAGTACCGAAATTTACCCTGTCGTAGCATTTAAATTGATTACAGTGGCAACACCGGTAGCTGTCATCGCTTCCCCACCCACCTGGCTATATAAAGGGAGCGCTCGGTGTACTACAGATCATTCTTGCTGCGGACGCGGCCCGGTGCGCACGCTGAAGGCCTATAGTTACCTATAGTTATATAGGTTGCAACCTACGCATAACCCATTCAGCCTATAAGTACGTATTTAAGGGTAGAATTGGCTGAAAAGAAAATATATGCAAACGAATGTTTTTTTTTTACCAATGAAACAAATGGACATTTTCAAACTGCTCTACGACTATTTCCTCTAGCTACATAGGTAAGCTAAGGACGCACTGCGCTCAAACACTGATCAAAAAATAATATTACTCACAGGGAAGCTTTGATACATCACACCTCAGTATGTCTTAAGCAGCTAAAATAAAAAATAATAATAACGCCCGACGATCACATAAATACCTTATACCCTAACTAAGAATCCCTAAGCAAAGAATTACGAGGACTATGGTCCCATAACACCCAGACAGAATAAGTATTGGTGCTTTTTTTTCTGTTCACAATTACTTGTTCTGTTACCAGAATCGAACCCGTCAACTCCTCGTTATGAGCTGACCTGGTCAACCACCACACCACAGAGACTGGCAAATATTCTAAGTCTGTGGTACATACCAACATACACTTTGCTTTAATGATAAAGAAAGATATGTTACTTAAAGTCAATACAGCAGAAAATTCTCGCACCGTCGCCTGACACAATTAAACGCGTCTAAATCCAGCTATATATCAAAACCTAAAGGTAAGTTAGAAAGGGTTATATAATTGGAAGGGGGGTGAGAGTAGGAGGGGGTGGTCAGTGTTTGTGATTTGTAAATGGGCTCGGACCTTAGCCCTTCCTGAAGACGGGATATATCACGTAGCCGTGAGATAACTTTGTTTAGGGATTTGTATGGTGGTGATACAACAGAGCTCGTATTTTTTTTTTATGTTATTGAATGATGTGACAAGCTAGTCGTTCACCTGATGTTAAGTGACACGGCCGCCCTTTACAGAACAGTGTCACTCGGAACTCCAACATGTAAAGTTTCGTGTGACTGCTGCACTGCGCACATCATCCTGAGAAATCAGCACAGTCTGGTAAGATTACTCGACTGTGAGATCAGATCATAAAGTCTCATTTGCCCAGTAATTTCACTAGCTACATTGCCCTTCAAACCGGAACACAGTAGTGCTTGCACCCTACTGCTTGATGGCAGAATAACTGGCAAAGCGGTGGTACCTACCTAGACGAACTTTGCAAAAAAGTCCTACCACCTAGTAAAAAGTCCTACCACCTAGTAAAAAAGTCCTACCACCTAGTATTTAGTAGTATTTATTAAAAGTTACTTGTATTCCAGATTTTTTAAAAGTCAGGCACCTTATCTATGCTAAAACTTGACATCTCTTAAGAAGAGTGTATACTCTCTCTTGTACATACAAAAAGCGCCAACGTTTTTCTACACTTAAATGCTATCCTAATTTAATCTTTTTTTTAAATATATTTTGTCTATATGATATCAGTGTATATAGACCCTGATAAACTACGTTCGCACAAAAAAAAAGGCAAATCTTCTACAGGTACATGTCCATAAGTGACGGTAGCCAATCACCATCAGGTGTCAACTTATTTGCAACTCATAGTTTAACAAAATTGTGACCATTTCAGAGAGCCCCATCTAGCCCCACACAATGCCATTTAACCCCACACAGAGCCATGTAGCCCCATACAGCGGCAAGGAGGCCCACACCACACCATGTACATTCAAACAAACTCGCTCTATGTAATAAGAAAGAAATAAAGAAAGAAAATTTATTTTGTAACAGAACAAAAACAGAAAATACATGAAAATTGCCTAAGAACGTCGAGTTCATAGTTCTGTCACAAACCGGCCCCAACTCAGCATGATGCTAGTTCTTACGAACCGGCGCTGGTCTTCCGTTAGGACCGTTTGGTGAATTTTTATTTTTTTTATTTTTTATTTTGAAGGGAGCAAACAAGCATACGGCCCACCGGATGGGAAGTGGTCACCGTAGCCTATGGACAAAATGAATGAAGTGGAGTGAATAGTACTGTTGTCTAATAGAATACTTACATTTGTTTTTGGTATCTCAAATTATTCTGACAAACAGCTCTATAAACATCCCTTACAAGGAGTACCCCTTTACAATTGTCTGACGAGATATCTTAGGGGCACAAAGGTTCCCGCAAATTGCCAAAGTAAGTGTAACGTCCGAACAGAAATACATTATCTGGACTTGAAGGGCGGTGGCGATCCTTAGATTTATCGTTTCGGACCTCAGTGGGCCTGGTTCCATTTCCGAGTAGGTATTGTTTGCCGTTTAGGTATGTTTGGTTTTACGTCGAATTTGGTAATGGTTTCTCTCTGATCTGACCAATAAAATTTAAATTTAATTTTAATTTTATAATATGAGTGCTTTTCTGGTTGTTCAGATTACATTAACAAGGAGCTCGAAGAGAAAATTTATCAGGCTGCTGGTCTAACTTAAAAATCACTCGTGCTTCTCCGCGCGTTCATAACCGGTTTTGTTATGTTGTGATAGAAGAAAATAAAAATCACTCGTGCTTCTCCGCGCGTTCATAACCGATTTTGTTATGTTGTGATAGAAGAAAATAAAAATCACTCGTGCTTCTCCGCGCGTTCATAACCGATTTTGTTATGTTGTGATAGAAGAAAATAAAAATCAGTCGTGCTTCTCCGCGCGTTCATAACCGATTTTGGTATGTTGTGATAGAAGAAAATAAAAATCACTCGTGCTTCTCCGCGCGTTCATAACCGATTTTGGTATGTTGTGATAGAAGAAAATAAAAATCAGTCGTGCTTCTCCGCGCGTTCATAACCGATTTTGTTATGTTGTGATAGAAGAAAATAAAAATCAGTCGTGCTTCTCCGCGCGTTCATAACCGATTTTGTTATGTTGTGATAGAAGAAAATAAAAATCACTCGTGCTTCTCCGCGCATTCATAAGCGATTATGTTAAGTTGTGATAGAAGAAAATAAAAAAATCTGTTTAAAACTAGTAACAAACTAAGTATTGACTAAACTGAAATATAATTGATATGACTGAAAGTAATAAATGTAGGTATAATAAAAAACGAACACTTCAAATGATATATTTTGCCGAATAATAAGATAAATAGACAGATATATAGATAGATGAACTCTTTATTGACACCAAGGTAGCAAAAACAACAATAGGAAATAACTTATGAGTAGGTTACAATGGGCGGTAATAAGGTTTAGGATAGGTTTTCAAACACGGCTACACACTCAGCACGTTCTTGCACGAAACAAATGTACAAAATTGATCAAACTCTGTACTATTTATTTTAACGAATGACGTGACGAGCTAGTACTAGCTAGCTAGTACCTGATCTTAAGCGACACAGCCGCCCATAACTGCCGCAGTGTCACTTGCAGTTCCAAGTGGAGTGGAGTTTCTTTGGTCGCCGTTTTGTAATAAAGTCAAGGTCTAACTAATTGGTACCGTAACAAACTAGGACTACTTAGTCTACGCTTAAACCTCCACTTTGGGTGACCTTGGTGAGCAAGGCGCGGAGAGGCACGAAAGGGCCTGCCGCCGGGGGCGAGTTGGCTGCACTGCAGTCGCGACCTCTTCTCGCCCCGGTACGGCGGACGAGGGCTCACGGGGGGGTTTTAGTGGGTTCGAGTCCCACATACCCCCTGCCACCACGGGGGTGGTGGTGGAAGTGCGAGGGCATTTCCTCCCTCAAAAAAAAAAGCTTAGTCTTAGTCCACGTTTTGTAATAAGACTGAAGAAGTTTTTCTTCAGTCGTGTGGTCTAAAACACGCTCGATTTTTTGTCAAATGTAGCCTTCAGCACGACCCAGCTACACTTAAGTCAGTAGATTTCATTGAAAATTAACACGGTATCCCTTAAAACCTGGGAATAACAAAATAAAGTCCACACATTATAGCACCATTAACAGACCTTAGTAATCAGGCCACGGTTATACCGCCCTTTATACATTTGAATAACTATCACCAGTTAATTCTTCAGATAAAGACGGCCATGTCGCTTCGGCCACTTCCGCCGGAAGTCCAACTTGGACGGATATTCAAACTTGACCGGAAGTACGTGGAGTGGCGACATACATTTCGAATTTGGAATTGCTATTGTTCCTTGAGATTGGGTTTTGGGTAACTACTTCTACTATATACGAGTATGAATGAGTACCTATTATATATGAAACTATTACAAAACTTGTATGGATGAAATGGGAATTGAGCTAGAATGCGCAATAATATATTTTTCTGTAGGTTTTAATGGTATGTCTGTACATACCTATACAAATATACGCTAAAAGTCTATACGCTATCACAGGATAGCGTACAGACTTTCTAGAATCAATTTTAAGAATTTATTTATTTTTATTTTTAGAATTTATATATCTGATCAAAAGTGAAATTCTATGTGATTCTTGCACTTGCTAAAAATTGCGACTTAGATGGCGCTGTGTGAAATGTCTACAAATATTTTTAATTTTTTTTATTTTATATATAAATTTCGTGTCACGGTGTGTGTTACCATACTTCTCTGAAACGTCTGAACATATTTTGATGAAATTTTATATCCACACTTGGTAGGTCTGATAATAGGTTTTTTTTTGCTATATCTATAGGCGTTATTATTATTTATTACAATTAAATAGAAACTACCTAGTTAGGAAAAAAAATAAACTATACATAAGAAATTAAAATAAATAATAATTAAAGAAAAAGTAATATTTTAGGTAAATATGTTGTTATTTATAGAGAATAGGTTGTTATTTATTTTTCATCCCCCTAAGTGATAAGGGAGGCCCACCCTATTTTTATTTCAGACAGATTTTTTTTTGTTTTATTTTTTTAATTATGTTGCTTTAAAAATTACATACAATTCTAAATTTTCTACCTTCATTATCACCTATTTTAAATTTATATGACAAATCAACGTTTGCCGGGTCAGCTAGCTACAATATATACTCATAATTCATAATTCATTTATTGGTATATAGAAATACAGGTCAAATTTGTAGGTACTCGTAGGTACACATTAAATATATTTTCTACATTCGTTTTAAGAAGACAAAATAAAACATAAAATAAAATTGTTAACTTTAGAAATTAAATATAATAAATATAATTTAATTATAATAGAGTATTATTTAATACGGCCTAATGCTTAAAAATTCATCAAAGTTATAGAAGGTTTGCTCGATGAGCCAGCGTTTCAGTCGCAGTTTAAAGCAATTAAGGCTTATGTCCACCTCTGTGACGTTTTCTGGCAGTCGATTGTATACTTCGGGTCCCATGACATGCGTTAACTTCTTAGATTTAGCCAACTTACAGAAGATATATGCTAACTTTCCCGAGCTCCGCGTGTTGTATGGGTGCATATCCCCCCTCCTCTTGTACCGTATCAAGTTTACTCGCACATACACCGCTACTTGGTAAATGACAATCGAGGGCAGCGTTAATATCCGTAGCGACTTGAAGAATGGCCTCGCAGAAGAACCCTTCGGGATGCGTGCTATTGCGCGCACGGCCCGCTTCTGCATACGAAACGCGCGCAGGCAGTCCGTGGATCGACCCCAGAGTTCTGCGCCGTATTGCAGAACAGAGTGGACCGTCGCGAAATAGCACGACCGCACCACGTACTCTGGTAAGAAGCGCGACAGTCGGTGGAGTGCGAAGCATGCGCTACCTAACCTCCCACATATTTTGTTGATATGCGACTCCCAGATGAGCGTATACACACCTTCATAAATACACATAAACTTTACCTGGACAGTTGCAATACCGAACTCATAAACGACGTGAGAGAACTCAAAACTTTCAACTCGATTTCAACTCAATAATCGTCTGCTAATCGATACATCGTTTCGAATTAGAATCAAATAGAATATATTAATACGTGGGAACGGCTGGAGTTAGTTTGGAGATGTCTGCCGTTCTAAATCAGTGCAACAATGCGGTGCCGGGATGCTCTGATTCGATTGTAGGTGGACGTTCGATTTGTATGGACATAACATCGGATTTTCTGATACTTTTTTTTACTCTCTTCTTTAGTTTTATGTTGGTATGGCTCCACACTTTTGTGCCTTTTAGCCAGTGTCAAGTAATTGATAATTTCTCGAGTTAAGTAATATAAATGTATATATTACGAGTGTGCCAAGTCAAGTCAAGTCACAATCCTAGTCATCAAGTCAAGTCATAGTCTAGTCTAGTCAAGTCATACTCCTAGTAAAGCGGTGGCAATTTCACTAGAAGCTTCTATGGAGTTTTGGTAACAACACGAAAAGAAACGTTTCACCATTATTATACCACTTTCCCACAGTGCCTGCCTCGTGCCTGTAGTCCAGCACTTAACGAATAAAATGCCACCAAGTTTATGCACTAACACTGAAAATAACACAAGTTTTGGAAAATAATACAATGCGGGGACGCAATCTTTTTCGCTTTCCCGCCAAAAAATCGTCTTTAGTTATTGAATATTCATGGCATATGAATATTCGTCAAAGGTAGGTTAGGTTAAGGTTTATATGCCGGGGGCGAGTTGGCTGGACTGTCAACGCGACCCCTTCTCGCCCCGGTACGGCGGACGAAGGCTCACGAGGGGGTTTTAGTGGGTTCGAGTCCCATATACCCCCTTAAAATTTAGAGGGTGTGTTCTTTGTAAAGTTTAGGTATCCACTAAGAAAGGGTTTTGCAGAATTCCACCCCTAAACGGCTGAAACGGATGGTAGAATTATCCAAGTAAAAAAAAATCTTCATTTCCTATATGCTCGCGGGCGAAGCCGCGATCAGAAGTTAGTTAAAAACAAGATTTTTTTTTTAAATTAAATTTAATGTTATATATTATTGCCAAAATGTTATAATTATATCATTAATTATAAAGTTTTGGCAATAATTTCTAAAGAGAAATCTTCTAGTAACTTGCTTAGCATTTTTTATTTTACCCTGTACATATCACCAAAGTCCGCTTGTTTGTATTTCCTCGTGACCGCGAGTATACGCCATTTCAGAGCAATAGCATAATTAAAATTTCTTTAGTACTTTTATTTCACTCTCTCTCTCTCTTTGACTCTCTCTCTAACTCTCTTTAACTCTCTCTCTCTGACTCTCTCTGACTATCTATCTCTCTCTGACTCTCTCTCTAACTCTCTCTCTAACTCTCTCTCTAATCATCTCTCTCTGACTCTCTATCTAACTCTCTCTAACTGTCTCTCTAACTGTCTCTCTAACTCTCTCTCTAACTCTCTCTCTAACTTTCTCTCTAACTCTCTCTCTAACTCTCTCTAACTATCTCTCTTTTACTCTCTCTCTCTCTCTAACTATCTCCCTCTAACTCTCTCTTTAATTCTCTCTCTCTCTAACTCTCTCTCTACTCTCTCTCTCTCTCTCTCTCTCTCTATAATAAGCATGTACAAAAGCTCAATATTTCTTCTAGGTATCTATTATCTTATCCACACCAGTGCCTCACAAGCGGAGACGCGCGGACAGTAGACATCACAAAGTCCGCTCGGATCGGCTTATCTCCGCATTTCCCCGCAATCGCGCCAAGTATGCGTCACTCCGCACGGCAATATATCTCTTACTATCGTTAGTGTGTACGCGCCGTTATTTCTAGCAGATTGATTTTGATTTGTGGCGCTATAGTTTAATGATTTATTCGAGTGTATCGGATATCCAGATCCGCTAAGTTGAGATGCGTTTTTGTTTGATAACCTGAACAGTTTCCGACTTAAATTAAACCTAAAATTTGATCAATGTGTTTTTTTTTTAATTATTTATAGACAGCATTTGACCATTGCCTCATGATGGTTGTTTTTTTTTAACGGGCTCATGCTGTTCGTCTCTACCGACCTTTACAGCGTCACCGGGCACGAGGGTAGGTGCTTAAGGCACCCAGCCGTCATGATAGTTGTTGTCACGACAAACAATACACACAAAGTTTCACTTTTATATATTTAATGAGAAATAGGGATATGGAATATGATTACCTCTGGTATAATTGTTAGAATAAGACTACCACTGGTCTTAGTATTAGAACAAGACTACTCCCGGTCTTAGTGTTAGAATAGGACCACCCCTGGTCTTAGTGTTAGAATAGGACTACCCCTATCTTAGTGTTAGAATAGGACCACCTCTGGTCTTAGTGTTAAATAGGACTACCCCTGCCTTAGTCTTAGAATAGGACCACCCCTGCTTTAGTGTTAGAATAGGACTACCCATGGTCTTAGTGTTAGAATACGACCACCTCTGGTCTTAGTGTTAGAATAGGACTACCCCTGGTCTTAGTTTTAGAATAGGACCACCTCTGGTCTTAATGTTAGAATAGGACTACTGCAAGTCCTAGTGCTAGTATAGCACTACCTCATTTCTTCCGCGGGTGCTATTTAAGAGCAAGCTAAGGGAATGTCTAGGAAATGGGCAGCTGTTGCTGTTCCTTCACGGTACATACAACCTTCTTTACTAAGATACCTGAAGCGTGGTAATTATGACACATCACGTTTTAAGGCTCAAATTTCGTAATTGAAACGAAGAAACTGCTTTGTTTCCGCAGCCTACTATTCTTATAATAAATTTTAGTTTTTTCCAAAAACTGCAACTTTATGTAGTTCGTTTCGCCCTATTTGCTATCTTTAGACTGATCACCTCGCTTCACGTATTCACAAACTATACAAATCAAACGTTCCCACGGCACATCCATGGCCTTCTACCAAACTTCAGACCTTAACGATACAAGAATGAAGTTTATTGTTGTTTAGCAATTTTAAACCCGCTCAGCAAAAGTTTAACGAAATTTTAAAATCCACTCGTCAATAAGGTCTAAAGAAAATTAGAATTGTCTTGTTTGTCTTAAGGTTCGTTTTTGTTTGTGCAAGTTGATCGGATAGGTTGTTTTGAGCGTGAAAAATATGTGGAATACAGTATTCTAATATTTCGTGAATCATGCGCATCGGTGTGTATAATTACGTTTTTAAATGCTTCGTTTATCTTTCAGGGCTGCGTGCACAGAATGAAAAAAGTTAAAAAATGTATACAGACAAAAAAAAGGACATACAAAGTAAAACTTCTTGAAAGTTGAAACTTGGCATAACAATTGTCATGTGAAAGAAAGAGGTAGTTGTAATACGCAAACACGCGATCTGTTTGACTAAGCGAGACGTGACTGCTTCAATTGCAAAATTGAATAATTTAATAATGCTTGAAAATACCATATTATAAAATTTTGACGATATATCTATTTATGTAATTAAAATCAATAAATGTATTTTTATACGCACACAGTTGCAAGCGCCCTTACAAGGTTCATGGTACTAAACTAGTGTTAAGACCTGACATCTTCTAAATATATATAACTCGAAGGTGACTGACTGATTGACTGACTAATATAGTGATCTATCAACGCACAGCCCAAACCACTGGACGGATCGGGCTGAAATTTGGCGTGCAGGTAGATGTTATGACGTAGGCATCCGCTAAGAAAGATTTTTTTGAAATTCCACCCTTAAAAGGGTGAAATGGGTGGTTGAATTATTTGCCCATAGGCCACGCCGCGGGCGAAGCTGCGGGCAGAAGCTCGTAATATATAAATTGTACATGAATGCAAATAAATGGATATGAATATGAATACATTCGTCCTCTTCGATTTAGCACATCTTTTACTGTATTGTTATATAAATATATATAAATATATATATATATATATATATCAAATACCTAAAGCTTTTTATTTTTCTGACCATGGCATGTAGGATATCTATTTTTTTTTTTGGTTGGTCAGTACCGTCGGTATTCGATTCCAACTCGGTCGGTTTTATTCCACAATTTTTTAGTAAAGGCCTAAACTCAGTCAGCCCTACACCATCATCTCTTGCGTATCTCAGTAGCGGATTTGCATTCGGCCAGTAACACGAGCCGTGACTGATCTGTGACCTCTTTAATGAGCTTCCATCTGTTTGATTTTAAATTTGGAATTGTATGGTATGAAAACGTTCTGAATTTAAAATTAAAATAGTGATGGTTTTTTTAAAGGGCTTTCTGAATTGAATGGCGTTGTTTATTTTACTTTATACTTATTATACTTTGCTTTATTATATTTAATTTACCTTTTACTTTCAAATTTTATCATCAAACGAAATAACGTAGTAACTTTTTTGTATGGCAAATTGTGTCTAGAGCACCTCATTTGAGCGTACCACTTTTAAGACGCTGGTGTATTATCTTCCATCGTTTATTTACGCTTATACTAACCTCAAGAATATAGTACATTTTCTTACATGATTTCTCTTTTTCTACCTCCGACGCAAACTGAGGGGTATTTTAAAATTAACGTGTGCATTTATGTATACGATCGTGACTTTTTTGTTTGACTTGATCCTATCAAGTGTTCTTAGACGTTAATTGATTTTCTTGGGGACTTTTCGTATTCTTATATTAAAGTATTCTTCTTGGACGTTTACCAAAAAATGGTGAAAGGAGAATCAATCTTCAATAGATCTCGAATCGATCTTCAAATCAAAAATGTAATGTTCAAAAATTTTTTTTTTTGTAATTGAATAATAACGAGCTTGTCATTCAGCTGTTGTTAACCGGCCGCCCATAACAGCTAACAGACAACTTGATAATCCTCTTATTTGATGATAGTTAAAAACTCATAAACAAAGCGTCAATGCATTCAGATCAAGCTTAATTAACTAAGTTTTATCAGATGTACGGGAACAATAGCACCAAATACCAATCAGCAATAGTACCTTAACCACCTTACCACAGAACAAACGAACAAACTAGAAGTGTACAAAAAAATTCTAAATATATCCATTGCCTGAATTTAAATTTTCTACTACGGTGCATCCAGAATTCTGAATGGACGAGTAGATTAACTCGTATATCTAGGTTTGTCTTATTATTCTCACTTAGGTATAACTGTGTGTGTGTCTGTTTGTGTGTGTGTGTGTGTGTGTGTGTATGTGTCCCAGAGCTGGCACATACTTCGCTCAGTAGCTGAGTCTTCTTATTCAGCGAGGTAATGCTGCCAGTATTCTGGGAACCTTACCACGCGGTGGTGAGTTGGATAGCGTTTTTATTTTGAAAATAATGTTATTTAGTTGTAATTTTTTTTTTAGTGTAAATATTTATAATGTTTTTATTGTAATTTAATCATGTTTCTTGAATAATTGAATTTTAATAAGAAAGTTCTCTTATGCGTTGTTAAGGAATTCTATAAATACCAACTCAAACTCATTTCCTCTACAAAGCGGCTTCAGTGCGCGACATAATTTATGATCAAAAGATCCATCTGTTTTTTTTTTCGTCTGAGGTACTAACTATAAGATAGTATTGACATGTTGGCGTGTTATAACGAGCTGTTTATGAAGATATGAAAAAAAAGAATAAATAAACTTGGCATCAATAACTATACAATGTATCTATGTATAGGATGCTTAATTTTAATTGAAAGCTATAACTAGTTAGGTGATCACGCAAATTGGTTGCAATCAATACAAAAACAAATTTGTATGGATTTGACAGTTTTAATACACAGCTTATGTGAATATTTACTATGAAAATTTTATTACCTTCTCATGCTAAGCAATCGATACTGTAATAAATCTTCACATTGTAACTAATAAACAGTTTCTGTGGTGTGATGGTTGAGCAGGTCACCTCATAAACCAGAGGCGGCGGGTTCGATTCCCGCGGCAGGACAAGTATTTGTGCACAGAAAAAAAGCGCGAATACTTGTTCTGTGTCTGGGTGTTGTGGGACCAAGGTCCTTGTAGTTTCTGGGTCCCTAGATACAGGGAATCCTAGTAAGGGTCCAGGATCTATGTATGTGATCATTGGGCGTTCTTATTAGATACTCTTATTAATATTAGATAGATAGAAAGATAGATAAACTCTTTATGGAAACACCACATCTTAAATAATTTTAAAATAAAGTGATCAAACTTAACCAAAGTGTAACAATGGGCGGTCTTATCACTCAGAGCTATCTCTTCCAGACAACATTGCACGGAAAGGAATAACGCAGTAATATATGCACGGTGGTTTTCATATAAAAAAAAACAAAACACTGCATATACGTACATAATATACATATTAATATACAGTAGGTACATACATATCATAAAGAAACCTACATAAACATAATATATATCTATAATAGATATACTACATACATTTGCTAATAAAAATAAATATAATAAACATACATTATAATTATAGGAATAAAAGTAGGTACCTATGTTGATAATGATATATGATAGCTAGTGCGAATGATAATACTATACATACAATATTATTTCTTTACACTTAAAACATCTCTGGATTAATTCTGGATCAATTAAAATTTTATCATATTTATTGCATTGTTTTTAGTTTGGAACTTAATTGTCCCATTTACGGAGAAGGGCGTTGACATCTGCGACACGGTCTCGTACTTCTTCGTACTTCTCGTACTTTCTGTTCTGCAGGTCGATTCTCATACTTAAAAACAATGCATCTTACAAAAACTTACAAATAATGGTAGAACAAAGAGCGGCCATATCGTAGTGCTTACTATGATATGTCCGCTCTTTGTAGTTTGTATTTGTACCATTCTTTGTAAGTTTTTGTAAGGTGCATTGTTTTTATTTCTTCCGAAAGTATTTTTTCCAGGATACTACTACTTCTTTAGTTAGTATGGTTATGTTTTTTTGCCGTATGGCAACACTAACGGCAACACGTCTAAAACAGCTGTGCTGTAGATTTAATTGTTAAAATAATTTAAAATAAGCTTTTAAGTCGCTTAATTATCGTATATTATTTATATCCAGTCGTAATTAATAAGTGCCAGTGTTTAAAATATCGTTTAGTGACGTAAAACTTCCATTACCGGCCGGGCAAAAACGGACGGTCATTGACAACGAGTTTGGAAGGATAGATTATCTTTCACCATCGAAACTGTTTCCAAAATAGGGGAAGTATTTGTTATCTTTACACGTTATGATCCTTTTTTATAGGTTTTAACAAAAATCAAATGCCCAATGGCTTTGTTGAGTTTGTACAGTGTAGTTATTTGGTAACTTAATAATCCTACCTACATAATTAGGTTCCCACATAGTTCATGTACCTAAATATAATTTTAAACAAGTTTTGTTTATTAAACAAGCTCACTATAGAGAGATCTACCTATTAGAATTTATTACATTTTTTGCATTGGATAAAACTAATTTAAAATTTATTCATTGTGTATGATATGATACTTTTTATTGCATAAACTACATATCTATTTATGAAAAAAGATTACCCTTATAATAGTAAATAGTTTACTGTAGTAAATAGTTTACTGTAGTAAATAGTGTATAAATAGTTAACAATAGTCCTTTTGTGTAAACCAAATTAATGAAACAAGCTTTTTTTTTTTTTTGTACCAGTAAACATCTAAGCCTGCCTTTCAACTAAGTTTCATTATAAAAATTTTTTAAAGAATCATATATAAGTGGATTAATTTATTCACTAACAAATAGTTCTGCTAAAGCCAAGTATTAAGGTTACTGCTTCCTGTTTTCCAGAAAGAATTCCAATATATTGTACAATGATGACTCGCAGCAGAGCATTAAGTGACCTTGAATCCAAACTGAAGATAGCACTTTTAGAGCTCAAAGTCACCAAGGAGGCCAATGTTGGGCTCCTTAAAGAGCTGGAGGACCATGAGGCGGATATGTCTTGCATGCTAGGAAAACATGATGACTTAAAAAACCAATTGTCCGAACAAGATATAGTGTTGGAAGACATGAAGGACCAGCGAGATCGTATTCAGGCAACTCTTGATACCTATCAACATGATCAGGAGATGTATGAATCTGCTCTTAGGCGCATAAGAGATCTTGAGCAAGAACTAAACCTAAATAAAACCAAAATAGAAGAATTGGAATGTAGGTGCAAAAATGTTAATGGAGTGGAAATCAACATCAACACCATGGATTTATACTCTGAGTTAATCCATTCCACACCAAGCACACCAGAAATTATCTCAGTACCTATTATTGATCTTACTTCTCCTAAGTTAATAAAACATAGTAATAAATTAAGCATAAAAGGGTCAAACAAAATAAAAAAATATGTTAAGGTTAAGAAACGTTTACAACGGTTATCTTTATTGTCAAAAAGGTATAAGAAGTACTTTAAATGCACAAATATATGTAAACAAAAATTAGACTTGCATACTGAGTTACATGAATGCTATAATCTATTAGGAAGGAACAATAGAGAACTAGATTATATGAGTAGTAGAATGAATTGTTTGCAAAAATCATTACATGATTTAAATAAGAAATACTCATTGTCAAAACAACAAAATAAGGCACATATTGCAGCCACAGCTTGCTTAGTTGCCCAGAGCTCAAGTGTTTGTGATAGCTGTTGTTCTATGGTTCCGGAAGTGGACCAGCTTAGTCCGGTTTTGGCGCTGGGTGGGGGGGTTGGCTTAAGCCAACCCCCCCACCCAGCCATACAGTGTTGTGTGCTCAGGCACAGAGTACTGTGCCTGAGCACAGAACACCCTTGCCTGAACATAAGACACCTGTGCTGGACCACATAACACCCAAGCCGGAACTACTTTCACATAGTTTGGCAGCCCCTACCCTATGTCCGGTGCCGGTCTCTCGGATGGACTCAAATGGCGCAGCAGGGTCATCCGAGTCCACCTGCAGAACAGTTATTTTTAGTGATGAGGTGGGTGTAGGTATGGGCAGCTTATTGAAAAACAACTTGAGCCAGCCTCTTTGTAACAACAGTTACCGCAACATGCCCCTCAAAGAGCTAATACAAAATATCAAAAATGCAACTTATGGTGTCAACACAACTATCATTTTACATCTAGGCAATAGTTTAGAAATAAGAAAATCTGATATAGTCAGTTTAATTGAAACTTTGTTAGATATACAGAGCAAAGGTATAGGCAAGATTATTACTTGTTCATTTCCTTATTCAAATCCAATGACTAAATCACAAAATGATCATGTACATGATCTAAATTTGACATTGTATAATCTGACTCATCGTCATAGTGACTTTTTATATTTTGAATCTAATAATTTTATTAGTAAATTTATTTTGACAAAGAATACATTGTATCTCAGCAAAAAGGAAAAACTGACCATTGCTAATTTGTTAGCATTTAATATACATGACCCTGTTATCAACAGTATAACAGGTCACTCTGACTCGGCCCTGGGTAGTAACACTTCTAACCAGGGTTTAGGTATGGTGTCATCTTCAGCTGATTTAAACTGAATCCTACGATAATGGAGAGGCCTGGTAAACTAAATATTGTACATCAAAATATTCAGGGCCTTTCCAGCAAAGCTTTAGAATTAGAGCTTTTTTTAGAATTTGAAAAAGCTGACGTATTGTGCCTAACTGAGCATTGGTGTAGAAGGATATGTTGTTTCCTGTATTTAAAAATTATGCATTGGCCAGTTCATTCAAAAGGCAAAAAGCCAATCACGGTGGCTCTTTAATATGTATATCTAATAATTATAAATTTAAAGAAAGGAAAGATATTGTTGCATTATCTGTTGAACGTGTTGTTGAACTATCGTGTGTAGAGTTGGAGCAACATATAATTGTTTGCGTATACAGGCCTCCCTCGGCTGATTTTAAGGTGTTCGAGTCTATTATGGAAGAAGTTTTAACAAAAATCTCAAACAGCTCAAAACATCTCATTGTATGTGGCGATTTTAATGTGAATATTCTTGACCAATCTTCGCTAACTGACAGTTTACTAAATTTGTTTATGTGCTTCAACTTGAAAAATCTTTACAATCAGCCAACCAGAATTACTAGCTCATCTGCTACTTGCTTAGACAATATATTCTGTGACTGTGAACCACAAAGCAAGTCAGTTATTGATAAACTTAGCTCAGATCATTGTGGTCAAAGTGCTGTATTTCCATGCATACTGAAAAAAAATTCTTATGAGTTTACTTACAGACCTATTACAACCAACCGCTTGGAACAGTTTGCTCAAAATCTAGATGACAAACTTGTGTTATTACCACTCACTGATGACCCTAATGATCTTTGTAATGTGTTGTTTGATGTTATGGATAAAGAGTTTAACAAGATATTCAAGTTAAAGACGTGTAGAGGAGGTGTTAAAGCAGAATTGAGTGACTGGGCTTCACCTGGCATTTATAAAAGTAGAAACAGGCTGTATGATTTATATTCTCAGAAACCAGATAATATTTATGACAGTAAATTTACTGAGTATTTAAAATCTTATTCAAAAATTTTTAAACGCGTTTGCCAGACAGCTAAGTCTCTGTACTTGAGTAAGAAAATCAATAGAGCGGACGACAAAATTAAAGCAACCTGGAAAATAATTAATACCGAGACCGGCAAAACTAAACCTCGGCACCGAAAACTCACTCTTAGTATTAATAACAGATTAATATCTAAAGACAGTGAAGTTGCTGGTGCATTTGAGGATTTTTTCGTAAATATACCTGTAGTTACCACTCAGTCATTAAATTCATCGACTAGTGAGTCTTGTGCAATTCTTGCAGAGTGTGTTGATAAATGTGAAGTAGTTTTTAGATTTAGACATATTAATTCGGCTATAATTGTTAAGACCTTTAGGTCACTTAAAATAAAGAATACTGAGGATCTTTGGGGAATGTCTACCAGGGTTTTAAGTGGCATTGTCACATTAATCGCACCATATTTAGCAGAAGTATTTAATAAATGTGTAGACGAAGGAGTTTTTCCCAACGTAATGAAAAATAGTAAATTGATTCCATTATTTAAGTCTGGAAATAAGAATGATCCATCGAACTATAGGCCAATTTCTGTGTTACCTGCAATAAGTAAAATTTTTGAAAAAGAAATTCTTAATCAGTTGTTAACATTTTTTAACCTTAACGGACTGTTTCACAGTCAACAGTTTGGATTTACAAAAGGACGATCAACTACAGATGCAGGCGTAGAACTCTTTATACATATACTTGGTGCTTGGGAGAAGTCACAGGATGCCATAGGTATTTTTTGTGACTTATCCAAAGCATTTGATTGCGTATGTCACGAAACCCTAATTTTTAAATTAAAGCATTACGGGGTTTGTGAGAAAGCTCTTGATCTTGTCTCTTCTTATCTTGGTAATAGAATTCAGACAGTTGAAGTTAATGGAGCAAGATCATCTGGTTCTATCACTAAAATGGGGGTCCCGCAGGGTTCAATACTAGGACCATTCTTATTTTTGGCCTATATTAACGATCTTCCATTTTTTGTAAAGAACCTATGTGATATTGTTTTGTTCGCAGATGATACGTCTCTTATTTTTAAGGTTGACCGATCCATTAATGATTTTGACGACGTTAACAAGGCAATTTCACTGGTTTTGAACTGGTTTACTAAAAACAATCTACTGTTAAATAGTAAGAAAACTAAATGTATTAAGTTTTCGTTACCTAATGTTAGGGGGTCTCCTACAAATTTATTACTGAATGGTGAGGCATTAGATTTGGTTCAATCTGTCACGTTCCTTGGCATAACTATAGACTCTAAATTACAGTGGGGTCCTCACATATCAAACATTGCTGGTAGATTGAGCTCTGCTGCATATGCTGTGCGTAAAATCAGACAGTTTACTGATGAAGCCACTGCAAGATTAGTATACTTTAGTTACTTCCACAGTATTATGTCATACGGCATCTTACTGTGGGGTAAAGCCGCGGACATACAATCAATTTTTGTCTTACAGAAAAGAGCAATTCGTTCCATTTATAACATGAAATCCCGCGACTCTCTCAGGGAACGATTTAAGGAGATAAATATTCTTACAGTGGCTTGTCAATACATTTACGACAATTTGATGTACACTCGCAAAAACATTAGCTCTTTTCCCAGATATTGCGACATTCATAACTTTAATACTAGGAACAAAAATAAATTGAAAGTTCCAAGATTCAGACTGCAGAAAGTTAATGGTTCATTTATGGGAAACTGTATACGCTTTTATAACAAGTTGCCCGACGGTATCGAACAATTGTCAATGCGTAAATTTAAATTATTCATAAAGGCAAACTTAATGAAAAAAGCCTATTACACAATAAATGATTATGTGTCGGACAAAAAAGCTTGGCCTGAATATCCCAAGCTTAACGGTATGAAAGCTTAGGTACTTTGCCTATTGCCTATTCCTATCTATAAATTCAGTTTCTATTTGTAATGTTTATAATAAGATAATCACGGTATTTTTCTTGCACCGGTGTGACGTGGTGGTTATTTTTGTAACATATTCATTATCTCAACTGTAATGAATTATATACATTGTAAAAGACAGTAGAAAGAAGACAAAAAAAAAATACATCACTGTAAAGTTTCTTGTAGCTTCTTCTTTACAGTTGTAATCGAAGCTTCGGATCAAAGTTTTCAATTCTGCATTGTGCCGGATTGCTTGCACCAGTAGTGAGAAAGAGAACTGCTTTTTTTTCAAACTCATATATTGTAATGGGCTTGCTATATTATTTGACAATAAGCACTTTGTAATTTTATATGCTTAGTGAAATAACTTAATTTTAAGTACCTAGTATAATTTTGACTTGTAAAAGTGCTAAAATTAGCCTATTTGCAATAAATCTTTTGACTTTGACTTTGACTTTGACTTTCATGTGATATCTTGTTTCCATAAAAAAAAAGTCAAAAATTCAAATGTAAAGGAAAATATTAATCACGATCGGGAATTGAACCCCAGTTTTTCATAACCATTAAAATTAATCAGTTGTTTACTTATATGTTATTCAGGCAATACAAAAACTTACAAAGAATGGTAGAACAAAGAGCGGCCATATCGTAGTGCTTACTATGATATGGCCGCTCTTTGTACCATTCTTTAGTTAGTATGGTTATGTGATGCGTTGTTACAATAAAAAAAAGTCAAAAATTTAAATGTAAAGGAAAATTTTAATCACGATCGGGAGTTGAACCCCAGTTTTTCATAACCATTAAAATTAATCAGTTGTTTACTTATATTTTATTCAGGCAATACTGTAATAAATCTTCACATTGTAACTAATAAAAATAAACAATGATTAAAATAACACACACGATACAAATAATTGCACCGTATCCATCGTTGGTTTAATAAGTTAGAATAAAACGACTAATTAACGCTTAGGCGAGCTAGACCTACATCGAATGTAGCCGCCTAGGCTTTAAAGAAACCCTTTGCTGCTTGGATAATCAAATTAAATGGCTTTAATTAACCTGAATGTTGCGTTTAACCGGCAATTACCGTTTAAACTCACACGCCTTGGTTAAATGAGCTCGTATTTTTTCGATAAGCCGGCTCCTGTTTTATGTTGATCGAAGAAAAAAAACTCAATTCTTGATATTAATAGAGTTTACATTTTGAATAATATGAGCTTAATTTTAAATAGTGATTAGAAAATATTTAACATTTTTTATTTATTTTTTTATTGTAAGGAATGACGCGACGAGCTAACAGTTCGCCTGGTGTTAAGCAACACGGCTGCCCATATCAGTTGCAGTGTGACTTGGAACTCTAAAGTACAGATTTTCGCGTGACACTGCACTGCGCACGTCATTCTGAGACATCAGCACAATCTAGTTATAAGATAACTAGACTGTGAGATCAGGTCATAAGTCTCATTTGCCAAGTAATTTCACTAGCTACAGTGCCCTTCAAACCGGAAGGCAGCAGTGCTTGCGCACTACTGCTTGGCGGCAGAATAACTGGCAAAGCGGTAGTACTTACCTAGACAAACTTTGCACCAAAGTCCTACCACCTAGTAATAACAAAAATAACTTTTGAGTTTTACGAGTGCATGGTAAGTTTATTGAAATTGGTTTATGGGTACTTAACGCTTATACACGTAAATGTCACAAATAATATGTTAAAGTAACTAATACAAATAACAGCTTTATTTGGGAGTTTGAAAAGCAACCGCATAAAAACGTACACAGTAGCGACATCTATGGACGAGTAGCTGAACTATATGAGACCAATGTATGAACCTTACATTGGTGGTTTTAAACGTATTAAATAAATAAATAAGCATTTATGCCACAATAAGAGGATTAAAGGATTATTGGCAATTAAATCCCTTTGAGGACAAAAATAGTTTAAGTTATAGCTTTAAAAATTAGTAGCTACAAAAATTAGTCCCTGATCATCTCTCATATATTTTAAATATTGCCGTCTGAACATAAAATCTCTTAGATGGATCTCAGGGAACTAAATGTATTAAAATATATTTTATGGACCATAGATCTCAACAGCCCGTATAAAATCACCAATAACAAAATCATGTAAGCAAAAAGGTTTTGTTATATTGGATTAATGGACATTACATTTTTTGCAATACCTACCGAAATTAGGAAACCATTTCGAGATTATCCTGTAAAGAAATATCAAATCTCTAAAAAAAAAACAAATTTGTACAAATAGTTATTATTGAATAACAAAGTAAGGATTTATGATGAGTAAAAAAAGACTTAAACAAAAAAAAAACAATTGAGGCATTTTTTTTCTACCTTCTATCTAAAAACTTAATTTATATTTAAAAAAATCATTCTGACTTCTAGTTAAAGTCTTAATTAAAACACGTAATAAAATCAACTAAACCAATAACAAAAAATCTAAAATTTTGAAATTAGATACTTAATTATTCTTATTACTATACTCTTATTTTATTCCCACTTCACATGCTGTTTTTTTGTAGAAAATGTAACATATATATCACCAAGAACCACAAACAACTTCATCCAACAAATGAGAAGAAATCTTGCAACAATTTTATTTATTTGTGTTACGAAATGAATTTAAAGCACCCTCTAGATGGGTGTTTTCTTAGCGTTAACGCGAGGTTTAAATCTCGCGACTACGCACGTTAGGGTTGCCACGTAATAATGTAAAAAATTGGATAAGATTAAGTAGGTTTAATTAATCTGTTTTGATTAAAAATAAATATGTAGGAAGAACGGGTTGTACGTAGGTTGCAACCTATAGAACTATATGCCTTCAGCAAGCGCATTTGCATTTGCGCATTGCTTACCCTGTAGGACTCTTTTAACTCTCCTTTTAAAGAACTCTACGTTAATATAATTTAAGTAATTACCACACCCAAATTGTTAAAGAAATGAAATGAAATTGTATTTTTTTTTTTGTAGAACAAATTCTGTTATTTTTATAAATTTATCCTTTTTTTATAAAGCATTTGACCACTGTTTCACCTGATGGAAAGTGATGACGCAGTATAAGATGGTGCATACGCATGCACCCTTGTATACTGCTACATAAGCATATAATATATATAAGCATGCGGTATCGTAAGCAAAAGATTTATTGTTCTCTTTATTAAAAAAAAAATTCAACTATACTACTAAATTTGAAGAAGCTGTTTACTATTTGAAAATTAATAGGTAGGTTTAAACAAGAAATGCAATTTGTTCTACTCATTGGCTGTTTGCAGTATAAAGTCCGTAACAAAACGCTTAGTGCTAGTTGATGGAATTTAAACAATATATAGATACCGTGTTTTTACGCCTTGATGTCCGATGAAAGAGAGATGGAAGAATAAGATCGGGCAATTCCTTGGCACATTTTTCAAAATATATAAAACCGATAAACTGGCAACTTTACGTCGCTGCTATAAGCTAAGCTCCACAGCTTAGCTTTCCCCAACGTGTCATTATCGATCGAGTCTTGAATGGAGTTAAGATTAATAATGCAGTTAACCTCTTCATATCCAGCATCTTTCGTCATATTCACCAAAACAATTTTTTTTTTTATGTTAGTGAATGCTGCATCGAGCCGGTCGTTCACCCGATGCTAAGCGCCACGGCCTCCCATAACGGAACAGTATCACTCGGAACCCCAAAACAGAGTTTCTAGCGACACTGCACTGCGCCTCCTGAGACATCCTGACACATCAGCACAGTTTGGTAATAAGATACTTGACTGTGAGATCAGATCGTAAAGTTTCAATTGCCCAGTAATTTCACTAGCTACAGTGCCCTTCAAACCGAAACACAGTAGTGCTTGCACACTACTGCATGGCGGCAGAATAACTGGCAAAGCGGTGGTACCTACCTAGACGAACTTTGCAAGAAAGTCCTACCACCTAGTATTATTTAAGAATAATTATTATTACAATAATGATTCTTAAATGGGAAAAATATGCATTCCTGCCAACCCTACCAAATATTTTGGCACTTATTCCGCGCCGCCTCCCGCCACACAATGCCACTGTATGTTATAATTTTTGCCTACCCCCAAAATGTATTTGCGGAACAAAAGGCCTTAATGAATGTATTGCAAAATTCGCGAAACCATTATTAAGCATTGTATGCTGGATTCTTGGTGCTGAAAGGGATTCGGTTTTTGCTTTTTTGTAAGCTGGCATTTTTAACGGAGTAGCAATCACGTATAGTTTTTGAGTTTGTAGAAAAATGCATTTTGTTAAATCATAAATAATGTTTTTTTAAGTAATTTTTTTTAAGCACGCTGACTTGGGAAGTAAGGAGGTAAATGTGAGGCGAAAGGAAGTTGAAGTTGGTTCACGTAGATCTCCATTGTAAACATAACAAAGTTAAAAATTACTCAATATTTGTATTACTATGTTGGTATGTCCAGAAACATGTCAATTTACAATTGTCATGATGGCGACATTAACATTAATTCAAGCAAAACTAAAGTTATACCAGCCGATAGATGGAGCTCTGTTTAGGTATTAGATACCAAGACTCTTTGTTAGTCAGTACACAACTTCAATGTTTTTATTTTAGTTACATAAGGGCACGTTTATTGTAACACACATCGGCAAATGAGGTCTCAATGGAAATTATTTACTGATCGACCAAATATATAGTTATTTATAGAACTATACAAGAAGAGAAAAAAAAAATTCTGACACGATAGTTTGATAAATTGGTTAATTAATTATAATATGTAATAATTCTGATTTGAATTGATGATTCAATGTAAATCCAGTGATCCAGTGCAGTGAGTAATAATAACATACCTTTTGTGTTTGAATGTGTCTGTGTGTTTATGGAAATGGATAAATGAACGCACGTGCGAATATATTAATTGATTCTAAATTACTAAAAATTATCTAAAAAAATGTGTCAATCAGACACAGAAATGAAAAAAGTTTATCCCATAACAAAATATGATTTCTAAAGTCATAACAAACCTAAGTTTAAAACCGAATTACTTAGCAGACTGGCGTATCTTCTTTGAAACAAAAGAATCGGTGTATGTTATCATTAGCGCCCCCACTCTCTACTTACCCCCACACGAACACCCCTCCGCGAATTCTATACAAAAGTTTGAATAAGAGTAATACACGTCTTGCTGTCTTGAAAGTACGCTGACCAAGGTTTTGCATACTATTCTAGGATTCGGAAAAAAAAGATTCGATAAAAAAAAAAAAAAAAACTATTTTCTTAATTGAACAATTTATCATTTATATATTAATTTTTATTAGTTATTTACCCCAAATGTGCAACTAGTTAGCGAAGATTTATGCATCAACTCATTCTGCAATGTTGCTTTACTTTCTTTTTATATCACATTAATTAAAGAGTTGATTAAATGATTCGTTGTTAATCTATAATCGCATCTATATATAATAGATCATTCAATATTTATAAACAACTAGTTGCGCCCCACGGTTTCACCCGCGGAATAAAAAGTAATTTAATGATTTGCTCATCCCACGGGAAAATTTCACTTTTTCGGGAAATAGGTACGGATGCCGGTAAAGCATTCAGCATTAGCATTAAAGCATAATCTGTAAAGTGCCAGCATTTTGGTCACGCGTAAAATTTCAACGAATTAACATTGCAATTCGACGGGGCAATGCTGCCAGCATGTTGGGTAGGTACGCTACCTATTGGTAGTGGGCTGGAGGATTTGGACTGTCTATAGGTCATCGCGGCCAGTATATAGTCCAATTTTTATAATTTAGTTGAAAATAAAGGCAATTTGCCGATAAAAAAAAAAACTCTGACATCCATGGTCACTCTACTCCCAAGTACGAAGCCAATTGTTCCACAGATTGGTTTAAGCCGCCGCATGTGATCTTAATTAATGAATACGAACGAATGAGTAAGCTTATTCCTTTAATTTATTTATGAGGGATTTCAGCGAGAATTTGAATGTGTGAATGAGTTGTTAATTAGGAGTCTGGGGTAAACAGGTTTGTTGAATGCTGGTGTTGGCAATAAACGCAATGTTGCCAGATTTATTTATAGATTTTTCTACGTTTGGTCTAAATAAAAAACAATATGCGATGTTAAAAAATGAATGTGATCTATTTGTAGTTATTTTTATATTTAGGAAATATAGTTATTTTGTTTTTTGTTTCTTTCTATCAAGTTTAAAATAGGCAAAGATAAAATGAGAGAAAACACAGTAGCCATTCCCTTGTAACCAAAGATAATAAAGCCCCTAGATTTATATTTAACGCCTGTAACACAGATTTTACTAGTTAGTAAGGGGCTAGTACATAGGTACAACGCAACGCAAAATTCGCACCACGGGTATTATAAAGGTCTATAAGTGATGGCGACCACTCACCATTGGGTCCCGTTTGCATTTTTGCACTCATAATAGGTATATACAAAATAACAAAAAAAAAACAGAGCTACTTTCAAATTTCAATTAAATCAATCAATAAATAATGTCAAATTTAATCTTCTTTTAACAATTTTTTCTCGATCGTAATTCAAATTTTCCTTTTCTTTGCGTTAATAATTACCTAATTTATTTATAAAATTAGGTTCATATTTTTTGGTCTTTCCAGAAAATATAACTGTGTAGTAGCTAATACTATAAACTTAATAGATTAACATCCTAATCTAACAAACCAACTACTAGTAGACGACATGGCCAAAATTACCAGAATTGCCACGTTAAAAAGTAATAAATACTATGCAAAAGCCAGTATGGATTCACTATGGAAAATTCTATAATCTGATTTAAGCCAGCAAATCGCAGACATAATGTCGCAATATGATAAAGCTTCATTGAACATTAATGCTTTCTTGTTAGCATATGAATATTTCAAATATGCTCGATGTGGCCGATAATGTGTGAATATTTTCTTAAAGTACGGTCAACAGACAAGGGAAAAAATATTATTATTTCGTGTCATGTTATCACATTCAATTTTATTATAATCCAAAGTAGATTGTTGTTTATAGTACGTAAGTTGTAACAACACCAACCGCAATTTTGGTCGTTTAATTCCTGTCCATCCTAAGGTAGCCTGGAAGAAATCGCTTGATAAGGCCGCCCTTTGTTCTACCATTTTTTGCCAAGCCAATTTTAAACTTGGTAAGTTTTTTTATGGATAATTTTATATTTTAACAACACATGTTATGTATTAGTTAGTGTTCAATAAAGTATTATTGTATTGTATTGTATTGTAGATTCAGGATAAAATCCTGAAACAGTAAAAAGATTCAGTACCATTACGAATGTGTGTGGTTTTTACTGTAATAGATTGATGTTTGTTAACAAACAGACAGGTTTTTTGCCATCCCTACTTAAGGGAGACGGCGTGTCCCCAAACGATAAGAACTGCACTGTGCACATATTACCCAGTTATTCAGATCTCGGGAACGGTCTGCGTCTGGAAGTAATGCAGTGTACTCAAATTTCACGTTCATATCAAGTTCAATATACATATACAAATCAATATCAAGTTCACTTTGGATCTAATTACTTCCACAGAGTTACGTCCTTACGACTATAAACAACAAAAAGATAGTAGCGAAATACCAGCGAAATAATAAATAATATTTAAAATATTGAGAGAAGCCACTGATTCCTGAAATACGGCTTAAAAACTAGTTCGGGAATCTATGGATTCATCAATTTAATTTAATAATATTTATGTCTATAAATATTTTTGTATTTGTATTCGTTGTATTTGTTATAAAGCCTCTTACTGAAAGCTTGTGAGTTTTTGGACGGGCTGTTGGTCTATACCGACCTTTGAAGCGTCACCAGGCGAGAGGCCAAAACTTGTGAGTGTAACCTAATTTAAGCACGAAATGATTTTGAAATTTCCAAAATTTTTATTTTACAGCCATTTTCCTGTCCAGACGCAGCGTATTGTCATACCTTATAGCCATATTGTCATTTATCATCTGGTCGATTTTGGATAAATGCTATACAGCATGACAAAAATGATACTAAACCAAGCAAAGGTGATAAATAATAAAATAATAAAATAATAATATGTGTGGACATCTCACACAACGCCATCTAGCCCCTAACTAAGCAAAATTTGTATCTATGGAACCAGATAACTGATACGATTCTTAGATACTTTTTGTTTATAAATATATACAGAGAATACAATATGACACCCAGACACAGAACAAACACTAATGTTCAACATACATATGTTTGTCCAGGGTGGGAATCGAACAACGAATCGACAACCCACAGTTCATAAGGCAGGGTTACTACCAGCTGAGCTATCGGGGCAGTCATAATATTTAACCTGTGATTTCATACCTTTTACACTCTACCATTTTAACCTAGCCGCCTGTGCAATTGTTAAAACTCATTTTAAAACAAATCTGAAGTAACAATAACTTTGTTCCCTCCCAAAACCGCAAAAGTGCACTGTAATTTAATACAAAATGTCTACACATCTGACACACACATTTAACCTGTATTAAACCTTATTTCGTTGCGTTAAAAGCTATTTAAAAATTAATGTGAAACGTGACGTGTCTGAGACGACACGTCTAGACGTTGATGTCTTTGCGACACAAAGAAAATTGTGTTTTGTGATTATGGAATGTAGGTAATTATATAAAATGGTATGGTCGGTTTGACTGTTCCTACTGTAGCAAACTCTTTGTTTTGTATGAAACCTGTTTACTTAAGTTTTTATTCAATTTTTTTTTTGCTCCACACTTTTGTGTATTGAGCCAGTGTCAAGTACTTGATAATTTATCAAGTTAATGATATTTCACGCAGATATGTGTCAAGTCAAGTCACAGTCCAAGTCATCAAGTCAAGTCATAGTCTAGTCTAGTCAAGTCGTACTCCTAGGAAAGTGGTGGCAACTTTACCAAAAGTTTCTATGGAGTTTTGGAAACAACATGAAAAGAAACGTTTCACCATGCATGGAATCCAGCACTTAACGAATAAAATGCCACCAAGTTTATGCACTAACACTGAAAATAGCACAAGTTTTGGAAAATAATACAATTCGGTGACGCATCTGTTTGTTTTCCCGCCAAAACTCCTCATTCTAAATTTAAAATGTATATTATTATTCTTTTTTGGCATTAGATTTTGACAGATTGCCTCTGATTTTTCGCCTATAAAGTTGGTTGTATATTTTGCATAATTTTCTGCTTGTTAAATATACTAATATAATTTTACAAGAAAGTTTATATTTTGGAGTTCCGAGTGACACTGTTCTGTTATGGGCGACCGTGTCAATTAACATCAGGTGAACGACTAGCACGTCACATCGTTGAATAACAAAAAGAAAAAAAAAAATTTGCTTCATAGACGAGATCAAATTTGCCTGATAATTATCAATTACAAAAGCTGTCTGGAAGAGATCGCTCTAAGCGATAAGACCGCCTATTGTACTAGTACTAATTAATTATGTACGTTTTTCTTTTTGTAAAATACCAATCTTACCAAGGGTCTTTTAGAAATATCGCAAATATCCATTCAAATAAGAAGTCGTTCGAATAAATTAATACAAATTTGCAAAAAGTGTTCCATGCAATCCCGCAGACGAAATTTAATCTAATAAACTCAGTCTGATAAAAATTCACTGAGACATACGCGATCGAAGAATTAAATCTAATGGGAAGAAATGACGCGGTTTCTATTGAAAGGGGTGGTTCGCACCCCCTTGGAGGCTGAATATGTGGATTGATTTGGGGTTGCGGAGGACAAATCAAGGTTAATAATAATAATAATAATAATACGTGTGGACATCTCACACAACACCACCTTTTTTATTTTTATGTTAAGGAATGACGTGACGAGCTAGCCGTTCGCCTGATGTTAAACAACACGGCTACCCATATCAGCTGCAGTGTCACTCGGAACTCTATAGAGGTTCGCGTGACACTGCACTGCGCACGTCATCCAGAGACATCAGCACAATCACTAGATTATTACTAAATAAGATTACTAAACTGTGAGATCAGATCATAAAGTCTCATTTGCCCAGTAATTTCACTAGCTACAGTGCCCTTCAAACCGGAACACAGCAGTGCTTGCGCACTACTGCTTGGCGGCAGAATAACTGGCAAAGCGATGGTACCTACCTAGACGAACTTTGCAGTAAAGTCCTACCACCTAGTAGCCCCAAACTAAGCAAAGCTTGTGCTATGGGAACCAGATAACTGATACAATACTTAGATACTTTTTGTTTGTAAATACATACATAGAATACAATATCACACCCAGACACAGAACAAACACCTATGTTCAAAACACAAATGTTTGCCCTGGATGGGAATCGAACCCACAACCCACAGTTCAGAAGGCAGAGTTACTACCAACTGAGCTATCGGGCCAGTCAAATTAATAAAATTAAGTAAATATTTAACAGAAGTCTGTGTTTGTGTTTCTATAATTATAGGAGCATTTGATCGGACATTAGCGTACTTATAATAATTAGGAAAGAGTCCAGATCGCCTGCACAAGTCAAGTTTGTTTAATATAGGATTATGCAACAGTATTTTATAATCTCCCTTGTCAGAAGAAGCCTATATCCTGTATATATCACTTAATTATCAGCGTAGAACATATGAATGATTGTTGTAAGCCGATTGGGCGATGTGGTCGCACAGCGACAAAGGCCTGTTTTTTTGTGTGTGTAATAAATTAAAAAAAAAAAAGTCAAATGGTTTGCAAATGGGATATTTTTAGAAACTTTACAAGTCAAAATCAGAGTACTTAAAATGCTTCAGTTATTTTTTTAAGCGTTTTAAATTTAAATAGTACTAACAATAAATGCTCTGTTTCGTTTGTACTCGATAAATTTCATGTCAGCGAGAAGGTGATAAAAAAATAAGTTGTATAATAAACTCATGGTTAAAAATTTTCTACAGATATGCGATCCCTACGTCTTTAGCTACGTCTATAGCCATGTATCTAGTTCCCATCCCATTTGGTCATATCCAAAAGTAAATATTTAATTAGTAGAATAAACGGCGGTGTAAAACAATTTCTAGAAAGTAAATATAAATAAATAAAAAGTATTACCTGACTTGAGTATTCAGCTGAGTATATATTTTATGATATAATATAGAAATATATAAACATAAAATATAATATAGAAAAGAATAGGAATAAATCACTACATAGATTCTACACATACCTAGATCCTGGACCCTAACTAGGATTCTCTGTTTCTAGGGACCCAGGAACTACGAGAACCATGGTTCCACAACACCCGGGCACAGAACAAGTACTTGCGCTTTTTTCTGTGCAAAAATACTTGTCCTGCCGCGGGAATCGAACCCGCCATTTCTGGGTGGCAACTACTCCAGCCACAGACGCTGTCAACAGTAAACAATAAATAGCAGCAATTATAATGATAAGTCAGATCCCGCATCGTTACGTGTACGAGATGATGTTGTGACCTAACATTAGTTTAATATTTTTATCAAACATCTCAATGTCACATAAGTACCTATTCACATCAAAACAACATTTTGGTAAACGATTCGAACCATGTGAAAACTGAGACAATGAAATTGTGTGTCGTATTACATATAAAATGCTTCATTATAATACACTTTACCTACGTTTTTATGCGATGTGTATGATTTTCATGAGTATGATTGGATTTATGAGTACGAGTCATTAAAGCTAAGTGCATGTGCGATTTATTTTTTGTTTTTCTGATCTTAGGTCCGTATTACAGAACGATGCTCAGTCATCGATGTTTGCTCAAGCAGAGATTTCATTCACTAATTGATCACTTTATGAATGAAATCTCTGCTTGAGCAGCGATTGATGACTGAGCATCGTTCTGTAATACGGACCTTAATCTACTCGAATTTCGGATCGGAGTTTTCTGTTCTGTCTTGTGCCGGATTGCTTGTACTAATAGTAGGAAAAAGAACAATTTTTTTTTTTCAAACTTATGAATTGTACTAATGGCCTTGATATACAATATTTAACATTAAACACTTTGTAATTTTTATGCTTAGTATAGAAACTTGATTTTAATATTTTTTTTTTATGTTAAGGAATGACGTGACGAGCTAGCCGTTCGCCTGATGTTAAACGACACGGCCCATACCAGCTGCAGTGTCACTCGGAACTCTAAAGTATAGAGGTTCGCGTGACACTGCACTGCGCACGTCATCCAGAGACATCAGCACAATCTAGTAATAAGATTACTAAACTGTGAGATCAGATCATGAAGTCTCATTTGCCCAGTAATTTCACTAGCTACAGTGCCCTTCAAACCGGAACACAGCAGTGCTTGCGCACTACTGTTTGGCGGCAGAATAACTGGCAAAGCGGTGGTACCTACCTAGACGAACTTTGCAGTAAAGCCCTACCACCTAGTATAAATATATAATATATCTAATTTTGACTTGACTTATATGATTATATTATGTATAATTTAGACAAAAATCCTTTGACTTTGTCTTAGAATATTCTACTGTTCATTCACGATCAACGCTTTCACTTTCTGCGTTTTGTAATGGGAGACTATTTGAATGTATTCGTTTAGTAGGTACCTAGTAGAGAACTTTTCTGCAAAGTAGTATGAAGTGAGGTGCCTCTTTAGCCTGTATATGCATAATATGGACGTATTTGGATGAAATTTGGCATATAGATAGCTTACATAGTGGATTAACACAAAGGCTACTTTTTATCCGCAAGCGAATCCGTGGGGCGCAGCTAGTATACGATATTTTAGAAATAATCATCATCATCGTTCAGTTCTGCTAGAGATTTTAAATTATACTGATTACTTAGTCCATTTCATTCAACTGTGTTATATTTGCTTGATCGACATTCCTATAATTTCTTTAGTATTGAAATTAAAAAGAAATAGTTTATTTTAGTGCCATCTAGAGAAAACCGATGAAACTAGGCAAACTTAAATTACGAAAAATAAGTGCTAAAATTTTCGAGGCGCAAGTAACTCAAGAATTAAGGTAGTATGTAGAAATTTGGCTAGATGGCGCTAAAATAAAAAAAAACAAAAATTACATAAAGGAAAAAGAAACAAATACCAATCTACAGCTTCGGATGTGGTGGAGTGAAGGGATAACGGATTCAATTGGGTTCCGGTTAAAGTCTATTATTATTTTAATACACAGTGATAGTTATGAACCAATAGGTATTTACTCAAAGTTTATGTAAATAGCTTCGCATATTAGGTCGTTTGAATTAAATAAAATGAAGTCTGAAAATGAAGTTTTGCTCGCGTCATCCTCATCACATAGAAAATGACAAGAATCACCTACTAAAATCTCGGTAGCTCGTGCGCACTTTATATTCTATGCAATGCAGTGGTTTGAATCCCGCTGACACCCATGACTTCCATGATTGGAATTTTTACTCGCTCTTACACTATAAGTGTTGTAAGAGTTAGTGAAAATGCATACACGTAAATCATCATCGAGAGAAAACTCAGATTTCTAGATTTACAAAAGTTTTCAGACATAATGTCATATTCCATTTGCACTTGGTCAGCGACTTGGCCATTCAATTCAATTTTTAATTATCTTTATTTCTAATCAAATTACAATACTTATTGAACGTTTCTAGTATAATAATAATAATAATAATAATAATATGTGTGGACATCTCACACAACGCCATCTAGCCCCAAACTAAGCAAAGCTTGTGCTATGGGAACCAGATAACTGATACAATACTTAGATACTTTTTTGTTTGTAAATACATACATAGAATACAATACAATATGACACCCAGACACAGAACAAACACCTATGTTCATCACACAAATGTTTGTCCTGAGTGGGAATCGAACCCACGACCCACAGTTCAGAAGGCAGGGCTACTACCAACTGAGCTATCGGGCCAGTATACCTACGTATAAGTCCTAGAAACTAAGAGCACGACCCCAGGAGTATGTGGTAAAGTACTAGGTGGTAGGATATTTCTGCAAAGTTCGTCTAGGTAGGTACCACCGCTTTGCCAGTTATTCTGCCGCCAAACAGTAGTGTGCAAGCACTACTGTGTTCCGGTTTGAAGGGCACTGTAGCTAGTGAAATTACTGGGAAAATGAGACTTTATGACCTGATCTCACAGTTTAGTAATCCAATTGCTAGACTGTGCTGATGTCTCAGAATGACGTGCGCAGTGCAATGTCTAGCAATATTATACTTTAGAGTTTCAAGTGTCACTACAACTGATATGGGCGGTAGTGTTGCTTAACATCAGGCGAGCGACTAGCTCGTCATGTCATTTAATTTTCGTAACATAAAAAAAACAGAATTAACATCCGAGAAACGACAAACATTTAAAAGACTGGGCGAATTTTTACCTAAGCCAGGGAGCTTACAGCCCACAGCTCACTGTGAGAGATGGTTTGTGTCGTATAATAGTGAACGTTGGACTAACGTTAGAACCACACAAAAACAATACAATTAAATCCTTAACCACAACCTCTAATACAATGACCTTCAGACAAGCGATGGGTTTTATTTGACACTATCAATCAAAAATGATAAAAAAGCTTTCAGCTTAATGTACTACTGTAACCGAACCCTTATCTCAAGTGATTGCGGTGATATCACATGCAACGTACAAACAGTAAGATGAGTGTAACGGAAAAGGTATTTATTCTACGAAAATTTTAAGCCAGGACCTACCTACACCTAGCACTAAATGGAAAGACTTTTCTGCAAAGTTCGTCTAGGTCAGTTAGTACTTAAGCGGTAGTCTGATTTTTTAGTTATTTTGACGCCAAGCACTAGTGTGCAAATCGAGTTTGAAGTGTATTGTAGCTAGTGAAATTACTGGGAAAATAAGACTTTATCACTTCATCTCACAGTCTAGCAATGTAATTACTAGTTCCGAGTGATAATGCTACTGTTATGGACGGCCGTGTCGCTTAACATCAGGTGGACGACTAGCTCGTCACGACATGTATGACAAGTATTGAATAAATGTTTTTCTATTCTATTCTATGCTACATGCAATAACATTGAAAAAAAAAATGTGTCTAAATGAACTCCTAATTTAACTTCTAACATTTTTTATTGGGTTTTTCCATTTAATTTATATAATGTTAAACTACGTAACAAAAAAACAACTATCTAAGCATGATTAACAAGTATGGACTGAACTGAAGCTGTCCCATCCAAAGTCCATACTGTAAATATGTCTGTAGTTTTTATTGTGAAGTACCGTCTGGCATTCAGTTACCTACGCGCGCCGTAAAGTACAAAACTTTGAACAAAACAATATATAAAAGGATATATTTTTGTTAAACTGATGCAAAATTTAAAATTCGAGTGTTTAATTATGGAAAATGAAATGATTGGTGAAGACAACGGGAAGTATTGGGGTAACTGGTCAATAGATTATATTGAAAACGTAAGTAAAATTGATGATCACATGAAATTACCAACTGAAGTTCAATCAAAATTATATTACCGGTTCCATTCGAAGCGATTCTTATGTTTTGATAAATTTCTGTGTGCGATTAGACCAGACCCGTTATCTCACCCTGGTCTGAGAGTTTTCAAGGCAATAATGAACCTTCTGTTGAAGTTGCTGAAAAATGAACCGATGAATGAATCTTCTACTCAAGCATGCCCATTGTCGACCACGTCAAGGTTTTTATAGGTAGTAGGACTTTTCTGCAAAGTTCGTGTAGATAGGTACCAACGCTTTGCCAATTATTCTGCCGCCAAGAAGTAGTGTGCAAGCACTACTGTATTCCGGTTTAAGGGCACTGTAGCTAGTGAAATTACTGGGCAAATGAGACTTTATGGTCTGATCTCACAGTCTAGTAATCTTTATTACCAGATTAATATCTCAGGATGATGTGCGCAGTGCAATGTCACGCGAAAATTATATATTGGAGTTCCGAATGTTCTGTTATGGTATGGTATGGTAACCGAATACTATTAAACTGTAGTTTGGTTTTCCAAAGCAAAATCGTACAATGACCCCCAAAAAATAATTTCAAATTAGTGCTTCCTTTTAACTTTAACAACACTTTTTTACGAAAGAAATGGCCAGAGGAAGACATTTGAATATATCAAAAAACTCACAAAACTAGCCCCAGTTTTTTTATATCTTGACATCAAATATGAACTGCGATTTTCAAAATATAAACTAAAACCTCTAGAGGCTCTAGAGACTCCACTAGAGAGTCCACTTGAAAAATAGAAGTAGTGCTTGGGCTTAATGTGATCTTTATGAGTCCGTGATGTACGTTTCATCTATGTGGATTTTTCAGCTGGACACTTCAGAGTACTCCTTCCCAAACACATTATGGCACATCAAACCAGCCAAAGAAATTGTGTTTAAGACTTCTATCATGCTGGTCGTCGGGATTAGTGGTCTCTTCTTCAATTCCGTGATCCTGATCACCATCATCAAGAATAAGTGGCTTTGGTGTGCCACTAACTATTTGGTAGTAAACCTGGCAATGGTGGACTTCTTGACGCTGCTGCTCTGTCCTTGGTTTATGTTGGTCAGGGATTTTTATCAGAACTATGTTCTGAAAAACTTTGGCTGTCGGTTTGAAGGTTTCATGCAAGGTGCGTTGGATTATTGATTTAAAAGGCACTTAAGCTAATGTAAATAGATGTTTGCTTTATGTATGGTGAAACTTAACTGACGGATGAAACTGACGGATCTATAGCATGAAAAATTAAAAGGACTCTCTATTTTCTCAATGTCATTTTCTTTGGTTATGGTTTGGTTACTTTACTTTAAGCCATATTATATAATGTCGTCTTAGTTAGCTGTTAAATCGGTCTATTAGATTGCGTCAACTTTAAGATCATCGTCATCATTATCACAAGCCGTCGAATTTTTCAGTGTTGTAACTCCAGCTTTTTTATTAAATGGGTCGCACGCTTATAAAATGGGTGTTTATAGACTATTAAAATTATGACTTTGACACCAGGAGGTGTCTATAATTTATTTTTTAATTTATTTATTTTTACAAAACTTAACGAAAACAATACTTTAAAAATCAATGAAATCAATACTTTTTACATAACACTATACACTCTCTAAGTTAACTAATTTGTCTCTGAACTGCTGCTGATAATTTTTTTTTTAAATCTCACTTTAAAAAACATAAAACTATAAAACATTTACATCCGTCATTTCTTTCAGCATCGTTCCTCCTAGCAAGTGTAGTAGCAGTGATGTTGGTTTCTTACGACCGTTTAGCTGCAGCTGCACTGAGTTCCGATGCTAAGATCACAAAAAACGCTGCGCCCAAACTGATCTTCGGTGGATGGTTCTGTTCTATATGTTTGGCTTTACCTTGGGCTATTCAAAGAGAGTACGTGGTAAGTGAACCATTTTTATAATGCTACTAAAAATATATTACTTGGAGATTTAATGCTTAAAGTGCCTTTAAATCCCTAATTACTCCATTATGTCATTCACAACGGCATAAATATAGTTGTCTTAACTAATCACAATAAGAATTAAGATTAACGGATTGACGATTGACTATTGACAGAAATTCAGATGGATCAGATAATTCACAACAGTTCAACTCACTAAGGCTCTACTAGTAATTAGCAGATTATTACTTTCATAAATTCGTGATTTTTATTTACTTCAGGAACGTCCGTGGCTAGATTACATTGAAATGTACTGCCTTGAAAATGTCCGTATAATGGGTATATACTGGCACTTTATGCTGATGGTGCTCGTTTGGATACCCCTCGGCGTCATGGTTTTAGCTGTAAGTTAGACCGACCTAAAACTGCATAGTGGCTTTTTTGTTTAAATCATTATTTATTTTATGGACACTATTTGCTCGTTCTTTTTTGTCATATTCATTTGCATGTAATTTTTTAATCATTATAGGTTACATAGATTTTAATAGTTTGTAATAAAAAAAAATTATTACTTAGTAAGTAGATATTCGTCTCAACTATGTTTTATTGTTAAGTTTTTAATAATTATGAGAATGGCTTATTAAACAAAATTGAGAGCTGAGTGTTACTTGCTGTAATATCTATCCTATCTTTATATAATTCGACTTTCAGTTCCTCATTGTCATACAATTTTGCTTCTAGTACGGAGCGATAATGTGGCGTCTAGAACGCAGCGTCCGTGAGCTATCTTCCAGGGGTGGTGGCCGCGTCCTTGCGAGGGCAAGAGGACGAGCATTAAGAATCAGCGCTTGCGTTCTCCTAGTTGGAGTGATCTGTCGTGTTCCATACACGGCACTCATATACTGGAGAAACAATTTAAGTATGGATATTAATGCGGTAAGCAAATTTTAAAATTATATCGTCTCAAATTCAGCAAAAATTGCCACATGCAAACGCAAGTAGACTATTAATAATAATGGACGGTTTTATTACCTTCATTTTTTCATTTTACAAAAGATATAAAGATTTTTAGTGTGATATTAAATTTATGCCAAATTACAATTGTAATTTTGCATATGTTTTTCTGGAGCTTCTTTTTCTTATAGTTGTATGGTGAAGAAATAATGCGAAAAGTTTTTTACTTAATTTATTTTGTCTCCAGGTGGATGGCAGCTACAGCAGCATGTGGTTTGCTGCAAACTACTTAATGTACTTGAACAGTGCCATCAACCCTCTTATTTACGGGTTTACCAACGTTAGATTCAAAAAGGCAATGGACAGGACCTTACCTTTTGCTTGGTGTAGATTTGGATCTTGGTGCTGCGTTTGTCCTGATGTGAGTTCATAACTCTACAATGATTGTTTTAGTTTCACGATTAGCCATCATTTGCATGATGCGCTAATTATTTTATTTTTACTAATAATTGAATTCAAAATTTTTAGTTCAAAAAGAATCAAATTCGATTAGAAGTGGGTGACAAGAACACAGAAAGGATCTTCGTGATAGAGAACTCCCCTCAACCTGACAAAAAATTGAAACGGGTCATAAAAAATATGCTCAATCTGAACAAAGAAACCATGGACTTGAGTGCAAATAAAAATGATGAGGTAACGGCAAAGCCAACCAGAGTTACGCCTATAAACCCTGAGAACGCATGAAAATGTAGAGTACATCATAAAAATCTATGGAAACAGAATATATATTATGACATATTAAAAATAATTAGTTGTTTTATTTTCGAGCAGTATTGTAGGTACAAAAATCCCACTCATACTTTTATCATGATAATGTCATTGAAAACAAAAAATCAATGGCCTGTAAACTAAACTAAACTGGAATTTAGAAGTTTCTGGTTTTACGATTTCTTAACAGGAATAAATTGACTACCTTTTTCATTTAATTTGTACCGATTACAATATAATTTTGTTAAAGTTATTGTGAATTATTCTATGCTACTTCAGCTTGAGTCATTTCTAGCTGGTTGGATAACTCTTGGATCTTCCGTTCAAGGATTTCTTTCATATGTGGCTCAATTTTGAGAATGTTGGTCGCTTCTTGAAGTAGTACCATACTTTCCATTAGGGCATCCTGAAATTTTAAAATAAAACTCTAATAAAATGAAAATTAAAACCATATTATCATTTAAAAATATATATATGTACATTTAGTTTTTATTCTTTAGAGTACATTTTAATAACAAGTTTTTGGGATGGTAATATTAGTTTTAGTAAGCGGAGTTCTTACCTATCTTAGTTTCTTCTACACTATCTTAGTTTAAATATAATGAGAGTGATAAAAGTGAAACCAATACTAAAAAAAATTACAAGTAATGTAATAAAATGATGTGCCTATCTTGTAATTGAAGGGGTGAGAACAAAAAGGGTTTATCTGATTTTTTTTACAAAATGACTTATGGGTATCGTTGGATTCAGCGTGAAATTATCTTCAATAATACATTCTCAAAATACCGAAATGATGCTTAAATATCGAGATTTTAAGTCTAAAAACGGTTTATTTGTCACAGGAATATAGTTCGCTTAGCATACAAACATTACTATATTTATTTTATTATATTATATTTTTACAGTAATTGTATGAATTAGTACTATATTTAGTATTTAAAAATAGAATTAAAACATTTTCAAGCAACTGAAACTTACATAAACGTTTTCTATTACCTTATAAGCACTCTACATTAAAATGACGCCGTTGACGTTTAAAGTCAATTTTCTCGAAACTGTCAATTTGTCAGTTAAATCCTTTATATTCTCAACCCTTCAATTATTATTTGTAATTAGTTATTGGTAAAAAGAATAATTAGTATTTATACCATTTCCTATATTTTAGTTTCTTTCTTGGTGAAATGGCTGTACTGAATTCGCTGATATCTGGTATAGATTACGACGATGCCGGGATAAACATAGAGTACTTTTTATTCCAATAAATTAAGAGTTTCCTCGGGATAATAGTTAAACTGCGGGTGGAACCGTGGAGCGCTTCTATAGTTATGAATAGGTCATCTATGTAGAAAAGGTAATTATTTCATCTGTCTTTGCAATTCATCTAAAAATTTTACCGACCTAGAGACGCTACAAAAATTCAGATCAACTATGAGAATATTGTTTTATCTTACCTGTGCACCTGCTTTTGTCAGCTTTCCAGTTTCAAACTCTTTTTTGGTAAGCATTGACATAGCAGCCTGCAAGTCTAGAAGTAATGTGCCACGAAACCTTGACCAGCCTGGTTCCAGCTGATCTGCGATCTCAAGCATTTCATGACAGAGGTCTGCCTTACGCTTTAGGTCATGAATTGACATTTCTGAAAGAGTACAATAAATAAAATGAATAGATAAGCTTAATACTTCATGCTTCACAATTGAAAGTCGGTGTTGAATTTCCACAAATATACTCCTATGCAATTTAATAATAAGCACAGAAAGTAGTCTTTTTATTTTTAAGTAAATTTAAGCGAACTGTGTAATAATTACATTCATCTTTAAGAAAATACTTTACTGTGTTGAGTGAGACCATAAAATTAATTTGAAAGACTTTAATACGTCATGTATATTGTATAATGTCATTTCGAAACAGGTGTTTCTTTTAATTACATTTAACGACAAGGTCATTACGCGACAAACACGAATTAATTAAACGAAGGTGATTAAGCAGATGACTTATTAGTCATAGATTAGAGCTATGTAGAATGATTCGGCTTACCTGACAACATGTAGCCTTTGTAGTTGCCATATATCTGCACCAGTGCCAACTTGGCTTGCACCACTAAATGGTTGCTCGAGTGCAATGTCTGACCATATCTCTGAATGAAGTTTTCAAACTCTCCTGGCTTTGTTTTGTTTAACTTTTTCAAGTCTTGTTTTAATGCGTTGTTTCCCCAAAACATTTGTCTGCTTTGTATAACATGGTCGCATTTTTCACACTTCCATGGAGCTGTCTCATGTAGCGGATTTGTTGATAGTAACATTGCTCCTTGATTTTCAGTCGGGCTGCCTGGTCCATTGCAAATTGAGCAGTAAATATTTCCTAAATAAGTGCCAAATTCGGTTGGGTCTTTGCATCTATCACATTCGCAATCAAAGCACTTGATAGTTTTTAAATGCCTCCTTCTTTCTAGTGTACCCCATAAAGATTGTGTATACGTAGCTGTTATTAGATCACCTTTAGCAATAGGAACGGTGGCTATGACGGCTAAATAATGTTCATCTCCTAAGAACACATGTCGGGTATTAGGCTTGCAGCTGTGATTCATCATCGAAGCTGTACAATAAATACCTCTAATCCTTTTTGAGCCATCTGGAGACCTCACTTCAAAGGAATTGGTGTCAAATATTGAAGCTACCTTTAGTATTGTTTCTTCGTCAAAAGGTAGTCCTAGCACTTGAATAATAAACGTCACTAAATTAGCCTTTAGCACAGCGTATAACGGTGTATTGATTCTTTCATCAAGATGAGATTCTAAGTTCAAAATATTTTCAAACTGTAACGGGTTCGATTGTTTCATCAATAATACTCTCAGTGGAGATATAACACAGTAAGCAGCTTCTACTTTATCAGGATGTTCATACTTCACTGTACACCTGTACTTTCTATCAGTCATAGCTTTGCACTCTGGTTTGTGGATATCAGCCTTTTCACAATCAGGTCCACACATTGGCCAATTGCATAACGAACATTTATAAAAGTCAAATCTATCACCAATCTTTTGCGGCTCTAAATTTTTTCCACACGTTAAACACAGAGCCGGACAGCTGATTCTCGGTCCTAATACAGCTGGCTTTTCCTTTAGTATCATTTCACCTTGCTGTATATCTCTTGTAGCTACCATGTGACGTCCAAAAGTGTCTGTGTACTGGACTTTGAAAGCGCAGCACTTGAACTTGTGACCTTCTCTCCACCCTAGTTTCTGGTGTGCCCTTGTGCAGTAATACACCAACTTGCAGCCTCCACAGGTTTGGTTCGCAGGCTTTTGGCAGATTTCACACGCCGGCATTTCACGTTTCTGATATTCCATATTGTATTATTTCGCGGCACACGGCACGCCTATCTCGCTCCGTTTCGAACACAATACTCGTTCCAAATAGACTGGTATAATTACTTGTTAAAGCATTGGGAACTTTGCCAAAGAAATGAAGCAGGCTAGAATATCTTTTGTTGAACCAGATAATAAATACTTATTGGATTTATCGGTTTTTATTTCTTGCTCTAAATGTGGTCTAGTAACAGAAGTAAATGTTATTATATATCAATTCAGTTCGATAGATTCATAATATAGACATATGTATTAGGTCTTTACCTATGAAATTGCCGTTTTGTTTGAAAAAAGTTAAAGTATTTTTTTTTCGAACTTATTTATTTCTTTTATTCAAAGTAATCACCCCTGCAATCAATGCATCTTTGCCAACGCTGTGGCAGTTTATGGATGCCCTTCTTGAAAAAATCAGCAGGACGGGAGACAACAAACTCTTCAAAGGCGTTTTGTACTGCCTCTCGGGAATTGAATTTTTTTCCCGCTAAAAAGTTGTCCAAATTTTGGAAAAAGTAATAGTCGGTAGGCGCAAGATCTGGTGAGTATGGCGGATGAGGGAGAGCTTCCAAACCCAACTCATGCAGCTTAGAGACGGTCTGTTGTGCAGTATGGGGTCGCGCGTTGTCGTGAAGTAGCAGTGGAGACGACCGATTGACCAAAGCTGGTTGCAGACGTGCGAGTTTCGCCATCATTGTGGTCAGTTCTTCAATGTACACATCTGCAGTAATGCTCTCGCCGTTTTGTAAAAAGCTATGATGAATCACACCAGCACTAGACCACCAAACTGTAACCATCACCTTTCTAGGGGTCATTTTTCGTTTTGCACATTGCTTTGGTACCGAACCAGGATCTAACCAACTTGCTGAGCGCTTTCGATTGTCAAAAAGAATCCATTTTTCGTCGCACGTAACAATTCGGTTCAAAATTCCTTCATTTCTGTGCCTGTTAAGCAGCGCAAGGCAAGTCTCGACGCGTACGTTGCGCTGGCGATCGTTAAGTTCGAGGGGCACCCATCTATCAAGCTTTTTTATCTTGCCAATCTGTCGCAAATGGACCAATATTGTTTTGATGCCAACATCAAAAGCTGCTGCCAGCTCAGCTGTAGATTGAGATTCATCAGCTTCCACAATCGCCTTTAATTCATCATTGTTTACCAAAGTTTCCGGACGACCACGAGGTTCATTTTTCAAGTCAAAATTCCCAGAACGGAACCGAGCACACCAATAACGGGTTGTACGTTCGTTTGTACAGTTCTCTCCGTAAACGTCGTTAATGTTACGTGTCGTTTGTGCCGCGTTGGTGCCACGACGGAACTCATATTCCATAATTACACGAAATTTCAAAGTATCCATTATGAGGAAAAATGTTGAAATGTAATGAAAATACAACGCTAATCAATAAACACAATACTTATATTGTAAATAGAATGTCATATTTTTAAAACAAAATTAATTTGAATTTAGAATTCATAGCCAATCAAAACTTTTTTTTGTTTGAAAAAGTCTGTACTGCAATACGGCAATTTCATAGGTAAAGACCTATTATTAGTCGACATTGTATTGCGTTAGGAAAGAAAATTGGCATGCTATCACTGCCAGCTGTCGGTTACAAGGTAGTAATAAGATTGAATATAAAGCAAACATGCCAACTAACTGCCACTGTTACGATGTAATTGTATTTTATAAAATAAAATGTAAAAAATCATATATTAAACAGGATGCTGAATGGGATATAAAAGTTTTTTACTGTCCAGTTTCTAGAGAAAATTACTTTTGCGTCTTTCAAATCATTTTTCAGTAAATGTGCAAAAACGTGATATTGTAGTAATTAATTTGATATAGGAATGTTTATGTTTCATAAGCACAGTAAACTAAACTTAATAATACATTAGTACCTACTACTAGTATTAGTAATAGTCGATTGTTGTACAGTTTTTTCTTTGAACACAATTCAAGTTCATTCAAATTTTAAATCTAAAATAGATCAACTTGCCAACTGCTAAATCGTAAGCAAAAATTTAGTTCACTCATATATATGCGTCTTTAACGTTACGTAACTGAAAATCTATTTCTTCAGGGCAAAGCAGTGTGTGCTCCGCGTCTGCTCGTGCGCATATCGTCTTCCGAAAAATATATATTTTATGGCAAGGTCTTCAGTCATTTTATGTGTTTAGTGCGTGTTCTGTGTCTGTAATTGTGTTTTCTAAACTTAAACTATATTCTAGTCGTAAGTATGTTGCCTATGTTATATGAAAAATTTGGATTTAAAACTAATTTTGACCGAGTTTTATCAATTGCATCTACTTACAGTGATTTTGTAACTGCGATAGATGTTAAGTTATACGAAATCTTTCTTCCGATAAAACCTAAGCCTAGACTAGCCTAAGCTTTCTTTTTTTGCTTCCTTTTTTGTACATCTTAGTAAAATGAATAGGTATTGTAAAATCATATAACAATTAAAGGAATTTTCTATTTAAAAATATTTCTATGTAAAAGAGTATACTAAATATATTATCATAGTATACTATCTCAGATTAACATTTTAGTAAACCGGAATATTTCTCATACTGTAATGTAAAAATATCTTTTCATTACCTAGTTCCACTTTCATGTAATAGTGTGGTTGAAATATCACAGAATGTAACAAATACGAGTATATTCAACTTGAAAGTATATGGTGCATCAAATTAAAAATTATTTGAATTTTGGAAAATTATGGAAAATTCTTTTACAGTGGTTACTACAACTAATTGAAGTATCATTAAATTGGCATTGTTTGAATGCGATTTCTTGTTGACTCAAATTTCTAACTAACTTAGCATCCACTAATTTAAAATTGCCATAATATCCCACGCGTGCCCTACGGCTATACCACACGGAGGGAAATTACTTTAAATATTGTAGAAAGAATAATTAAGAAAAGTTTTTTTTTTTGATTTAAAAAATTGAACTGCTTAGATGTATTTTAATCGATCAATCGCGCTATATGTAATAAAAAGCAAATGAAGTCTCCTTTTAGCAAAAATTCCTGTTTACAAAATTTCAAATACTTTCCCTCCGTGTGGCATACCCATGTCCTGAATATAATCTACTGGTTTCACCAGCTGTAACTCGATATCTATTAGTATCTTTTTATCTTTCTATTTCAAGGTTAATCCTATTTTATCTTAGTTAAAACATCGAAAGAAACACTGCAGTGTAAGTTTTTTCATAAACCTATCTATAGACAGAAATAAGAGCTAGTGTTTATTGCATCTGCAACAGGCCAATGAATATTATGATTAATAAGTTCAGACGGTTCAATGAACTCTTTTTATAAAATGTGACAATACAAATATCTTGGTATTTAGCCAAAATCAATGAAGAATTCTAAGCCTATCACATCCATTATTTCAGTATTATAGTATCTCTAATGTCATCTTTGACTTGTACTTTTTCAATTGATGGACCAAGTTACAGTTTTTTTAAAGTAATTATCTTCATCATAAGCCGGAAAAAGATAGCTGCTGAACATATACAAATTGCAGAAAACGTAGTTGTTTCATTATTTCTAACTCAAGTTTCAAACCCATGCACACTGGCTCAAATCTCGAAGCTTCTAGAAGTAATTTGACACCCTGACACTCTTATAGCGGTGTTGGAAAACGTCACAAACCGGATGTTCATAAATCACCATATTTTTGTTGCACTTGGCCAGCGTAGCGGATTCTGGCCTATGCTTTCTCCCTGTGTGAAGTGTTCCAGCAGTGGGATCATACTTGGATGATGACGAAAAAAGAAAAGAAGTAGGTGCTACTACGAGTTTACTAGGTGGTAGGACTTTTCAAAGTTTCGTCTAGGTAGATACCATCGCTTTTCCAGTTATTCTGCCGCCAAACAGTAGTGCGAAAGTAATGCTGTGTTCCGATTTGAAGGGCACCGTAGGTAGTGAAATTACTGAGCAAGTGAGACTTTATGATCTGATCTCATAGTCTAGTAATTATTACTAGGCTGTGCTTGATATCTCAAGATGACGTGCGCAGCCCAGTGTTACACAAAACTCTATAATTTTGAGTTCCGAGTTACACTGCGAATTATGCAGCCGCCGTGTTGCTTGACATTAGGCGAACGGTTAGCTCGTCATGTCATTCATAAAAAAGGACAAAAAAAGGTAAAACATAAAAAAGGTACTGTGATTTCAGTTGGAAGGAAAAGGATAGAAACATAGGTGTAACACAGGGTTAATTCTGATTAACCAATGCAAGGACTTTACTTTTCTTTCTACTTCTAAACTTTATTTTTATTTTCTCTACCATGTTCTTTTTTAAATTTAGTTTTGTGTACAAATTCTCATTTATTTTATTTATTTAGATATTTAGTTTATCTGTCTTTTATGGCTTAAAAGTAGTTCAAGTAGATTATATCCTCATATTCTTCATAAATCGTAAAAACAAAAAGACAATGGGTTTTTTTTTGTTTTTGGCGGGAAAACGAAAAAGATCGTATTTTAAGTGTTAGTGCATAAAATTGGTGGCATTTTATTCGTTAAGTGCTGAATTACAGGCATGAGTGTGGGAAAGTGGTATAACGATGGTGAAACGTTTATTTTCATGTTGTTTCTCTCCATAGAAGCTTCTGGTAAAGTTGCCACCACTTTACTAGGAGTTACACTTGACTTGACTAGACTAGACTATGATGCAGCTGGATGACTTGGACTTTGACTTGACTTGACACATTATATAATAGTAATTAACTTGAGAAATTATCAATAACATGACACTGGCTAAATATACAAAAGTGTGGAGCCAATACAAAACTAAAAAAAGACAATGACAGTTTAAGAACTATCAGACTTACCTTTTCTGGTAACATAATCGATGCCTGTATAGATCTCTATACGTTCAGTAGAGGCCTATATGGTCCGAAACGGCGTGGCTATATTACTAACCTGTCCATATTTATCTTACCTCTCTCAACCATCAGTACTATAGGTACGTCCATCATATGACTATATGACTAAGTACGTGTATCATTCTTCTAAGTTTATGACGTCATCAGTCAGATTTGGTAGTAATCTCCCAACATCTTTTATCTCGTGCACTCTCATGTCTTCACTAATCAATCAATATTTGCTGATCAACGGTGATTAACTATTAACTCGGACGAGGCCTTGACATGGTAAAACAGCTGGCGCTGCCAAACCATTTATAAACATGTAAGCGCTAACTATATTAGGTTTAACTGGGCTCTTTGTCAGTAGGTGTAATAACCTTTAATTAACACTACTTAAGGCGCGGCGTAAGCCCAAAATCAACAAAAAGCATTTCATTGAAGTAAAAAAAAATTTTTTAAAGAAAAATTCTATTTAAAATCTCAATTTAATAGAAAGTAAAAAGTGTTATTGGTATAGTTCTTCAACGAGTGATCGAAGCGAACGCAGTCTGCTTCAACTCGCGTTTGCTTGCATCAGTCCGGTTCTATTTTGGTACATACCTACGTAAAGGTTATCATGGTGACCATGAACCGGAAGAAGCAGCGAAAGCCAGTCAGGACTGATGTCAGTGGCATAGCTAGGTAACCAAAGGCCCTGATGGGGCAAAACTAAACTAGGGCCCAAATCGTTTTTTGTTTCAAATTCCGTATTCGTCGTGTTCCAAATTCGACGCACTCCAGATTATTTATATTCCGAATGTGAGAGAAATTTTTACTAGTTCAATTTATAGTTTAAGTCCGAAGGACTCCCTGAGCTTGGGGCCCCGGGGCACTGCCCCGTCTACCCCGATAGCTACGCCACTGACTGAAGATTTGCATCCGCGTAACTGTTCTAGGAATCGGCTTCGCCTGCCGTCCTGCACGCGCCAATTAACAAGTTCACGAGTGCAAGCAAGAGAGAACACTATTACTATCTCGACCAGACTTACGTGGTAAGGCCCTTGCTCAGAACCGCGGGAGCCGATGGGTGCAGGAGGCAAGCAGCTACTCAAGGTTGCCCTCTTTGGGAGAGGCAGTGGACGTCTTCATGCTGATGATTATGATGATGATAATGATGGTGTACATCATCATCATCAGGTTCAACTAATCTTGACGATACTTGGTACATAAGGTTTACTTACAGAACTACTAGTACTTATTAACTATTTCTGCTTATCGGTTTATTTGTTTGTAGAAAAACTGTTTTATATTTATAAAATTTGGCCACTGTCACAGAAAGTAATTGTGACGCGACCTATAAGATAGTGTGATCTGGAATATTATTTGATACTAGCTGCGCCTCGCGGCTTTTCACGTATTAAAATTTTTCTAAACTATCCTAATTTATTCTTTCATAGAAACCTCCTGTCAATAACAAACACAACAAAAAAATAATAAGCGAAAAAGTTCCATCCATTCATGCGTGATGCGATGACCCAAGGGAAATATAAATTTATTTTTATATTGTATATTAAGATGTTTGTACCGCATTGAGGGGAAATTAATCTAGTACCCCTAACTAGGTATGTATATAAATATACATTTATATTTTTTATATAAAAACAGTCTGATGGTATTTGGTCGCCGTCATGGACATCTGCGACGTTGGGGGTGCTGAGAATGCGATGCCTGAAGATGCCTTTTTGGAGAACACCATGTTGTAATAAAGAAATGTCCCGAAGAAATACCAAGGACTAGACCAAAAAAGTGTGTTTTTATCTTTTTTTCAGAATCATGGGCCGAGAAAATGGAACGTCTGAGGCTGATGCGAACTTTGAGGTAATTAGACAAAGTATAATCGGCATATTGTCCAAGGTAAGGCGGTACTTCACACCTGGACAGCTTCTAAATCTGTATCAAGCACAAGTCCGATCGTGTATGGAGTACTGCTGCCACCTGTGGGACGGGTCTGCCAAGTACCAGCTTGAGGCTCTGGAGTCGATTGAACGGCGTGCCAAAAGGCTCATTGACGACGACACTTTGGTTGGTGAAAGGCTCCAGAGCCTTGCACATCGACGTAAGGTGGCAAGTCTGTCGGTTTTTTACAGATTACACCACGGTGAATGCGCTCAAGAACTGCATGATCTAATTCTCCCATCACCATTCCACTACCGGACTACTAGACGCTCGGCTAAGCGCCATCCTTTTGTGGTCGAAATACCACCCATTCGTACCAAGCGATTTGACTCAACGTTCTTAATTAGAACGGTTAAGGAATGGAATGCCCTGCCAGCGTCTGTGTTTCCGGCGAAATATGACCCGGGCGTGTTCAAGAGAAGAGTGAATAGGTATTTACTTGGCTAGCATGCTACACCTTCGATCGCATCGTCACTTCCCATCAGGTGAGAGCGTGGTCAAATGCTAGACAAGTTTGAAGTAAAAAAAAAAAAAAAAAAAGTATCTAACCTCGAAACTAATTATTACTTACTAATCGCTAAATTATTTAAGGATTAACCACAAGTTATTGTTGCTGATAGTTTATAGCTATTGGCGTACTTAGATAAATACATATTACTTAAAGTATTTGTAAGGTGATTTAAGTGTATTTTTTTCTATAAACTATACACGTTCTAATTGTTTATAAAAGCGCCATCTACTGTTCTTTGTCGGTATTAGTAAGGTACCAAGACAAGAAGGCCTTTGGCCTTTTGCTTTTTGCCTACCTAACTATTACCCCAGTCTAGTTACAACTGAAGTACAACCAATTGCTGCTCTACTAGTCCAGTAGATGTCACTAAAAGTTATAATTTAGATAATAGATCTTAAAATCTTATTCGATCAAAAAAATAATCATAGCTGAAATTTCGTTAGGTACCTTTTTATTTTGATGTTATTTACACAACAAAAAAATAATGAATATAACGTGAAACTAATAATCCTGGTGCACTATACATACGTTAATATTGTTCAATGCTCAACGTAGCAAAACTGAAGATTTTGTAAACAAATTTTTAATTCGTCACATTAGCAAAAATGTAAACTTTAGAAAAAATATATCATATCTAAAACAAAATTTGTTGCAGAGTTCTAATAACCTTTTACTTAAAGTCTAGGAGTCTCTTCTAACATCCTCTGAATAAATGGTTGATTTGTTAGTTTATTAGCCTGGCAAGTTATTAAACTTCAAACAATTAGGTAGGTACCCACTAGCGGCGGTATAGAACAAATTGAGCTAAGTTTTCATTAAAAGGTGGAGGAAAGTACAAGCCTCATGGTTTGTTAATTGTTAATTGTGTTCTTGTGTGCTGAAGATGTCTAAGCCGTTAAGGGACGCCTCCGGGCGTTTCCTGAGGGACCCTTCCCAGGGACAGCTCAGGGGTCTTCCTCAGGGCCCACCGGTTTTGGTGGACCTTGAGAAGGACTCTTGCGCTTCTCAGGGCAGGGTTGTGTTGGAGAGGACGTTGGAGTCCGACGACTCCTCCGTCATATCGGAGAGGTCGGGGGGACGGGAGACCGCTGACGAGAGCGGTGCCGGCCGGAAGCGGCCGTACTCTTCATTTTTCGTGCCTGGGTATTTGGACTCAGACACGGAGACTGAAGAGACGGCGGCCGCCAAGGTCAACTCGGCGAGGAGAGGTAGGAGGAAGACCACCCAGGTGGGTCCGTCCAGGGAGACCTTCCTTAAGCCTGCTCCTGTTGATAAGGAGCTCGAGACGCTTCTGCAGGGCAGAAGATTTAGGAAGGGGCAGGCTGCTGCGGTCAGCGACGTCGAGCCGAGCACCGGAACTGATTCCGATGCTCGTCCGATGGTCGTTGACCTCAGCGTCCTCAACGCCCAGGAGCTGAGAGCACGGGCGGGGGAGGAGCTCACCCGCATTCTTGAGGTTGCCAGGAAATCTGGCAACCTCAAGGGTGAGTTCGTCGGCCGCCTCAAGAAGTCCGCGTCGACCCTAGGCGAGGTGGTCGACACCCTGACTGGGAGGAGCGAGGCGGAGGAGACGCGGCGGCTCAGGGCGGAAAATACCCGCCTAAGGCGGAGGTGAAGGCGCTTCGTCTTGGCTTCAGTGAGGCCAAGATGGAGGCCGCCACTGCCACCGCTGCTGCCGCCACCGCCACCGCTACCGCTGCCGCTACGCAGAGGCCTGCAGCCCCCTCAGTGCTGGGTGCCGCTGACTTTTTGGAGGAGCTCAGGGGGTCCTTGACTGCCACGTTCGGGCAAATGCTCAATGCCCGACTCGCAGTGATCGAGGACCGCCTTCTGCCTGCAAAGACGGTGCGTCCACCACTGAGGGCAGATGCCAAGAGGGCAGCGGCGGAGGCCGCAGGAGTGGTGGAGTCTGCTCACCAGCAGGCTGGAGTTGCGGGTCCTTCCACCTCCAGGAGGACCCCAAGTGCCCAGGTTCCTGAGGGGAGGGAAACCTGGGCCCAGGTGGTGGGAAAAGGCAAGGGGAGGGGAAAAGGAACGGGGAAGCTCTCCGTCCCCACCCCTGCCCCTGCAGCCCTTAAGCCCCGCGCCCCAACGGCCCCTGTCCCCACGGCCCGTGTCACCGCTGCCCGTACCCCCGCGGCCCGTGCCCCCCCCGCGTCCCGTGCCTCCACAGTCCGTGCCCCCGCGGCCCGTGCCCCTGCGGCCCGTGTCCCTGCGGCCCGCACCCCTGCACCAGCCCCCCCTGCCGGTAGGACTACGACGGTGCTGAGGAGTCCCCCAAATTCCGCGGCCGTGGTGCTGTCATTGCACCCCGATGCCGTGGAAAAAGGGATGACCTACAGCACCGTCCTCCAAACGGTGCAGGATAAGATTGACCTGCAGGAGCTGGGGATCGAGGGGATCCGCATTCGCCAGACGGCTACGGGAGCCAGGATGCTACAGATCCCCGGCTCCCAAAGCGGGGAGAAAGCGGATCGCCTCGCGGAAAAGCTCCGTGGGGTCGTGATGGAGGTGGCCAGTATCACCAGGCCGGTTAAATCCACTGATCTGAGGATCAGTGGTTTGGATGATGCGGCCACCAAGGAAAAGGTGGTGGCAGCGGTCGCACGTGCGGGGGAGTGCGACCCGCAGCTGGTAAAGGCCGGGGAGATTCGCCCCGGTCCAAGAGGGGCTGGCTCCACTCTCGTCTCCCTCCCGGTTGCAGCAGCTAAGGTGCTGCTGCAGAAAGGGAGGCTGCTGATTGGGTGGAGCTCAGTACAGGTGGTAGCGCTGGGGGAACGCCCCATGCGCTGCTACCGGTGCCTGGGGCTGGGGCACACTCGCCCCCTGTGCCCCACTGTGGCGGACAGGGGTGACCTGTGCTTCCGATGTGGAGAAGCAGGTCACCGGGCGGCCAGCTGTGGGAAGATAGTCCCACGCTGTGCCATCTGCGCAGAGTCGGGGCGGCCCTCTGGGCACGTAATGGGGGGACGCAGCTGCGTTCCCCCTAAGACGAAGGGGAAGGCCACCTGGACCCAGGCCACCCCAGCTGCCACAAGCCAGGCCGCCCCGGAGGTAGTACGCCCAGCGGCGTGCGAGGAGGTTGTGATGTCCGATTAATGGATCAGGTCGGACATCACAACTTCCTCCAGACGAATCTAAACCACTGCGCCAGGGCCCAAGATCTGCTTATGCAGTCCCTGGCGCAGTGGCAGATAGACGTGGCGGTCGCTGCGGAGCCGTACTATGTCCCCCCCCAACATACTTGTTGGGCTGGGGACCTGGACGACTCCGTGGCTATCATTAGGCGATCCGGCGGGTCCACCCCCCTCTCGGTTGAGGAGAGGGAGTCGGGGTACGTGGTGGCAAAGTGGGGGGAGTATGCGATTGTCGGCGCATACTTCTCCCCCAACAAAACCGCTGCGGAGCTGGAGGTCTTTGTGGACCTTCTGGCCGCGGCGGTGAGGAGACAGGCCCCACGTCAGGTCCTCTTCATGGGGGACCTGAATGCTAAGGCCCGGGATTGGGGCAACCCTTCTACTAACCCTCGCGGCGAGATCGTGAGGGAGTGGGCGGTTGCCACAGGACTGACCCTGCTTAATAGAGGGTCGGTCCACACGTGCGTGCGGCAGCGCGGGGGGTCCGTGGTGGACGTCTCGTTCGCCACCCCCGCTGTCGCAGCACGTGTCCAGGCCTGGAGGGTGTTGTCGGAGGTGGAGACTCTCTCGGACCATAAATACATAAGGTTCGAGATCTCCACCTCCAACAACCGAGGGGGGCCCCTGCGGGTGGCGCGTTCGGTCTTCCCGCGCTGGGCTATTAGTCGCCTTGACGCCGAACTGGCAAAAGAGGCGGCTATAGTCCAGGCTTGGCAGGCTGGCCCCGCGCACCCGGAAGTGGACGTTGCGGCGGGCCACTTCCGTGCGGCAGTGACGGCCGTGTGCGACACGGCCATGCCGAGGGCCCGCCGCCGCCCCGAACGCCGCCAGGTGTACTGGTGGAACCCGGAGATTGCCGATCTCTGGGCCACCAGTTCAGCGGCGAGGCGGGCCTACGCGCACCGCAGGAGGAGGCGCAGGGGCCGGACGGACGAGCAGCTGTCAGCTGAGGAGCTGGCAGCTGAGGGCCGGCTGTACGGTGCCTACCGCGACGCGCGGTGGGACCTGCAGCTGGCCATCGGCCGAGCAAAGGCGGAGGGCTGGAGCGAGACGAACAAGTTCCGGGGCCAGACGTCCCCAGTCGCGGAGTCCCTGGAGCCGGAGCTCCTGGGCAGGGTGTTGGAGGGGCTCTTCCCCGACAGAGATCCCCTCCACAACCCTCCGATGATGGCGCCGTCCTCCCCCTTCCCCGAGGCAGACTCGGCGGACTCCATCCCGCCTCTGACGGAGGCGGAGATGGAGGTCGCGGTCGCACGCCTACGGGGCAAGAGGACCGCCCCGGGTCCTGATGGGATCCCGGGGCGGGTCCTCAGGATCGCCCTGGAGGAGATGGGCGATCGGCTTCGGGAACTGTTCGACGCATGCCTCACGTCCGGACGATTCCCGAAGCCGTGGAAGGACGGCCGATTGTGCCTGTTGCGGAAGGAGGGTCGTCCTGCTGACTCCCCTTCCGCATACAGGCCCATCGTCTTGCTGGATGACACGGGTAAGCTGCTGGAGCATGTGGTAGCTGCCCGTGTCATCCAGCACCTGGAGGGTACTGGGCCTGGGCTGTCGGAGGCCCAGTATGGGTTCAGAGCGGGGCGGTCTACTATAGACGCCCTGCTCTGGCTCAAGGAGTGGACGCAGGAAGCGGTCGGCGGGGGGGAAAAGGCGTTGGCTGTCTCGCTCGACATAGCCAACGCCTTCAACAGCCTCCCGCATGGAACGATACAGGAGGCGCTGCGTTACCACGGAGTGCCCCTGTACCTGCGGAGGCTGTTGGCCGACTACCTCCAGGACCACGAGGTCCTGGTGGAAGGGCGCGATGGTTTGAGGCACCGTCGCGTCTCCTGCGGGGTTTCCACAGGGGTCGGTACTGGGACCGATCCTGTGGCTACGACTGGGTGCTGCGTGGCACGCTGCCTGCAAACATGCGGGTTGCGTGCTACGCAGACGACACCCTGGTCGTAGTCAAGGGGAGGGACCTCAGGGAAACGGTGCGGCTGGCCACGGTGGGAACAACCCTCGTGGTCGACCGCATCCGCTCTCTGGGACTGGAGGTTGCCCTCTCCAAGACCGAGGCCCTGTTGTTCCACGGGCCTCGGGGGGGACCCCCTCCAGGAACGCGGGTGCTTCTGGATGGGGTTCCGGTCCCGGTTGGGACCCAGATGAAATATCTGGGTCTCATCCTGGACGGGAGGTGGACTTTTGGGGCCCACTTCACTCAACTGGCCCCAAAAGTCCTAGGAGCGGCCGCCGCTCTAGGGAGGCTGCTGCCCAACGTGGGTGGCCCGAACGCCACGTGCCGCCGGCTGTACTCCGGAGTAATCCGGAGTATGGCCATGTACGGGGCACCGGTCTGGGTGGACGCCCTCGGTCGCAATAACAAGGCCCTGCTGCGTCGTCCGCAGCGGGTCATTGCGACGAGGGCGATCCGCGGATACCGGACGGTGTCCTGGACGGCGGCATGTGTGCTGGCCAGTGATCCCCCCTGGGAGCTCGAAGCGGAGACCCTCGCCGAAGTTTACCACTTCGTGGCGGCGAGGAGGTCCCGTGGAGAGCCCCCAGCGTGGGGGGAGGTCAAGCGCCTGCGAAAGCAGGCGCGGGCCGCCCTGTTGCGGCGGTGGACGGAGGACCTGGCTCCACCGGTCCCTGGACAGAGGACGGTGGAGGCCATCCGCCCGGTCCTCCGGGAGTGGGTGCGGCGGCCCTTTGGGTCGCTGACGTTCCGTTTGGTGCAGGTGCTTTCCGGACATGGATGTTTCGGAAAGTACCTGCATCAAATTGCGAGACGGGAGGTGACCCCGGCCTGCCACGAATGTGGGGCGCCAGAGGACACGGCGCCCCACACGCTGGAGGTGTGCGCTGCTTGGGACTCCGAGAGGCGCACACTTTCAGCGGTCGTTGGCCGGGACCTCGTCGGCAGCGAGAGTGCGTGGCAGGCCACGGTCTCCTTCTGCGAGAGGGTGATGACGCAGAAGGAGGCCGCGGAGCGGGTCAGGGAGGATAATACCAACTCTGACCCCCTCCGGCGCAGACGGGTGGGGAGACGGAGGAGGCGCTACATTGAGCGCTTTCTCCATCCCCCGTAGTGGGGCCAGTGGCGGAGAGTCGGGGGACTCTCCGCTGCACTTACATGGCCCCACACGTCTGGTGGGCAACTGAGGTGGAAGGTTGCCCACCCACTGGCGCAGAGGCCCGGAAGGGCCTACCGCCGGGGCGAGATGGTTAATGCAGTGCGTCTCCATCTCGCCCCATCCCGGCGGCGGTCGGATCACGGGGGGGTTTTAGTGGGTTCGAGTCCCACATACCCCCTGCCACCACCCCCGTGGTGGCAGGGAAGTGCGAGGGCATTTCCGCCCCTCAAAAAAAAAATAAAAAATAAATGTTTTCATTAAAAGGTGCCTAAAGAATGAAAACTTATGATTGATAGCAATATCAACAAGTTGATTTTAATGGAAAAAGAAAATCTGTATCTCAAACAGGATTTTTATTTTGCAATCAAAAATAATTTCACTAAAGAAAGTTTCTAAATCGGTTGAACGGTGCGTGGCACAATATCAATGACTCTTCGCCAATAAAAATCTTAGGAAATGGCTGGTTATTAAATTAAATGTTTATAATTCAAGCCAATTGCTATATACATCTTGCCAGTCACTTGAATTATAAAATTATTTTCTACCAATACCAAAATGATTTTTGACCATAGTAATGCGTAATTTTGTAGCTCATTGCACCTTGGTACTTAATGTAAAATTACATCGAGCATCAAATTGCACGCGCGCAGTATCAACAATGTTGCTTACGTGTTATTAGTAGGTAATTTTACAAATAGGTCTTGGAATTACCTCTAACAATTTTATCTAACAAGATACCTCTAAAGTCTCGATTCTGGGCTGTGTGGCTATTAAGCTTATTTTGATTGCGTATGACTCCTTTACATTAAATAAAATAAGTGAGCACAAACAAATAAATACCAATTTCCAACCTCATGCCATTTTTAGGATAAGTCAAACGGCAAATAGGACTATTTTGAAGTACACCAATCGTTTTACGAATATGCAATGTCGATTAAACAACTAAGTAAGGCCGGACATACCTACCAATTTTCCAAGAGCGTTTATCAATTCAGAAGTAAACAATCTCTACCTTAAACTCATAAAAATTAAACAAAAAGGAAACGTTGTCTTTTTTCTTTTGTGTGCCAAAACAACTAAACCGGTTTTGATGATTATGAAAATTTCAATATTTGCAGTATTTATTTGAACTGTACCTAATCAGGTATTAAACACTACCAAGATAGGTTTAATTTAAATTAAAAATAAAGATTTATGTAAATAATGTCGATAAGATGGTAATTTCACATTCCTATTATAGGCAGTTGTTTAAAAAAACAGAATAACGCAAATAAGATGAAAGCAAAAAAAGGATTGCGTATACTTTGGTATATATTTAAAATCTACGACCATAAATATTCCTAATTTTTCAATTCCAGGTTCGCAGCTCAGAGGACTTAGGCCGCTACTTAGTTGCTAACAAAGACTTATCTCCTGGTGATGTAGTAATAAGCGAAAAGCCTATTGTTTTTGGGCCTAAAGCTATGCCTGATCCTGAGGTCTCTATGCCCTGTGTTGGTTGCTACAAACCGGTGTTAACTGATGTTGGAGAGAGATGTGCGAGGTACGACCTTATTATTCTATTTCTACAACATGGTTTTTATCTGACGAGTTAATTACAATAGATGATCTTATATGATAGTGTTTCCTCACTGTTAGACTGAAAATTCATCATCATCATAATGCGTTGCTATCGCTACTGGAACACGAGTCTTCACTCACATGGAGATAGGGCTTTAAAATATCAATAACATTACGTTTGACGATACGTTTGTTTGTTACTTTTAGGACGTAACCCACCATATTGGCCAATCAGGTGTTGTTGGATGACACGTTATGTTCTTCAAAATTCTGTTATTCTGGTTTTAAAGTCCAAATTTCAAACATTCAAATCGATCCAGCTATTTTCCAGCACCAACGAACGGCTATTCAATTTTTATTTTATTATCTTTCAGATGCGGCTGGCCAGTTTGCTCAGGAAACTGTCGAGGCTTGAAAGACCCTCGTCATCACGGCCTGGAGTGTGTCATCCTTAGTGCTCGACCTGAATGTGTTCTGGACAACATGGCTGACTACTACAGGTATAATTATAGCCTATGATGAAGGACCTAAATTAAAATTATCCTGCATTACTGTGTATCTGTATGATGCTGTTTCATTTCTTAGACACGATGCACTCTTGCCGCTGAGATGTGTTCTTCTACATAAAATGGACCCTGACGGTTGGAATCAGCTTTTGGAAATGCAGTCGCACATGGAAATCCGTACTCCTGGCACAGAAGCTTACGAGTAAGATTAGAACACCATATTTTAGGCAGGGTCTTTCCGAATCAATAGTTACCTAAATTAAACTTGAGTTTTGAAGTATTCATCCCATTATGATTATGTTGTATTTTGTTTCGTTTAACATGACGATTTTTTTTTCCAGTGAAGCAAATGAATTTATAGTTGAGTACGTAATGGATAATTTCATTTCCAAACTAGACTCTGACATTAAGAGTAAATATTTACCAGAAATAACATTAGAATTATTACATAGAATATGCGGTATTATAGACACAAATGCATTAGAAATACGTCTTCCCGAAGGAGCTGAACTATTCGCTTTATACGCTAAGACTTGCGTTATGGAACACAGCTGCGTTCCTAACACCAAGCACACTTTTAACACGTCAAGCCAAGAAATAAATGACATGTATAAAATAAAAGTAAAGGCTGTAGTTCCTGTTACAAAAGGTACTAATTTATCAACTATGTATAGCCATGCATTATGGGGCACTCAAGCTCGGAGACAACACCTAAAAGATACTAAATTTTTCTCATGTAAATGCATACGATGCAGTGATCCTACAGAGTTGGGAACATATTTAAGTGCCATGAAATGCCTTGGAGATGGAAGCAAACAATGTGGTAGTATTCATTTACCTGAAGATCCTTTAGATGACGAGACTGATTGGGCTTGCGACAGCTGTGCAGTTAAAGTTAATAATTCTCAAGTAAACATGATCATATCTCAAATGGGAGAGGAAGTCGAAAATGTTCAAATGATGGGAGGATCAGTAACGATGTTGGAAAATCTTCTTTGCAGACTTTCTACTTTTTTACACCCAAATCATTACCACTTGTACTCTATTAAGCATTCGTTAGTGCAGCTGTATGGACGGCAACCAGGCTACACGTCGCTAGAATATTTGAATAAAAAAATCACAATGTGCAAGGACTTGATTGGAGTGACCAAGACTCTGGACCCAGGAAATGCAAGACTAAGTTTGTATAGTGGTGTTTTGTATCACGAACTACATTCGGCGTTGGTGATGAAATCAAAATCAGCAAATAGTGATGGTACTCCAAAAATGGTTGAAGAAATGAAACCTTTTCTAATTGAAGCTAAAGCTGCTATAGAAGAAGCCTTAACAGCTCTTAAAGATGATATAGAAGAGACTTCGGGTAAAAAGCTATTTTCTGTGATTAAAGAAAGTAAAGAAAATTTCAAAAGGTTATGTAAAGAAAAGAAGTTGAATATTTAATGTACTTAAGTATTTAATAAAAATTGTTATTATTTTTTACCAATCTTAAACAGTAATATCACAGTTTTTTTTATTTGGTTAGTTTTTTATGTAACTAAGATAAAGCCTTAAGCATATTATTAAGTGAAGATATAATTTGCAACAATTTATTGTTACAATTATAAAATATTTTTAACCTGTGCATTTAACACCACATTTAGCACATAAAAATTATCATGTGTATCTAAACATTAACAGTCATAAAAGAATATTACCCAAAATCCTTATAACTGTTTCATTATTTTTGTAAAATCACAACCTGCTTTATAATTCCTACTTTGGATTTACAATAACTGCCTTAGTCTTTTTATTTAACCAAAGTTAGGATACCATCTTAGTCCTGACCTAGCTCGATCAGCACTAACGCTTTGCGATATCCAGTCTGTGTACCTGGAGACCCTGGTATATACTCCTGGCATCCTTGGTCTAGCACAACCACTGCCAGTTGACACCACTCCGACTACCATGACGTGGCGTTTGTCTCTCACCATTAGGGGACCACCGCTATCAGCCTGAAAGTAAACGCATTTGACATAAATTAAATCTCTTTCAATACTGGACATACTGGACATACTGGAATACTGGTATACACTACGGGTACTGTGAAAAATAGATCGTGAATAGAGAGGTATGAAATCTTAGTAAGGTTAAGGTTAAGGCTTTTACAACCGTAAAGTTATCATGGGAAAGATACATACTAATTATAAGACACTAATGCAGAAGACTTGAAGAAAACGAAAGGTCATATTATATGGATTGTAAAAATATGTACCAGAGGGAGATTGATATATATTTTTTATCATAATTATTGGTTCGCTTAAAATAGACGATACTGATAAGTACTTATTATGTTGAAGTATCTTAACTGACCCAGCAAGAGTCTCTTCCGCCATCTTCCGAGCCAGCACACATCTGGGTAGGGAATATCTTAACTTTGCTGCCTTGCGATTGGTACCACTGGTTACATTCATCGTTTGTGACCACGGTCACTTCCGTTTTTTGAAGTATGTTGGGTCTTATACCTAAAAAAATTTGGAAACTTTACATAACTTATAAATTAATATGTACATTTTTTGCGATACCTTCTGGCATCGTTGTGAAGATCCTGTCTGAAGAACTAGGATAAACTAGACTGCAGTCTCAGTTGCCCGCTGACATTAATTATTTTATAATTTTTCTGCAGGCGATTGGGTCTGCTGAAACTCTAAATTAAACAAAATCTGGTATCTACACTAGGCAAACATTTTGATTATTGAGTCACTCCTGGATACCTGGAGCAGGAAAATTTATGAATGTTGAGTAACAGTTGTTCAATCAGTTTTGGACGCAAAAAAACAATAGATTGCAATTTAAAAAATACTGTACGAGAAGGTTTGCATAATTTTGTTGATACTACTGATTTATAATTTTAACATGAAAAATTAACTGTATCAGACATAATATATTATGTGTGATACCGAGAAATATATACTATAATTGGAGATAACATTTCTGCTCTCACAATGCAACATGAGGAGTTTGCAGTAAGTAAAAAAGTATTATTTTTATTATACTCTGTTAAGATAGATAGGCCGTGAGGTGACCGGCAGAACAGAATAGTCCCTACCTCTCTCATACCGAGGTGTCGTAAAAGGCGACTAAGGTAAATATGACGATAACTATCTTACACACGTTTACCGACAGATGGCGGGATAACCATCTCAGACTACGTAACTAATTAAATGAAACTAACCGGTGATGGGCAGCAGTGTCACCGGTGCAAATAGTTACGTTCTGCGATCGCCAACCCGCATGCCCAGCGTGGCGATTATGGGCAAAACCCTCCTAATGGAAAGTCGCAATATACCACGGCCCCTAGTTCCCGGCCGCCCTGCTATCCCTGACCACGGCGGCGGTCATGGTAACGGCAGGGCAGGGGGTGCTAAGAATCCCCGGGCTACGGTAGGCCGCCAAAACCAACTGACCTTGGCAACGTATAACGGACGCACGCTACGACTCAATGAACACCTTGTGCAGCTAGAAGAAGAGCTAAACAACATAAGATGGCACATTCTGGGGTTATGTGAAGTCCGAAGAGAGGGGGAGGACACCATAACTCTTGAATCGGGCCATCTTATGTATTTCAGAGAAGGAGATCAGCTATCCCAGGGTGGCGTCGGGTTTCTGGTTAATAAAGCTCTTAGTAACAACGTTGTTGAAATCTCCAGTGTGTCGACAAGGATCGCGTACCTTATAATCAGATTAACCGAGAGGTACAGCCTCAAGGTTATTCAGGTATACGCACCGACTTCGGCACACTCGGACGATGAGGTAGAGGATATGTACGAGGACATATCAAGAGCCTTGCACAGCACCTCTAAGGCTCACTTCAACGTTATTATGGGGGACTTTAACGCTAAAGTGGGAGTACAGACTTGCAGCGAATCGACAATAGGACAACACGGCTTTGGTAGTAGAAACCATAGGGGCCAAATGCTCGTCAATTTCCTAGAGAAGGAGGGACTCTTTTTGATGAACTCCTTCTACAGGAAACAGCCGCAAAGGAAGTGGACGTGGCAGAGCCCTGATGGTATGACAAAAAATGAGATCGACTTCATCATAGCGGACAAACGGCGTATATTCAGAGATGTTTCAGTGATCACTAGGTTCAATACCGGAAGTGATCACAGGCTTGTAAGAGGCACTCTGAATATCGACTTCAAGCTGGAACGAGCCCGCTTGATGAAGTCCACGCTCCGACCGAACATACTCCAAGCCGTGGTAGGGTCTGAAACATTCCAGCTAAAACTGGAAAATCGATTCGCTGCCTTGGAAACTACAGATGACGTGGATCAGAAACTCGACCAAGTGGTAGATGTCCTAAGGGAAGAAGGTGCGAAGTTTTGTGCAAAGAAGCGTACAGGCAGAAAGTCGAGACTTTCGATGGAGACTCTGCAACTTATGGAGGAGCGACGTGAAAACCCCTCGTCTACTTCATCACAACACCAACAGGCACTCAACAAGTCTATTAAAAAGCTGGTACGACGTGACCTCCGATCCTCCAATACGCTCGAAATTGAAAGAGCTATAGAGCAGAATCGGGGGTCAAAAGTGTTCGTCCAGCAACTTGGGAGAAGCCATCTGACGAAGCTGACTACATCAACGGGTGAAGTCGTCTCCTCAAAGACAGAGATCCTTTCGGAAGTTGAAAACTTTTATGGCCAGCTCTACGCATCACATGCTTGCCGACCTGATCCCAATACAGAGGACTGCAGAGCCACCCTAACACGCCACTTTACCGAAGAGCTGCCTGAAGTCAGCCAGGACGAGATCGTGATGGCCCTTAAGCAGCTTAAGAACGGAAAAGCCTCAGGTGAGGATGGAGTTACGACTGAGCTCTTAAGAGCTGGAGGTACTCCAGTACTTAGAGAGCTTCAGGCGCTTTTTAATTCTGTCCTCTTTACTGGGAGAACTCCGAAGGCATGGAACAGAAGCGTGGTCATTTTGTTCTTCAAAAAGGGTGACAAAACCCTTCTGAAGAATTATCGACCAATTTCGCTTCTGAGCCATGTCTATAAGCTGTTTTCAAGGGTGATCACGAATCGTCTAGCGCGAAGGCTCGACGAGTTTCAACCTCCGGAACAGGCCGGGTTTCGTAGCGGATACAGTACCATAGACCACATTCACACAGTGCGGCAGATTGTACAGAAGACCGAGGAGTACAATCGACCCCTGTGCTTAGCTTTTGTGGACTATGAGAAGGCCTTTGACTCTATCGAAACCTGGTCTGTTCTGGACTCCTTACAGCGATGCCAAGTTGACTGGCGATACATCAAAGTAATGAGATGCCTATATGATGCCGCAACGATGACCGTCCAATTGCAAAACCAGCCGTCTAAACATATCCACTTGCGTCGCGGAGTGAGACAAGGGGATGTGATATCCCCGAAATTGTTCACAAACGCTTTGGAGGATATGTTTAAGACGCTGGACTGGAAGGGTTGTGGCATCAATATAAATGGCGAGTACATCTCTCACTTGCGATTTGCAGACGACATCGTCATAATGGCTGAATCGCTGGAGGATCTGCAACGGATGCTGGACGGCCTAGCTGATTCTTCTTTACGCATCGGTCTACGGATGAACTTGGATAAAACCAAGGTCATGTTTAACGAGCACGTTGTTCCGGGACTGATTGCTATAAATGGAGTAGCTCTTGAGATTGTTAAAAAGTACGTTTACCTAGGGCAGACGCTCCAACTAGGGAAAAACAATTTCGAGAGTGAAGCCAGCAGAAGAATACAGCTAGGATGGGCAGCATTTGGGAAACTTCGTCATGTCTTTTCATCGTCCATACCGCAATGTCTCAAGACGAAAGTCTTCAACCAGTGCGTCCTACCAGTCATGACCTACGGAGCCGAAACGTGGACACTCACGGTAGGACTGGTCCACAAATTTAAGGTCGCTCAGCGAGCTATGGAGCGAGCTATGCTCGGTGTTTCTCTGCGGGATCGGATCCGAAACGAAGTCATTCGCCAGAGAACTAAAGTTATCGACATAGCTCAGCGAATTAGCAAGCTGAAGTGGCAGTGGGCTGGTCATATCTGCCGAAGAACCGATAACCGTTGGGGTAGACGTGTTCTAGAGTGGAGACCGCGAACCGGCAGACGTAGTGTAGGACGCCCTGCGGAAAGATGGAGCGATGATATACGCAAGGTAGCTGGCAGTAACTGGAAGAGTAGAGCCGAAGACCGGGCTCAGTGGCGTGCTTTGGGAGAGGCCTATGTCCAGCAGTGGACTATTGTAGGCTGATGATGATGATGATGAAGATAGATAGATTTTTTATATCAAAAACAACAACAATAGAAAGTACATAGGTGAAATAAATGCTATAGAGCATTATCCTCCAGCTAGTCCTAGTGTGTTGTGGAAGGTGAAAAATTATGAATAAAATCCAGTTGTAAAATCTCAAATTCTTAAATTGTTTAAATATACTTACCAATCTCCCTATCTTCATTAGTGAAGCCCCATCCCGCTACAGTAGCGGACGTACCGCTGAAGTCTTCAGACAACGACTGCGGAAGGCAAGCTGGGCGTAGATTCTGAGACCACTTGAGCTGGCGAACTGTTTTTAACAGAGCGACGTCGTTTGATTTTCTGCTACATCTGAAGAAAACAAAAACTAATGGCATTTGTACTTTTTCGTCATTAAAACCCTTGGTGGGACCATAGTCCTCGTAGTTCCTGGTCCCTACCTAGACACAAGGAATCCTAGTTAGGGTCCAGGATCTATGTATGTGATCACTTTTTAAATTTTCGCGACTTGACTCATATTGCAAAGATAAAACGGTTCTATTCGAGTGCAAAAATTATCAAAACATTATTAGAACTTCAAGGATAAATATTATCAAAATATGTTTTGGTAATTTTTGTACGCGAATAGACCCGTTTTATCTTTACAATATATGTATGTGATCGTTGGGCGTTATTATTATTTATTATTATTAACTACGAAATAATAACAATACTTACCTGTATTCTGGATGGGGCACAATTTGCGAGACAGGTTGAATTTCTTCTTTAGATGATATGTCGTTATTTCCAACCACCACTGATAGTTGCTTTGATTTGTAAAAGTCATCAAATACACTGCAGAAAAAATTAATGGTGAATTGCTTCTTAATGCTTAACATAATTATGAGTTTTAGTATAAAATGTTTAAAATAGGTACTGCATATATTTTCAAATCATATTTTCTATTGCTACTAATATATCAAAATGAGCTGTGTGCATGTTTGTGCGAGTTTTACGCCAAAACGGCTCAACCAATTAGGGTGAAATTTTGTACACCTTGTTGCATTTCATGGTATATTTCTGGAGTCACGTACGAGTAGGTTAGTTTTTGTTCAGAAAAATTTAACAGTTCCGCGTTTTACGCGTTATTTACAGCAGATTACCTAACAAATAATAAAAGATACAAAAGGATAGAACTTCTTTTACAAAAAGGTGACTATATTTTTGATTTTTTCATAAATTATCAAAAACTTGGTATGATTATTTAATCTGTATCAGTATCAGGAAATATTATAGCCGGCCAATAAGTACGGAACCCTTGGTCCGACTCGCACTTAGCCAATTTTTTTTATTATAGTTAAAGTTAGGGTATTTATTAAATTTGTTAGAAAACTTCTAATTGGCCTTCGATAATTTGTTTATCCACTTATATTGTTACCTATTGTTATAAAAATGAATCTCTATTTCTCTTGGTCATCGCATCACGCGTGAATGGATGCAACTTTCTTGCTAATTCTTTTTTTTGTTGTATGTCTTAATTTTTCCGTCTAGCCCCCTTTCGCAACGCGCGATAAGAAACTTCCTTCCAAAAATAAGCTATCACCTGCAAACGCAATGTCCAGCAGTCATCAACCACTGGTCACTGAGAACCGTGGCACCGCACTGATGAGCACCCTGCCTCCACACGCTGGCTGTCCACGGAAACTCGCCAGGAAGGCTATCCTCGCCGCCGACGATGCGGGCGCTCCTTCCAGTATTCAATCCGCATTCTACGTCAGCCACTGGAAGAATGATGGATGTGAACAAGGTGTTGGTATCTGTTCCGGAAACTTGACAAACGCAACGTTTGACAACAACCTGACGCATTAAAGACCCACAGACAGTTAGGCAGTCGTTTCTCATGAAACGATGAGCACGATTTTTTTTTAAGTAAAACTTTATCACGCACGCCTGACTTGGGCAATAACTGGTGAATGCGTGACGAAAGCGTTACGAAAATCGGGCGAGGCGAACGGAAGTTGTGAGGGAGATAGAAAGAGCGAGAGTTACGTTGTATATAAGTTTTACTTCAGTTGTGTGGTCCAAAGCACACTCGTTTGATATTTCAACAATTCTTTATTTAAATAAATATTACATATTACGTAACACTCAGCGCTAGAATCTAAGCTATATCTTAAAATTAATATATTTTACAATGTAAAAAACTTTTAGTACACAACGTTAAAAAAATTAATTTTTTTTTATTAAATCTAGGGGTAGTTACATAATTATTATTTTTACGTATTACTAAGCTACTTCATGCGATATATCCTAAGAAATAATTAGATTATCGTAAAATGTTTAGAACGTTTTAAATGCATTGTAATTTATTCCTACACAGTTTATATATTATTTTAGATAAGAAAGTTTTTTATCTAAATATCTCAGTCATATTGTCCAGGGGAAATTTTTTTAGAAAGATAATCGTATGTATGTTCGAAAACTTTCTGCGAAAGCTTGAGCTGAGCCTTGACATCGAAAAGAAAGAAAGGTACGGAAAGTTGAGAAGACATGCGATAGAAAGAGAAGTGTAATAAATTTTTCGGCTTATAGTACTTTGCGATCTGTTTACCACTTTATTGTATGGTAGCGAGAGTCGCTATTTAAATAAATTCCTTTCCAGAGTTTTTCTTCCGCATGTATCTAATAAAACACAATAAGTAATAGTACTTACACTATTACTTATTGTGTTTTATTAGTTCACGCTTGGTCACCCTTCCGCTTGAGGATGTTGGTATTGATTATGCGGGCCCACGACAGACCGCGTTTATTTATAAAAAAAATGTATTAGGGATCACAGACTTACACTAACTTTACTCTCAGTACGTATGATGAAAGATGCTTTTTTTAACGGGCAAATGCCGTTTTGCTCTAGCGACCTTTACATCGTCACTGAATGGGAGGGCGGGCGCTTGAGGCGCCCAGCCGTCAAAAGTGGGAGGCAACTCAAAGCACCCCGGGGGTGCGAGCCTCGGCTTGGGCCGTTGCCGGGATATGAGGATCGAGAAGACTATGTCCACGGGAAGAGTGAACCCTATTGAAAGTCGCGACCGTTCTAGCTAACCTACGGGGGGTGAAAGGAAATAAAACGCTTCGTAGTTCATTAGGAATGCAGTCCCATACTAATTACAGCCTCTTCTAAAATAAGTCGGCCATGTTGCACAATCGACAATTTAAATACGGTTTAATCAGCAGGTAAAAACCTTGTCCGTAGAAATGTGTTTTACTATGATCGTTATAAAAATAATATAATCATTTATTGGTAACTTTAACTATGCAAAATTATCCGCCTAAAGTTAAGATTATGCTTAAAAATCTGTCAAACAAATATTATAATAAATAGATGTTTTTTTTTTATTTATTTTACTTAATTTCAATTACTTTTTTACTTTCGATTGGTTTGCGTTTGGCTACATCTTACCCCTGATGGTAAGTGATGTTAAGGTCAAAGGTAGAGCGCGTTTACCCAGAAAACACCTTTACATTAAAAAGGATATATTATATTAAAAACAATTGAATCATTAACATGTTCCAAATAATTACATTACGTGAATCAATGAGACGTTTCAAGGATTTTTTGTTGCAATTTAATACAGAAACCTTGGTGACGTATCTTCCAACCGCGTGGGGCTAAGTTCAGCCGGTAGGTCAGGGGTATCTTTGTTTACATTCTTTTTCTGTAGTTCAAGGTGGACTTGCTGCCGTTTTGGTAGCTTGTGCATTTCCGATTCAATGTTCTTGATTTAAAAGTATTTGTTATTTGCATAATAGTTTATTAATAATACTGACAATATTATCATATTAAATTTCATAAGTTAATAGCAAAATAAGTTAAAATTCTGTGTATAAAAAGTGCATGATATATATGATAAAATTGAATAAAGCGAATAAATAAATACTAATGAAAAACATAAAAATCTATTTGGTAAGGTTTTGTAGTCATTTAAAAAAAGTTTACTTTGAATATTTGTGTATATGTGAAAGGTAAATAATAGAGTGATTTTAATTCATATAATGTTAAAAAAAAATCGAAAATAACAATTGTTGTAATCATGTAATAGTAAAAGCTTAGTTCGCATGTTTTGGAATAAAACATAAAAATAATTTATTCAATAGAAACATTAATATGTACAGGCACTATATAAATAAAAAGTTACAACTAATAAAACATTATTTACAAAATAAATATGCTATCCAACTCACCACCGCGTGGTAAAGTTCCCAAAACAATAATTCATTAGTTAAACATAAAATGATAATGTGGTTCTAATACAAAATTAATTACTCCGTACTGGCACTTATTTGGCACAAAGAATCAGCATTGCAATTCAACGGGGCAATGCTGCCAGCATGTTGGGTACGCTACCTACTGGTAGTGGGCTGGAGCACTTGGATTGTCTATAAGTCATCGCGGCCAGTATATAGTCCAAATGCTCATTTTTATTGTACTATGTAGTGTTTAGTATTAGTGTTATATCATTGTAGTATTTAGTTTAAAATAAAGGCGATATTACTTCATGAATAGACAATCAAATAATTCATAGAAGCCAGTAATTTACGAAATTTGACAACAACGATTCCGTAATTGAAATTTTACGCTATTTCACTCAATTTTGATTTCATTAAAATGGTTGGAGGGTTTAATTTTGTTTTAATAAGATTTATTTGAAAGGTTAAGATGGATGGGTGGGAAGGTTTGAGTGGGAAGGGCTGAAGATCGGCCAGTTATTTAGGAGAGGCCTATGTCTAGAAGTAATAATAATAACGCCCAACGATCACACACATAGATCCTGGACCCTAACTAGGATTACATGTATCTAAGGACCCGGGAACTACGAGGACCATGATCCCACAACACTCAGACTCGGAATAAGTATTTGCGCTTTTTTCTGTGCACAAATACTTGTCCTGCCGCGGGAATCGCACCCGCTGCCTCCAAGCTATGAGCCGATCTGCTTAACCACCACACGACAGAGGCTGGACTGATACAGGCTGATGATGAACGGTTTAGTAGAGCATATCAACGGTCAGAAAACTTTCACTGCTGAACATTGGCCTCCATAAAACGCTACTTTGAACGCTTATCATAATATCAGATTTGGCGGCTTGATAATTGAAAATGTTTTTTTTTTTATACTTCAAGCTTGTCTAGCATTTGACCACGCTCATACCCGATGGGAAGTGACGATGCGATCGAAGGTGTAGCAATTTTATTATTTAACGAGCTTCTACCCGTAGCTTCGCCCGCGGTGTGGCCTATGGGAAAATAATTCAACCACCCATTACACACTCTTAAGGGCGGAATTTCGAAAAATCCTATTTTAGCGGATGCCTACGTCATAACATCTGCCTGCATGCCAAATTTCAGCCTGATCCGTCTAGTGGTTTGGGCTGTGAGTTGATAGATCACTATGTCAGTCAGTCACCTTTGAGTTATATATATTTAGATAATATAGTATAATTTAATTATTTAATACATATAATTTAATGTGAGGAAGGGAACGTTGCTGCCCATTCCCTGGATATTCCCTTAGCTGGCTTTTACGGCTCCTACGAGAAGAGATGGGGTGGTCTTATTCTCAGACCGCCAGGACCACAGCCACGTTTTGGTTATGTAAAGCGCCAGAGTCAAATTTATTCAATTACTGGTTGCGCCCCGCGATTTCACCCGTGGATAAAAAGTATTTTAATTATATCCCACGGGAACATTTCACTTTTCCGGGATAAAATGTAGCCTATACGTTAATCTAGTGTATAAGCTGTCTTGGTGCCGAATTTAATCCAAATCCATTTAGCCGTTTGATCGTGAAGGAGTAACAAACATACATATATACACACATACAAGCTTTCGCCTTTATAATATTAGTGTGAAGTGTTATTTTCCTGACTTACACCATTTATTGACATAAAAAGAGGGACAAGCTAATGAGTCCGACCAATTTCAATAAATGATTAATGAAATACGCTGTAAAAATCTTTGTACATTTTACGACATTTGCATTGAATGCAGGTAGAAACTTCATCGTTTCTTTAAAATAATTCAATAGATGACGCTGTTTCGTAGTGAAAAAAGGTAAAAGATTTTGGACAAAATATAACTTGTCAAAGTCGTAGTTAGAAAATATGTCCCGAATGGACACATAGATGGAGTGAAATGTAAATTTCAAGATTAAAAGACATTCTTTGCATTGTAAAATTATTTAATTAAATATAACGGTCTGCAATTGGTGGATGTCTTTTTTACGTCCCTAATGCTACTATAAAACGTTTTCTGTATGTTATAATGTTTGTATGGCTTTTACATGGAAATTAACCGATTACCGAACCGATAACCGAATAAAGATTAACCGATTATTTTAATGTTTTACACATATTGATTACCCTTTTGATTTCTACATGGGATACTTTATGTTCCGGTAAATTGGAAAATTTCAGGTGAAACTGGAAGGTACTTCTATGATTTTAAAATTAACGTAGGTATGCTACCTATCATCCAAACAGTACAAAATTATTATCAAAAACAGTTCAGCTGTTTTGAGTCGGTAAAAGTTCTTGTTAACAATTTAACCAGTCGAAAGTCATACTGGCGTCAGTTCGTCAGGCATTCCTTACATTTAACTAACATAATTACAATTTTAACAAAATCGCGGTCTGGTTCTATACTCGTATATCTAACTACTACTAACAACTACTAATTTGTGTATCTTCACAAATGTCATCACCATCAAAAACAAAATTAAGAATAAAAATAAAAATCATTACTCACAGTTAACATAACACAATCCAATATCCAAGCACAAAATAATAAAACATACAACGACACGACACATATTGAAGAAGACGTATAATTATCTGAAGACCACACACTTCTCGACACTATGTTTCCTCAGCAATATAGGTCTAGGATAATAATTTAAATAAAAGATACGTAAGGTAAACACAGCTGTGCGCGTTTTTGTGTCAAAGTGCGTGGACCTACTGAACTGTTTCGTAAAATTCATAAGGATATAAGTATTCTATGATTTGTATCGATACGGCCCTCCTTCGTATGTTTGAAGGCCTGACCCCTATAAGTTACTTTAGAGATGAGGTGATACAGAAAATCGACATCGATAGACAGGTAGAGAAAGAGATAACAGTTTTGTAAATAAAAATTGTGAAAATTGTCAAATATTAATGTTTACAAAGGTGCAAACTATATTAATAATAAGCGCAATCAGTTTTATTTTGTTGAACAAAGTAATAAATTTGATCTATCTGCAGGTATATAATGGCTAATTTTCTCGGGATGTGAAATGTATAGTGTCACAATTCTAAATTACTGTTGGGTATTTTTTTGTCATAATTTTAGTTCTAATTATAATGAATATCGTTCACAGTACGATAATAATAATAATTACCATAAATTCTAAACCAACAATACATGCAAGTACATTTCTTTTGATTTAAACTACCGTACTGCACTTTTTTATCCTCATCATTAAAATTTCAACAACCAATCAAAATGGATGATAAAGTTTTATGTTCATTACCAATAATTAGTTTGACCTTGACATACTCTACAATAATTCATAATTTGCAATAATCAAAACCTTAAGTATGATGTGATTACTCCATAATTTATGAATACGGAATACGCGTGAATATATGTAAAATATAATGTACCAATATCGATACTCAAGGGCTCATCTCTAAATTATTTTCATTGTCAGGTTCGCGGTAAAGCCTCGGTTGATAACGGGCGATTAGAGTTTACGGAAACGATTGTCATTAGTCGTAGGATGGCTGCAGACAGACACAGGTTCATCGAAATATATATAAGCAACTAGCTGCGCCCCGTGGCTTCGTTTGTGCAATATTTTTAATTTTCGCTTCACTTTCTTAATTTTTTTCTTTTGTGATGATAATAATAATAAAGCCATTTATTCCATATCTTCACTTTCATCGTACATTGCAGTGTTGTTAGTATAGTTTCAAACATAGGAAAAACAAAATGCTTAAAATTAATGTTAGTATTGCTTATTAGATATGGACCCCTGTTGGGTAAAGGCCTCCTCCATCCTTTTCCATGACTCCCTATCCTTGCCTGACTTTATCCAGTCGTTTCCTGCGACGTGTGTTATGTCATCAGTCCACCGTCTTAGTTGTCGTCCAACATTCCTTTTCCCCTTTGGTCCTTTCCATCGTGTGGCTTCAATGGTCCATCTTCTGTCAGTGTATCGTGAGATGTGACCGGCCCATCTCCACTTTTGTAAGAGTGCGTGCCTAAGAGCATCGGTGAGTTTAGTTTTTTGACGAATCTCTTGACTCTTAATTTTTTGTATTTTTCTAATTTTTAACATGCTTCTTTCCATTTTGTCTTTTGTGATAATCTTCTCCTAATAATAATAAACACAACCAAAACAGATCTAGCGAAAGTTCCATCCGTTCACGCGTGACGTGATGACCAAGGGAAATACAGATTCTATGTATGTGATTGTTGGGCGTTATTATTATTATTTATATTATAGATTACTACGTAGGTATTATAAGACCGTACTTTAAAGAATTTTTCAAAAGTTTATAGTATATAAACTTTACGAATATGGCGATTAATTTAACGTTGTTTGGTAAACTTTATTTCATTATCATCATCAGCTTCTATAGTTCACTGTTCGATATAAGTCTTTCCCAAGGCATGCTACTGAGCCTGGTCTTCAGCTTTATTCTTCCAGCTATTGCACCTGGCGTATATCATCTATACACCAGCTATTGCACCTGGCCTATATCATCTGTACGCCAGCTATTTCACCTGGCGTATATCATCTATACGCCAGCTATTGCACCTGGCGTATATCATCTATACGCCAGCTATTTCACCTGGCGTATATCATCTATACGCCAGATATTGCACCTGGCGTATATCATCTATACGTCAGCTATTGCACCTGGCCTATATCATCTGTACGCCAGCTATTGCACCTGGCGTATATCATCTATACGCCAGCTATTGCACCTGGCGTATATCATCTATACGCCAGCTATTGCACCTGGCGTATATCATCTATACGCCAGCTATTGCACCTAGCGTATATCATTTATACGTCAGCTATTGCACCTGGCGTATATCATCTATACGCCAGCTATTGCACCTGGCGTATATCATCTATACGCCAGCTATTGCACCTGGGGTATATCATCTATACGCCAGCTATTTCACCTGGCGTATATCATCTATACGCCAGGTGCAATAGCTGGCAGGAGCTGGAAGAATAAAGCTGAAGACCAGGCTCAGTAGCGTGCTTTGGGAAAGACTTATATCCAACAGTGAAGTATAGACTGCGGCAAGATGGAGTGATGACTCCATCTTGCCGCAGGGCATCCTACACTACGTCTGCCGATTCCGTAGTCTTAAGTGGTAAACTTTGTTTAGTAAACATTGTTTGGTAAACTTTTATTGCTAAACTTTATTTGATAAACTTTAGTCGGTAAACTTTATTTGGTAATATTTGTTTTTAAACATTATTTGGTAAACTTTATTTGGTAATATTTGTTTAATAAGCATACTAAGAACCCTAAATTTGTATGACAAGCCCTTCGGTTTGTGATCCAAATTTCGTCAGATATTGCAATGTCAGCTTATCTATTATTAAACTATAAAAAGGCAAATAAAACTGCTCCCTGTCAACATACAATTTAACTTCTTACTTCTATTTAACCCACGACCAAATAGAAGTGTGCTGTAATTTTATTGTGTGTAACTGCATGTATGTTTCTGTCTGTAGCATCTTAACTCCAAAACACTTGTAATTTTAAACACAATGGTGTGACTATGAAATCAATTTTAAACAAATAATTTTCTTGATAATTATAGTGACAGCATCTGTGGTGTGGTGGTTGTGCAGGTCGGCTCATAGCCCGGTGGCGGCGGGTTCGATTCCCGCGACGGGACAAGTATTTGTGCACAGAAATAAAAGCGCTTGTTCTGAGTCTGAGTGTGGTGGGACCATGGTTTTCATTGTTCCTGGGTCTCTAGACACAATGAATCCTAGTTAGTGCCAGGATCTATGTATGTGATTGTCGAGCGTTATTATTATTATTATTTGTATTATATTAGCCTGTCCCAAATTCTTTACCACACTCTAAATGTATTTGCTGTATATCTTAATTCAGCCGTAGATAGGTACATAAAACTTCATTACGATCTACACAAGCAATGATCTTCATACATTGATGTATGAAAATCAGAAATCTATTCAAAGGAAACAAGGAAAATAAGTCTGTCCCTTTGCTGTATGTAAAATGAATCCTTCTATCATGGTCGCAGTACACGTGAGTGATCCATCATCAATCAGTTGGTCAAGTGCATGTAAGTGGAACGAGAACACCTGGAGTGCCATTAAGATAACCCTGATAGATGGAACAGTGGAACGTCGTATTAGTTTAGGTTTTATTAATCAGGCAAAGTGCAATTAGGAGTTTTGGCGAGAAAACGAGATAGATCTTTTCGCCGCATCGTATTATATTCCAAAACTTGTGTTATATTCAGTGTTAGTGCATAAAATTGGTGGCGTTTTATTCGTTATGTGCTGGACTACAGACATGCGTGTGGGAAAGTGGTATAATGATGGTGACACGTTTCTTTTCGTGTTGTTTCCAAAACTCTATAGAAGATTCTGTTATAGTTACCACCACTTTATTAGTAATATGACTTAGACTAGACTATGACTTGACTTGATGACCTGACTTGACAATATCATTAACTTGAAAATTATCAATTACTCGACACTGGCTAAATACACAAAAACGTGGAGCCAAAACACCAAAAAAAGTGCTATTATTCATCGAGTCACTGAATATTACCGTTGAAAAATGACGATATGGCTCTTACGTCTTGATATTCAAACGCCGTAATTACTAAACAGACTTAAACTAAATATTTTACTAGGTGGTAGGACTTTTCTGCAAAGTTCGTCTAGGTAGGTACCACCGCTTTGCCAGTTATTCTGCCGCCAAGCAGTAGTGTGCAAGCGCTACTGTGTTCCAGTTTGAAGGGCACTGCAGCTAGTGAAATTACTGGGCAATTGAGACTTTATGATCTGATCTCACAGTCGAGCAATCTTATTAGCAAGCTGTGCTGATGTCTCAGGATGATCAGGCGAGCGACTAGCTCATCAAGTCTGTAACTTAAAAAAAAATGTGATTTACATAAAATATTGTAGGTCATCAGTAGTTTTAGGGTTAAACTTTTAAGGCCTGCATATTTTCAAAAAGTAATATCTACACGTATACATTTGGGATAACACAATTCGTTTAACCTACTCGTGTTGGTACCATAAATATATCTTTGGAAATGAAGGTAGATAAGAATTCCTATACCAACTTTTAGGCACAACGAATTCAACATTGCAATTCAACATACCATTTTAACTGGCACATCGAGCTCAGCATTGCAATTCACTGGGGCAATGCTGCCAGCATGTTGGACATGCTACTTAATAGGTGCTGTTTTAAATTTTCAAATGTTTCTTCTAGTTATTAGATAGTCTAGCTGGTTGTATTTAGTGGTAATTGGTACAATTTTGGTAATTCTTTTAGAGAAAACAAGAGAGAACAAATTAAATAGGTTAATTTTTAAATACAATACGAAAGCGAACTATTCTGCATATAAATACACTGCAAATAACTTAGCAAGCTAATATAAAATATTGAATTTATCCAGCGATATCTAAAGATTGATTTAGCAATCAAACGTTGCTCTATATTTAATGAAAGTAATAATTCTGGCTGGCTAATATTGAAGTCATTTGAAATTTAAGCAAGACAGTAATAAATGTAAGAAATTAAAGGTAATATAAATTATTATATTATTTTTGGATTGCAGACATCAAACGTTATAATTAATTTAATTTAATGCACGTATTCTTCCTAAAAATAGTATTTACTAATTTGAATACAAATCACATCACACTAATATTATAAATGTGAAAGTTTGTATGTGTGAATGTGTGTTTGTGTGTATGTGTGTATGTTTGTTAATCCTTTAAACTTCTTTTCTTTTTTCTTAAACTTCCTTTTAACTTCAATCGGCTAAATGGATTTGGATGGAATTCGGTACCAAGATAGCTTACACACTAGATTAACATAATTATAGGCTACATTTTATCTCGGAAATGTATATTTTCTTCTTTTATCTCTCCAATAATTCTTTCCATCCAAAGATTGACTGTAAGAGATCGCATTTAGCGATAAGTCCGCACATACATATACTAACTCTTATATTCAATTTCAACAAAATCGTAATCTCCATCGCTCTAAGAAGTACAAAATGATCAAAACATCTAAAACAACTTCATATTCACCAAACGTGAGACGGTCAAAACTTAAAAACTATTACTAATTATTTATTTTAAAGGAAAAATGCCAAGAGGCCGTTGCCCAAAGAGTTAACCATGGTCTTATCTTACGGAAGCGCATCAATAAGGAAAACTTCCACGTGTATAGATAAGCGATGAAAGGCTGCGTCAAGGTTAACATTGCTTATCTATGGATTACGGATAAAGGCGTTAAAATTATGTGGTCGATTTTAATGAATGGGTTATGATTGTAGAACGTGAGTGCTTGTAAAAGTGGTAAAAATAGCCTATTTGCAATAAGAATAAGAATAAGTTTATTTGGCAACAAATGTCATTTACAAAAAGGTTATTCATGTAATTTGGACGATTTAACAGTTTTACTCAGGTATGTATGTATACTTATACTTAAACATAAGAACTGTATTATAAATATTTTTAACAATGTCATCTATAAAGTTATTAATAAATGATTTTTTTTTCCCCAATGCAACTTATCACTGTCGCGTTGTTGCGAGCCAAGCTAGGAAAAATTTGTGTTATGGCCTGCAACGTTTAAATAAATCTTTTGACTTTGAGTTTGAGTCATGAGTTATTTTCAATATGTAAATTGGATATAGAATGAGCTGTGTACTTACAAGCAAATTGCCTTTATTTTAAACTAAATACTACAATGATAAAATAACTAATACTAAACACTACCTACTACAAAAAAAAACATTTGGACTATTATAATATACTATATTAATATACTATATATAGGCCACGATGCATAGATCCTATAGACAGTCCAAATGCTCCAGTCCACTACCAGTAGGTAGGGTACCTAACATGCTAGCAGCATTGCCCCGTTGAATTGCAATGCTGATTAGTTGTGCCAAGTGAGTGTCAGCATTTTGGTCACGGTCAAAAAAAGTTCTTTTATAGACAAAAACTTTTTTTTTTCATAGACATAGTATGTATGTAAGTATGTATGTATGTAAGTAAGTAGCAAGTATGTTTATGAATATAAAAAAGTTAAGGTATGTATGTATATTTTTGTAGGTATTTTTTTGTAAAAAATAAATTGAATTTTTATTGATTGTATTAGTATTGGCACACCATTTGTAAAGTTGCTTTCTAATACTTGTTATCACCATACATATTATATGTAAAACAACATTTTTATATATAAATATGTCTGTACCTCTTAAGCTATAATTGAACTTTACTCACGTTTATACATGATTTACGTTAAGTTAAAGACTAAAAAAACTTACAATCAAACAGCATTAAAAAACTTAAAACTCTTCCTAAAACCAGAATCAAGTTAACTAAATATCAGTACGTATTTTTAATCACCACTATTTCCTTATAAACTCTCCGAAAATTCAAGGATAAATCAATTTTATAATACCTAGTAAAGAAGGAAACATCATCCAAAAATAGGAATGTAAATTAGAGGCCGTTAACCAAACCGGTATTACGGAAGTGCATTACAGAAAAGTTCCATGTAGATATACGGTAAAGGCCACCGCGTCAAGGCAGTATATTGCCAGTCTACCCGCACCCGCATACGCGACGAGATTTTCAACAGCTAGCTTGGTGAAGCGAGTTGTGGAAGAAAAACTGTTTTTTTAATATACGGGTCTTTGAGGACTGCCGACAGAAGTGAAAACTAAGTTGTATATACATGGAAAGCGTTCGGTGACAATGATACGAGTTTCACGCCAACAATATTATAAAGGCGAAAGTTTGTGTGTATGTATGTATGTTTGTTACTCCTTCATGCCCAAACGGCTGAATAGATTTGGATAAAATTCGGTACCAAGATAGCTTATACACTAAATTAATATATAGGCTACATTTTGTCCCTGAAAAGTGAAATTTTCCCGTGGGATGAGTAAATAATTAAAATACTTATTATCCGCGAGTGAAGCCGCGAGGTGCAACTATTATTAATCATATTACAAAAATATTTAATAAATTATTTAATATTATTATTTATGATACTTATGTGGGTAAAAATACATCAAATTTTGATTGTCACACCATCAATGCGTCAGTGAATAAAAAAAAAAAACAAAACAAAAATAATAAACGCATTTATTCATAAAGCGAAACAAATGCATTTCCAAAATTAGGATAAAACAAATAACGATCAAGGAAATTGAACCTTCACCTACATCAGAACAACGGTCAATATAATACTTGACAAAATCATAAAATTTAAAAATTCTGCTGGCCGACGCTTTTGGCAATATATTAAAACCCTGTATGGTAGCCAGATATTATGTTATAAAGTATGAGTTTGCTTATTATAAAGGAATAATTATGTGCATTTTAATTTGCTTTGTGTTTGTCGCTTCCTTATTTTCTAATGACTTACATTTAATATTCTGATAATTATCATATTCTAAGGATTTTTTTTCAACTAAGCTATAAAGCCATTTATTTCATGATAACAGCTTTGTGTAATAGATTTTATGTGACGTTTTGACGCTCTAGTGCTTGTATTCGCCAATATCTCTAGCGATACTATGTTTTTTTTTTATGTTTTGGCTCCAGACTATTGTGTATTTAGCCAGTGTCAAGTAATTAATAATTTATCAAGTTAATGATATTTCACGCAAATATGTGTCAAGTCACAGTCGAAGTCATAGTCTAGTCAAAGTCATACTCCTAGTAAAGTGGTGGCAACTTTACTTGAAGCTTCTATGGAGTTATGGAAACAACACGAAAAGAAACGTTTCACCATCATTATACCGTTTTTCCATACTCACGCCTGTAATCTAGCACTTAACGAATAGAATGCCACCAATTTTATGCACTAACACTGAAAATAACACAAGTTTTGGAAAATAATACAATGCGGTGACGCAATCTTTTTCGCATTCCCGCCAAAACTCCAACTGTTTTATAAATCAAATAAACATTGAAATGAATGAATGTGTGATGTTATTGCAAAGTAATAAAAAAAAAATCTATCTGACAAATCTGTTGTCTGTGGCGGGAGCTGCACCGACGCTGAACATAAGCGACGTTCGGAGTTTTGGCGGGAAAACGAAAAAGATCGCGTCACCGCATTGTATTATTTTCCAAAACTTGTGTTATTTTCAGTGTTAGTGCATAAAATTGGTGGCATTTTATTCGTTAAGTGTTGGATTACAGGCATGAGTGTGGGAAAGTGGTATAATGATGGTGAAACGTTTCTTTTCGTGTGGTTTCCAAAACTCCACAGAAGCTAGAAAAATGTAAATAAAAAACGACTGTGCTTTAGACCACACGACTGAAGTAAAACTTTTTTAATTCTATTAATTGGCCGGTATACTTTTTTTTATTTGTTTAATGTTAATGTCGCCATCTTGACAATCGTAAATTGTCATTTTACCGGACATACCAACATAATAATGCAAACTTTTAACTTTGTTATGTTGATAATGGAGATCTACGTTAACCAACAACTTTCTACTTTCGTTCGCCTCGCCAGCTAAGAACTCTCCAAGTCAAGCGTGCGTAAAGAAGAAGACTTTAAAAACAAAAATTTTGGCTACGAACATAATTTGTTAAACAAAATGCAAAATCATGCAACAGCTGGAGACTTTGATGTGTCAGAAATTAATGAACTAAATTAATAAACATCAATAAAATGAATGATAATCCTTCCAAATAAGCAAAACTGCATTATGACGATATAAAGTGATTGTACTGTGTATTTATTATGTTCACAAGGAATAAAACTCGTTATGTAATAAAATGCGGTTCCAATGCCACGCGCGGGTTGAATTCGTGATGACTTATGCACTTTGACAAAGTTACATTTGCGGTCGTGGCGCCATTGACGTTGTTTTTGAAATAAAACTTCTTTACGCACGCTTGACTTGAGGAGTAAGCTGGCGAATGCGTAACGAGGCGAATGGAAGTTGAAAGTGGTTGGTTCACGTCAATCTCCCTTGTCAACATAACAAAATTAAAAATTACTTAAAATTTATATTATGCTGGTATGTCCGGTAAAATGACAATTTACAATTTTCTAGATGGCTACATTTTAAACAAAGCAAAAACAAAGTTATATCAGCTAATAGATGGAGCTAAAGAAGTTTTACTTCAGTCGTGTGGTATAAAGCACACTCGATTTTTATACTACATTCTAAAAGGACGAACTGTTAACTGCAGACAAAATAGCTTTATACTATATTAATTTAATCAAGAGCACATTTTGTTCATACATTTTCTTAATAGATTATTATAAAGGAGATATATGTCTTTATTCTTTATGCTACAACACTGCTATGAAGTATCAAAACATTTGGACTGAATGCTTTAAATATTCAATAGTCAGAGTCTGTATGTATAGCCCGCACTGACTACATTACATAAATACATATTTTATCTAATTTTAATTAAATCTCGATGTACGAGTCTCTGCCTAAAATACATAATTGTTCTTATGTGACACAATGTTTGCTAGAAGAAAGTGTTGCAAGTGGAGGCAAGTGTTGCCTTGTTATATCTGACCGAACTAGTTTTAGTTTTTTTCTTACGTATTTTTAACAAATCATGTTTACTCTATTTTTAACCATGTGCATTTATAATTAATAGCAGTTTAAGTTTTTAAAGGTTTTGGCAAATTTATTCTTCTTCTTTTTCTTCGATTAATGGCTTTCTTCTAATGTCAAGTAAGGATTTTTTGTACGGTTATGTCATGTCAAAGTCTTATTTCGTCAGTCAAATTGCTACGGTAAAATAGTGGATATTTTACTGAAGGCTCTAGAAAGCTTCGAAGAGGAAACGAAAAGGCATGGTTTTAAAACTTGGAACCATTTGCCAACACTCGTGCACGTTCACAAACACTTAACGTATAATAATCCACCCTTATCACACATTGAACTGAAAAATTACACGGGTTATGGAAAAAAATTACCATACACCATTTTACAGTGATATTTTGACTGCCAAAATAAGATTTTGACATGACATAACCGTTCAAAAATTCCTTACTTGACATTGGCAGAATTATCGCTAAAAAAACGATAGAAAGCCGTTAAACGAAGAGAAAAAGAAGAACAATGAAAAGCCAGGTTTTGGAGTTTTGGCGGGAACGCGAAAAAGATTGCATCACCACACTGTATTATTTTCCAAAACTTGTGTTATTTTCAGTGTTAGTGCATAAAATTGGTGATATTTTATTCGTTAAGTGCTGGATTACAGGCGTGAGTGTAGGAAAATGGTATAATGATGGTGAAATGTTTCATTTCGTGTTGTTTCCAAAACTCCATAGAAGCTTCAAGTAAAGTTGCCACCACTTTACTAGGAGTATGACTTTGACTAGACTATGACTTGACTTGATGACTTCGACTGTGACTTTACACATATTTGCGTGAAATATCATTAACTTGATACATTATCAATTACATGACACTGGTTAAATACACGGAAGTGTGGAGCCAAAACAATTTAAAAAAAAATAGCCGTTAAACAAAGAAAAAAAGAAGAACAATGAAAAGCCATGTGCACATTATTGCCAAACATCCATTTTTGTTAATACGATACTGGTGAAAATGTAAACCTTAAACAGTTTAGAACAAAGTTGCTTGTTTGAATGTTAACAGTTAAAAGGTTTTAGATCACTTACAATAATAGCTTTATATAATATGAAAAGTTTCACAACTTGTCCACCCGCAACATTAACTTTGTAAGCCCACGAATGTGTTACAATGTCAGGGGGAAGGACGGCCAATATGGGACAATGTCAGATGTGCATCGCACACCCACTGTGATTATACCTAACGTGCATATTTAAATGAATCAATGAATTGCATATATATACAACACACGTGCATATTATGCATACAGCCAAGTTTCTGTTCGTGTGTCCTGATAGATACTACTGGTACTGATACCTGGTGTGTTACTAGGTGGTAGGACTTTTCTGCAAAGGTAGGTACCACCGCTTTGCTAGTTATTCTGCCGCCAAGCAGTAGTGCGCAAGCACTACTTTGTTCCGGTTTGAAGGCATTGTAGTTAGTGAAATTACTGGGCAAATGAGAGTTTATGACCTGATCTCACAGGCTAGTAATCTTGTTACTAGATTGCGTTGATATCTCAGGATGACGTGTGCAGTGAAGTGTAGCGCGAAACGCTATACTTTAGAGTTCCGAGTACTGTAACTGATATGGGCAGCCGTGTCGCTTAGCATCAGGCGAACGGCTAGCTCGTCACGTCATCCCTTAAAAAAAAAACACTTATTGCTCACAAAGATTTTTTTCCAGACCTTCAATGAAGTATCAAAAAAGCATTATGACGTAAATAAAGATAAATTATTCAAATTAAATGTAAGACAATATAGTGCTCTTTATTGGTACCAAGATGATCAAATACAAAGCAGGAAATCTTATATGTAAGTTACAATAGCGGTTTTATCGCTAAAAAGCGATCTCTTCCAGACATACACCAACACCAATACGTGTATGCAGGGCATTGCCATCAATGATCAGAAAAAAAAAAAAAAAAAAAAAATTTGATTTTCCAATAGAAATAACAACTTTTTTTTTTTTTTTTTCATTTCATTTTATTTTATTTTATTTAAATCAGATGTGAAAGTTATGTAACGTTTCCGTTACAGAATAACAACTTGTTTTCGTATAAAACAGGCTTGATTTAATGTCTAACCCTAGTGCTTTTAAACTAACACAAAAAATCTATCAATAAAACAAAAAGGAAGCAATCGTCGAATATTCTAAGAAAAATTACCATTTTAAAAAGATGCGACGTTTTTTGTCCATTGACGCATTTTATTCTGTGCAGGCTTTAAAAATAGACATATATTTCCGTTTTCGGTTGTATATTAAAATATTATTTTCATCTTTTACGTTATCAAGACTTTCACTCGCCAGAAAACTCCCCCACACAGCTGTATGGAGGAGTTTTCTGGCGCAGCTGAAAGGTCCATTCATTGGCATTGTCTTTAAGATAACTGTGTCGAAAGCAAATGAATGAATCTTTCAGGTAGCTCTAAAGTTTTCTCATGTACAAAGCTACAAGTAAACTGGCCCCGGCTACCTATGACTATGTAGCAACAGCAATTGACAGGCAGTCGTTTTAAGGTAAGCCAGCTGAGTTATACTTAACTAGCATATGCTTCACACGCGTGGCTTATAGGAAAGGAAGAAAAAAAATTCTATAGAAAATTCAACCACCCATTTCACCCTCTTAGAAATAGAATTACAAAATACCTTTTCTTAGTGGATACCTACACTTTACAAAGAACACACCCTCCAAATTTCATGTCTCTAGGACCAGCGGTTTAGGCCGTGCGTTGATATATAAGTCAGTCAGTCAGTCAGGACTTTGAATTGTATATGTATAGATGGCATTGCATATTACAAGAGTCGTAAATACTACTTTTGTAGTTGCGACCGATGACCGATCAAAGTGACGACTACAGTGATTTAGTCGAGCTTTGTTTTACTAAAATACTAAGTACTCTATTAAAGCTATGTAACTTTAACGCAAATAAGATAAAACAATAAAGTATTCAGTGCATTTAAATTTATTTATTCAGAAACACAATCAGATAAACATGAAGACACGGTGGTTTCAAAATGTTTTTTATTCGGCATAATATATTTCTGTTTCCCATAGAATCCAAATTGCAGCTTTTTGGAACAGGTCGATTTTCGCCGTTCTTGCTCCGCGCGGTTGACAACAAAGTCTTCCCGCTATTTGAAATTTTAATTCATTTTATGTCAGATTTGAGCGTTCCTAAAACGGTAGGAGATCCATCAATGTTGCTCGCAAACAATTTTACAGTTGCAACCACTTAAAACAAAAGAATCTCTGTTACAAATGTCGTAAATGACACTTTCATGTGTAGTTTATTTTTGGTGACGGTAAAGTTAAGTTTGTCATTCTTATGTCTTGGATTCGATGAACTGATGTAAAGTGGCCTTTTTCTTTAGACCTGAACAAAGAACTTTATTGACAGGTGAATCCTGTATAATATTAACTGCAACATTTCGTATTCTTTTGCGTTCGCCGGGTTATAGCGGTAATACTACCGTATAGATGATAGAATATTTCGGGAGAATACATTATTCACATAATTCATTTATATTATGTTCCTTAACTACAAAACTAATCTATTGTTTATTTATACTTACTCCTCTAATGAATATCGCTCGGGCAAGGCATAGGAGGAGTTAGAAAATTTTATTATATAAAAACTATCTTGAGTATGATACATTTTGGAAATTTAATATCGCCAAAACTCACGTCAATTTAAAGTCAAAATTACGGATGGGTCGGAGTGATTTCGACGTAAGTTTAGCCGTTATTAATTTTCCAAAAAGTGTAAGAGACGTTCCTAAACCCTCAGGGTGCAAGTTTTACTTGCTTTTAATAGTACTCTTATTTTTTCGGTACCTGGTTTATCATTATAAGTATTCTGTATACCTAGTGCACACTCGCTAAAACTCGGCTAAGACCTTTGCTCGAGAACTGGGTTATGCTGAAAACCAGCCCTGCGTAGAACATTTCTACGCAGCACAGTGCTGAGCATACTCCTGTTGCCAATTAATTATATTATGTTAGCTGTAATATTATTTGTGCGTACCCAGTTTGTTTTACTTTTATTTGGCAATATACAATTTTTTTTTTTTATATTTTAGTTATTGATTGATATTAACCTTTTCGAATCGCATCCGGTCGTTTGGGCACACCTTGCAGTGCTTAGCACCGCTGCCAGTGCGGCAGTGCCATCGATCGACTTGGTCACCACGTTCCTATACTAGAAATGCTGAGAGGATTTCGTGCTACGTTCCGTTCCGTATTATCCGTCGGACTTTTGTCAGAACCAACTGGCCTCTTACGTGACAATGATGAAATACCTGACAGAATTACCTTGATTCTATAGGGGATGGGATCTTTGAATCGGGATACAACCTGTGTACACATAAATGAAAACATGAAAGAAAATTTATTGACATAAAAATATTTGAAACAATCATAAAGGGGCGGAGCACCCGTTTCCCGTACTAGCCTCAAGACCCGTGACACAGGAACCAGGACTCTTCCGTCGGAGTCATATATCATACACATACAGTGACCTAATTACGATAAACAGTATAGCGTTTCAAATTTAGCAAAACAATGGTGTCGATTCTGTGTCGCATTCTCTAAAACTAAAGTAAACTCAAAGTATGGCGGTACTCTTCTGATAAAGGAGAAATGAAAAAGACGGAAATATGATAATTTCGTTTAGCTTTAGAGAACGCAACACAGAATCGATACCAATATAGTGACACTCATAATATCTACTCATGTAAGGAAGGCAACGGATCGGCAGTGTCCCTGGTGCTGCAGGTATCTTCGGTGACTGCTTAGGTACTACCAGGCGGGCCGTCAGCCTGTTTATAAAAAAACATGCGAGGATTTGAATAGTTAGTGTAAACTATCTAATAACTAATAACTTGAGCTGACACGCGACCAAAAGGCTGGCACATACCTCGGCCAACAAATTAGCCGAGCTATTCAACGAGGAAATGTTGCCAGCTTTTTGGGAACGCTTCCTGCAGAAGGTGATCTAAATTCTGTGTTTTATTTATGACCCCTTTTTTACCTACAATATTACTTTTTCTTAAATTATTATTTATTTTAAGTTATTATGTATAGTTTAGTTTTTTTTTTCTTTTTCCTAAAGGTAACCTTTTTTGTTGTATAGATTAAATAAATTTAATTAAAATATTACGAAAAAAAAAACTGGTCACTTTAGTTTCAGTTCATTTTAGTTCGTGCTAGTTTCCATACGGTAAAAATTGTGAACTAATATGAAAGCTTATAGATAAGGTAATGTTAAACCATGATCACAGGTGGCGTTACGTGAATGTAAGTCTTATTTCATGCAAATGTATTAAATAGTGGCCAATAACTAATAGCGGCCAGTTACAGCAAGTTATACCCTATTTTGTGTTTTGATGCTCTTTGTCAACTTTGAAACAGGCAAAGATAAAATAAGAGAAATACTGGGTAGCTATTCCACTGTTACAGAGACTTCATAGTGTAGGGGTTTTTTTTATCATTTAGTAATGCATGAGATTATAACTGTAGTGGGTTTGAGAGCCGTAGGCCTTATGGTCTGTCTTTGAAATAAGATTTTTTTGCGTTTTCAATCTCCATGGCTCCGCCATTTTGATTTCCAAAAACTGAATCCTTACTATCACATTCACCTTTATAATATTATTTTGTGTGTTTGTGTGTATGTGTGTATGTTTGTTACTCCTTCACGCTCATTCGGCTGAATGGATTTAGATGAAATTCGATACGAAGATAGCTTATACACTGGATTAACATATATTTTATCCCGGAAAAATAAAATGTTCCCGTGGGATGAGCATATAATTAAAATACTTTTTATCCGCGGGTAAAACTTACTTCTCATACTAATGGCACCTTGCTCTCACAATATTGTATATGTATATCACTAAACCTTTAATGCATTCGACCTTAATTTAAAGTCCCACTGTAATTATTACAAATTATTTATTAACGAGTGCACATTTATTTTAATCATGTAAATGAGATATGTAATGTAATTTTAAGAGAATAATAACATGACAGATATCTCTAATGCGGGCCAAACTGAAGCATCCAAAGTACACTAGACTATGATTACTATTTTTGCTATTATATTGTTTTAAATATAATCGCAGTACTAATTTCCCTGCTGCCAATGGTTTAGAATAAATTTAAACAATCAAGAGCATTTTAATTGTTAATATTTTTATTGTATATTTTGTGCAAAATAATCTTATCATTAGCTGAACCAAATGTTAAGAAAATACAAAGATTAAAAAATACACACACAAACACACGCACGCACACACAGGGATTAATGCAAAATACTGTCAAAGTTTTACATTTGTTGACTTATAAAGAAAATAGTGTGATTTGTCAGTTTGTGGATATGGACATCCCTGTACCAGCTATATAGCATCAAACATTTGTGTGATGAACATAGGTGTTTGTTCTGTGTCTGGGTGTCATATTGTATTCTATGTATGTATTTACAAACAAAAATGTATCTAAGTATTGTATCAGTTATCTGGTTCCCATAGCACAAGCTTGGCTTAGTTTGGGGCTAGATGGCGTTGTGTGAGATGTCCACACATATTATTATTATTATTATTATAGCTTTCCATAGGGTCGACTCTTTCAGTGGACGTAGTCTTCTCGATCCTCTTATCCCGGCAACGGCCCAAGCCGAGGCTCGCGCCCCAGTGGTGCCCTTGAGCGAGTTGCCTCCTACTTTTGACGGCTGGACGCCAAGGTAACACTGTAAAGGTCGGTAGATTCGAACAGCATTAGCCTTAGCATATTTTATAACGATAATATTTTTTTGTAATCAAAACTTCATCGGGCATATTTTAATATCGGTGATTGGAACGCAAGTTGTCAACTAGTGACTGATGATTCCTATTTGACCACCCAGAACTTAGTTAAGTGAATGTTTAAGAGGTTTTTATATTATGCAAGTTAACGTAATTACGTAAATGACAGCCTCTGTGGTGTGGTGGTTGAGCAGGTCGGCTCATAACCCGGGGGCGGCGGATTCGACTCCCGTAGCAGGACAAGTATTTGTGCGCAGAAAAAAAGAGCAAATACTTATTCTGAATCTGGGTGTTGTGGGACCATGGACCTCGTAGTTCCTGAGTCCCTAGATACAAGGAATACTAGTTAGGGTCCAGGACGTATGTATGTGATCGTTGGGCGTTATTATTATTATTATTATTTACACCGCATAGAATCAGATGTAATGTAACTTAAAATTCTATTACAGGCTCTTGACTATGTGCTTGACAAGTATTATAGAAATTCGTTCTGCCGTTGCAGGTTTTTTTGAAGTAAAGCTTCTTTTCGCGCGCTTGACTTGGGGTAAGCTGGTGAATGCGTGACGAGAGCGTTACGGAAATTGATCGGGCGAGGCGAACGGAAGTTGAGAGGATGATATAAGTTAATGAAGACGGAAAGAGAGAAAGAGAGAGTTAGATTTCGTATAGAAGTTTTACTTCAGTCGCGTTGTCACGTACTCGTTTTTTTCTCATTCTCATCAAACATCTATATACTAATCAATTATTTTAATGCTACCCCAAAACTGCTTTTATTTACAAATTTAGAAATTTTTTTATTTAAAAATTTAAAAATTTTTTTTGTTTGAAGATTTTTTTTATACTTTCGGATTGTTCCCCTTAGAATATGTGTAAGGTGTGTAGCAGCGTATTGTGTTAGTGAGTATTAAATAAATATGTCAAGTATGTAGTATGTATGTAGTAGTGGTCGTAATGGCAAAAACTGTAGTGTTTCTTTTTGAATGATTTAGGCATACTGACATCTCGTTTTCTTTCCGTCATTATTTTTAAGGACCACTCTTATACCTAGGAAAATAAGAGTGATTTCTCTTTGAGAGAATTAGATCAGTAACCATGTATAACATTAATTATTTTGCGATCGTCCACGTTCCATTTGGCTCATCATCAATAGCTGTGGTTTTATTAATTTATTATATCAATTTGGTATTTAGGTTAGTTAAATAGAAACTGTTTTAGTTGCTGTTAGTTCTCAATGATTTTTAGTATTTATATTATTTGTTGATTTGATTTTTATATTTGAAAGCCTTTGTTTAGTGTGGGTTTTCCACGACAGGACAAGAATTTGTGCACAGAAAAAAACGCCCAAGTATCTGTTCTGTGTTTGGGTGTTGTGGGACCATGGTCCTCGTAGTTCCTGGGTCCCTAGATACAGGGAATCCTAGTTATGGTCCAGGATCTATGTACGTGATCGTTGGGCGTTATTTATTTATTTTATTTATGGTTTATAGTAGTATCGCCTGCTTAAGCCATCTATACATATAAAACAAAGTGGTGGTAATTACACCACTTTTATAAATCAAGAACGGCTGGACCAATTTTTATGATTTTTGTGTTTTTAGATTTATCTTCGTCCGGAATAGGATAATGTAAATTAATATAACTCAAAGGTGACTGACTGACTGACATAGTGATCTATCAACGCACAGCCCAAACCACTGGACGGATCGGGCTGAAATTTGGCATGCAGGTAGATGTTATGAGGTAGACATCAGTTAAGAAAGGATTTTTCGAAATTCTACCCTTAAGAGGGTAAAATGGGTGGTTGAGCTATTTTTCCATAGGCCACGCCGCCGCGGGCGAAGCTGCGGGCAGAAGCTCGTACGTTCATCGACTGTTTTGCAGACTCATTGTATATCTCACTATCACATCACACTAATATTATAAAGGCGAAAGTTTGTATGTGTGTATGTTTGTTACTGTTTCACGCTCAAACGGCTGAATGGGTTTGGATGAAATTCGGTACCAAGATAGCTTATACATTGGATTATCATATAAGCTACATTTTATCCCAGAAAAATGAAATTTTCCTGTGGGATGAGCAAATAATTAAAATACTTTTTATCCGCGGGTGAAACCGCGGGGCGCAACTAGTATATCATATATATGCACATTCATTGACTGTTATGCAGAAATAAATTTGCCGGGTCGGCTAGTTAAATATATAATTTACCAGATTCATTTTTAATGTGATGTAACTTAACCAAGTTTGTTAGGGCGATAACATTTTTGTAAGTTAATAACAAGTGAAGATTAAATTTGGGCACAAGATCACTTGTCACGGTAGCTGTTCCGGAACAGAATGACGTGGGTTCAAATCCCGTTCATGATTCAAAATTTTCCTTTACATCCAGATCATAATTTACTGTTAGTTATAATGCATGGACTGGCATGATAGCTCAGTTGGCAGTAGCTCTGCCATCTGAACTATAAATTAAATGAAATGAATTATTATATTGGTGGGTTCAATTCCAAACATTTTTGTGATGTACATAGGTATTTTTTCTGTGTTTGGGTGTTATATTATAGATAATAAATAATATTTGTGGACGTTTCACACAGCGCCATCTAGCCCCAAACTAAACAAAGCAAATAAATAATAATAACGCCCAATCATCACATACATACATGGACCCTAACTAGGATTCCCTGTGTCTAGGGACCCCGGAACTACGAAGACAATAATCTCACAACACCCAGACTCAGAACACGTATTTGCGCTTTTTTTTCTGTGGCACAAATATTTGTCCTGCCGCGAGAATCGAACACGCTGCCTCCGAGTTACGAGCCGACCTGATCAACCACCACACCATAGAGTATGTGTGTATATATTTTATTTTATGTATGTATTTACAAACAAAAAATAATTATCTAAGTATTCTATCAGTTATCTGGGTGCTATGGTACAAGATTTGCTTAGTTTGGGGCTATATGGCGCCGTGTGAAATATTCTCAAATCAATTTTTTTACTAACACTTTCACCGAGACTTTAACAAATGGAGACTGAATTCTAATGTACTTTTAAGTAACCTTAAAAACTTTGCATTAGAAACATACAACATATAAATAACTAAACTAAACTAGACCTAAAAAACTAAATTATACCTAAGAACTTAAAATAAATAAAAATTTAAAATAACCCGTTGGTAGAGGGGAAAGTTCCCAGAATGCTGGCAGCATTACCACGTTGAATGGCAATGCTTAGTCTTTGGGCTAAATAAAGACCAGCATTTTGGTCACGTGTTGCCAGGATCAGTCGTTCCTAAGGTCTTTGTAATTTATTCTGCCGCCAAGCAGTAGTGCGCAAGCATTGCTGTGTTTCGGTTTGAAGGGCACTGTAGCTAGTGAAATTACTGGGCAAATGAGACTTTATTACCTGATCTCACAGTCTAGTAATCTTACTTTCTATCATTATCAGGATGACGGGCGCGGTGCAGTGTCACGTGAAACTCCCTACTTTATAGAGTGACACTCCAACTGATATAGGCAGCCGTGTCGCTTAACATCAGGCGAATGGCTAGCTCGTCACGTCATTTCTTAACTTAAAAATAGTTGTTAAATTTTAAGTGATATCTTCATTTATTCAAATTCCATATTTTGGTAAGGATTATAAAATAAACTGTAAACTCAAAATATAATAACGCAACCCTAAATTGCATTCAAATGAATTCCGCATAAATTATCAACACATTGCATCATAACAGACGACTCCACCTGCTCCTAGATTCACGCTACAGATTAGATAATACTTACAATGTGCCCGTGCCTGCACGCTAGGTTAAGTTTAGTTTAGTCTTTCTAGACTAAAACTAGAGCACTCACGCAAAGGATAACTTAAATGGCGTCTTGCGCGTCTCATACGCTCGTAAAGTTTAATGACATTCGATTGGGTAGCCGTTGCAAACGCAGCCGCAATTTTTGTTCACTCGATCGTTAGAACGCTTAAGGTGCGGTTTCGCTGATGCGTTTTGGACGACGCTGAGAAAAAATGTTTTGGTATGAACATGAATTACTAGCTATTTATTTGATATAAAACAAGCTTTGCATATTTATGTCAGTTTTTTTTTTTCTTTTTTTATGTTACTAAATGACGTGACGAGCTAGTCGCTTGCCTGATGATAAGCAACACGACTGCCCATATCACTTGCAGTTACACTTGAAACTCTAAAGTAGAGTTTCGCGTAATACTACACTGCGCACGCCATTCTGAGACATCAGCGCAGTCTATAATAGCAATAACATTACTAGACTGTGAGATTAGGTCAATTCTGTTTGCCCAGTAATTTCACTAGCTACCGTGCCCTTAAGCTGGAACACAGCAGTGCTTGCGCACTACTGCTTGGCGGCAGAATAACTGGCAAAGCGGTGGTACCTACCTAGACGAACTTTGCAGTAAAGTCCTACCACCTAGTATTTATGTAAGTCAAAGGTAAAGTTAAAAGTAAATTCAAACGATTTATTGCAAAGAGGCTATTTTTAGCACTTTTAAAATCAAAATTATATTAGGTTACCCACTTAAAATGAAGTTTATTGTATTACAAAGTTGTTTTGCTTAGTGTAATAATATTCATCAGAAATAGTAATATATTGCTAAAGCTCTTTACGAGTTTCTACATAGCAGAACCTACCATAGTATAGTGTGCTTCATTTAAATATGCATTAAGTACAAATATATTGTGTTTCGTAAGTAGTATTTACAATAGTGTAATTTAATAATAATAAATGCCCAACGATCACCTACATAGATCCTGGACCCTAACAAGGATTTCCTGTGTATAGGGACCCAGGAACTAGAGGACCATGACACCCAGACTCAGAACAAGGCTTTTTTTTTCTATGCACAAATACTTGTCTTGTCGCAGAAATCTAACCCACCGCCTCCAGGCTATGAGCCGGCCTGCACAACACTACACCATAGAGGCTGTCAATGGGATTTTATAATAAGTTTATTTCGGCTCATATATAAAACAAAAACAATGTTTGTAATAGCCTGTCGCATTCGCAGCAATGAAACATCACCTTTACAAAATTGTCCTGTAATTATTTTAAACGTTTTATCTTAATATTTGAAGCGAAACGGTGGATGCATAATTTTTAAATACAAAATTAAATAATAACTTCTTTTGCTAAACGGGCAGGCTTTACGGTGATTTGTCTAATGAGATATGTTTTAGATTACATGACCTACTGAAATAAACTTATTTTCATTACGGCAATATTTTTTAAGTTGACTTTTCGTTTTTGTGAACGTTTAATCTATTCACATATTGAGCTACTAAGAATTAAATTCTAATAAATTTTATAAACTCATCTAAATATTCTGTAGTTTCCAAAAAAATTCACTATTTTGTTGGTCCAATCGGGCCGCAATCCGACCAGCATGTTATACAATATTCTCTGTTGTAGTAACAGATTTCAGGTAATCACACTAGAAAATTTGACTATTATTATGGGAATTTTAAAATTACGGCAATAAGGAATAAATCTCGGATTCCAGGTGTCTTTTGACGGTCACTGTTTAATTTTGAAAGTGCTAAAATGGAACTAAAAAGTTTAGTCATACAAATCCCATTGAGAAATTTTAGTCACACAACAAAAACAAAAAAATTGGACTGTAATCAATTAAGTGTATTTACTCGATCAAGCCTCAATTTAGGATCCGTTTACACGGTTATGCTTATGTGTTAAACACTTATACATATTTTTATACATTTGTATTTCGTATTTTTACAATTGAAGGGGTGAGAATAAAAAGGATTTAACTGATTTTTTTGACAAAATGACTTATGGGTATCGTTGGATTCAGCGTGAAATTATCTTCAATGATACATTCTCGAAATACCGAAATGAGGCTTAAATCTCGAGATTTTGAGTCTAAAAATGGTTTATCTGTCACAGGAATACAGTTTGCTTAGCATAAAAATATTACTATATTTATTTTATTATATTATATTTTTACAGTAATTGTATGAATTAGTACTATATTTAGTGATTTTAAATAGAATTAAAACATTTTCAAGCAACTGAAACTTACATAAACCTTTTCTATTACCTTATAAGCACTATACATTAAAATGACGCCGTTGACGTTTAAAGTCAATTTTCTCGAAACTGTCAATTTGTCAGTTAAATCCTTTTTATTCTCAACCCTTCAATTGCGCTTATACATATTTTTATTTACCTCGAAGTTTTGATCAAGTTTCATTGACCGTGGTCACGCGTAGATAATTTAAGGTATAGTGCAAAATATACTCCCTTGAGGTATTCCATGTTCGCTACATTGTATATTGTATCCAACACTGACCTAACACGTATAAATTGTTATCCAATTATAGACATTTTAATACATGAGCGTACGGAATAAAAAAAGAACATAATCCCAAATTATCCAATTACATACCAACATATAAAAAGAGTGTAATAAAATCACAAATTATCGAGAAAATTATAAAGAAGACTTTAAACATTTATGCTGATTTTGCACATAAAATATGGGTAACAAGTCTTGTTCAGGTAAAGATTATTCTAAATACTTTAAGTATGGTTTATTTTGAGACAACAACATACCGATGTGAAGGCCAAAGGCCAACAAAGGTCAACATCACTGCCTTGCGCGATTTAACTGAACACCTAAAGTGAAAACTTTAGTTTTTTACTTTAGTTAAACGTTAGGTTTCAATTCAGTCGCGCTAAGAGATAACGAGGCCCCAGGTTTGTGAACGAAAACATAAGAGGTTGACCTCAGTGGTACGCCTTGGGGGAACCCTACGGCCAGGACTGTAACACGTCACCAATGCAGGCACATTGATAAATACTTCTTACTTTACTTTCTCAGCGCACCTCCATCGCCAATATCTAAATATATATAACTCAAAGGTGACTGACTGATTGACTGACATAGTGATCTATCAACGCACAGCCACTGGACGGATCGAGCCGAAATTTGGCATGCAGATAGATGTTATGACGTAGGCATCCGCTAAGAAAGGATTTTTCGAAATTCCACCCTTAAAAGGGTGAAATAGGTGGTTTAATTATTTTCCCATAGGCCACACCGCGGACGAAGCTGCGGGCAGAAGCTTGTTTTTCATAAAGTGTGCATTTATCACCAATGCGCTTGATGGAAGTAATACACGGTTAAGTTTTACGTATAATGGTAATTGTAATGGGCAGCTACTTTGACGTAGGTACCTTTACTACCCGGAACACTAAAAACCAATTTACGCAAGTAGCTACTTTAGTTTTACAATCTACTATAACATCTTCACCAATTACTCTTGCCACCTTAACGAAGGTCTTATTAGATGGTGTTAAAGGTGGAATTGTGGATGTTATAGATCGGCTTCGGTCAAAAGCAGAAAATTGAACTGTTCATCCCAATATGGGACATTAAGGAAATAATGAATCTCAATTCTATCTGTCGCATATAAGAACCGGCTTCGTGAATGGTAACGCTGAAGGCACACTTGTAGAAATCAGTTGAATTCTGAACAAACAAGCTTTAGTTCTTAATCTTGGTACGTTATTCCAATCACCATAAAACATTATCCTTAATATTATTAAATGCGCTTAAGGTGTTAAATGTGGTTCGATAAATTTAACAAGGTCTTAAAACTCATGTTCGTCATTTTAAAAGGAATATATCGATGATTGGAAGCCATTAACACAAATCATTTTGAGATTTAACGAGAATGCTGTAAATTAGGAGAATTACAACGATAGTTTGATGCATATAGGTGAGATGGTAAGGGTCGGCTCAACAGGTATATTTTTTTATTCTTAAAAAGGAAATTTGAACAAATCTTCCAAAAACAGAGTTAATACCAAAAAATTAAGTCAAAATGTACAATAAAATTTCAGATTATTATTAAGTGTTGCAAATATAGCAACCTCGGACCCTGGGTTCGTGGGACACGTTATCCAGAGTTTATCAAAGAGCCTAATCGATGCTACGCGCGACTAAAATCCAGGCACTTTTTGGCACGATTTAGTATTACAATTCAACAGAGCCATGTTGCCAGCATGTTGGGCACGCTACCTACTGCTAGTGGGCTGGACTGCACCACATTGCATTTGCATTTTATTTGGATTGTCTATAGATCATCGCAGCTTTAGTGCAGTTAGTAGCGCTTAGTTTTTTTATGCCACTGAATAATGTGACGAGCTAGTCATTCACCTGATGTTAAGCGACGCAGCCGTCCATAACAGATGCAGTGTCACTCGGAACTCAATAATATAAAGTTTCGCGTGACACTGCACTGTGCACATCATCCTGAGACATCAGTACAGGCTAACAATAAGATAATTGACTGCGAGATCCAGTCAGATATTTATTATTGTTGTAGTATTTAGTTAGTTGAATGAATAAAGATTTCACTTGGGCCTTTAAAAAATGTATCGGAGTTAGTGTGTATTTTATAATGTCGCTATCATATATTTTTGAGCTATATTTTATGGTGCAATAAGTCTCTTCATACTTAAGTGTACACACTTTTGCAATACAACCGCAAATTCAGATCGCCTGCGGTTTTAGAACGCCAGCACAGATATTTCACTTGTTTTACCGATTAAAGTCTACAACCAAAATTATCATAGCAGCTTACCGATAGGTTTTAATACAAGTAGGTATGTGATTTAGAGAGTGATAATAAAATAAAATAATAAGATGAGTATCTTTTATTTTAACAAATATTAAATTGAATTTTATTTTATTTTATTCTGAAATCCTTTACTTATGAATTACATTTCTACAATTTTAAAATTGTACTTTTAAAAGCTTGAATATATGAATTGGGAATGACTTGATTGATACTTGCTACGATTTGCGGAGTCTAATTGCTCATGACATTATTTGAAATTAGACTTAATTAAGCTTGTTTAAATAACTTTTTAGAATGTAGTATATATACCTAGAGATAATATGCCTGTAAAACATTTTTTTTAATAAATCTTTTTTCTTCCAACTTCGTGTTTTTTCTTATAGCGTTGCGTAGTTTTCCTAAGACTATTGTAATAACTGACAGCATCTGTGGTGTGGTGGTTAAGCAAGTCGGCTCATAACACAGTCGGCGGGTCCAATTCCCGCGGCAGGACAAGTATTTGTGCTCAGAAAAAAAAGACGCAAGAACTTGTTCTATGTCTGGGTGTTGTGAGACCATGGCCGTCATAGTTCCTGGGTCCCTAGACACGGGGACCCAAGTTAGGGTCCAGATTCTACGTTTGTCTTTTTGGTCGTTATTATTATTTTTTAATTAAAATTATCACAGAAATCTTCGTTAAAAAACGAAGGCAAAACACGTCACTATACATACCCAATTTTTATTTATTATGTGAATGAGGCTGATTGATTAAGATTCTCATATTATCTTACATATGAACTAGTTTTTAACAGATTCTGTGGCAGAATGTTACCAATATACCAAGCCCTTAAATTATTGGTAGTTTGGTAATATTTTGCCACAGAATCTATGACCCTATTCCTTAAGGTATTTTAAGCTGAGACCACAAATCATTATGTGGTAGGCACTTATCACTTTGCAATTGTAAGTGTTAGACAAAGTCTCGAGGTGCCATTTTTACAGTAGTTTAGAAAAGTTTCACTAGAAACGACTGACTAGCTAGAAACGACTGACTACCGACTACTTGTCAGTCGTTTCTAGTGAGACTTTTCTATACTAAAAAGCGGGTAAAAACGAGTCTTTTCTAATGACAAATCTAGATCAATAGATAAATATCTATCTAGAAAAGTCTCGCTGGAAACGACTTTTTTATTGTTTGATAGGCTCGCGTTTGACCACTATCGCGCCTGAAGTAACTGACGATACGGTCTAGGATGTAACATGCTTGCCTAGAAGATATTTGTTCACTCTCGATTTGAAGATTAGTATCTATCTATCTATTATCTACAAGTTGCGCCCCGCGATTTCACCCGCGGATAAAAAGTATTTCAATTATTTGCTCATCCCACAAAAAAAATCACTTTTCCGGGATAAAATGTAGCCTATATTATTATGTTGATCCAGTGTATAAGCTATTTCGGTACCGAATTTCAAATCCATTCAGCCGTTTGAGCGTGAAGGAGTGAGCATGAGCATGAGGTAGTGTGATTATCTATCTATCTATCTAGATTGACTAGTAGTCAGATCAAGATCGATAGATATTTATCTATCGGTCTAGATTTGTATACTTCTGGCAATGCCGATAATTATAAAGTATTCCTCCTGCCTTACGTTTGCAGTTACGCAAGTATTGATAGAACTCTACCATAAAAACGTAGTGATTATTGCGAACTCTTGCTGGTTGTATAATGAAAGGGTCCTATTGCAATTAGGTTGTGCACCTCGTGAAATACTACAGCCTTCTAGCGCTTTGTCAGGGTTAAAGTTATAAATGATAACCCGAGTTTTGGCGGGAAAACGTAAAAGATCGTGTCACTGCATTATACAATTTATACAAATAATACTATTTTCCAAAACTTGTGTTACTTTTGTGTTTTTTTTATAATATTGGTGGCATTTTATTCGTCAAATGCTGGATTATATGCATGAGTGTGGGATAGTGGTATAATGATGGTGAAACGTTTCTTTTCGTGTTGTTTACAAAACTCCATAGAAGCTTGTGGTAAAGTTGCCACCACTTTACTAGGAGTATAACTTGACTAGACTAGACTATGACTTGACTAGATGACTTGGACTGTGACTTGACTTGACACATATATACATTAATTAACTTGAAAAATTAACAATTACTTGACACTGACTAAATACACAAAAGTGTGGAGCCAAACCAAAAACAAAAAGAAAAATGCTAACCCAGATTGAATAATCACTAGTATTATATGCTCGTCTCAATTAAACTTATTTGAATTATGTTTAGGTGTTTTACATTTTCTTGTTTTTAATTTTAATTTACATATATCAAAATGAATAATACTCGAAGATGAAATTTGTCAATGGAAAAAATTCTGCCAGTGTCAAATGTCACGTGTCAAAGTTTAAAATTTTGGCTTTCTATTAAACAAATGAATCCCGAGTTAAAAATATAATGGAGTATTTATATCATTTCTTAACGAGCGTTCTCTTTTTATCCAACTTCAAAAAAGAGGTATTTTTCAATTCGATTGTATTTTGTTTGTAACTTTAAACAACAGACGTAGGTATTTCGATTCGAAGTCAGTTTTTAAGTTTTAAGGTTCACATAGCACAAGCTTTGCTTAGTTTTGGGATAGACGGCGCTGTCTGAAATGTACACAAATATTTATTACTAGCTTCTGCTCGCGGCTTTACCCGCGTGGCCTATAGGAAAATAATTCAACCACCCATTTCACACTCTTAGGGGTGGAATTTTGAAAAACACCTTCCAAATTTCAAGTCTCTAGGACCAGCAGTTTAGGCTGTGCGTTGATATATAAGTCATTTAGTCAGGACTTTGAATATTATATGCATAGATCTTTATTAAGTCTATTCCGTACTCGGCAGCCCTACTTGTAGCTGCGAATAAATTGAATTGATAACCTTTAATGATGAATTTAATACTGATAGCACTCTCGAATGAAAAATTCTTACACGCGATGTTGTGGACGTTAATACACCGTCTAAAGCGGGTCTATACAAAATAATACCAATCTGTTCTCTATATAAGACTAGCATATACCCGCGGCTCGCCCGTGTGGCCTATCTATACGAAATGAAGAAGAAAATTTGTCATAGATAATTCAACCAGCCATTTCACCTTCTTAGGGATAGAATTTCGAAAAATCCTTTCTTAGTGGATACTTTAACTTTACCAAGAACACACCCTCCAAATTTTAAGTCTCTAGGACTAGTGGTTTAGGCTGTGCGTTGAAATATAAATCAACTAGTTAGTCAGGACTTTGAACTTTATATGCATAGAAATTTGATAGACTTATTCCTGGTTCCTAATATTTGGCCCAACGAACTTATGTGACGCAATGTGGAGAAAAAGTAAAATCGAATCTAAAATAAGTCTTTTAATTATAATTTTATTTTATAGAATTTCCTAATATTATAAAGAGGAAAGTGGTCTGCACAAAATAATACCAATATGTTCCTTATATAAGACTTGATAAAGACTTATTCTGCTTTCTGATTTTTTGCTCAACGAACTTATGTGACGCGATGTGGAGAAAAAGTAAAATCTAATCTTAAATAAATTTTATTTCATAGTCTAAACCAATATTTGTTTGTTTGCATTGATTAGACCCTAAAACTACTAGACCAATTTGAAAAATTCTTTCACCATGAGAACTGCATTACACTGCAAAAAATTACTGTAAAAAAAAATAGGCCTACATAATATATTATTTATTTTATGAACATATCAATTGAAATGTTTATAGAGCATTTAGTACAATCCTATTATTTAAAAAAATATATCAAATCCGCATAATTATAAGGTAACCCATCTAAATCTGACCGGAATAACATAATCATTTCAGCAACAGTGAAAATTTTACTAAACAAGACTTAACTTTTGAAACAGCACATGCACTCTACAATACCACTGATGAACAGAAGTCTTTAAATGTATAAACAAACAAAACACAGACAACATCGTAAATACTAACTTATACACTTTTACTGTGATTTCACCACATTCAATTACTACTACAAAACGCAAAACAACACCTTATGAATAAAACAACACAGGTCATAATTGTACATTCAAAATAACAAAATGGTAGAGAAAAACTGCCGCGTTTTGCTGAATGAGCCAATATTGCGATCAGCCTATTAACGCGAAGAGCTAAGGGCGTGTCCACATTGACGTGTTGATTACATCTTTGGTACCGAAAAACTCGGTACCGATTATATCAAACTTTGGCTCACGGGTGCCGGACCCTAATGAAATAATTTGGCATGTAATTTAGGACTGTTTAAGACGTCAAATTTTAAATTGGATGCGCGAAAAGGGATGCTTCAAGATATAAATTAATCGTTTCTTTGAAGGAGCGCTGTAAGTGTCTGGCCGAAGTAAATTAATTTTGACTTGAAGAGCGTGTCATGTTTTAAGGTACGGAAAGAGTTTTTGGCACAAATATATATAAATAAATAATAATAACGCCGATCACATTCATAAATAAGTAGATATTGCTTGGTGGTAGGACTTTCCTGCAAAGTTTGTCTAGGTAGGTACCACCGCTTTGCCAGTTATTCTGCCACCAAGTGCGCAAGCACTACTGTGTTCCGATTTGAAGGGCATTGTAGCTAGTGAAATCATTGGGCAATTTTGGGCTCTGGGCACTGGGACCCTAACTACGATTCCCTGTGTCTATGAACCCAGAAACTACGAGGATCGTGGTCCCAAAACATCCAGACTCTTTTTTTCTGTTCACAAAACATGTCCTGCCGCGGAAATTAAACCCGCCACCTCCGGCTACTACTATGAGCCGACCTACTTAACCACCACACCACAGAGACCGTCAAAGTAATTTTTTTTTAATTGTTTGATAGGCTTGCGTTTGACCACTATCGTACCTAATGGTAAGTAATGCTGCGATCTAGGACGTAAATATAAATATGATGTTGCGATATAATAATAAGAGAATCTTAATTAGCATCACTGTAAAATTTGAAGTTTCCGCTACGACTATAGTCGCTAAGCAATTAGCATAAATCGTTAGCGTTTGATATTCAGTCAGATCAATATTTTAAAAGTTTTATTACGACACTAACCTTCGAAACTATTTTTGGAAGATTTGAGATTTTGGTGGTCCGGTCCAAATCAAATTTGGCATAGAGCTGTAATGCACGGGCTTTTTATGGCGGGTATTTTGAAACTTTTCAAATGAATACCATTGAAGTTTGAATTAGGATTTCATTAATAATACCTAGGTTTAACTTTTCCTAAAAACACAAGTGTTTTACAAATAAGTCAAGAAATTTTTTGTACTATATATTACAGCACTTTGTGACAGTTTACCATTGTGAACAAACGAGTCCAAGTGACTTGCTCGGTGCTCGGTTTTGTTTTTTTTTTTGTGCAAGGATCGAACCCGCACTTTTGAGCCAACCCACGTAGATTTATTTAAATTTATACGTCTTGCAAAGCACCAGTTTCCAATAAAATTTTAGTTTAACGTGTTTTGTTCAGTTCGTGCCGGATTAAAATAGCTTATCCAATGACAAATAGCTCAGAAAATGTCTTTCTTTTATCCAGCGCAAACCTTGAAGAATGCTAAGTTATTTACAGAGTTAAGTTCCTTAGTTAAAATGTTTACTATTTGATGTCAAAATTGAAAGTTCCAAATTATTACATTCACTAGCAGATGTAAAAAATACATACAAATGATGTAAAATATTGATGAGCTAGCAATATATAATTATGGCCTGATAGCTGAGTTGGTTCTGAACTGTTGGTTGTGGGTTCGATTCCTACCCAGGACAAACATTTTAGTGATTTACATCGATGTTTGTTCTGTGTCTGGGTTTATATTGTATTCTATCTATATATAAATACATAGATAATTATTTATTTATTATTATTATTAGATATTTATTAATTTACTATTTATATAACAATATATATTTATAAAAATGGTAATGGTAAAAATAATCTAAATATATATAACTCAAAGGTGACTAACTGACTGACTGACATAGTGATCTATCAACGCACAGCCCAAACCACTGGATGGATCGGGCTGAAATTTGGCATGCAGGTAGATGTTATAACGTAGGTATCCGATAAGAAAGGTTTTTCGAAATTCTACCCTTAAGAGGGTGAAATGGGTGGTTGAATTATTTTCCCATAGGTCACGCCGCGGGCGAAGCTGCGGGCAGAAGCTCGTTTTTTATAAAATGCAAACCTAACATGCACGTATTTGTTCAAACAGAACCCTGATACCCATGACCTTTAGTTGTATATCACAAAATGAGGCAAATTCCTAAATTCCTTAATCGATGTCATCCAAATAAAGAAGTGATGAAGATCATTTAGACGTCGATTTTAATCAATTTCCGATCAGTGTAAAGTTGCACTATTGTGTAAAGTTGTACGTTAAAATTGAGGAAATAAAAATCGATACTTTTACAAAACACGTATAATAAATCTAACATACTATCTGTCAAAATGACCACATATTTTATAACGTCACGGCACAAAATTCGCGCTATTATATATTTGTCTTGTCTTGTCTTGTCTTGTCTTGTCTTGTCTTGTCTTGTCTTGTCCTGTCCTGTCCTGTCCTGTCCTGTCCTGTCCTGTCCTGTCCTGTCCTGTCCTGTCCTGTCCTGTCCTGTCCTGTCCTGTCCTGTCCTGTCCTGTCCTGTCCTGTCCTGTCCTGTCCTGTCCTGTCCTGTCCTGTCCTGTCCTGTCCTGTCCTGTCCTGTCCTGTCCTGTCCTGTCCTGTCCTGTCCTGTCCTGTCCTGTCCTGTCCTGTCCTGTCCTGTCCTGTCCTGTCCTGTCCTGTCCTGTCCTGTCCTGTCCTGTCCTGTCCTGTCCTGTCCTGTCCTGTCCTGTCCTGTCCTGTCCTGTCCTGTCCTGTCCTGTCCTGTCCTGTCCTGTCCTGTCCTGTCCTGTCCTGTCCTGTCCTGTCCTGTCCTGTCCTGTCCTGTCCTGTCCTGTCCTGTCCTGTCCTGTCCTGTCCTGTCCTGTCCTGTCCTGTCCTGTCCTGTCCTGTCCTGTCCTGTCCTGTCCTGTCCTGTCCTGTCCTGTCCTGTCCTGTCCTGTCCTGTCCTGTCCTGTCCTGTCCTGTCCTGTCCTGTCCTGTCCTGTCCTGTCCTGTCCTGTCCTGTCCTGTCCTGTCCTGTCCTGTCCTGTCCTGTCCTGTCCTGTCCTGTCCTGTCCTGTCCTGTCCTGTCCTGTCCTGTCCTGTCCTGTCCTGTTCTGTTCTGTTCTGTTCTGTTCTGTTCTGTTCTGTTCTGTTTTGTTCTGTTTTGTTTTGTTCTGTTTTGTTTTGTTTTGTTTTGTTTTGTTTTGTTTTGTTTTGTTTTGTTTTGTTTTGTTTTGTTTTGTTTTGTTTTGTTTTGTTTCGTTTTGTTTTGTTTTGTCTTGTTTTGTCTTGTTTTTTTATACATAATAAAAATAATAATAAAATATAATAATAACAATAATAAATTGTGTACTTACACAATAATATTATCAATAACGAAATGACACCAATAATACTATTTTATTATTGGTTGTATAATGTATATAATGACTATGTTTTTGTGACGCTTCGGATTAAACTGTAATGTTGTACAATATGAAATGAAATGAATGAATCTGAATGAAAGGCCAGCCATTAGCCGTGTGATCATTCTTAAGAACAGGACTACCTTTTTCCGGGTGTGCCGCAAGATCTGACTAAAGAATAATCCAGGAAATGCACTGCAACATTCTCTTTGATCTGCATTAATAATAATAATGTGATAAATAATAATCTACTGCGATCACCAATGTCACGCAGGGAATTTTTTTGAACGAGCTAATGTTGTTTGTCTCTACCGACCTTTACAATGACGCTAGGGAGGCTACCAATCATGGTGATTATGGCAACTGTAATGGAGAGGCTTCTGTCCAGCAGTTGACCCAAAAGTGATGTGATGTGTGAATTTATAAATTGATGAACAAAAGAGAATAGATTCTATACCACTATCTCTAGAAGCAAATAAAAAAAAATTTGCTTGTTTTATTCTCAATCAGTCAGCATAAACACGTGTAATTCAAAGATCCTTGGTTTAGTTTACTGAAGTGTCTATCATCACTGGTCGATTATATTTAAAACTGAATGCCGCGGCGTATATGTCCAACAGTTGACCCAAAATTATGTGGTGATGTGTTGTGTGAATTTCCAGATGAACACAAGAGAATATATTTTATACCACTATCTCTAGAAGCAGACAAAAAAATTTTTGCTTGTTTTATTCTCAATCAATCAGCATAAACACGTGTAATTCAAAGATCCTTGGTTTAGATTACTGAAGTGTCCATCATCACTGGTCGTTTATATTTAAAACTGAATGCCGCGGCGTATATGTCCAACAGTTGACCCAAAATTATGTGGTGATGTGTTGTGTGAATTTCCAGATGAACACAAGAGAATATATTTTATACCACTATCTCTAGAAGCATATAAAAAAATTTTTGCTTATTTTATTCTCAATTAATCAGCATAAACACGTGTAATTCAAAGATAAGTACTTGTTTTAGGTCTCTGAAGAGGTGTCCATCGTCACTGGTCGTTTATATTTAAAACTGAATACCGTGGCGTTTATGTCCAAAAGTTGACCCAAAATTATGTGATGATGTGTTGTGTGAATTTCCAGGTGAACACAAGAGATTGTAGTTTGAAAACTATGTGAGTATGACACATTTTGTAAGATAAATAACGGCTAAAACTCACGTCAATTAAAAGTCGAAATTACTCCGACCAGGTTTCGGAAATATTCGATGTCCTTCTTCTTTGTAATTAGAACACAAGATAATAAAATCTGCACCACTATTTCTAGTAGCAGATTAAAAAAATATACCGTGTTTTATTCTCAATCAATCAGCATAAACACGTGTAGTTCAAAGATCCTTGTTTTAGATCGCTGACGAAGTGTCCATTGTCACTGGTCGGTTATATTTAAAACTGAATACCGCGACAAATGCTCCTTGAATTTGCTCGTGCGCGCAACATTTTTTTTATTATTTTTCTGTACTAAGGTAACATTTAATTAAATGGCACTATGGTGGGTTGGATACGTGATATCGTTAAGTAGTTAAAGCTGTTGCAGTAAATTTTATTTATTAGTAGCCATTTTCTCTTATTCTTGGAAAGGGATTTGCACAGATTGATCTCGTCGGACGCTTTTTTGTTTTTATGAAGCATTACTTAAGATAGATGTTCGTTAATTGTAAATGTTAAAATCCTATTATTTTACCAAGTGGTAGTACTTTGTTGCATAGTTCATCTGGGTAGGTACCACCGCTTTGCCAGTTATTTTGCCGCCAAGCAGTGGTGCGCAAGCACTACTGTGTTCCGGTTTGAAGGGCACTGTAGCTAGTGAAATTACTGGGCAATTGAGACTTTATGACCTGATCTCACAGTCTAGTAATCTTATTACCAGGCTGTGCTGATGTCTCTGATAGTTGTGCGCAGTGCTAATAAGTAATGCATTTAAGTAGATAATAGAAAATAAAAAAATATATGTTGACTCCTGAAACACAGTGAACACTAGTTCAGGAGTCTATGGATTCACTACATAAACTGTTGTAAAATATTTATGTCAATAAATGATTTGTATTTGTAATTTGTAAATGTGTAAAACTTAATGTCAATAACGAAAAGTCGCTATTGTTCAAATTCTATGAATTGAATCTAAATATAAATCTTGATATATCAGGCATATCAATATTTTGACACACAGAAATCTTAACATCCGTTAAAACAGAAGTTTAACTGGTGCAATTCCACGCAATCCATTATCACGTTCGTTTATGGCAGTAAAATTAACATTTCGTGCTTTGCCGGCGCGCGCCCAAGCTTACGTACACCGTTGAGTTTTTGTTATTTCATAGCGCCGATGCGTTTCGTGTAAAACAGCGCACAAGTTTTCATAAAGTCTGAAATCTTTTAAAAGTATCAAAACCTCTTTTTTATATTTCCACTTTTATACTAATACGAGCTTCTGCCCGCAGATTCGCCCGTGGCGTGGCCTATGGGAAAATAATTCAACCACCCATTTCACCCTCTTAAGGGTGTAATTTCAAAAAATAATTTCTTGGCGTATGCCTACGTCATAACATCTACCTGCATGCCAAATTTCAGCCCGATCCGTCCAGTGGTTTGGCCTGTGCGTTGATAGATCACTAAGTCAGTCAGTCACCTTTCAGTTATGTATATTTAGATTATATAAACGCGAAAGTTTATATGTATGTATGTTGATTACTCATTCACGCAAACAATGGATTTTTATGAAACTTGGAATGCAAATAGCTTATACGCTTGATTAACACATATGATACTTTTTATCTGCGGCTAGAATTCTTAAATATCCTTTAAGAACGTATGAATGTTAGTCAATGACTCTAAGGGATGTAAATTAGATATTCTAAGATTTTTTTTGTAAATTAAATTCTTGATTTTTTTAATAATAGTACAAAACGGAAGATTTAAATAATTTTTAAATTTTGCCTAAGTACAATGGCAAAAATTGTTGTATTAAAATAATATTTGTAATAGCTGTAATAGTTTTGCTTAAAAAACTTTTTTTTTTGTAACTTACAACTGCATCTTTTCCTGTCGTCAATTCAATATAATGTAGGCTTATAACATAGGTTGCCAGCATTTTCGTCATTGTATCTGTTTCCGCTTTTATTAGGTTATTACTGAATATCCAGGATAAAAACATCACACTTGGTAAAAACTTTTTTTATTAACATAACAGATCTGACCTGAAAAATGCCTTCTGAAAGCTAAAAGATAAAAACACACTGAAAATATAAAGCTTAAATTTAAGATTTTTTATTTTCAGTGTTTTTTTATGTTAAGAAATGATATAATAGCTAGTTGTTCATCTGATGTTAAGCAAACACGGCTGTCTATGACTGTTAAGTGTATTTATTTCTTATACAAGGTGGAATTTAATTCGTTCTCGTCCTTTAATGTATGTATTCAGTCCATGCTATAGAATGCTACCATATTACTAAATAAAAAAAGTACTTATGAAATAAAACTTAAATCTAGGTTATATCAAATTTAAATTCTAAAGAAAAGCCTTGCGACAGGTGTTTTATTGCCTACGAAACATTTACAAAGCACTCAGCTGGTGCCCGCGCTGTGTGTACCGTTAAATAGACATTTCAGCTGTTATTCAGTTATTTTAAGAGGCACTAAATACTAAAACAAAATATTATTTTTTTAATTGGACCTTGTACTAATATTCTATAGCATGGTCTGAGTACATACATTTAAGGAAAAAAGTGAATAAATTCCCCCTTGTATAAGCAAAATGATGGAGCGTTTTAACGTTTAAATCATTGTTCTATGAATTTATTTATACATAAATATTCCATGTAACACTACCTAAATACAGGCATAATAGTTTTTTTTAAAAGGGTTTTAACTGACTTCAATCCCAATGAGAACATCAATGTAGTCGAAATCATACGCTACGCATTAAGGATAACTCTAAAAATAATTGTCAAATTATGATAAAGTTATAAATGGGAAGCATCAGCTTTCGAATAAAAAAGAATTATCAAAATCGGTTCATCCAGTCGACAGTGGTGCGGTAACAAACATTAAAAAAAAAAGTCAAATTGAGAACCTCCTCCTTTTTTGAAGTCGGTTTAAAATTGAATACCTTACCTACAAAGCATACATCTATAATTTTATTTTTTGACCCGTTTTTATACGTATTTCATAAGTAAGTTTGTTTTGTGCCTCATTCATAAGCTTAGTATAAAACAAGTATTTTTCCATACCCATTTGATTATTCGTAAAAAAAAATATTTGTGATTTTTTTTGCAAGCAAGGGTAGTGACCGATCAAAAATCTGGTAAGCTCACATACTGTTCGCATAATTAGTGTGGATGCATCGCTAGCTGCCCGCCGCACACGCGTCCCCGTTGCAGTTGACTCGAGACGCGTGCGTCACGCACATTGCAGCGAGCTTGCACCGCGATAGATTCCGCGCGGTTCCTGTATCAATTACATCCAAGTGACCTCACCTTTACGAACTGTCAAAATTTCAAATCACAAAAATATACTGTAAAAATTTTCAAGTGTTACGTATTAAGGTGTTAAAATTAAAATGATTTCTTAATAAATGTAAAGTGTCAAATAAAATTGACAGTTCATCTCTGTCAGTTCTGACGTCGCAGTGTTTTTATAAATAAAAAATGCAGCCTTCCACTTGCTGACGGGGCGCATAATTTAAATACACGTTCCTTATTTTCGTTTCAAATCGGAACCCATTTTTCACGATCGCATTGAATTACAAATATTACTTTATAAGCGTTTGTGTTTTTATTCCGTTGACTGTTCCTATTTGATTGTCGTCCAGTGGTGTTGTGTGTGCTAGATGCTGCTATGAAAATGGTTTTGGGGTGAGTTACTAAAATTTTATTTGCAATGTTACTTATCTATATTGTTTAGTTATACTGGAGCGTGTTGTCTAAAATTTATTATGGAAGCAAAACTTCTTTGCGCACACTTGACTTGTAGAGTAAGCTAGTGAATGCGAGGCGAGCGAAAATTAAAGTCAAATTAAAATCACGCTGGTATGTCCTGTAAAATGTCAATTTATAATTGCCAAGATGACGACATTAACATTAAACAAAGCAAAAACGAAGTTATACCGACCGATAGATGGAGCTAAATTAAAGAAGTTTTACTTCAGTCGTGTGGTCTAAAGAACACTCGTTTTTTAAACCAAAACTTTCACTCTTAATCGGTCAATGCGAAAAAATATTGGGAAAATGATCGATTTCTCTGTTCGCCTTAATTTATATTGGTTTTCATTACTGCCACTAGATTCTATACACATACCTATTATATAGTTTTCTTCCAATTTTCGTTATACCTAGCGTACTATACTTTTCTAACACACTAACAGCCTTATTAATAAACACGAACTAGCTTTAGACTAGTTACACCATCTTTTGTCTCTTTCGATCCAGCTAAATATTGCAGTAGCAAAAAAAGGATAAAAGCTGAAGTAACTAATCCGAGACTAATACCCGTTTATTAATAAGGCGGTTAAGGTTTAATGCCCGTCAGCTTAATTTTAGTGTTTTAACAGCTCCTAAGTTAGGTAGAGATAGAGACTTGAAATTTGGAGGGTGTGTTCTTTATAAAGGGTAGGTATGCACTAAGAAAGGGTTTTTCGGAATTCTACCCATAAATGAGTGGTTATGTATGAAATTTATTCTTCTGTGGATCAATCGACTCGAAAATTTATACACAACATGTTCTTCAATTAAAATTGTGAGATACGCGTATCACAGTTTTACCAAAATCATCCCTTAACTAAGACAAAAAGTTAGAGCGTTTATAATATATGTTTCGGCAGAAAAATGTCCCATTCGTTTCTTATAAGCCACGTGGGTGATGCCGCAGGCAGAAGCTAGTCATAACATAAAGCACAACATACTAAAATTACTGATCACTATAGAAAGAATAGCTGAAGTATTCAAGTTAAACCCAATAAAAAAAGCCTATTACACAATGAATGATTATATGTTAGATAAAAAGCTTGGCCTGAATATCCCAAGCTCAATGTTATGAAATCTTAGGTACCTTGCCTGTTGTTATATAATTTCAGTTTATATATAAAGTGTTTATTAAGATTAGGTTTGCTATTTTATGTTTGACAATAAGAACTTTGTAATTTTATATGCTTAGTAAAATAACTTAATTTTGAGTACCTAATATCATTTTGACTTGTAAAAGTGCTTAAAATAGCTTATTTTCAATAAAATCCTTTGACTTTGATTCGTTACAAGCGCTGAAACCATTTAAAACGTAATTAAACGAGTGTATTGTGATAATACGGAACTATATATTACGTAAATACTTACCTAACTCTATAAAGCTCTTCGAATCCTGCTAGATCCTTCTAGGTGTTTTACACAAAAGTTAAACTGCTGTACTTAACCCTTGTAGATGTACTTATATCGGAACGTTTTACAGCTTCAAGACAAACTAAACCTTTAAGGTAACTTTGGAAAATAAGCCATATTTAGTCAGGTACGATATATATAAAAATGGCAAAAACACGAAACTACTTTCGAAAAAAATTGCCTTTCAACACCTTCCTACGAGTATAATCGTGCGCTTTGTTTCATAGAAATAACATGCCTATATGTATAACTATCTGCGCCCACGGTTTCGCTCGTAAATAAAAAATAGCCTATGTGTACCACTATACCACTATATAAGCTATCTATATCAGCTATATTCCGAATTTCATGCAAATCCGTCCAGCCGTTCGAGCGTGAAAGAGTAACAAACATTCATAAAATCTAAAATTTCGCGCTTATAATGTTAGTAGGATTTGTAAAACATTTACTTTGTACAAATCCAACAACATAAAAAGAATGAAATGTCAAACATGTTTAGTTATTAGTTAAATAGGTCGCATGCCATTGAAAAACATCTACACAGCTTCGCAGAGTTTTTGTGAATGTTTAGTCTGTGGGAGCTCACGGTAACATCAATATAATACAAACTACAAGACGTGCGACGCCATTACTCTTCAAAGGAAGAGAGAAAAAAAAATACAAACTAAGGTCCGTATTACAGAACGATGCTCAGTCATCGATCGGTGCTCAAGCAAATGAGACCTCTGCAGAGGTCTCATTCACTAATTGATCACTTTATGAATGAAATCTCTGCTTCAGCACCGATCGATGACTGAGCATCGTTCTATAATACGGACCTAAGCAAGTAACTAAAATCTCGGAGTTTTGGCGGGAAAACGAAAAAGATCCCGTCGCCGCATTGTATTATTTTCCAAAACTTGTGTTATTTTTAGTGTTAGTGCATAAAATTGGTGGCATTTTATTCGTTAAGTGCTGGATTATAGGCATGAGTGTGGGAAAGTGGTATAATGATGGTGAAACGTTTCTTTTCGTGTTGTTTCCAAAACTCCATAGAAGCTTCTGGTAAAGTTGCCACCACTTTACTAGGAGTGTGACTAAACTATGACTTGACTTGATGATTTGGATTGTGACTGGACATACATATATATGAAATATCATTAACTTGAGAAATCATCAATTACTTGACACTGGCTAAATGCACAAAAGTGTGGAGCCAAAACAAAAATAGAAATACATATTCTCTCCTTTGGTCACGAAATTAAATGCAACATCGGTAGACTTAAGAGCACTATTAAATGGTAGAAATACTGAAATCTGGTAGATTTGAGACTACTAGTAAAGTAGGTACTGCACAAATCTAATATAAAAATTATCAACATACATACATAATTAACAACAAATAAATGATAAAATAATTATGTGTTGACATTTCACACAGCGCCATCTAGCCCCAAACTAAGCAAAGCTTGTATGGGAACCAGATAACTGATACAATACTTAGATATTTTTGTTTGTAAATACATACATAGAATACAATATAACACACAGACACGAAACAAACCTCGACGTTTTTCACACAAATATTTGTTCTGGCTAGGAATCGAACCCACAACCCACAGTTCAGAAGGCAGGGTTACTACCAATTGAGCAGATAGGTAGATAGTAGTGTAGGTAGATTTAAATGCATTTTAAACTGTTTGGTATAACATTGTTATCAATATAAACGGAAACGCAAACCGTTGAATTAAACTCAGGCTATTTTTCATGGCTCGACGTCTTGACGTCAATATATAAATTTTAGCATGTTTCTAGATTCTCGATGCAAGAAATCTAAATAGGATGAATTTATTTACAGTACTGTATAATAGATAATGCTATTGATTCTATTTTGTACGAATCTTCTAAAACCTCTATTCGTAGTCACGCCCGTAACTAAGGGGGCATTGTGGGGCAAACCTAGATGCCCTAACAAATAGCAAACTATTTAATAAAACTTTGTATGAATGGTTGTTCCAACGCGCATTTAATAGTGTTAAGGAATTCCAAATGTACTGTAAAATTATTATTTAATATTTATACACTTGCATGCAGTTTGAACACCAACAGCCTTATTAATAAACACGAACTAGCTTTAGACTAGTTACACCATCTTTTGTCTCTTTCGATCCAGCTTAATATTCCAGTAGCAAAAAAAGGACAAAAGCTGAAGTAACTAATCCGAGACTAATACCCGTTTATCAATAAGGCTGCTAATGTCTAATTATTTTAAGTAACTTATGTTAACATCTCTCGAAAATTATTTTCTAGCAAATAAATATTTGATTTGATGATTTGAATAACAACCTTAAACATACTAAAAACTTAAATAAATTACTATAATTAAAGTGTTTGTTGTAGTTTGAGATTTAAAAAATCCTAGATCGATGTCATAGAAATTATTTGAAGGTGATTAATTTAGCAGCTCGTCCTTCGAGGGTATATCAATTATAAAAGAAGTAGGAGTAAAAGTATTAGGCGGAAGTATAAAAAAAAAATATTTTTTTTACTTGCGACTTGCCTGTAACCAATACCCATACCCTACGTCAAATTGCCTGTTTGTAGTGATTACGGGAAGCTGAGGAAATAGGACATTATAGAAATTGGAGGAAATTAGTTATTTCAATATTATCGGCTTAACCACAAAAGATTTAAACAAGCTTCAAACAAGTCAAAGTAAAAGTCAAAAGATTTATTGTAAATAGGCTAATTTTAGCACTTTTACAAGTCAAATTTATATTAGGTACTTAAAATTAAGTTATTTCACTAAGCATATAAGATTACAAAGTGCTTATTGTCAAATAATATATAGCAAGCCCATTACAATATATGAGTTTGAAAAAAAGCAGTTCTCCTTCTCACTACTGGTGCTAGCAATCCGGCACAATGCAGAATAGAAAACTTTGATCCGATTACAACTGTAAAGAAGAAGCTACAAGAAACTTTACAGTGATGTGTTACAAGTGTTAAACTGTTGTTTTGTACGGTTTGCCATCTGTTTAAAACTTGTTTATGTATTTGAGGTAGTACAGTGAGTGTCTTAGGAAGTGATTACGAGCCTAAAGAGAAGATGGCTTCATATTGTAGTGTGTGGGAAAGTTCGTTCTTGCAAGTCCACAGTAGCTCTTTACCCTATAGTTATTCGTATATATTTGAAGGGTTAACATCCCTAAACATTAATCAATATTAACCCCCGGTAACCCGATGACATGGGAAGCCCCGGTCAATAATAATCTTGTCTTGTAACACTAGTACCTCGTTTTTAGTGTAAATTTTCACCCCTTTTAGAGGGTGCTTTTAGAATACCAATACAAGCATATCACATCACACTAATATTATAAAGGCGAAAGTTTGTATGTGTGTTTGTGGGTATGTGTGTATGTTTGTTACTTCTTCACGCTCAAACTGCTGAATGGATTTGGATGAAATTTAGTACCAAGATAGCTTATACACTGTATTAACATATAGGCTACATTTTATCCCGGAAGTGACATTTTCCGGTGGGATGAGCCAATAATTAAAATACTTTTTATTTCGGGTGAAACCGCGGGGCGCAATTAGTTTTTCAATATATGCTATTAATGGCTGCAGCCCGTGACTCTACAGGTCTACAGTTGATTTCAGTAAAGATAAAGACAAAGATAATTTATTTGTTAGAACTTGAGTAAATACCTTTACGAAAAATAACCATGCATTAGTGTTATGGTGTTTTTTAGTCCACAATGTCTTGTCTGCGTGGTCTTACAAATAATTGTTGAAGAAAATTATCTGCCATCTCGTAATATAAATAACAATGATAATAATGATATAATAAAAAAATAATAATAATAATATGTCAGGTTAAATAAAATCCAAATATACACATCAACAAAAAATAACAATAAGGTATAAATATAAAAATAAAAACGTATGTATCTATTTTTTAAATGACTTAAAAAAGGAGAAGGTTCTCAATTCGCATTTTTTAAATGTTTGTTACCTCTGAACTTTCGACTTACCATGACTATTTTTTATTTGAAAACTGGTGCTTCCCGTGTAGTCCCATTTCAATTTGGTCCAATTCTGACAATGGCGTCCATGAGAAAACCATATAAGTCTGAGTGCCACCTTAGTCCCGTGGTGTCTTGGACGCACACTTGTCTGGGACGCCACGTGTGTGGATACCTTGGCACCTTCTCACGTCTCCAGCACGGCTCAAAGCGTCGGGGCCGCGGCTGAACAAGCGCAAATGAAAAAACGGCGCAAATACGCACAGGTCAGCGCAAATCACGAGTTTGTGGCGCTGGCCGTAGAAACATTAGGCCCGTGGTCGTCCGACACAAAAAAATTTATTAAACAAGTTTCGACTCGATTGGTTCTTGCCTCGGGGGATCCCAGAGCTGGCACATACTTCGCTCAGAAGCTAAGTCTTCAGCGAGGTAATGCTGCCAGTATTCTGGGAACCTTACCGCGCGGTGGTGAGTTGGATAGCATATTTATTTTGTAAATAATGTTTTATTAGTAATATAATTAATAATAACTTCTTATTTATAAAGTGCCTGTAAATATTAATGTTTTTGTTGAATAAATATTACTAATAAAAAAAAAAGTCTGATGTCGGTTTTTGACGCTTTGCGTTTGTTACTTGTTATTACATTTTTTTTTTGTTTTTGAGGGGGGGAAATGCCCTCGCACTTCCCTGCCACCACGGGGGTGGTGGCAGAGAAGGGGCGCACCGGGGCGAGAAGGGGTCGCGACTGCAGTCCAGCCAACTCGCCCCCACACTTGTTATTACTTAGTTCAAACTACCTCCATGCCTTTCACTATTTAAGTACGTGGTTAGGACTTTTCCGCAAAAGTTAATTAAACAGGTACCACCGCTTTGCCAGATATTATGTTGACAAGCAGTACATTGTGCCAAGCACAGTGTTTCCACTTTGAAGGTTAACACGCTAAACTAGCAAAATTACTTGGTATATGATATAAGACTTTGTGACCAGCTGGGTGATCACGTAACTCGATTGCAACACATAGAAACACAAATTTGTATGGATTTGACAGTTTCATTACGCAGTTTATGTGCATAATTGGTATGGAAATTTCTTCTATTGCATTATTTACTGATCTCGCAGTCTCACACCACACATTTTACTAGGTGGTAGGACTTTTCTGCAAAGTTCGTCTAGGTCTAGGTAGGTAACCATCTCGCCCTGGGAGGTGGTACCTACCACCTCCCGGGGCGAGATGGTTAATGCAGTGCGTCTCCATCTCGCCCCATCCCGGCGGCGGTCGGATCACGGGGGGGTTTTAGTGGGTTCGAGTCCCACATACCCTCTGCCACCACCCCCGTGGTGGCAGGGAAGTGCGAGGGCATTTTCCCACCTCAAAAAAAAAAAGAAAAAAGGTAGGTACCACCGCTTTGCTAGTTATTCTGCCGCCAAGCAGTAGTGTTCCGGTTTGAAGGGCACTGTAGCTAGTGAAATTACAAACAAATGAGACTTTATGACCTAATTTCGCAGTCTAGTAATTTTATTATTAGACTGTGCTGATGTGTCAGGATGACGTGCAGTGCAGTGTCACGTGAAACTCTATACTTTAGAGTTCCGAGTGACACTGCAACTGATATGGGCAGAAGTGTCATTTAACAGGCGAACGACTAGTTCGTCATGTCATTCTTAAACGTAAAAAAAAATTACAGTCTTTTTGCGTCAACTGCTTTGGACAGCCTCTGTGTTGTGGTGGTTGGCTCATAACCCAGAGGCTGCGGGTTCGATTCCCGCGGCAGGATAAGTAGTTGTGCACAGAAAAAAAGCGCAAATACTTGTTCTGATTCTGGGAGTTGTGGGACCATAGTCCTCGTAGTTCCAGGGTCCCTAGACACAGGGAATCCTAGTTAGAGTCCAGGACCTATGTACGTGATTCTTAGGCGTTATTATTATTATTAGACCTTACTCCACTGAAAAAATCTTAGATGTACTCCTGATCATTGCTCAAAAACAAAGCATGTGGAATGGCATGACATATATATTAACGATTTTGAAGTAAAATTTCTTTACGCACGCTTAACTTGGGGAGTAAGTTGGTGCAAGGCGAACGGAAGCTGAAGTTGGTTCACGTATTACTATGTTGGTATGTCCGTAAAATAACAATTTACAATTATTTTATAAACAAAATTACACCAGCTGATAGATGGAGCTAAACTACAAAAGTTTTACTTCAGTAGTGTGGTCTAAAGCACACTCGTTTTTTATTACTATTTTACCTTTACTTTATAAAAACAATGCTCTTGAAATTTTTATAAGTAGTCACTTATCTAGTCTAAGTAAAAAGGTCTATGGCGTAATTTGTGGAAAATGAGACTCAGTTGAGCTTTTTGGTCTCATTTTTGCAAAAGTTATTCACACTCCCAAGTGCCCTTTGAGGAATGTTCTGTTTACGTTCAAAAAACGTCAAGTCTGAGAGGTTCAGTTCAATAAGCTCATACGATGGAATTACAGTACAGTCGTCACGAAAAGTATTTTAGTCTTTCATAGTAACGCCCAACGATAACACATGTAGATCCTGTACCCCAACTATGAGTCCCTGTGTATAGGGGTACGAGGACCTACAAGACCCAAACACAGAACAAGTATTAGCGCTCCCGTGAGAATCAAACCCGCAGCCTTCGGGCTATGAGCCAACCTGCTCAACCACCACACCACAGAGGATGTCTATTACTTTAAGTTTAAGAAAATCATATTCTAATAACCATCATTTGTAACCGATTGGTACACAACAATCCCTGTGACCATTACTTAGATGCTAACGAAACGTGGTATTTACTGAGCAGAAGTTTTTTTTTTATGATAAGGAATGACGTGACGAGCTAGCCGTTCGCCTGATGTTAAACGACACGGCTGCCCATACCAGTTGCAGTGTCACTCGGAACTCTAAAGTATAGAGGTTCGCGTGACACTGCACTGCGCACGTCATCCTGAGACATCAGCACAATCTAGTAATAAGATTACTAAACTGTGAGATCAGATCATAAAGTCTCATTTGCCCAGTAATTTCACAGATACAGTGCCCTTCAAACCGGAACACAGCAGATCTTGCACACTACTGCTTGGCGGCAGAATAACTGGCAAAGCGGTGGTACCTACCTAGACAAACTTTGCAGTAAAGTACCGGTAGTATTATATTCATCAACATTAAGATAATAAAAAATGACATAAGGATTAGCCTCCGTTAAGGGCAGCCAGGAATGATTAAATGCTCGCGTTTATGTTTATCTAAAAAAATACATAAGGTTACCTCAATAATTCGTGTCCCGGTAGGGCTGAAGGCTATTGCACGGTACGATGGTTCTAATAATGCTTTTTTCTCATCTATTTACTAGGTGGTAGGACTTTGTTGCAAAGTTCGTCTAGGTAGGTACCACCGCTTTGCCAGTTATTCTGCCGCCAAGTAGTAGTGTGCAAGCACTACTGTGATCCGGTTTGAAGGGCACCGTAGCTAGTGAAATTACTGAGCAATTGAGTCTTTATGATCTGATCTCACAGTCGAGTAATCTTATTACCAGACTGTGCTGATGTCTCAGGATGATGTGCGCAGTGCAGTATCGCTTGAAACTCTATGTTTTAGGGTTCCGAGTGACACTGTTCTGTTATGGGCGGCCGTGGCGCTTAACATCAGGTGAACGACTAGCTCGTCACATCATTCAATAACATAAAAAAAATCTATGTAAATAAAAATCAATTGTTGCTCGTTTGTTTCCCTAAAACTCGAGAATGACTGGGCTGATTTAGCTGATTTTTGTTTTGTAATGTTTGTCCTAGTCTAGGGAAGGTTTGAAAGGTGAGAAAATAATTATATTGGACAGGGTTAGGGTATATAAACTATTAACCCGTATTAACTGGGGTGAGTCAGCTAGTGATTTATAAAATTTGATATTTCACTTGTGTCAACGACTGCATCGCACCTCAGTTCCACCACAAAAGGTCGTTGTTTGAAGTACCCATAAAGTAGCATTATAAATCTTACATAGTTTGTGTAAGAACACGTTGATTTAGTTGTACGTACGATATTTTTTTATTTTTAACGTTTTGCAAAACACTCTGTTGATCTTTGTTCTGAAGTAAAATTAAATATTTTAACGTTTAGTTTTTAACGTTTTTCTTGACTGAATTATTAATTTTTTTTTTATTTATACATATACTTTTTGTTGTAATATTTATAATTAAAAACTGCAATGCATTTTTAACCATAGCATGATTATTATTTGATAATTTATTCCTTTTAATATTTTGTCACTCAAATGTTATTCTTATTTATAAGTTTGTCCGCAGAAACTTTATATTTTCTGAATTAAAAAGTCTCCCTTGTTGATCCCAATTGAATCAGTGAAATTACTGGGCAAATGAGACTTTTTGAGCTGATCTCACAGTCTAGTAATCTTATTACTAGATTGTGAGGATGTCTCAGGATGACATGCGCAGTGCAGTGTCACGCGAAACTCTATACTTTAGAGTTCCGAATGATACTGCAACTGATATGGGTAGCAGTATCGCTTAACATCAGGTGAACGGATAGATCGTCACGGTACCATAAAAAAAAAAACAGGAGCCGCAAATAATCACGTGGGGAGAGCTTACGAAGGATCTTATTGTATGCAAAATGTCATCCAAATCAATTCGCCGTTAAATATTTTCTTATTCTACATTCATTCTTTAAAAAATTTGACTTGGATGTATTATTGTACATGTTTTCAAACTTGAATGTTATAATATTAAAATAATACAAACACAGTGAAGTCATTGAAATCAAGCTATAGGATAGGCAATAAAATTAGCACTATCTTTAAATCCCAATCAGGTTTAGTTATTTTATACTCTAGCTATTTATATTGTCTATCAGCAACTTATCAGAGAGAGAAAATGCCTAGAATATTAAGTACTAATTACGTTTTTATTTGGGTAATGAACCCTCCACGGGCTATAAATTGGTCGTAAAATAACCATAAATACGACCACCTAAAGGTATTTCTAAAGGTTGATACCATAAGGACGTGGACATAGCCGCAATATTGCAATATATTGTTGTGATAATAACATTAGGCTATGTTATGTTCCTATAGTATAGTGTATCCTGTGGATATTTCACACAGCGCCGTCTAGCCCCAAACTAAGCGAATCTTCTACTATGGGGACCAGATAACTGATACAATACTTAGATACTTTTTGTTTGTAAATACATACATATAATACAATATAACACCCAGACACAGAACAAACACCTATGTTTATAACACAAATGTTTGTCTTGGGTGGGAATCGAACCCACAACCCACAGTTCAGAAGGCAGGGTTACTACCAACTGAGCTATCGGGCCAGTCAATATCATACAGTGTATACTGTATATAGTGTGTGTAGTGTTTAGTTGACAGCCTCTGTGGTGTGGTGGTTAAGCAGGTCGGCTCATAACCCGGAAGCAGCGGGTTCGATTCTTGCGGTAGGATAAGTATTTGTGCACAGAAAAAAAGCGCAAGTACTTGTTCTGAGTCTGGGTGCTGTGGGACGATAGTCTTCGTAGTTCCTGGGTCCCTAGACACAAGGAGTCCTAGTTAGAGTCCAGGATTTATGTATGTGATCGTTGGGTGTTATTATTATTATTATTATATATATACTACGTACAGCATAATTAATAAAAAACTTCCGGATATGTTTCAAAACTGTTATAGAATATGATATACTTGGTACAATAACTTAATTTTATGTTCTTAATAATATTTTGATTTGTAAAACTGCTAAAAATATCCTATTTGCAAAAAATTATTTTCACCTTGACTTCGAGTGGACGACCGAGAAATCTTTCAAGAAACAATGTACTAAAAGTCCCAAAATTTTCAAATTCTGCCATTGTCTCAGTTTCCCAAAATAAATATAACTCAGTCATAATACTCATTGAGCTACAAGAAAAGGCAACAAATGGTACAAAGAGATCGTACCATTCATTCGGAACTAAGTCTTAAACCTTGGCACTAAATATAACGTGCGCAGACGACTCAAATCCGACGAGTTTAAATTAAAGTAGTAGAGCTAGCCATCGCTTATATTAAGGTTTTGTAATGTTAATGAATGATGTGACGAGCTAGTCGTTCACCTGATGTTAAGCGACACGGCCGCCCATAGCAGAATAGTGTCACTCGGAGCTCTAAAATATAAAGTTAGTCTCGACACTGCACTGCGCACGTCATCCTGAGACATCATATTTAATAAGGGATTTAAAATATCAACTAATTAATATGCAAAAATGGAATTATTGCCAAGGTAACAGAAAGTATTTGTTCCAAAATTTAAAATATGGGTTATGCTTTATAATACAGACTTAGAAATTAGTTTCAAACTTACTTTCTCTGACTAAAACAATGCACGCTTTGGTTAATTGCATTCTAAAACTAACCATATCTGAATACCTAATTATACTAATGCTAATATTGATATGGGCAGCTGTGTCGCTTAACATCACTTGAACGGCTAAAAAATATATAAAATGAGATACTTTACCAAATGCGATTTTTTTTATTAATTATCTTTTTATTAGCACCTTCTTTGGAGCGCTCTCAACTCTCCGACTACAAAATATATCAAAACGCAGAGGGAAATACAAAACATAGCATTGAACAGACAGACCGTCTGACTGCTGGTATTTTTAGATTGATTTTCGCGACATACCTACTTCGAGACACAATTAATATATTGCTGTGTGTTTTCAGTTGACACCATCTTTTTCCACTTGATTTATTCAAATGGATGCTTCAAAGCAAAAATCACAAAGGATGGTATTGTCACAGATGACACGCAAAAAAATCGTTTTATCTGATATGTGGTAGTATTCAGATTTTTTGAAGTAAAACTTCGTACGCTTGACTTGGGGAGTAAACTGGCGAATGCGAGGTGAACGGAAGTTGAAATTGGTTCACGATTTCCATTATAAAGTTAATATCGTCAACATAATAAAGTTAATATCGTCAACATAATAAAGTTAATAATTTGTATGATTATGTTGGTATGTCCGGTAAAATGACCATTTACAGTTGTCGAGATGGCGATATTAACATCAAACAAAGCAAAAACAAAGTTATACCGGCCGATACATGGATTACTTCAGTCGTGTGGCCTAAAAGCATAATCGTTTTTTTTTATATTTACTCATAAGGTCGAGGAAAATTTTCTTTGTATTTATGGTCGAGAGTTCTGTGGAGTATACAGAACTTTTATTGCTGCATTTACCCCGACTAGAAACGCTGTACTACCTGTTTTCTGTATCTGGGTATTATATTGTATTTTATGTATGTATTTACAAACAAAAAGTATCAAAGTATTCTATTAGTTATCTGATTAGTACAAGCTTTGCTTAGTTTGAGGCTAGATAGCGCTGTGTGAAATTTCCACACATATTTGTTTACGTATCAGTACAATTGTTTTTAAAATTGAAAATACCTTACAATAATATTAATTATTTTAGTAATTGAAACTTGAAATTAAGGGTATAACGTTTTTACACAATGGAGCTATCTATAATTGGAATTTTGCTAAAATTTTACTACACCGTTAAATTTAGTAGACCAAATTATGCTTCAACCACAGAATAGATAATAGTACCACCAACCAAGTATAAACTTTTCCTTAATGCTCAAGTATTCTCAATTTACTCAAATCCCTTTCCGAGTATGGCTAATTTTATCCGATGGTAGAGAGAGGGGTATAGGAAAAACAAAAATGGCCAAATACAAAACATCCTGTAGCAGCGTTACTAACTCTTTTGTTTACTATTTTGCAAGTTATAAGAAGGTTATATAATACCTAGTATGTATGTACCATATTTTACACTTTTTTAAGCTTTTACCACAGAAGACTAAATAGGACATGTACAGAAGCTTCACTCCGCGAATTCACTAAAATAAATATCTACTCTTGCTACAACGCCATAGAGTTCAATTCAGCTCGCACAGCGCTACAAGCTTACCCTATCTAAGTAGGTGTTTCTCTTTCTATCCCTTTAGCGGACCGGCCCAGCAGTCAGGGTCCCACATCCTGGTAGCTTCATATTAAAAGCGCATAAGACTTATGTAGTGCAAACTTATATCTGGTAGAGATCGTTGTATAGCGAATTACAGCGTTGTAGGAGCAGAAACCAATAGGCGTAGTTGAGTTATTTCTAGAATGATAGTCATGAATCATTATATAAATATAAATATATAAATATGTGTGGACATTTCACACAGCGCCATCTAGCCCCAAACTAAGCAAAGCTTGTACTATGGGAACCAGATAACTGATACAATACTTAAATACTTTTTGTTTGTAAATACATACATAGAATACTATATAAACACCCAGACACAGAACAAACATCGATGTTCATCACACAAATGTTTGTCCTGGGTGGGAATCGAACCCACGACCTGCAGTTCAGAAGGCAGGGTTACTACCAACTGAGCTATCGGGCCATTATATATATGTATATAGGAGGAACGGGTCGTGCGGAGGTTGCAACCTATATAACTATAGGGCTTCAGCATGCGCACCGCGCCGTGTCCGGCGCAAGAATGATCCGTAGTACACCGAGCGCTCCCTTTATATAGCCAGATGGATAGGGGCGCCATGACAGTTGCCGTTGCTGCCACTGTAATAAATTTAATGCCAACACAAGGTAAATTACGGTGCTCGATCGCTGCCCGGTGCGCATAGAGTTTACATTTACAACTGGACGTTGCCGCCGTCATGTAATTGAGTAATGATTATTATTTTATTTCACATTTTGTGTTTTTATCCCACATTTAGTCATCCTAGAGCCTCAATGCCCGTCTGCACTAAAGTCTATCAAACACAATCTAGGTAAGCAATACTTTCCCCCGGGTTCTCGTACGCTTGATAAATTTATTCAGACCAAACATTAAGCGCTCATTGGTTGTCTGTTGATCATCGGCTGTCTTCAACCAATGAGCGGACAGTATTTGGTGCGTTAACACAAGTTTAATATGTGCGAACTTAGGAGCTGTCAAACTTTAGTGTGGACGGGCAAAGTACTATTTTTATGATTTGAGTGTAAAGACTATTTTACAGTCTTGATACAGAACAGTGGTTCTCAACCTTTCACTGATGAAGGACCATTTGACAATTTTTTGTCTTGATATTGACCACTTATTGTTAGGAGGTAAATACAGTTAAATCAAAATCAATAAATTGTTGTTATTTGATTGTTGTATATAATAATAATAATTACATGCAAACAACTTTTTAAAGCCAACATTATTATTATTTTAATTTCAGACGGACATTATACAGGTAGTTTAGGTATATTGTAATGGAATTTTTGCGACTGCATTCTTTTTGCCAATTTCTGAACCCTTGCTTCAGTGCTACTCAAAGCCAAACGCAGGACTTGCTACAATTCGTTGTACAGACTCGACAAATTTATTTAATATTTTTCCGATGGCTTCGCGGACCACTTCGGGTGCTTTTAGAGACCACCAGTGGCCCACGGACCATAGGTTAAGAACCACTGATATAGAATGACTATTCTAAGCACCCGCTCAAAGGTAGGGTTATATATAAACCAAACTATCACATTCGCTGTTACAATGTTTGCAGAAATTTGTTCCTATATTTAACCAAATTAGTTCAGGCGTGCTGGAAACATGAAGTTATTTTCAAAATATTAGAGGCAAAGCAAAATAGCTAAAATAATTGTTTACATTTGTGGACAGCTTAGTGTTAAACAGACTAATTACTAAGCACTTATGACCAGACCTATGTTATGTATTCAATTGATGTAATGTATATATAACAATAATAATAATAATAAATATCTGTGGACATTTCACACTTTTTCACATTTCTTCTAGGCAAGTGTGTTACACAGTTGTACACATCGTCATTTACCATCAGGTACGATAGTGGTCAAACGCACGCCTGTCAAACAATAAAAATTAAAAAAAAAAACTGGCAATGCTGCCAGCATGATGGGTACGCTACCTACTGGTAGTGGGCTGGAGCTTTAGGACTGTCTATAGGTCATCATATTTAGTTAGTCGATATAATACAACACGTACATTTGCTTATATTTATTTATTCATTGTGATAAAAACGAAAAAATCAATTACACTTACCAAAAAAGATTCAGACATTAAAAAACAAACAAGTCAGGGTTTTTAAATAATGTACTTGTAAAATTGCTAAATTAGCCTATTTGCAATAAATCTTTTGACTTTAATAAAAGAATACAATGAGCTATTGCAATAGTGTCAAATAAAATTATGTCTGGTAATGTTACCAGCAAATCATGCATAGTGCAAATCATGTGATTTGCACAGTTATTTTAATTATTCTAATCCTTTTTGTCCTCAGTTATACGTAAATGTTAGTATAGCTAATGGTATAGGTAAAGGTTATACCAATCTAGCTTCGTGCTTATAAATGGTGTGACTATGAAACCTGGAGTCATTTTTACATTATACTTAAAATCTAACCTAAAAGACAACAAAAACTATTATATTTTTTATTGTAAAAAATAACGATAATCCTTCAAACTCGAACTACAATACGCAACGAATCACGGCATCCATATATGGTTGAAATTCCTTCAACCCTCATGAAGCGCTTCGCTATTAATTTTATAGTGCTATCAGCATAACATCGATGGAGGCATTGGTCAAATGCTTTGCCTATAAACAATAAAAAATCTCAAGAATAGAAGGCACAAGCCTTTACAATATTTTGTACGGTTATTTTTTTATTTAAATGCATCATTTGAGAAGATTGCGCTAGTCTGAAAGCTCTTTGGTAATAGAGACATATTTTTACTAGAAAAGGTTCTTGAGACCACATCACTCTCTTTCAAGTCAAATTGTGGTCAAACGCATGTAGTATCAGATAAGAAAAAAGATTAAAAGTGAGCAGAAAAAGATCAGACGGAAAAAGTTTTAATTCACAATGCCGCAGGCGTCAAGTATTGGTGATTTTTCGATGCTAATAAAACATTATTGAAACCACTTAGCAATCATTTGCTAAGTGGTTTCATTGATTTCATAGAACTTTTTAAGTGGTTGAGCAGTTAGGCTCATAACCTGAAAGATGCAGGTTGTATTTGTGCACAGAGAAAAAATTTTTACAAATACTTGTTCTATGTCCGGGTGTTGTGAGACCATGGTCCTCGTGATCCCTTGATACAGGGAATTCTAGTTAGGTTCCCGAATGTATGTATGTGATCGTCGGGTGTTATCTAAATATATATAACTCAAAGGTGACTGACTGATTGACTGACTGACATAGTGATCTATCAACGCACAGCCCAAACCACTGGACGGATCGGGCTGAAATTTTGCATGCAGGTAGATGTTATGACGTACGCATCCGCTAAGAAAGAATTTTTCGAAATTCCGCCCTTAAGAGGGTGAAATGGGTAGTTGAATTATTTTCCCATAGGCCACGCCGCGGGCGAAGCTACGGGCAGAAGCTCGTTTGATTTATAAAATGTCGATTATCATTTAACCACAAATTGATGAAAATGGAGCAAAAAGATACGTACTTCTCCAAAAAAGTTTATTTAACTCCTTGGTTAATTTTTTTGTTATTCATGCAGAAAACTGAACAACCTCACATCAAGGCTGGCAACCCTGCTGGTGCTACACGCTGCTGGCGCAGGGTGGGCGTCTCCAACTGTGCTGATCACGAAGCCTATCACTAGGGTTGCAGCTGAGTGGCTTCCGACTGACAACCAGACACTGTACCGACTTGGAGAAGGCGAGAGACGGAGGTAAATCTATATACATAAAAGTTAGTTACGGTATTTATAACCCAAGAATGGCTGAACCAATTTGGCTTAAAATTGGTGGGTCCAGCTTAGAACCAGGAGATGAATATAAGATAATTTTATACCTTTGAATTGAATGTTGTTTTATTCGTTTTTTTTTAAATATCTAGCTTATGTAGTAGATCAGCACATAGGTTACTTTTTATCCACGGAGCGTTGCTAGTATTCAATAATAATATCCTTAAAACAGCTTAAGCCGACTTCAATTGCATTAACTTCATGCTGAGAAACATTCAAATAATTATAATTTATATATTTTTGAAATAAAACTTTTTTACACACGCTTGACTTGGGGAGTAAGCTGTTGAATGCGAGGTCAACGGAAGGTGAAGTTGGTTTACGTAGATCATCTCCATTGTCAACATAACAAAGTTAAAAAATTTGTATTATTATTTTGGTATGTCTGGTAAAAATACTATTTACGATTGCCAAGATGGCGACATTAACGTTAAACAAAGCAAAAACAAAGTTGTACCGGCCGATAGATGGAGCTAAACTAAAGAAGTTTTACTTTAGACGTGTGGTCTAAAGCTAACTCGTTTTTTTATTTTCAATTATTTTGATTTAAAATCAAACCACTGAACCAATTTAGATAAAATTTCAATGGAACCAATTCGAAAGTTTGTCCTTTCAAATATAATAATTTTCCAAATCGGTTCATAACTGACGGAGTTATGACGTAATAAACTTAATAACTGAGAGAACCTCCTCTTTGAAGTTGATTGAAATATATATCTGGCTTTATTACCTTAGCGTATAATTTAGCTAATCATTATGGTTCTGTTTTAATTATTTTTATTTAGTTAGTGTTTATTGTGCTATTTCATAATTTGCTTAATAAGTTTTAACATTTGTTGATGTTCGTGATGTCATGACTATGGGTTCTACCTGGAAATTATTACATAAAAGGCTTTGTCCTGACTGACTGACAGACAACACAGCCCAAACTGCTGGACGTATGGACTTGAAATTTGGAGGGTGGCTACCTCTTATGACGTAACCGCGTGCTAAGAAAGGATTTTTGAAAATTTAACCCCTAAGTGGGTGAAAATGATGAAAAACGTTTGTGTGAAAAACCTACATTTCGTGACGTTTCATTTTGAAACTTAACACATTGGCAAGAATTTGCGATATTGTCAAATAATGCTAAGTCTAACAATGCCACTATGAGAAATCAATGCTGGCTAGAGGTTTCCAGCCATGTATTAATTTAAGAGGGTTAAGTTAATTTTATCCAGAAAAATTAATGGTTTCTGAGGGATAGCCCACGCGGGCGAAGCCGCGGGCAGAAGCTAGTTAACTATACTTAAGGACACGCGTTGACCTTAATCTCATGCTAAATCGGGACCCTGTTATGATATCACACCACGTTACACTGTTATTTTGTCTCTTCACTAAATTATTCTGTTTGTCTCCTATAATGTAATGTAATGTTGTGTGATGTCTTGATATGTTTTTTCTTTATTTTTATTATTAAATTTATTTCGTGCCCATAGCGTCTGAACAAAGGCGCCCTTAGGCCTGATCTTCGACGAATCTAGCTACAATTTCTACGTACATCGTCTCTGTCTACTAATCTGAGGGTCACTTAACACCCATACTCACAACAAGTACTTTACTAGGTGGTAGGACTTTTCTGCAAAGTTCGTCTAGGTAGGTACCACTGCTTTGCCAGTTATTCTGCCGCCAAGCAGTAGTGCGCAAGCACTGCTGTGTTCCGGTTTGAAGGGCACTGTAGCTAGTGAAATTACTGGGCAAATGAAACTTTATGACCTAATCTCACAATCTAGTAATCTTAATAGATTGTGCTGATGTCTCAGAATGACATGCGCAGTGCAGTGTCACGTGAAACTGTATACTTTAGAGTTCCGAGTGACACTGCAACTGATATGGGCAGCCGTATCGCTTAACATCAGGGGAACGGTTAGCTCGTCATGTCATTCCATTACATTTAAAAAAAGTAATTGCGGTTTTTGTCCTGCCACGGGAATCGAGCCCGCCGCCTCCGTGTTATGAGCCGACCTGCTCAACCATCACCACAGAGGCTGTCCACCTACCACTTCCTAAAATAAAACTGCAAAGAAACGCAATAGCAGATATAGAAAACTCTGAATCTCTTAATCAGGTTCTTTTTTCCAGTTTGGAGCTAAACACGTCGACGATAAAACAAGCGACGGTGTTCATCACAATCAGTCCATGCACCAAAGACTTCCACTGGGCTCTGTATTACGGGAAAGCAGGCAATTCTAACGGTAAGACATATGGCGTATGGCTATCACAGCTTGTTTCGCGAGCCTTGTAATATATTCACTTGGAGTTATAAGGGTATAAGTAAAGGAGGTGCAAATAAAAATGACCACCTTTGATCAGATGATCGCGTGAGGTGAATTTCCCAGTTAAGTGTTCCAAAAGTATATTGTATTATGAGGATAGAACGTTTTGGTGTCATATATTTTAGCTTTGTGCGTCAACATGAGAGGTCCTTCCTGTATTATATATATGTTCATGTTAATAATAGGCCTAATTCATAAATATAAAAATAATTTAACAAAAAGCACGGGCCCAGGTGTATGTGGAAATGCAGAATAAAATAAAAACATAAGAGGATTTATAAGTTAACTTACCAATGAAAAATTTGGATGAAATTGGAATGAACAGTCAATAGTCTAGTTATTAAAAATCGATAATCGTCTTTGAGTATTAAAAAATACTTTTGTAGATATTTCACACGGCTATCTAGCCCCAAACTAAGCAAAGTTTGTACTATGGAAACCAGAAAAATTATACAATACTTATATACTTTTTGTTTACAAATAAATACATAGAATACACCGAACCAACAATTATATTCATCACACAAACGTTTGTCTTGGGTGGGAATCGAACCCACAACCAGCAGTTCAGAAGGCAGGGTTACTACCAACTGCGTTCAGTCAAAGTATGAAATTTAAATGGTAGTAGTACATTTTGCAATGTCAGTGTAGCATTTGGCCATATTTTATGTCAATATGGGCTACTAGCCTAATGATGTGATATTTGAAGGGTTGAGAATAAAAAGGATTTAACTGACAAATTGACAGTTTCGAGTAAATTGACTTTAAACGTCAACGGCGTCATTTTTATGTAGAGTGCTTATAAGGTAATAGAAAAGGTTTATGTAAGTTTCAGTTGCTTGAAAATGTTTTATTTCTATTTAAAATTACCAAATATAGTACTAATTCCTACAATTACTGTAAAAATATAATATAATAAAAGAAATAAAGTAATGTTTTTATGCTAAGCGTACTGTATTCCTGTGACAGATAAACCATTTTTAGACTCAAAATCTCGAGATTTAAGCCTCATTTCGGTATTTTGAGAATGTATTATTGAAGATAATTTCACGCTGAATCCAACAATACCCATAAGTCATTTGGTCAAAAAAATCAGTTAAATCCTTTTTATCCTCACCCCTTCAATTGTATTAATGCAAAGCGATAGGTTATTGCTTTTTGCCATTTTCCAAATGACGAATTTTTCACTAAATAATAATAATAATAACGCCCAACGATCACATACATAGATCCTGAACCCTAACTAGTGTGTTCCCTGTGTCTAGTGCCCCTGGAACTACGAGGAATGGGCTCACAACATCCAGATTCAGAACAAGTATTTGCGCTTTTTTTTTCTGTGCACAAATACTTGTCCTACCGCGGGAATCGAACCCACCGTCTCCGGGTTATGAGCCGACCTGCTCAACTACCACACCACAGAGGCTGTTGAATAGATGCCAAAGCTTTACTTGATGTATGTGAATTCCAGTCAGTACACATTTAATTGTTTTCTTGCTATTGCAGGTCACCTCAGTTTGCAAAAAGAAGACAGTACTGGAGAGATGACCACTTTCTCATTGTTTATTTCACAACACGACAAATATTTGCTACAGGTAAAGTTTTTGTGTGTCCATTATGATTATTTCCTTTCTCAGTTTTCTTCAAATTGGCTCATCTTATCTCTGTTAACATCAGAATGCTATATTCTTAAATAAAACAAAAATGTGCGGGGCAGTCTTTGGACTGCCGATAGAAGTGAAAACTTAGCAACTTGAGACATTATTTGATCATGGAAAGCATTCGGTGATGATGATGCGAGTTTCACGCTTTTTGTTCACCCAAAAAGTTCTCAACGCGACTATTGAAGTTTTCATTGATATTAAAATGTATAGAAGTTAATTCTTAAATGTATGTTTGTTAAAGCTATCATCATCACATGGTGGGGCGGCGGTGGTGAGTGTTCGCGGTGAGCCAACGAGGCAGGTGCGACTTCGGGTCAGGGTGCGCTCCAGGCGAAGACTTGCTGCCAATTGGGATCCCAGGTATTCAATATACACGGTGGAATTTAACTCACTATTTTCCTTAAATGTATGTACTCAGACCATGCTATGGAATATTCGTACAAGGTCCAATGTAAAAAAATAGGTTTTGTTTTAGTATTTAGTGCTTCCTAAAATAACTGCATGACAGCCGAAATGTCTATTTAACGATACACACAGCGCGGGCACCAGCTGAGTGCTTTGTAAATGTTTCGTAGGCAATAAAACACCTGTCGCAAGGCTTTTCTTTAGAATTTAAATTTGATATAACCTAGATTTAAGTTTAATTTCATAAGTACTTTTTTTATTTAGTAATATGATAGCATTCTATAGCATGGACTGAATACATACATTAAAGGACGAGAACGAATTAAATTCCACCTACGTCTAATCCGCCACCCTAAAGACCGTATATTTGCCAGGTATATTTGCCATTTACCAGGTGGTAGGACTTAACTGCAAAGTTCGTCTAGGTACCACCGCTTTGCCAGTTATTCTGCCGCCAACCAGTAGTTCGCAAGCTCTAGTGTGTTCCGATTTGAAGATGTCTCAGAATGGCGTGCGAAGTGCAGTATCACACGAAACTATACTTTAGAGTTTCAAGTGTCACTGCAACTGATATAGGCAGTCGTGTTGCTTAACATCAGGCAAGTGACTAGCTCGTCATATCATTTTGTAACATAAAAAATACATTTGCTGTGTGAAACTTGTGAAATTTAGATGATTTTTGAGCATTGATTATGACTCTAACTATCCTATATATGTAGAGTAGATAACTGTAACTATTACGCAACCTCAACCAAAACGTAGTAATATTGGAATCAGTGAAGAATAGAATAGAATAGAAAAACTCTTTATTGCGTATACCGACCAAAAATATAACTAGATATTACAGTACTAGAATAGGTAGCACAATGGATGGCTTTATCACTACCAGTGATCTCTTCCAGGCAACCTTTGCTATAGTATATATGGATAGTATAACAAGAGGAGTCAGCGGTGCGCAATATAAACAAAAAAAAAACTTTTTTGTGTATTAATAGTATAATAATAATAATAATAATAATAATACGTGTGGACATCTCACACAACGCCATCTAGCCCCAAACTAAGCAAAGCTTGTACTATGGGAACCAGATAACTGATACAATACTTAGATACTTTTTGTTTGTAAATACATACATAGAATACTATATAAACACCCAGACACAGAACAAACATCGATGTTCATCACACAAATGTTTGTCCTGGGTGGGAATCGAACCCACAACCCGCAGTTCAGAAGGCAGGGTCACTACCAACTGAGCTATCGGGTCAGTCAGTCGGGTCAGTATGCTCACAGAAAATAAAATCATAACAGATTTTTTATTCTGTTATGATTTTATAAACTATATATTCTATACACTGGAATCTATTGTATCATCCTACCTGTGCTTTTTAGTGCTGAAAATAAAGCGAAGATAATTACGGTAAGCAGGTTTTCCTGGCTGTGAAGTGCCAACACAAACTACACCCTAGAAGCATATTTTACGCAATAACACCCAACGTAAAGTTTTAATGAGGTTTACAATTTACGACCCATTAGGTAGTTTATTTAGTACCTACTCATAGAAAACCGAGAGATCCGTTAAAAGCCACCGCGTAACACTTGGAAAGCTATCAGCTATTTTAAACATCTGCTTCTACATCTTTTCCACTTATGATAGGCCTTAATTCAACAGTAATGCAGTAGGACATCTCAATAAAAACCCGTCAATACGGTACCGTTACATACATACAAACTATAGTACAAACCTTTAAAACTAAACAGTACGTCACATTGCACGGTTTTTAAAAATAGCGTATCGATTATTGTACCGGTACTGATACTGAAAAATCTTTCATTTTGTAAAGGCATCTTGGTCCTAAGAATTATAATTTAAAATCAACTAATTAATAATCATAACGCTCAATGATCACATACATAGGTCCTGGACCCTAAATAGGATTCCCTGTATCTAGGGACCCAGGAACTACTGCATAATATGAATTGCAATTCAACGGGGCAATGCTGCCAGCATGTTGGGTACGCTACCTACTGGTAGTGGGCTAGAGCATTTGGACTGTCTATAGGTCATCGCGGCCAGTATATAGTCAATTTTTTTTATGTAGTAGTAGTAGGTAGTGTTTAGTATTAGTTATTATATCATTGTAGTATTTACTACTGCATAAATGATGTTATAAATACTTTTATTGTTTACCAAATCAAAAATAGCATTTGTATCCAAAATTAACTAACAAATTACTCCATCAAAATTGTTACCCTATGATACTTAGTCATATTTGTAATTTCCTCGATGCTCAGAAGTATTTTTTACTTATTTATGCAAACTGATAGAGAATGGAATTGACTCATGAAGTTTCAGTTTCCCAAGAAACTCAACCTTCTCTCAACCAACTCTTCAAAACTAGACTACCACTACCTACCACACTAGTGCACTCAAATCCGTCGATTACATTAATATCATTGTCGGAGATTTTGATGAAAATCAGGATTTTGTACATTAGAAAAGGTGTAGATTCACTAAGTGGTGGGACTTTTCTGCAAAGTTCGTCTATGTACCACCGCTTTGCCAGTTATTCTGCCGCCAAGCAGTAGTGCGAAATCACTGCTGTGTTCCGATTTGAAATGCATCGTAGCTATTGAAATTACTGGGCAATTGAGATTTTATAATCTGATCTCACAGTTGAGAATCTTATTACCAGACAGTGCTGAAATATCAGGATAACAATGTGCGCAGTGCAGTGTCGTGCGAAACTTTATATTTTAGAGTTCCGAGTGACACCCTTCTGTTATGGGCGGCCATGTCGCTTAACATCAGGTGAACGACTCGGCACGATGCTTATGAACTTAGAATATTTTTTAAAAGAAAAGTTTAAAAAGTATATTGACTCAACCGCAGACCTAGAACTCCTAGAATCCTAGAATATTCACTACTCGTGAACAGATTAACAAATTAATTTGTAAAGAAACAATTTAAAAAAAACGTGAATAGGAAAGCGTTATGTAATTAGTTTTAGCATTAAATTTGTGTTGATGTATTTTAAACATACTGGTTGGGATGATTCAGGAATCTCTCAAAAGATGACGCTACTACTACTACTGACCAAAATGCAACCAATAACCAGCCTTACAGAATTACAGAACCCTGTAAGTTGATTGTAAGGCTGGTTATGAGATCACTTGTCACGCTGATGGGATCGGTCCCAAATCCCGATAACGATTCGAACTTTTTCTCTACAAAATTAATCAGTGGATTACGCTAAGCCGGTGATACTGCTTTTAAACATCATAAATCTGTATAGTGACTAAAGATTTATACAAAAAACAAGTGTGCTTTAGGCCGCACAGCTGAAGTAAAACTTCTTTAGCTCCATCTATCGGCCGGTATAACGTGGTTTAATTTGTTTAATATTAATGTCGCCTTCTTGGCCATTGTAAACTGTAATTTATCGGACATACCAACATAGTAATATTTTTTTACTTTGTTATGTTGACAATGGAGATCTGCTTAAACCTACAACTTTCAACTTCCGTTCACCTCGTTACGCATTCACCAGCAGCCGAGTCAAGCGTGCGTTTAGTCTTACTTCAATAATCCTATCGTCCATACTGCCATTTTCCCGGACACGGTGTAACATAAATCCAATCTGTCAGTACGTCAAACAAACGTGTATGGATGAATTTATGATACGACGCCTTATAGGGCCGATATGATACTACGGCTGCGGCCACAGCCCTAGCAACGGGAGTTTCTTTTACAAGAAGTAGTTAGGTATTTAAACGTTAATTACTGTCAATTATCTCGATGCGGATTATCATCGATTATTAAGGTTTTTTTTAATAAAGTATATGCTAGCGAGAAATTTATGTACATTATTTATTCACTCAACATAGTACCATTTTTTAAGTAAAACGTCGTTATGCGCGCTTGACTTGGGGAGTAAGCTAGTGAGTGCATAGTGAGGCGATTTATGAACATAACAAAGTTAAAAATATGTATTATTTTGTTGGTATGTCCGGTGAAATGACAATTTACAATTGTCGAAATGGCGACATTAACATTGAACAAAGCAAAAACCAAGCTATACAAGCCGATAGATGAAGCTAATCTAAAGAAGTTTTACTTCAGTCGTGTAGTCTAAACTACACTCGTTTTTTTTAAATACTATACTAACATGCATTTAACCACATTTCTCCAGATGTTGAGTGACAATATGGTATAGGTATGATTCTTGTCCGATACTTGTAAAGAAGTGATAAATAATATTGCCTATTATTGATATCGTGTAAGTCATTTATTTATTTATTTATAATAATATGAACGCATTTGCAATTATAACATATTATCAAATATTCATCAGTAATAAACATCGTCAACTAAATAAATGGAATTAATGGTAATCACAGAAACATCAAACATTCGATCTAGGGTCATAGGACTCACAAAATATCAATAATACATTTAAAATAATAGGCCACTTATCGCAAAAAACGTCACAGTCTGGATAAGCACTAAGGAATGCGTTGAGATCACTCATGATGCGACATAGCGGCGTATATCGTCTGTGTTCTGTACGACTACGGCATGTGTGGAAGAGCTTGGGTCTATGGTCAGCTCTATAGTGGACATACTTGTCGGGGACATATAAAGCACATATACGATTGTGAAGAGTCGGAGAGTCTACAGCATCTCGCAATATCTTACAGCCGGTCTTAAGCTGGTGAAATAATCTCCTAGTTTTCAATGAATTGAAGCCTAGATGGCCTAGCAAAAAATTAGTGGGGTACAGAAAAGGAGTCATGTGTAGTTTATCCCTAATATATATAGGCACTCATTGAACATCAGCCATTGGATTTGTACCTACTCTTTTTCTTCCCTTCTTCCAGTCCTGCCACAACTCACATCAATTCTCCCTTAACGGTTGCTTAGCTATCTTAATTTTTATAAAATTGACAAGAACGCAGAAAATTTAAAAAAAAATTTAAAAAAAAGGGGGAAGGAAAACGGAAGGGAAGGATAACAAGACGTGGGAAGATGGTAGAGAAAACACGAATAGATAACGGGACGGCTTAGGAGAAGAGTGGTAAGTGGGGGGGTAAGAGTGGGGCTTATTAAGCTTAGGTCCATTAGGACCTAAGCTTAATAAGCCCTTGACTAAACAGTTTGTTATGATTGGCTGGGTTACGGTCAATCGAGTGCAAGCCCATTTACCCAGCCAAAAGATTCAATTTAATTTAATTATAGAAACAAATATAAATTCTGACAGATCTATGACTTAAATAATATACATTTTTGAGGTGTCTTGGAAAAAGCTAATATTAAGCACTAGCTGCGCCCCGCGGAAAATTCAATACCTGAACATAGGTGCACCCACGGTTTAAAAATATCCTATGTTTTAAAGCAGCGTAAAAACTATCTCCATTCTAAATTTCACTCAAATAATATGTTTAAGCGTGCAGGAGTAATTTTTTTTTACTTCAATCTTTTCTTACATTTAACCACGCTCTTACCTGGTGGGAAGAGACGATGCGATCAAAGGTGTAGCGTGCTAGAAAATTTATTTTAATTATTTTCTCATCCCACGGGGGGGGGGGGGGGGGGGGGGGACATTTCACTCACAAACTATCGCCTTTATAATATTAGTGTTATCTTGGCTAGCATGGTACACCTTCGATCGCATCGTCACTTCCCATCAGGTGAGAGCGTGGTCAAATGCCAGACAAGGTTGAAGTAAAAAAATAAATGATAACTTAGCTTGCTGTGAACTCGCCTTAGAGCTATAAAATCTAAAAAATAGCTCCAAGACAACTTTCTGCGATAGGAATCAATATCTAACACTCTGGTTTCCACCCAGCCGTGTAAGGTGTGATCGATTATGTAGACCCGACCTATTTCTTTAATTCTTTTCTGTAAATTATGGACCAGATTATTTATTACTAGCTGCGCCCCGCGGTTTCACCCGCAGATAAAAAGTATTTTAATTATTTACTCATCCCACGGGAACATTTCACTTTTCCGGGATAAAATGTAGTCTATATGTTAATCCAGTGTATAAGCTATCTTGGTACCGAATTTCATCCAAATCTATTCAGCCGTTTGAGCGTGAAGGAGTAACAAACATACACACATACACACATACAAACTTTCGCCTTTATGAAATATTAGTGTGATTATTTATTTATTTATTTGTTAAATACACTGTGCACAAAACATTCACATTGTTATACTAAGTTCTTATATGGACTAAGCAATATATATTTATAAAGCCGACTAAAATGGGGTCAGTATGTATGTCAGCATCTTGGACTTCGCATAGGAAGCGGTTGATAACAGAATGGATTTGGTTGAAATTCGGTGCCAAGATAGATAGCTTATACACTGGATAAACATATAGACTACATTTTATCCCGGAAAAGTAAAATTTTCCCGTAGGATAAGCAAATAATTTAAATATTTTTTATCCGCGGGTGAAACCGCGGGGCACTACTAGTGAAAGAATAAATGCAATTTGAATTTGCCATCACTTTAATTAATTTCAAGCTTATAAGTTTATGATTTCGAACATCAATGTTTTGTTTTCACTTTACTTTACTTTATGATTTCGAACATCAATGTTTTGTTTTCACTTTACGACTGTATTCTTGTTATTCTTATAACAAACACCATTGTGTGGCAACACTAAAGCAAATACGCCAGGAACATCATACACGCAACAATGTATTACAAACTGGCATTCCATTGCTTTTTAATTGTATAAGATCTTGGATAAATTGTGAGGCTCTGTACCGACATTCTTGGCTCTAGTGACGATAGCTTGTATTGGTCTTGGCTGAGGTTAGGGCTGCCACACGCAATGTTTCCACATTCCCGTGTGTAGTAATAGCGTGTGCTGGGCGCTAGGAATTTATAATTACTACAGAAATTGTTGTTACCGATTAGGATGTCATATTAATTTGTATTAATTAAAATATGTACTGAAAAAGTAAAACAAGAGCTATAAATGTTTAAAAAACGAGTATGTTTTAGACCACACGACTGAAGTAATACTGCTTTAGCTCCACCTATGGGCGTTGTTTTTGCTTTTTTTAATGATAATGTCGCCATCTTGATAATTGAAAATTGTCATTTTACCAGACATACCAACATAATATTTTTTTTTAAACTATGTTATGTTGAAAATGGATATCTACGTTAACCAACAACTTTCAACTTCCGTTTACTCCCCAAGTCAAGCGAGCGTAAAGTAGTTTTACTTTAAAATTAAATGCGAAGTGTTTATGTGTTTAGTATTTTGTTATGTTACTTACAAAGAGGTAAGTGACTGTAAGTTTTTATGTAGGCGCTAATTACTAAAACTACTGAACTGATTATGGAAATTCTTTTACTGCTAGAAAGCTACACTATCCGTAAGTATTATAGGATATTTTTGGTGATACAAGCTTCCGTTCGTGGGTACGCTCACTTAAAATCAATAAACCCGTGCGATAAAAATAATGACTATAAATTACGAAAATACAATAAATGAAATTAAACTGAATTATTAAAATAAATAGTATTATGTCAATTAAGGAACATTTATAAATCTACCAAGGAGTTTTGGCGGAAAAAAGAAAGATCGCTTCACCGCATTGTATTATTTTCCAAAACTCGTTAAAAAAATTAGTGGCGTTTTATTCGTTAAGTGCTGGATTATGGGCGTGAGTGTGGGGAGGTGGTTTAAAGATGATGAAACATTTCTTTTCGTGTTGTTTCCATAACTCCATAGAAGCTTCTGGTAAAGTTGCCACCACTTTCGTAGGAGCATGACTTAGACTAGACTATGACTTGACTTGATGACTTAGACTGTGACTTGACATATATCTGCGTGAAATATCATTAACTTTAGAAATTATCAATTACTTGACACTGGCTAAATACACTAACGTGTAGAGCCAAAACACCGAAAAAAACTACTAAGAGGTATCAATTACAAACATAACGTGATGACATTCGGTTTTTTTGAATCATTTATTTATGATGTATGCCATAGACCAATTACAGACAGTTCAATCGTATAGACACTATGTTGTTCCAGAGATGTTCTGACTTAAATAGAGTAAAAAAACTAAAGGCAAACCTCATTCCTGAGTCTTCTTTCTTTGTACGGCGATTCTAAGAAATAACAATATAATTGTATTCAAAGCAAATAGCTGTTTGTTTAGAATACAATCAAATTACTGGGCAATTGAGACTTTATGATCTGATCTCACAGTCGAACAATCTTATTGCCAGACTCTGCTGATATCTCAGGATGTTAGAGTCTTATATTTTAGAGTTCCCAGTGACACTGTTCTGTTGTGAGCGGCTGTGTCGCTCACCAGGTGAACGACTAGCTCGTCAGATCACTCATTAACTTAAAAATTATATTTATTTCTAATTTAAATAGTTGTTGGAGTTTTGGCGGGAAAACGAAAAAGATCGCGTTGCCGCATTGTATTATTTTACAAAACTTGTGTTATTTTCAGTGTTAGTGAATAAAATTGGTCGCCTTTTATTCGTTAAGTGCTGGATTACAGGCATGAGTGTAGGAAAGTGGTATAATGTTGGTGAAACGTTTCTTTTCGTGTTGTTTCCAAAACTCCATAGAAGCTTCTGGTAAAGCTGACTATGACTTGAATTGATGACTTCGACTGTGACTTGACACATATTTGCGTGAATTATCATTAACTTGATAAATTATCAATTACTTGACACTGGCTAAATACACAAAAGTGTGGAGCCAAAATATAAAAACAAAAAAAAGTTGTTTATGATTTTAAATTTTTTAGTTTTTGGGTACATATTCAGCTATTGTTAGCACAATCACACACACTTCTTCAGTATTTATGATCTACTCATAGGACTACTTGGTCGATGTGCCTTTTTTTATTCTTAGGTACGGTAGAAAATACAAAGATATCTTTGCGTATTATAATACTGTTAAATAATTGATAATCGATAGCCTCTTTGGTGGTGGTTGAGCAGGTCGGCTTATAACCCGAAGGCGTTGGGTTCGATTCTCGTGGCAGGACAAGTATTTGTGAACAGAAGAAACTACTGCTAGTTCAGAGTCTGGGTGTTGTCGGACCATGGTCCTCGTAGTTGCTGGGTCCCTAAACACAGGGAATCCTAGTTAGGGTCCAGGATCTATGTATGTGATCGTTGCGCATTATTATTATATATAATCAAATTATTTAAAATAGATTAGGTAATATTAACAAAAAATTAATTAAATTTTCACTCATTGTAATAAGGTTAGGAATAAGCAGCTGGATTCCACCGTAGCCTTATTATGATGGTAGATAGATATATAATCGCGCAGTGAGTATTTCTAAGGATTGTTAGAATTAATTACGTCTAAAGCTTTAATCGTATGGATGCCATCACCATCACACAGCATTGAATACAAGTGATAACTTAACCATTTACTTAAGTGGTACTGGCTAGGGGACTATTCTGCAAGGCTATTTTACAAGTTTTTGAGTGACATTTTGTCGGCGGATTTGTGGCTAAACTACAAAAAATATTAAGTGACTTGTGCCTGAGGAGATACGGCTAAATGACGGAAATTAAAAAAGTACTAATTAAAGCATTTAAGTACCTTTAATTTTAGTAGCTTAGGATGTTAATTTTTATTAATTTAGGTATTCTTTTTTGATAGAAATTAAATTTACAAGAGGCTGCAAATTATAACATGAAATTTGTTGAAGTTGCAGTGTGAAATTTGTTGTTGAAAATTGTTCTTTGAGGTCACTGAACGTACCGTTTTAATTGTTAAATTGTACATTGCAGTACATTGTAATTATACATTCTTGCCCAAATACAATTTTAGCACCTACTAATGGAACTATTTAGTTGTATTTTAAAACTGTGACCAAGCTTATTATTACCTAATCAAATACAAAATCATTTATTGACATAAATATTTTTACAACAGTTTGTGTAGTGAATCCATTACCTTTCTACGTTATTTTTATTAGTCTCAATTTTATTATAGTTGTAAATATTAAGTGTCCAGAATAACCCCCCACTTCAACGAAACAACTTTTTTGCGCCACCCCTATGGGATGTTTAATCTCGTCCTACCATTTATGTGAATCAATGAGATTTTTCAAACTGTTCCCTCCCAATCCAAATATAGATTGTCAATTTAACTTAAATAATTAACTCCTTTTAAAGACGCAAACTTAGCTCGTTTAATACGACGGATTAAAGAAGAATATAAAGGTGTACTGGGATTAGGGTTTGGGAATTCTCGACCATTTCAAAGTAGCAAGAGACGAAACAGACTACAATGTCCCGGAAATTCCCGGGACTACGCAACTTTTAAGATATGAAAAATTGCTTTTTTTAGAGGGCAAGCCTTTTTTGAAGAATCTTAAGTAAGTTAATATTCAGTGAAACGTATTAAAAAAACAATTTTTCTTAAAAATCGAGATGTATTTCATGATATCAGTCTCATTCATAGGCATTTTAAAACCTCACTGAGTAATAACGAAAAAAAAATTTAACGAAAAAGATCGCGTCGCCGCATTGTATTATTTTCCAAAACTCGTGTTATTTTCAGTGTTAGTGCATAAAATTGGTGGCATTTTATTCGTTAAGTGCTGGATTACGGGCATGAGTGTGGGAAAGTAGTATAATGATTGTGAAACGTTTCTTTTCGTGTTGTTTCCAAAACTCCATAGAAGCTTCAAGTAAAGTTGCTACCACTTTACTAGGAGTATGACTTTGACTAGACTATAAGTTCACTTGATGACATCGACTGTGACTTGACACATATTTGCGTGAATATCATTAACTTGAAAAATTATCAATTATTTGACACTGGCTAAATACACAAAAGTGTGGAGCCAAAACATGAAAAAAAAAGAATATGGCGTTCTGATGTTTACAGTGACAGGTTGATTCAATGTGAAGGAAACTGAGAAAGGAAATACTGAAAAATCTTCGTTTGATGTGCTATCTTTCTACGTGATATTGGCAAAATTGTGGTAACCTCTCCACAAAGGCCATTTACAAAGAGTTGAAGTTGAAGTTGAGAAAGGAAATAATCATAATAAAAAGTCACACGGAATTCTAAATATAGTTAAAAATTATATTTAAATTCTCTTAAAATTATTTCGTTAAGTGAAAATTGCACGGTTTGTAATTCCACGCCGAACGAACAAATTTTTTATAATATTAATCTTGTTTTGACAGGCACTTTGACCTTTCGTCGTAGAGCAACATTCGTGCCCCTAATTTCAAAGGCAATTTTGCCCGTATCCCTTACTTACCCACTTTACCTGCCGTACCATTATGTATTTTGTACCGGAAAATTTTATAGAATTAGGTTAATATTTTTATTATTTGACCTTTACTTTTCTTGTGCTATGTTAGCCATCTGATGTTTTTAACCTCCTATCAAACAGACTGTTGTCTGTTTAGTGTCTATCTGAGACCGAAACCAAATTAGATAATTTTTTTGCTTGAAATGTGACATGATCGAGAGTATTCCTAACCTACTTAAATGGTTATAAAAAAACGAATGTGCTTTAGACCACGCGACTGAAGTAAAACTTCTTTAGTTTAGCTCCATCTATCGGCCGGTATAACTTTGTTTTTGCTTTTTTCAATGTTAATGTCGCCATCTTGACAATTGTAAATTGTTATTTTACCGGACATAAGTACCAACATAATGATATAAAAATTTGAAGTAATTTTTAACCTTGTTATTTTGACAATGGCGATCTACGTGAACCAACAATTTTCAGTTTCCTTTGGCCTCGTTAGCTCACACCCCAACTTGAGCGTGTGTAAAGAAGGTTCACGTAAAAAAACAGCGGTTTGAAAATCATAACCTCTTTTTTAGTTTATAAGCGGAACTTCGGGATATTTAAATAAACACAACTCGTTGCCAATTAATGTTGGACTTTTATATAATTAAAATACTTAATACACAATATATTGATGAAAAATAATCATTCCCTGCTTGCTAAAGTTAGTCTACATGGTGGTTATAATTTCTTTTGACAAAAGAAATTCTTCTTAACTATTGTTCCTAGTTTAATTAAACTTTTTACTTCTAGTGGCGTCACTGGTATTAGCCACGCTAAATTCGCTAATTATTTGAATATTTAACATAAACTGCAGATTTGTAGTCATGCGTGTGTTACCCATCGGAGTGTCGACGTCACTACTTGCATTGTAATTTCAATCAGGCACTTTTATTTTAAGTTAGGAAGATACAATATTGCCTACTAAGTAGGTAGATACGTCATTCAATAAGTTAATATAACCAACGATTTGATGAACCCAAATTCAATCTTTTATTTCTAAATTGACAGCTTTGTGGAGTGGTGGTTGAGTAGGTAGCCTCATAGCCCGGAAGCAGTAGGTTCGATTCCCGCGACAGCACAAGTATTTGTGCACACAAAACTAGTCTGACTCTGGAAGTCTGGTAGTTCCTGGGTCTCTAGATACAGTACCTAGTAGTAGTTAGGGTCCAGGATCTATTTCGGATCGGATCGATCGGATCGGAGGATCGGATGTATTTTTTTTTTTTTTCTTTATGATCATTGGTATTCATGAAGCAAAGAAGGTTCAGATACGATGAAAACATGACGTTAAACAATAAACAAATACATAATTTAAAAAATGATATAAATAATGATAATAACAATGCATAGACCAAAAGGCGCTAGTCCTACAAGATGGATAACTAAAACCAAATTTAATGAACCTATACCTAAGTTTGAATTTTCTTTATCCTTTCAGCCCTATAGACCCACAAGATACAAAATACTGCGTCGTAGCATCGCATCGTAGAAACTACACTTCGCTTTGTGCAGCGCAATACGATATCAAAAAGAGTCGGTTTGATAAAATAAACCAACTTGTGGATTCAGATCGGTCGAATATCGATCGGATGGTTGAACCAGATTGGTCGAAGTCGAAACGGTTGGATGCTTCGGAGAGTTTCACAGAAGTGGACAATAAGATTGAAGTTGATCCAGACAGCTTCGTAATGTACGAGGGAAAATTCAAAAATGTGTTTCGGAGAAAGAAAATGGGTGAGTTTTATATACCATCTAATTAACTATCTTTGCATTTACAACTAATAACACAAAGACATAATTTTTATTATAACGTGATAAGAGTATCAAAAATCATAGGGTTACTATAGCAGTACTATATACTGTACTATAGTAGTTAGGGTAGTATAATTTCAACAATTTTGTATAAAATTTTTATATACTTGGGTTTCTCAATAAAAACAGAATTTTTACCTCCTTAACAACGAAGAGAGAGAAGAAAAAGAATCTATTTTGTGTTTTGTTTCTTTCCATTAAAAATGAAATAAAAAAACAGAATTTTTACCTCATTCCTTACTTACACGTTGTGTAGCAGAACAACGAAGAGAGAGTAGAAGTTATTTTGTGTTTTGTTTCTTTCCATTAAAAATAAAATAAAAAAAGAGATTTTTTTCATTCAGATTACCTATAATAATTCATGGCAATTTATGAACACGACGAATTTAGGGTGAAAACAACATGATCATTACAATCCTGCAATTTAGCACATCTCTTGTTAGTTAATACCAGTTATTGCGTCGTTTAAGGCAATTTTTTGAGTGGAATCAAGCCCTCGTTTTAACCCATACAAAAATAATTCAATCAAACTTTTGGTTTCAGGTCGCAGTACGAAGGTAACGGACGAAGATCCAGTTGTAGTCTGCGTTGGTGACAGAACACACCATCTGATAGAAAACTTAGATCCTAGTAGGGTAAGCTTTTTAAAGCAAAACAACTAATTACGTTTTTTTATATCAATTAACGATGTGCCGAACTAGTCGTTCACTTTATGTTAATAAATACTGCCTATAACAGTTGCAGTGTCAATTGAACTCTAGAGTACAAAGTTCGCGTGACACTGCACTGCGAACGTTATACTGAGATATCACATATCAGTCTGATAATCAGATTACGAGACTATGAGACCAATACATAAAGTCTCATTTGTCCAGTAATTTCACTAGCTACAGTGCCCTTCAAATCGGAAAACAGTAGATGGAGCACTACTGCTTGGCGGCAGAATAACTGGCAAAGCAGTGGTACCTGCCTATATAGACGAACTTTGTAGAAAAGTCCTACCACATAGTAAAAAGTGAATCTAAAACACTACTTAATTATATATTATATGCGGAATTTCTATATTTTTTATTGAATGTTTACAGACTTATTTTGTGAGCGTGTTCGGAGTAGCCCGAGACCGTCGCTCAGGATCCCTTCTGGCAACTGGCAGCGTCCGCGCTAGGACCTCGACAGCAAAACGACTGAAGGAAAACTCTCCGAACAAATCTGATATCAAAGGACGAAGCGTTTATTATTTTAAGGTAATAACAATATATTATTTAGGTAGCAAATATAATGTAACTACCGAGTGCACATACATGCCCACATACATGAGAGTGTGCGCATGCCCTTCATCAACTCATTCCTTCATCTCCTTTCCATCATAGAACTAGAAGACTTGGTGATTCTTCACATCCTTGCGTCGTTAGTGTACCCCAAGTCCGCACTAAGCGTTTTGCTGAGTCATTAATAGTCCGAACGGCCAAGGAATGGAATACTCTTCCAATAACAGTGTTTTTTCCTGGGTATAACTTGGGTCTTTTTAAGTCAAGAGTGAATTGGGCATCTCATGGGCAAGCGTACTCCACCTTAGACAACTTCGTCACTTACCATCAAGTGTCAAGTGTTGTCAAACGCATGCCCATTTTAGTAATAAAGAAATCTTGAAATTTTAACTGATTTTTTAAGACTACCAGTGGATCAGCTGACGGTGCATGGTTCACGATCACGACATGCGGTGGTGCGGTCGACGTGGAAGTCTTGGTCAGAGGGAAAAGACTTTACGTAACCAAAAATATTGGTAAGTTACCTAGTAGGTTAATAGTAGTTGATAAAGTTCAGATTTCTTTATCTGAACTTCTGTTCTGATCTCTGGGTAAGGGTAAAATTACCTATTTACCTCACATATCCTATAAAAAGTACTTTTTTGATCTGTGATTTACCTACTCTAGATGTGATATCAAATAGATTTAAAAAAAAAATGATTTCATTCAAGTTGTACCTAACCACCCACTTATATTTAGAAATTACTAAAATATTGGTGTCGATTCTGTGTCGCATTCTCTAAAACTAAATAAACTCAAAGTATGGCGGTACTCTTCTGATAAAGGGAAAATGAAAAAGACGGAAATATGTTAATTTCGTTTAGCTTTAGAGAATGCGACACAGAATCGACACCACTATCTAATCAAATAGTGACGCAAAATGGCTTAAATACATTTTTAAGTCACATCACGAATTGGTCACAGCAGTTGATTATAATGCAGGCTGAGGTGAAAGCTGCCTATTCCCTTATATATATATATATATATATATATATTCCCTTAGCCGGCTCTTACAAAACGTACGGGAAGAGATCGAATGGTCCTACCTTTACACCGCGACTATATCGTGAACATTTTTAATATTTACCTGCAATGAAATGTTACAGACCCACACGCAAAGTTCTTTGTACCCGCTCCGAAATCAATTTCATCAATCCAAGAGACGAGTGACGAAGGTTCGGTACAATTCGACTCAAGCTCCGAGGAAGCCAGAGTAAGATTTGTCATCAAAATAGCACCAAGCAGATGGGATAAAATCAGTGCTATTAATGTAGAGGTAAGGTTTTGTCTTAAATTAATTAATAAATAATGAATGACTTGACTAGCTATAGCTATAGCTATAGCTAGTCAAGTCATCATAAATATCAAGCAAATGTCTATAGAAGTTCACTTGATGTTAAGCAACACGGCCGCCCACAACAGTTTCTGTGTCATTCGGAACTCCACTCTAATGTAAAGTTCGCGAGACACTGCACTGTGCACATAATCCAGAGACATCAGCAGTCTGGTAATAAGATTACTGAGATCAGATCACCATAAAGTCTCATTGCCCAGTAATTTCACTGGCTACATTGCCCTTCAAACTGGAACACAGTAGTGTTTGCACTCTACTGATTGGCGGTAAGACAATTGGCAAAGCAGTGGTACCTATACGAAGTTTGCAGAAAAGTCCTACCCTTTAATTTGATTTAAAATAAATAAGTCATCAATTCATCAAAAATTCTCGTTCTTTGATTGGCTATATTTTTACTGAATTGGTCATTTAAAATCTATAACTTCTTACCCAGATAACAGCGTCTACAACTCGTTGGGGTATCAACATTCCCGAGCTGATGGGAGACGGGAGCACGGTCCGGGAGCTGCGCCAGAAGCGGTCCTGTAGATCCACACAGATTGCCTTTCTACCCGCCACTCATAACGCAACTGATGTTATTCGGTAAATATATTTAAAGTACTATTACTAGTAGGATTCCTTGTATCTAGAGACCCAGGAACTACAAGGACTATGGTCCCTCAAAACCTAGACACATAACATGTATTTGCGATTTTTTCAGTTAACAAATACTTGGTTGTCGCGGGAATTGAATCCGCCACATCCGGGTTTTAAGCCAACCTGCAGCTCAACCAGCACACCACAGAGGCTGTCAAATTATAATTATATTTGTTTGTTGTTATTGATTCAGATATTGCGTGACTGCGCGAGAAACGTCTGAAAATGAACATTACGCCTGCGCATCGAAGAAACCTCCGGCCAGGATGCAGTGCGTGAACCATCATAAACAACCGCAGCCGTATGTAAAGTCAAAGTCAAAGTCAAAAGATTTTATTGCAAAAGGCAAATTTTAGCACTTTTACAAGTCAAAATTGAAGGGTTGAGAATAAAAAGGGTTTAACTGTCAAATTGATAGTTTCAACAAAATTGACTTTAAACTTCAACCGCGTCATTTTAATGTAGAGTACTTATAAGGTAATAGAAAAAGTTTATGTAAGTTTCAGTTGCTTGAAAATGTTTTAATTCTATTTTAAATATAGTATTAATTCATACAATTACTGTAAAAATATAATATAATAAAGTGAATATAATAGTGTTTTTATGCTAAGCGAACTGTATTCCTGTAACAGATAAACCGTTTTTAGACTCAAAATCTCGAGATTTAAGCTTCATTTCGGTATTTTGAGAATGTATTATTGTAGATAATTTCACACTGAATTCAACGATACCCACAAGTCATTATGTGAAAAAAAATCAGTTGAACCCTTTTTGTTCTCACCTCTTCAATTATAATATTAGGTAGGTACTTAAAATTAAGTTATTTCGTACATAACAAAGGTTCACCCCGTCGTCGCCGCCCGACACACGTCTTGAGCGACCCGGATGATCCTATAGCAGCCGTAGTATCGGCTGCGCTAGGATCACCGGACCAGTTTAGCCATTCTGGCTCAGGTTCCGCGCCCGACACCGGTATAGGATACCAGCGTAACACAATCAGATACCGACCCCGCCGGCGAGGTCGACGTACCCTCCGTAGGTTAGCTAGAATCGCAACAGGGTCCATTCTTCCAGTGGACGTAGTCTTATCGATCCTCTTATCCCGGCAATGGCCCAAGCCAAGGCTCGCACCCCAGGAGTGTCCTTGAGCTAGCTGTCTCCCACTTTTGATGTCCGGGCGCATAAAGCGCCTACCCTCCCTCCCAGTGAAACAGTAAAGATCGGTAGAGACCAATAGCATTAGAACGTTCAATTTTTTTTCAAGTATTGGCTTGCTTGATCTTTTTTATGTTGAATGACATTACGAACTAGTCGTTCGCCTGAAGTTAAGCAACACGACTGCCCATATCAGTTGCAGGATCACTCGGAACTCTAAAGTGATTACAGCCTTATTAATAAACACGAACTAGCTTTAGACTAGTTACACCATCTTTTGTCTCTTTCGATTCAGCTAAATATTCCAGTAGCAAAAAAGGACAAAAGTAGCAGTAACTAATCCGAGACTAATACCCGTTTAATAATAAGGCTGATAGAGTTACGCGTAACACTGCCATAAGTGTTCAAATTTAATGTCCGAGTATCAAAATATTCTCTAACCAATAATTATGTGGCCATCTAGGTACACTTAGCCAATTATTTATTTTTAAAACCAATAATTATTAAGAAAAATGTGTTTTAATTTATTTTCAGATCAAAGGGGATAGTACAAAAGATCTTTGGATTAAAGGCTGGAAGAAAATATGCGATTCAAGTAAAGGCTGGTAACAAAGGCAGCAACGTTCCTTACAACACCCTGTATGTTGATACTAACGTATCTTGTAAAGAAGACTAATTAAAAAAGTCATAAAATATGAAAATATTTTTTATATAAGTACCTACATGATTTATGTTATTGGCTTGTTTTTGTTTTTTATAAAAGCAAAATTTTAAGTAGGTACCTTATTTCACAGTACTTAAACTAATTGATAGATACCCAGCATAAGATTCACAATCATTATCTATCTAGGTACCTAAATACCTATAACTTTTTGCGTTTTATTAAAACGCTTGCAAAAATATTTGCAGTCCAAAGCCCATTTGCACTAAAGTTTGAGAGCTCCTAAGTCCGCAGATATGGCGTGGGTACTTCCTGCAATGCAGTTGGGTATGTCCTAGAGATAAGTGCGAACTTAACAGCTATCACACTTTAGTGCAGACGGATATAAGACTTATCATAAATAAATTTAAAAAGCAGTATTATTGTAGAAACTATTTTAAAATTCGTGAAGTGTGCTATTGTTATAAAACTACACTTCTTAATATTATTTTAGGAAGAAAGAATTATACGATTGTGTAAAGTGGGAATTTTACGCTATGAGTACTTACTTGCAATTACACAATTGTGTGTATTTTTGTTATAGTATTATTTTTTAATGTGTGAAAAAAATGTAAGACCACACGACTGAAGTAAGACACAAGTCAAGCGTGCGTAAAGAAGTTTTACCTACTTCAAAAAATGTTTAGCGTTAGGCTTTTATATTATTGTAGGAAAAATATTACGTATTTCTTTCATCGCGTGGTGTAACTCCGCCTTCATATTCATATCTTCTTCTTCTCCTCGTTTAATGGATTTCTATCGCTATTTTGCGATAATTCTGCCAATGTCAAGTGATCAATTTTTGTAAGATTATTTATGTCAAAGTCTAATTTTGTCAGTCAAAATGCCACGGTAAAATGGTGGATATTTTACTGAAGGCTCTAGACTTCAGTAAAATATCATGCTTTTTCATGAAAGAGAATATGAAAAAGCATGGTTTTAAAACTTGGAACCATTTGCCAACACTCGTGCACGTTCACGAACACTTAACGGATAATAATCCACACTTATCACACATTAAAATTCAAAATCCGCGGGTTATGGAAAAAAAAATAATTTATAACCGCTATTACGGATTATTTTCAACGACGACAAATTTATAATTAAGCCTTCAGTGAAATAGATTATAAGATTATTGCCAAACATCAATTTTTGTTAATACGATACCTATCACACATTAAAATTCAAAAATACAGGCGTTATGGAAAAAAAATCAAAATTGACAACTGCCATTTTCGGATTCTTTTCAACGACCCGACCTCACGTCAACGTTAAAAAAAAAACTTACGCTCTTATCATGATCATGATCACGCTCTTGTTACCTGTCAAATATTAAAATGATATACCTAACACATTATAAGTACATAAGTAGTTAGGTAAGTCGACAAGTTTTATACGTTCAGAATCTGAATTGAAATTGAAAAATTGACGCCAATTTTTCAAAGGCGTTGGCAAGCCAAATCCGATGTGAAATAGTGAAAAGTAGTACTCAAAGTAGTCTCTGCCCCGATTTTGATGAAAAGTAGGTAAAACTGCATAATTCGATATTCGAAAAATCAACATTTAAAATTTCTGTATATTGTTCTGTAAATTTGTAATTCTTTTTTTTTTATCCTTGGTCTATAAACATGCTATAAATGATAAATAGTGTGTTAATTTCTCGTAGCTAGGTAATCAAAACCCCAAATTCACTAAAATTTAAAACGAAGTATGTAAATAAAACTTAAATGTAATATGTGGAGTTTTGGCATTTAATTCATTTATAATTAATAATTTATATTTATAAGTAATTACTTTAGGTATCTACATGGTTTACCTATACAATATAATGTAATGTTATTATAATATAAGTAGGTATTAGGTAGGTAAGTACGAAATTATAATTTTGCATTTAACTACGCAATGCTCTAAGGTAAGCCTACATTGAAGCTAATCAAGATAATTTAAAATCCTATATGTAGGATTAGTTATCCATTTTATTGTTTAAAGTAACACAAAACAATAGTTCCTAATAAATGTAAATAGTGACCTAATTATATTTAAGTTAGTAGGTACGTAAGTTATGTTTAATTGTTATTTAAATAATGATACTCCTATTACTTGTGTCATTACATTAAAGAAACGTTCTGAAGAAAAATGTATTTTTTTTTTCTGACCCTCGAAAACCTGAGAGTGAGAAAGCACTATTAGTTAGGGGCAATCGGCATGGGAGCCTGTCTGAGTCTGTCATCTATTTAAAAAAAAAGCGCCGCATGGTTTAGCTCTTTTTACCAAGATAACTCTAACTTGTAGGTAACTGTAATGTTGGCGTCGGTAGAATAAGCAATCTGTGTGTAATTCTTCATCCTTATCGGTCCAGTCTTTTAGGCATTTAGAATGATTAATTAATAATTAATGATTAGATTTAGGCAAAAGGCCTAGCAAAAATATAAGATCCCCGGGGGTTATAGGGTGTAACATCGAGAAGGGTCAGTATGGGAGTAATCACAAACCTCTGCAACTTTATTTAAAAGTAAACATATTTTAGTTTAAGGTACGTCGTGGTTTTAGAGATAAGAAAACTGCACTACAGACTTTTAAAAAAACTCGTATTCGTCAGTCTTTTGAAAAAAAAAAAGACCGAAATTTTATTATGATGTTGATTGAATATGTTGTACCCACAGAGTTCGCCCTATTTACATAATAGATTGGAGAAAAAAACAATAATGGTTTCTATGCATGAAACCGCATCTTTATATTAAAACTATATAATAATAAATGCTGTAGGCATAAACTTAGCATCCAGCCCCCTAATACAAAAATGAAGACAGAAAGTTGACATTACAATTATTATTTATGTTGGCTAAATACACAAAAAGCGTTGAGTCAATTTTGTTTTTAAAATGTGATTTAGTAAAGGTCGGAAAACATTTAGTGTCATTGTCAAAACGACTAGGTGTCAGTGTTAAAGTGTCAACCATGTCCAATCATCTGTCAAGTTCTTGTCCTACTCTAATTCTGTCACTGTCAGTCAGGCAGGTCAGCTGAGATGAAAGTTGATTATATGTGATTTCGTTAAACTCTCCTAATTTATTGCATTTCTAACTAATTTCTATAGAAACAATTACTTGTAAGGTAGTGAAAATGGCAACAAATGAAAAAGAGTTCTTCGGCCCGCTGACACTTCACCAGAAAGTCGAAAAACCTACCATGTTCAAGAGCGACGAACCTCAGGAATGTTCATGTGTTTTGTGTGATGAAAAATACATATTACCGGAGAATGAGCAGCAGTTCCTCACTCATTTGTTCATGGAACATCGCCTGGTTATTGGGGATTTGAACCAGATCGCTGATATTGCCGGATATCTTAGATATTGGCGACTAAGATTTAGAGGTTAGTATTAGCAGAACTTTTATTTTAGCGTTCTTAATCTGTACTATAATGCCTGTGAAACTCAATATAAGTGCCTACTCAACTATTTAGATTAGAATATATATGCCGAATTCCTTAAATAAAATTAATCACCATCATGCAAAAGAACTATGTTATTTTAGGACAAAGATCTTTGTAATTCTTAATTTTTAAGTACTTACTTCTAGTTAAGTTTATTGAAAGGATGACCTAATTAACATGTTCATTTTTGTATTTTACAGATAAAAATCTACCATTCTTCTGCTCCACAATGCTACTTGATAGCAAACCAGATGGTACAAAATCAAAAAATGAGGAATATTATCTACTCAGTGATGTTTTACCAGAGGACAGAGAATTACGAACAAATCTACAACAAACAAAATTAGAAAAGCTGTTAGAGAGGCACCAATTTGAAAGGGAAGACAAAATGTTTATTAGGGAATGTCTTTTTTGCCGTTACATTTCAACTACAACCCGAGCCAGCTACCTTAACCACTTATACGAAAAACACAATTTCCATATAGCAAAACCAGATAACCTTATCTTTATTGATGATTTAATTAATCTAGTCTCACAAAAACTTGATAAACTACAATGTTTTTACTGCGAAGGACTATTCAAAGACCGTACAATACTCAAAGAACATATGCGTAAAAAGGGACATAAGAGAATCAATCCAGACAATAAAGAATATGACAAATACTTTTTAGTCAACTACATAGGAGATAAACAAAGTAAACCGAAACACAACTCAAAGCCATATATCAATAAGAGCCGTACTCCAAACAATAAAGTTACAGACTATGATCATGATTCAAATGTTGACAGTGACCCTGATTGGTCTGAATGGACTGAAGAAAATGGTCCACAAATAACTTGCTTACTCTGTGAGCATACTGAGATGGATTACGAAAACATTCTTGACCATATGGAGCGTAAACATCACTTCTCGTTTACAAATGCCACAACTGGACTTAATTTTTATCACAAAGTGAAGTTTGTGAACTATGTCCGTCGAAAAATACATCTAAAACAATGTTTATCATGCGATTTAAAGTTTGATGATGTTAAGAACTTGGAAAAACATTTAGAAGAAACAAAACATTGGGTGATTCGTAAAGAAAGTTGGGATCAGCCAGAATACTATTTTCCTACATATGAAGATGATTTGTTTCTGTGTTTTATTCATGATGACGATGAGAGCTGGTGGTCGAGTGATGAACAAGAAGTAGAAAAGAGAAACAGCATGTCGGAGAGCATATCAAAGGAAATGGCTATGGCTGTTCTTGACGAATGAAGGAATTGTACATATTTTAATGCAAATTAAAGTGATGCAATGAAGAATATTTTTTTGAAAATTGGATCTGCTACTCTCTTAAGCTTGCGATTGTGAATGTGAAAGGAAGTGGGTATTTTTTTTTTACTCAACCAACTCTTAGTTTATTACCAAATATGACTAATACAGTAAATAAATAAAGAAATATCCATACATTCATTATATGGTTGGCATAGCCTTATATACAAGATTTTCAAATGCTTTTTTTTTATAATATTTTATTTAAGTGTACTAGAGTACTTACTTCGTTTCTTCATCACATTCATCTAGGGCATGCCTTAGCTAGTTTTGTGTTGTCTCAGCAAGAGATCATCTTATTTTGTGGCTTAGAAACTTGCTCTATTACTAAAAACATGTGTATAGTGGTAGCGTAAAAATATTTATATTGTATTTTGTTTCTCTTTATCAAGTTTAAAATGTGAAAAGATAAAACAGGAGAAAACATGCAGTAACAATAGGCTATTTGACTACTATTAAAAATGAACAAGTAAATATTATTTTCATAAGTAGGTTAAAAATGAATGTAATAATTGTAAAAATAAGTAAAATCGGTAAATTAATCACGGAGTAGTGCGCTTTTAAAGTTTCATCGCCTGTCCCTTTCTCGCAAAACAGAGATCGTGTTGAGCTTCCTCACAACTACTATGAAGGCATGGCTTGTGACGTCACATGCCAAAAAGATTGTATGTAGAGCTACCACAGCTTAGTACTGAGTTACTATGAGGACTGGTAACTGACGTCACTGCGTGTTTGAGTTGTCTCTTTCTATTTCTGTATTTTAAAATGCTTGTAACTTAGTAATTTTTTGAGATATTTAAGTTTTGTTTTCACAGGTATCTATTTTTTTAGGTATATTATTTATGTATGTAATAAAAATATAGTAGTCAAATAGCCTATTCCACTGTTGCACAGTGTTTATATTAGTAAAACATGTAATTAAATGGTAATATTATGACTGTTATTAACAAATCTACCCACTTGTATGGTGTGTTTCCGATTTCTGGTATATAAGTATGTAAAAAACTCATAATTTTTAATATTGTATTGTAAATATCATAATTGCAATTACAGAAATAAAATGATGTTAAAGCATTTATATACAAATGGGAGTTTTCCAATTTAACCCTTCTGACTTTAGCAACATACAGGGAGTTTAAGAACCCACATACTATTAGATAGATAGATAGAGAACTCTTTATTGTTCCACCAATGAAATATAAAAATATCAAGAAAAACTTATAAACTAGTGTGACAATGGGCGGTCTTATCGCTGAAAGCGATCTCTTCCAGACAACCTTTATTTATTATTATTTTTATTATCAACTATTTTTAGTTATTACGAAAACCAAGCTATAATAAATAAAAGGATTAATAAATAAATTGATATATGTGGATATTTTCACAGAGCGCCATCTAGCCCCAAACTAAGCAAAACCTTGTACAATGGGAACCACAGAACTGATAAAATTAAGATACTTTTTGTTCATAAATATATACTTAGGTAAGTATATAGAATACAATAAGATAGAACAAACATCGATGTTCATCGCACAAATGTTTGTCCTGTGTGGAATCGAACCCATAACCTACAGCTTGGACGGCAGGGTTACTACCAACTGAGCTATCAGGTCAATCAGTATTTATTTTCTAATATTTGTCTAGATTAGTTTTTAATGTAAGGGAGTTTTTTTACACTTGGCGAAAGTGAGCAAGAAAGATAATGAAACATTGTGCGATCAGATCGGCCGCAAAACAGTTAGTTCCAGGCTATTAACCAGACCCAGCTAAAGCACTAAAGGTCACCCCCTATTCCAGAGTACAAATACTCTTACGTGTCTACCCAATAATTTATCTTTTTCATCCCGCCCTGCTAGGGTAAGGCCACGGCACGGCTGCTGTCCTACAACTTGTATAGAGTAGATAGTTTTTATGAGAGAAGAAAGTTTTATAGAACTTAGCAATCGTTTAGATTTCTTTGTTTATGGGCCAATTCTGCAAATGAGACTATTTTTCACGGTTATCCTTTCCTAGGTACCTACCTAGGAAAGGACTTAGCTACGGCCATGAGTACCTACCTACCCGTGCTTCGAGGGCAGATCAATTGAAGGGTTGAGATTAAAAAGGGTTTAACTGTCAAATTGATAGTTTCGAGAAAATTGAATTTAAACTACAGGCGTCATTTTAATGTAGAGTGTTTATAAGGTAATAGAAAAATAAAATAAAAATAATATAATAAAATAAATATAATATTTTTTTTATGCTAAGCGAACAGTATTCCTGTGACAGATAAACCGTTTTTAGACTCAAAATCTCGAGATTTAAGCCTCATTTCGGTAATTTGAGAATGTATTTTTGTAGATAATTTCACGCTGAATCCAACGATACCCATAAGTAATTTTGTGAAAAAAATCAGTTAAACCCTTTTTGTTCTCACCCCTTCAATTATGATACATATTTACTTCCACCCTACCTGTAACCTATGCTGCCCTACCTCAAATACGACTAGCTACAGCCCTGTAGGTACTCAATAATATTATTATTATCTGTGGTATCTAATAGTAGTCCTGATTTTGCAAAAAATAATAAGGTTAATAATATAATATGTGTGGACATCTCACACAACGCCATCTAGCCCCAAACTAAGCAAAGCTTGTGCTATGGGAACCAGATAACTGATACAATACTTAAATACTTTTTTGTTTGTAAATACATACATAGAATACAATATACACCCAGACACAGAACAAACACCTATGTTCATCACACAATTGTTTGTCCTGGGTGGGAATCGAACCCACAACCCACACTACTACTACGCTACTACCAACTGAGCTATCGGGCCAGTCAAAGTTAAACCATAGAATAAATAATACTTAAGTAACTACAAACCCATCAACTCACCTTATGTCCGTCTGTAATCTGTAATGTTTAACAGGTCCTAAGTTCGTATTTATATCTCTAGCCCCCGGTTGCTCCTACGTTTGTCAAACTCGTGTTAAAAAGTCAACATGCCAAATACTGTACGCTCATTGGTTGAGACAACCGATGATCAACTGGCAACCAATGAGCATTCAGTATTTGGTCTGCCAAGTTGACACAAATTTAACAAGTCTGTACGAGAACTTGTGGCGACTTTAGACTCAGTACAGACGAGAATTGGAATTTAGGTATAATAGACTTAATACTTGGCCAGCACAGAATTTAGTGTAATTTATTTTTTGAACAGGCTAATCTTGTTGATCTCTACCGACCTTTACAGTGTTCCCGGGTGGGAATATAGTTTTAAGTACAGTAAGTTTGAAGTACAGGATAGGTACGTAACAAGTAAATTTTCTCGATAAATTGTGATTACGGAACTTTGATAGCAATGTAACAGGAGAAATTTCATTCCTAATTTGAAAATTTATATATTAACTATGCACATAAACTGCGTATTGAAACGGTCAAATCCATACTAATTTGTGTTTCTATCGGTTGGAGTTTCTATACTCATCTTTAGTCCACGTTATACTAAGTTAATCGGGAAATGCCCTCACACTTCCCTGCCACCACCCCCGTGGTGGCAGGGGGTATGTGGGACTCGAACCCACTAAAACCCCCCCGTGAGCACCTCGTCCGCCGTACCGGGGCGAGAAGGGGTCGCGACTGCAGTCCAGCCAACTCTACCTATTTTAACTTAATCACAAAAAAGATTTGTGTGATAATTTAATCTCACGAAACTGGTAATCTTATACTTGAAATAATTAGCCTCTGAGATCTTTCTTTCCAGTTCATTCACAAAAAAGTGATAAATGACTCGACGAATTAACAATACATAGTAAGTATAACTAGTTTGTAGAGTCATTTGTAATCTAGACAGCTATATCAAAAAGTAAGTTAGCTTTATTCTTTTACAGAAAAAATAAACGTTATTCACCTACGAACCTACCTACTTTTTAGCCAACGAACTGCATGACGAAGATTTAGGTATATATAATGTACCTACTTATATAATGTACGTACCTATGTAACATATTGTCATATTTTCATCGCACTTTTTGATTGAGTTAACAAAAAAACTTAGGTACCTATGACTGTCTATGTATTATATTAGGTCTTTACCTATGAAATTGCCGTTTTGTTTGAAAAAAGTTAAAGTATTTTTTTTTCGAAGTTATTTATTTCTTTTATTCAAAGTAATCACCCCTGCAATCAATGCATCTTTGCCAACGCTGTGGCAGTTTATGGATGCCCTTCTTGAAAAAATCAGCAGGACGGGAGACAACAAACTCTTCAAAGGCGTTCTGTACTGCCTCTCGGGAATTGAATTTTTTCCCCGCTAAAAAGTTGTCCAAATTTTGGAAAAAGTAATAGTCGGTAGGCGCAAGATCTGGTGAGTATGGCGGATGAGGGAGAGCTTCCAAACCCAACTCATGCAGCTTAGAGACGGTCTGTTGTGCAGTAAGGGGTCGCGCGTTGTCGTGAAGTAGCAGTGGAGACGACCGATTGACCAAAGCTGGTTGCAGACGTGCGAGTTTCACCATCATTGTGGCCAGTTTTTCAATGTACACATCTGCAGTAATGCTCTCGCCGTTTTGTAAAAAGCTATGATGAATCACACCAGCAATAGACCACCAAACTGTGACCATCACCTTTCTAGGGGTCATTTTTCGTTTTGCACTTTGCTTTGGTACCGAACCAGGATCTAACCAACTTGCTGAGCGCTTTCGATTGTCAAAAAGAATCCATTTTTCGTCGCACGTAACAATTCGGTTCAAAATTCCTTCATTTCTGTGCCTGTTAAGCAGCGCAACGCAAGTCTCGACGCGTACGTTGCGCTGGCGATCGTTAAGTTCGTGGGGCACCCATCTATCAAGCTTTTTTATCTTGCCAATCTGTCGCAAATGGACCAATATTGTTTTGATGCTAACATCAAAAGCTGCTGCCAGCTCAGCTGTAGATTGAGATTCATCAGCTTCCACAATCGCCTTTAATTCATCATTGTTGACCAAAGTTTCCGGACGACCACGAGGTTCATTTTTCAAGTCAAAATTCCCAGAACGGAACCGAGCAAACCAATAACGGGTTGTACGTTCGTTTGTACAGTTCTCTCCGTAAACGTCGTTGATGTTACGTGTCGTTTGTGCCGCGTTGGTGCCACGACGGAACTCATATTCCATAATTACACGAAATTTCAAAGTATCCATTATGAGGAAAAATGTTGAAATGTAATGAAAATACAACGCTAATCAATAAACAAAAGACTTATATTGTAAATAGAATGTCATATTTTTAAAACAAAATTAATTTGAATTTAGAATTCATAGCCAATCAAAACTTTTTTTGTTTGAAAAAGTCTGTACTGCAAAACGGCAATTTCATAGGTAAAGACCTATTATAATTTTTCTGGGGGTAAAATGCTGGCCTAAATCAGCGACCATCGACACCAAACGTTGGATGCAACGTCTTAACATTTTCTGCTCGACAATGGTATTCCATGAAAAAATAACACGTTAAAAATACCTTTCTTCTAAATATACGAGTATATAACTCAAAGGTGACTGAGTGATTGACTGACTGACATAGTGATCTATCAACGCACAGCCCAAACCACTGATCGGGCTGAAATTTGGCATGCAGGCAGATGTTATGACGTAGGTGTCCGCTAAGAAAGGATTTTTCGAAATTCCACCCTTAAAAGGGTGAAATGGGTGGTTGGATTATTTTCCCATAGGCCACGCTGCGGGCGAAGCTGCGGGCAGAATCTCGTTAATCTAATAATATAACCTGTGAAAATGCAGGTTCTACCTAGTATGAGAGATAGTGCTTCGACTGAGGTATATTGTTTGTAAATACACAATAACTTCACGCAAACCAAATATGGTTACTACACGTTGATGTACAACGTAGTGTAGTAACCATATTTGGAGGTACACCTCCATTGCTACCTGTGTGAACTAATACAGACAGCCCCTGTGGTGTGGTGATTGAGCAAGTTTACTCATAACCCGGAGGTGGCAGGTTCGATTCCCGCGGCAGGCCAAGTATGTGTGCACAGAAAAAAAGGCGCTTGTTCGGAGTCTGGATGTTGTGGGGCCATGGTCCTCATAGTTTCTGGGACTTCAACACAGGGAATCCTAGTTAGGGTCCAGGATCTATGTATGTGATCGTTGGGCGTTATTATTATTATTGTTTTATTTATTTACATATTTATTTATAGTTCAAAATGTGAGTAAATCTACCTATAATATAAATTAAATGTATGTTTCAGAAGAAATAAATAAATAAATAAATAAATATGTGTGGACATTTCACACAGCGCCATCTAGCCCCAAACTAAGCAAAGCTTGTACTATGGAAACCAGATAACTGATACAATACTTAGATACTTTTTTGTTTGTAAATACATACATAGAATACAGTATAAACACCCAGACACAGAACAAACATCGATGTTCATCACACAAATGTTTGTCCTGGGTGGGAATCGAACCCACGACCTGCAGTTCAGAAGGCAGGGATACTACCAACTGAGCTATCGGGCCAGTCTAATGGAACATATAATAAATGGAACATATCGACGTTTAATGAAAGTAATTCTTCGAATTCATCAAGTGATCGAATATTTATCGATGAAGGAGACGAATCATTTGGAGTTTCAGGCAGCCGCCTTATACAAAGCTTACTCGATTTGCCATTTTATTTATTTTAGATTACGTTTCAATATTGCGTATTTCGTATCGTTTATACGTGTCTCGTTCTCATGGTTGGATTTTATCGCAAATATTCTATTTTTGGCACGTTTACAAATCAAAATAAGATTAGGTAACTGAAAATACTTAAATTATTGCGTATTATAGCATTTTAATATTGTAATGTTAATAAATACTTGGTTTTATACTCATATAGTTACTGTAAGTGCTGTATACCCAACTATATTATTGTACGTCCGGAATGGATAATACTGTCTGACCATTTTTATAGCTTAAGATTTTATACAATAAAGTAAATTCTGATTCTGATATAGTCAAATATTATATCTTACTACGGTTAGTTTTATTCTTAACATTTGACAATAATTAGCGAGTCTTCACACACCATGTCACTGTAAATTATAGGTACATAATCATTGCTTATGTACCTAATCTATGCGAATTAGTTATAGTTATACGATATAATATTCAATAGGATAATCACATTTGGATCCCATAATAGTTATTAAGTATACCTAAAGCAATTATCAAGCAAGCTTTGTCGCAGCTTATCATTTAGGACTGTCATCTTATTATTATCTAATTATACTCTAGAAGCACTGAGCCGGTTAGAATTATTTCAATGATAATAAACAGAGAAATGTCCCTGAGTAACATAGGCTATGTATGTTCTATTGTGGTACCAGCTTCCCTTAACCTGTGCAAATGCGGAGTGAATCAGATTCTTAATTTATATTTTTTTACTTAATCAGTGGTGTCGATTCTGTGTCGCATACTCTAAAGCTAAACGAAATTAACATATTTCCGTCTTTTTCATTTCCCCTTTCTCAGAACAGTACCGCCATACTTTTAGTTTACTTTAGTTTTAGAGAATGCGACACCATTATTCGTTCTGACACCAAATATTGTATTATAATAGATAAATAAAACAGAAAACAATAAAAAGAAAACTTAATTTAACAACCCACCAGCAGGAAACGTGCCCATTATGCTGGCAGCATTGCCACGTTGAATGGCAATGCTTAATCTTTATCCGAAGTAGAGGCCAGCATTTTGGTCACGTGTTGCTTGATCAGTACTTGAATTTTGAATCAATCACGTTTTAATGTACTCGTATATTAGATGTTACAAAAATATGCATTTAGTTGAGGGTGCCCTTCTATTTTTTTTAATAAGCTTTTATTAGCTTCAGTCGTATGTATGTTAGTATGTAACGGAATCTTCGAACATGATTTTGACCGCCTTCAAAACGTCGGATTAACTCGAAATTTGGCATTCTTATTAAGGACCGATGACAATTCTATATTTTAAGCAGTTTGACCCGTTATTCTTACTAGGATAGTCTAGGAGTGTCTGCGTCAAGACCAATAAAGAAAACTACACTAAATGAAATGAATAGATTACGACGTAATTCATAAATATTGTAAAGATAAAACGGGTCTATTCGCGCACAAAAATTATCAAAACATAATTTTGACTAACCTCGACGTTTTGACCAAGTCGCGAAATCAAGTCGCGAAAGTTTAAAAAGTAATTCATAAATAAATATAGTTTAATAAAACTAAAAAAATACGCTTTCATACTATTATTTATTTATTTTTTCATTCTTTTTCATTTCTTATAATCTAGAAATTACATCATACTTACTCGAATTGTTTGCATTACATATTACTCGGGGTTTGGGTAACTCTGATCAATTTTCATCATTCATCACTTTGGTGTTGCGCCAGTTTCCTTATTAGACGGATGTTTTTTGACACAAAGGTACCTACGCTAATGGTAGATTATATTTCAATATATATATTAATAATGGCACCAACTACCATAGTTTTCAGTCGACTTCAAAGATAAGATTTTTTGCCATATCTACGTCATTCTCAGCCTCTGTGGTGTGGTGGTTGAGCAGGTTGGCTTATAACTTGGTGGTGGCGGGTTCGATTCCTGCGACAGGACAAGTATTTGTGCACGGAAAAAAACACGCAAATATACTTGTTCTGAATCTGGGTACCTACTGTGGGACCATGGTCCTTGTAGTTCCTGAGTCCCTAGATATAGGGAATCCTAGTTAGGGTCCAGGATCTATGTATGTGATCATTGGGCATTATTTTTATTATTATTCTTTGATATTAATTCTTATTTATCTTAAACTCTTTCAATAAGTTCCATGCACAATTCATCAAAATCGGTACAGAAGTTTGGTTTTCAAATCAAAATAATTGAACAAATAAATATATATCTAGATGATAATATCATCCAAGTATTTGTCAATATTAAATTGACTGGTTTGAATCCTTTTTATTTAAATGATGTTTTTAAACTGTTTATTACCATTATTATTTATTTACAGTTAAATAATATTATATGCTTACATAGGTAGGTATTTAAATACCTAGTTACCCCATTATACTTCTATTTATTTCGTTTATTTTATTTCGAATTCTCATCATTTTGGCATATTTGTAAAGTTAGTGATCGTAAAATAATGACAGATTAGTTACATTCAATTTCTCGAAGCCGTCTTAGGCAGAATCTTCGTTCGCTAAAGAATAGCAATTTGTCATTCTCGATTACAAAGCGATGACGCAGCAATATGGTGAGGAGGGTAAAATGAAACCAATTAAAACGCTTAATGACTCTTGTGAAGTCACCGGGGTTTTCGTAATATATTTCGGTACCTATAAAAACTTGAATACAAACAAAATAATAATACTTATTTTTTTAAAAAAGGGTCTAACCAACGCCAGTTAGCTTGATTTCATAATAATAATTACTTGGATGACATATTCTTCTCAATTTTTAAAAGTATTTAAAACCAAACATCTGAATTTAAGATATAAGAATAAGACTAAGATAAGACTAATTTGAGAGTATAAAAAAAAAGAAAGAAATAAAAAAAAAACTAAAAAATCCTTTTAAATAAAGAAGATTTTAAATCGATTTATAAATGACTAGAGTCCTGAGGTAACAAACAGAAAAAAATACAACTGGCTGCAAAAATTTCTCCTTCTATGAAGTCGGTAGCACAGCTTTAAAATTCATTTATTACAATAATACACATAAATGGTAATAATAGCGCCCAATGATCACATACAAACTGACCTAAATGCTGGCACTTATTCGGCACAACGAATCAGCATTGCAATTCAACGGGGCAATGCTGCCAGCATGTTGGGTACGCTATCTACTGGTAGTGGGCTGGAACATTTGGACTGTCTATAGGTCATCGCGGCCAGAGTATAGTCGAAATGTTTTTTTATTTGTAGGTAGTGTTTAGTATTAGTTATTATATCATTGTAGTTTTTTTTTCACATACAAAGATTCTGGTCCCTAACTAGGATTCCCTGTATATAGGGACCCAGGAACTACGAGGACCATGGTCTCACTGTCATACTTATATATAAGTTCATGTTAATAATAGGCTTAATTCATAAATATAAAAAATTATATAACAAAAAGCACGGACCCAGGTGTCTGTGGAAATGCAGAATAATAAAAAAAAAAAAAAAAAAAAAAAAAAAAAAAAAAGACTGTCATACTACTTGAGGATTAGGCATTTGTGTGATGGCAAAGCTACTTATTCTTCTAGTGTTCGTAAATCTCTGAATTGTTTAACATCAAGCGAAACAGTGGTAGAATAATGCTTATAAGCGATTATTTGAAATACCTGCTGCGCAAGCAGCTCTTAAGTACAGTTACTTAAGAGCTGCAGATGGAATAATAGTTATTGCTTATCCAAAATTGCTAGATTTAAAAATGGGATAACTAGTGATGGGTGATTGTCATTTGTTTAGGAAACTAATACCTGTTATCCACAGCTTCGTACGTGTTACAGTATCTTCTTCTTTTGCATAGCACTTTGTTATTTTATATGCTTAGTACAGTTACTAAGCATATAAAATTACAAAGTGCTTAGTGTCAAATATTATGTAGCAAACCCATCATAAATATATTATTATGTGAGTTTGAAAAAGAAAAAGAGTCTTTTTCCCACTTCTAGTGCAAGCAATCCAGCACAATGGAGAACAGAAAACTCCGATTACTTACTATTTTGAGTATGCCCATATTATCCACAGATCAACATATTATTATTTCTGAAGCTTTTCTACTTAATACAATGATTTCTGCTTACAATTTCCGCCTCAAATATCAACTGAAAAATATCAAAATAGAACTGTAACCTCGTTTTCAATGACGCTGTTGTTTTGGACATTTTAATTTCCGTGCGGTCGACGCGGTCGGTGACACGTCTCACGAAGAAAATAACTGCCCTGAATTGTTCTCACTTTAAATTCGATCCTTGATTGGAATGGAATTGTCTGTTGCATTAACGAAAAGAAAATATCCAGATCAATATTATAATTTTTAGGTCAAATGTAGAGGTCATTGATGAAGCTCTTAAAAATATAGTGAAACCTGAAAGTGAGACTTGAAGGGACCTGCAAATTGGTTTCACTTATAGAGGTATTCCACTTACCCAGTGTCTCAGATATCCAGGTATAAATAAATATATGTCTCATTTACAGAGGGGTTTCATTAATAGAGGTCAGAATACAGGTTATTTCAGTTATAGAGGTGCGATTATTAAATAAAATAACATGCTATGTTTTTTTTGACAGCATTTTTTTGCTACACCTCATTTATAATATTTATAAATGAGGTTTAGCAAAAAAAATGCTGTCGTTTTAAATTTCATTACTTGGTTTAAATTTTTCAACCAATCGGAAAAAATAGTAGATGTCATCAAGGCTTTTTATTATTATTTTGGTAATTCACGGGCAAAGTTTTAAAACCTTTGAAACATCGTAGATTCTTAGATTTTCCGATTAATAGAATATTGATGAGTTCCTGCATGTTAGCACCCAGAAGTATTGTAACGCGCTCCTTACTATGTTTTCCGCCATGAAAGGACTCACCTTAACCACAGAATAATTGCGTATTTCGCGAATAAGTAAGTAAACAAACAAAACGATGTTATCTCAGTTACAGAGGTTTATACATATAAAATTCACTCGGTGTCTCAGTTATAGAGGTAATTATGACGATAAATCGAAAGAACGAATCCCAGATATAGAGGTTTGTTTCGTCCCACTAACAGAGGTAATTCAGTGCCCAAGTGTAGGGACCTCAGCATGAGTTCCAGTTATGGAGGATTCTCACTTATCCAGGTCCCACTTAACCAAGTTTCACTGTATCATGTTGAAATAACAGTGAGCAGGCCATATAGATCGATATAACCAAATTTGCATGGATTTAACAGTTACAATACGCAGCTTATGTGCGTAGTTCCTATGGACATTTTCACATAAGGAACAAAATTTCTCCTGTTGCAATCAAGTTCCGTGATCAAAACCATGGGGTTGGAATGCAGAATCAAGCAGCCGCTCAAAATGGCGCTCTATGGGGAAGGCCTATGTTCAGCAATGGACGTCTTGGATGGTGAGGTGAATTTTTAAACAATTCACCTTATTTATGCCCAAAAAATTCATCCACAACTTCATCTTAATTTGATGTCGGCGCAATACAAATATACAAGTAGGTACGTAAGAAGATTACTTACTCACTTAACATCAGAGGAACAAGAAATCACCCTTTGGTTATTTTTTATTTATTTATTTGGTTTTGGCTATTACAAAGCTAAATAATGAAAATCTAAGCAAACTTATTAGTTGTTATCAATTTTAATAAAAAAGACAGCTTGATGAGAATTAGCAAGATTTCCCCCGAGAATACGAGATATAATCAAATAAAAATCACGGTAGCGAGACCTTCGAACTTCCCAGATTTCGGGCTTTATTTGACCCAAGTTAATTTTGTAGACACGGTCAGACCCAATGGACAGAACCACGAAGAATCGCCTTTACTCTGAGGAATATAGGTAAGTAACCGTGGAAACTGCATATCTATACTAATATTATAAAGAGAAAGATTTGTATGTAAGTATGTTTGTAACGCATTGGCTCAAAAAGTACTGGACCAACCTAAAAAATTATTTTAACGTTTGAATTATCATTATCACTGATTAATATAGGCTATATTAATTGCAAGAAAAAATGTTTCTGCCAAAATATTTAAAAAATTAATGTCCACCCGTACGAAGCCGGGATGGGCCGCTAGTATACATATATATTTCAAACTATGAAGCTGGAGATAATGATGAAAATAACAACAACAGAAATGAGAAGACGGGTCCATGCTTGTGTAAAGAATTGCTGTAGTCATTTTGAACATGAAAAATAAATGATTAAAATAACATGTTGTTTTAATTAGTCTTGATAAAAAATTAAAATTTTCTCACTCGATTTGGTTTCTGCGTCTTATTTTATGGTTTCTAGGATTCTGGGTAAATATTTTAGTAATTTTTGATATACCCGCGTAAATGATGCCTCAAAAGTCAAAAGAAAGTGCAATAACCAAACATGTTTAAAAAAATGTTTGAAACAAAATAAGCTTTTTTATTATTTTTTTCACGCCGTCAACAATTAGTTTTCGTCAATCTCTGAGTTTTTGTGAACTTCAAGTGACCGTAATAAAAATACAGATAATATAGGTACATGCTTAGTACAAGTTTTATAAGATAGCGTACCCATTACTTTTATCAAATAAAATTATAAAGTACTCACTTTTTATTCAAACTGGCCATTATTAGTAATTTACGGTAAAACTTTGGGGTTTTTCGCAAAAACCCATAAAAATAAGTAATAAAAAACATAGTCGCACGTCGTCTTAGAAAACTATGGCTCAATAGGGTAATTAAAATAAAATGTCTTTATTTCAGGCAATTGTGCTTAAAATGCAAAAATACAAAATAAAATTAACATTAAGGCTTTGCCCCTATCTACCAATTACCCTATATATGCATAACTTAACAAATCATATGCACCGCTATGCATATATGCATGCATATGCATAACTTAACAAATCATAGCGGTGCATATGATTTGTTAAGTTATGCATATATAGGGTAATTGGTAGATAGGGGCAAATCAACATATCATAGCGGTGCATATGATTTGTTAAGTTATGCATATATAGGGTAATTGGTAGATAGGGGCAAATCAACATATCATAGCGGTGCATATGATTCGTTAAGTTATGCATATATAGGGTAATTGGTAGATAGGGGCAAAGCCTTAATGTTAATTTTATTCCAGACGGTGACGCTGTAAAGGTCAGTAGAGACCAACAGCATTAGCCAGTACAAAAAAAGCATCTGCACCGCTTTATCATGTCAAATTACCTAACATAAAAATGTTAACATCTAACCAAATAATTGGGTATTGGATTTTATTGACTCAATACTTAATATCGGTCTGTTACGGCACTTTACCAATTAATTAGGTACCTAATCTACGCTTTCTGTCTGATTACACTAACAAGGTAATCCATAGTAGATAATCTGTATCCAAAGCAGCTTGAACTAAGTATCTTCATTAATCTCCTTTGTCATAATTATGTAGATCTTTCAACTATTAATAGCGTTTGAACTATATACTATATACATTCTGACAAAACTGGTAAAAAAGGGATAAGTACGTACTTAGGAGCCTCTATGTATATCATAGAGGAATAAGTGCGAAATTAAGAGCTACCAATCTTTAGTACAGACGGAAAATAGTCTTGCAGACAAAATGCTTTTTCATAGCTTTGAATGTTGTGTTGAAAACGATCTGTAAAATTTCAAATTGAATGGTTTTTTATTTTTCTTAAATATTGCTAATTAATTTCGTGTCATTACACAATTATGATATCTAGCTGATATAATTAAAATAACGCCGTCATTATTAAAATTATCGTAATTATTATTTTTCATTGATAATAGTTTAATATCTATTTTGTAAATATTGTATCAATAAAAATTCGTGCATAAAAATTACTACCATACCAAGCTTCATAAAAATCCGTGCATTTGTTATTTATTAAGGAATGAGATGACAAGCTTTTCGTTCGCCTGATGTTAAGCGACACGGCTACCCATAGCAGAACAGCGTCACTTGGAACTCCAAAATATAAAGTTTCGCGTGACAAGTTGGCAATGTGAAGTATATTTTGGTGTTATGTGCTAACAAACTATTATATATATACACAGCACAGTCCAGTAATAAGATTACTAGACTGAGATCAGGTCATAAAGCCTCAATTGCCCAGTAATTTCACTAGCTACAGTGCCCTTCAAACCGGAACACAGTAGTGCTTACACACTACTGCTTGGCGGCAGAATAACTGGCAGAGCGGTGGTACGTAGAGCTACGTAGTCGAACTTTGCAGTAAAGTCCTACCATTTACAAATTCTTCGACAGATATTTTATTTTGAAATTTTGTATGGTCACTTTGAAAATTGAAATTCTTTTTACGTACATATTGACTGCCATAAATTATTTTTTCATTCTCTTTTACCTCGTATTTATTCACTTCACATTGTTCATATCAACTATTCTATTTACGAAACTTTGTGTCACACGTATCGTATAATTCCTCAGTGCTTTTGGGAAATTCAATAGTACCTTACCTGGCACAAAGGCAGTTCGACAAAGGCTTGAGATACCAGAGAGAGCCGTCTGCCTGTTGATTTTGCATCGAACGGGGCCAAGCCTATTGCCTTGTACCCCAATATACTCCACCGAAAATGTACAGGCGAACTACAAACCATAATTACCCACAACCATAAGACAGCTTCTGTGTTAAGGTGGTTGAGCAGGTCATCTCATATCCCGGAGGTGGCGGGTTCGATTCCAGCGACACAACAAGTATTTGTAAAGAAAAAGCGCTAATACTTGTTCTGAGACTAAGTGTTGTGGGGCCGTGGTCCTTGTAGTTCCTGGGTCCTTAGATACAGGTAATCCTTATTAGGGTCTAAGATCTATGTATGTGATCGTTGAGCGTTATTATTATTGTTTATATTATTTGGAAAATAAAAACCTAACTTTGGAGCCTTCAAATCGAGAGTGAAAGTATCTAGGTAAGCGTGCTACATCTTAGACTGCATTGTTACTTACCATTAGGTGAGATAGTGGTCAAACGCAAGCTTATTAAACAAAAAAATGACAGAGGGAGTATATAATCCAAATTAATCATGAAATTGTTCCTGTTGATTTTTTATTCAGCTTAGAATTTTAACTGTTCATAGCCTGTAGTTTTTAGAAATTTCACTAGATTTATAGCCAAATTTATAGCGTCGTATGACATGACAGGCCGCATTTTTATTTTTTCTTAACCGTGAGTTGTGGGTTTTATTTTTCATCTTTTCAACTATTGCTGCGTCCGCTCTTATTAGTGTTACGCAGAGTTTTAATTTAATTTTCAGTGAACAGTTTATTTCAGTAACAGCAGAATGAAAACATATTCCGAGTTATAAGCCAACCTGCTCAACCACTATACCGCAGGGGCTGTCATATGATGTATATACGCCTATGAATATGCTAAAAAGCCCAGTTTTGGTTATAGACAAAGTATTTGATGACTGCCTCGCTTGATGTTAAGCAACGACGTGGTCTAAAATGGGGCATGCTTGCCTGGTGCAGGACGATGGTGGAGCAAGACTTCTTCCAGCTTAGCAAAGAAAGAAAGGAAGAAAACATTTATTTATTACCCACTACTCTACTAAGTGGTAGGACTTTTCTGCAAAGTTCGTCTAGGTAGGTACCACCGCTTAGCCGGATATTCTGCCGCCAAGCAGTAGTGCGCAAGCACTACTGTGTTCCAGTTTGAAGGGCACTGTAGCTAGTGAAATTACTTGGCAAATGAGACATTATGACTTGATCTCACAGTCTAGTAATCTTATGCTAGACAGTGCTTATGTCTCAGAATGACGTGCGCAGTGCAGTGTCACGCGAAACTATACTTTAGTGTTTCAAGTGTCACTGATATAGGCAGTCGTGTCGCTTAACATCAGGCGAGCGACAAGCTCTTCACGTCATTTCGTAACATTAAAAAAACTTACAGTAAAAATTACAAGGACATACATACAAAAGAGAGCGCCGGGAGAGTTAAATATACTGGTCTCCATTGAATATCTGGATTTAAAATAATTTTATACCTACTATAGTTTGAAATGTCTACAAAAACTCCCTAAGTGCCTTAGCAAGTATTACAAGTTTTTTGTTAGAAACAAGGTAAACCTTTTTCCATACTTTTAGGTGTTATATTAAAAGGGTCTCGTAATGCGCTTTGGTTTAATATCGCCCAAGGGGTGGAGTTTAGGCGTTTTTATCTGTGCTACTATATTTTACTAGCTTCTGCCCGCGGCTTCACCCGCGTGGCGTATAGGAAAAGAAGATTTTTTAAATAGAAAATTCAACCATCCATTTCACCCTTTTAGGGGTATAATTTCGAAAAACCCTTTCTTAGTGGATACCTACACTTTACAAAGAACACATTCTCCGAATTTCAAGTCTCTAGGACCAGCGGTTTAGGCTTTGCGTTGACATATAAGCCAGTCAGTCAGTCAGGACTTTGAATTTTATATGTATAAATTTTTATTTACGAATCATGTGACGAGGTAATGGTTATTATGAAGTTTTACGTGATATTGCACTGCGTACGTCGTGATATTGAATAATATTACTACATTGTGAAATAAGATAGACGATCACGGAAATTGCAACTGTTAGAAATATTTTTTTACGGATTTGACGGTTTCAATACATAGTTCCGATACCATGTAAATTTTCATATTTAGAAATTAAATTCCTCCAATTGCATAGCTATGAAAGTTCCGTGATCATCCTACAGATCATTGTCTCAATTGCCTCGTAATCTCACTAGTTACAGTGCCGTTCAAGCTGGATATCAGTAGTACTTGCACAATACTGCTTGGCGGTAAAGTCAGTAAAGTCTTTATGTCACGATAAACTGTAATCTATGCGTTCGAAGCTTAAGTAGATCAACCTAAATTATAAAAAAAAATATAAATCAGTTTCAAAATAAATAAAAGAGTTCGAATAACAAACATTAAAAAAAATACAACCGAATTAAGAACCTCCTTTTTGAAGTTGGTTGAATAACATCATTAACATGCCCCCGTAGCCACAAATCTGCATAACAGAGTATCCTCTGCGCTTGTCAGAGTGGCGACTTTCCATTTGAGAATATTTCATTTTAATTAATCAAAAATACAATATTTTATCGTGTTTGTTTTGTTTCAGTTGAGTGTTTTAACGCAGTTGACAGTTTGGCTGGTTTAGACAAATAAAATAAAAAAATGTGAACACATTTCACACAGCGCCATCTAGCCCCAAACTAAGCAAAGCTTGTACTATGGTAACCAGATAACTGATACAATACTTAGATACTTTTTGTTTGTAAATACATACATACATGGAGTTTTGGCGGGAAAACGAAAAAGATCACGTCACTGCATTGTATTATTTTCCAAAATTTGTGTTATTTTCAGTGTTAGTGCATAAAATTGGTGGCATTTTATTCGTTAAGTGCTGGATTACATGCACGAGTGTGGGAAAGTGGTATAATGACGGTAAAATGTTTATTTTCGTGTTGTTTCCAAAACTTCAATAGAAGCTTGATGACTTGGACTGTGACTTGACTTGACACATTTTTAAATAGCTTGTGTTTTGTTTCTATTTTTGATAACGTTAACGAAAATCTTCGATCAAGTTACTATTATTTATTCTGTGCAATTCAGAACTTTAAGTGAGACTAAAAGCCAATACTCGTTCTTTTCGCAAATTTCGACCCAAACTTTTCCAAGTTCATTCCCGAGGGGCAAAGATTGTACAAAAAGAAATCGAAGACGTTCATGTCGTTGGTAAATAAATGGATAGCTTTTAAAATGGAAGGCTATAATAATATCAGTAGGGTGTAAATAAAAGTAGGGATAGTTAAGTTTGTCCCAGAGGTCCTTCCTAACCTTTTTCCAACAGCTCTATAGAGAAGGACACTTACGGGAACACGAAGTAACAGTGGGAATGCCCGAAAATGAAATTTAAATAAAATCCTCGGGAGATAGTATATTTGTGGTAAAACAATAATAATTTCGCTGCAATTTGAACAAATGCTGAAGATAAAATAATATAAATTAGTTCAACTTAAACTCACTTGTGAGAATCTGATTGTCATTATATGTATAATTTTTTAGTTTTAAATAAAAACGAGGACCAAACTTTATTACTAACATGCGATGGTGGAATGCCAAAAATGTATGTAAAAATTTAAATGCGACAAATGTTAGAATCTTGAAGTTTAAAAAAGATAGCGAGGAGCGAATTTTATTGCGCATTCGCGTGCGATAGTAGAATGCCAAAAAGTATCAAAAATGAAAAAGCAACCTATGTTCTAAACTTGAATTTGTATCTAAATTGTGAATGGCCAATATTTGATGCGAAAACTACAAAAGAAGGTGGAAAACTGGAATGATGATGAAAAAGGATAATATCGTCACAAGCATATTGGTATTTGGACAGTTGCAAGCCACTATTTGACGTTGTAATATTCTACCTCTTCCATATATGTATATTAATACAATATTTTATTAAGCGAAATTAAATTATGCCTAGACAAAAGAAGTTCATGCATTAGCTGTATCAACCTTCCTATCATAAACACATTTATGAGAAGAGCGTAGTTAATAAGAAATAATAAAAGAAGTTTTACTTCAGTTGTGTGGTCTAAAACTCACTCGTTTTTTTTAATCAAAACTTCTTTGGGTTCGCTTAACTTTCGGGTAAGCTGATGAAGCGAACGGTAGTTAAGAGAGAGATGTATGAAGATAGAAATAAAGAGTTACGTTTCATATATTACTGTAGAGGCGAGAGCTAAAGAAATTTTACTTCAATCGTGTGGTCTAAAGTACACTCGTTTTTTTAGTCTGCGATTTACGTCTATACCCAATACTTTCAAAGTCGATTCACGAGGGAGATAAAACAAACAGAAGTTGAAATCGTTCGCGCGTCGTAGGTAAATAATTGGTTTGTTAACTTTTTAGATGGACTTTTTTAATACTTGTGCCCATCTGAACTGAAATATAATAGCTGGTACGTTTGTACTCATCCCTTTATGACATACGTACTGCAACGAATTTCAGTATATCATAGAAAAATAAATGCGATTTTTCTTTTTAGTTTTGGCTCCACACTTTTGTGTATTTAGCCAGTGTCAAGTAATTGATAATTTATCAAGTTATCGATATTTCATGCAAATATGTGTCGAGTCACAGTCGAAGTCATCAAGTCAAGTCATAGTCTAGTCAAAGTCATACTCCTAGTAAAGTGGTGGCAACTTTACTTGAAGCTTCTATGGAGTTTTGGATACAACACGAAAATAAACGTTTCACCATCATTATACCATTTGCCCACACTCACGCCTGTAATCCAGCACTTAACGAATAAAACGCCACCAATTTTATACACTAACACTGAAAATAACACAAGTTTTGGAAAATAATACAATGCGGTGACACGATCTATTTCGCTTTCCCGCCAAAACTCCCTAAATGCGAACTTAAGAGCTACATTTTATTATTATTACAACTACATTTTATTACAGAATAGTTGCGCCTCGCGGTTTATCCCACGGATAAAAAGTATCCTATGTACTCCAACGTATAAGCTATGTGCATTCCAAGTTTTATTAAAACCAATTCAGTAGTTTTGCGTGAAATAGTAACAAACATTCGTACATACAAACTTTCGCAATTATAATATTAGTAGGATTCACTATGTATTTATTTATTTCATCAATTAAACGGCCAAAGCCAATTACCATAGTCAATATAAATTTATCAAGTTATGTATATGGTATTTATGGTTTACTATTTTGGCTTACAGATAAAAACCGCAAAAATCCCGCGGCTCTGCGTCGCCATCGTAGTTTTTGATAATTGTCCTATGGGAACATACAATCGGGATAAAAAAGTATCCTATTTGTTAATCCGGGCTATAAATTACCTGTGTTCCAAATTTTATTCATAATACTAATAATAATAATAATAACAATAATAATAATAACGCCCAACGATCACATACATAGATCCTAGACCCTAACAAGGATTCCCTGTGTCTAGGGACCCAGGAACTACGAGGACCATGGTCCCACAACACCCAGACTCGGAACAAGTATTGCTAGTAGTATTTTAAGTTTTTTTCTATGCACAAATACTTGTCCTGTCCCAGGAATCGAATCCACCGCCTTCGGGTTATGATTCGACCTGCTCTGCACCACACCACAGAGGCTGTCATATCCATTCAGTCGTTTTTTCCTGAAAGAGTAACAAACATCTATCCATACATCCATACTTACAAACTTTCGAATTTATAATATTAATAGGATAGGACCTATCTATAATAGGAAATAGGATTGAATCCAAAACGCCCAATTGCAGCGGTGGGTAGAGGGTAATGACGTAACCACACTTCTTCAGACATATCAAAGACAATGATGACTGCCGTTTAAATAATTGAAAGCCAAAAAGTCATAAAATACCTAGCCCAATAAACAGCCGTCCAATTTGTCGAAACGAAAGGGCAACTCGAAATTCGGAATTCCAATCGAAAATCGACATCAAAGCGTTTTCCAACGACTTTTGTCCCCCAGTTTCGTTAATGGACAACCACAATTTAAGACCTCGGTTTATTTATTTATTTATTTAATATTTTATGCACATAAAAAGTACAAAGGAGGACTTAATGCTAACAGCATTTTCTACCAGTCAACCAAGGCGTGCAGAGAAACAATTTGATTAGGCGTGCATATAAGGAAATGAGCATAATTTTGAACATTCATTTTGACCATCAAATAAATTAAAATAAAACTATAACAACGATACAACTATTAAGGTATAAAAATACATATTTTACAAATTTAATAAAATACAAATATTAATGAATACTACAATATAGATAATATATACATAATTAAATAAAATACAAACTACATAATAATAAATAATTCTATGTTCTGCTAGTTCAAGTTTAGAGACTTTTGAGCAAATGTTCCTTTACCTGGCGTTTAAAATTGTCCTTGACGTTGCACCTCTGGATCTTATCTGGTAACGAGTTCCAGAGATGAACCGCTGTGACTTGGAAAGAGTTGTCTAAGAAAGATGTAGTATGTCGTGGAGTTGCAAGCACAAGTGTGTTTGAAGAGCGGAGTTGTCTTTGGTGTGTGTCAGATAAGTAGGTAAACATGTTTTTAAGGTAAGTCGGAGAATTAGGGTCTTTTAGAACAGAAAAAAGGAGACAGAGAATTCGTAGGTTACGTCGCTCGCGGATTGGGAGCCATTTGAGCTCAGCTCGGAATTTAGAGACGTGATCATACTTCCTGAGGCCATAAATGAAACGAATGCAGTTATTAAGTAAGCGGTCGAGTTTGTTAAGCTGGTCTTCAGTTAGATCCAAGGAACAAACATCAGCGTAATCGAGAATCGGAATAAGGAGGGAGTTAACTAATGAAATTTTTGTTTGGGTGGGGAGAAAGTTTTTGAGACGAATAATAGAATGGAATGATGCATAAAATTTACGAGAGATTTCTTTGACATAAGGAGTCCAATTCAGATTCGAGTCAATTAAAATACCTAGATTTTTCACTGTTGAAGAGAAAGGGATATTAATAGAATAGAATGAGAGGGGGAGAAGATTGGAAGGGTCGATTTTACACAGTAGACGAGAGCTACCCACTATGATAGCTTGGCATTTGTCAGGGTTTACCTTTATACCATAGCTTACCGACCAGGTAGATAAACGTGACAAGTCGTCGTTAACGGCTTTAATCGCGTGAGTAATATTGTGAATGGGAGAAGAACAATATATCTGGAGATCATCCGCGTACATGTGGAACCTATTCTGCAGATGTGGGGAGAGCAAGTTTATAAATAATGAGAATAGTAGTGGAGATAAAATTCCACCTTGTGGCACACCTGCATCCAAAATATTCCACCCAGATAGTTTAGGCTGTTCAAAGATCAGACGGACCAGTCAGTCTCAATTTTTTACATTATTAATGATAAAAGGACCGTTTTTAAAATCAGCAAAAGGGAAAAATGTAGATTTAAATCGATTAGACGTTACGTTTGAAATTTGTTTCCGTTCGTATTTTTTCTATGGACCAACTGATGCTGGATTAAAATAATAAGGCTTGAATAAAATATTAAATTATTTTAGGTAAATTATAAGCGGTACTAAAAACGTGAATTGGAACTGATGATTGAAAATAGGGTGCATGTACCACTAGTTGACCAATTAAGCGGTTTTATTCCCAACATTCTTTATAATTTCATAATTTAATATTATTAGCGATTCTGCTTGAACACAGTGATTGTTTAATGAGAGTACGTACGAAACGCAATGAACAAAAAACTCAAACTCCAATAGGTTTACTACAGTTTTAACTCAAAGTAAAAAAAATATATTGTACCATGTCTTGACCACTAAACTCTAATAATTGACCATCAAGGACTAAAAGCTGACCACTTTCGAAATTTTTGCGTTTATTGTCGTGAAAACAAGAAATAAAACTGACATCTATTAATTATCAACTTTATATTACATAATAAAAAATTACAATGTAGGTAAGTTCACATTATTTTATTTTAATTCTACTTCACATTTCTCAGTCAGTCAAACAAGATAAAGTAGTAGTGGTAATGGGCTGGAGCATTTGTACTGTCTATAAGTCATCGCGGCCAGCATATAGTCCAATTTTTTTTGTAGTAGTAGTAGTAGTAGGCAGTTTTTAGTATTAGATATTATATAATTGTAGTATTTAGAAAATAAAGGCAATTTGCCGTTTAAAAAAAAAGCCTTTTATATCACATCTGCTTGAAGACGTCCACTGCTGAACATAGGCCCTATAAAATCTCAAGAGTTCTATTGTTAAAGATAAATAATTGTTGTTGTTATTTTAAAAATATTATCTATTAAAATGATGTTTTTAACAATAGAATTCTTGATATTTTTCGAATTCGCGTACTTGATATATTCCTCTTTTTGTATTAATTAACTGTGGCTCCTTAATTTTTTCTTTTATATCAGTCAAACTGTATAGGTTGATGTCTTCTTTCACAGGCCATTTCCAGTTTTTAAGAGATTTTTGCATGGACTTGACCAATGCACCTTCTTCATTAATTGATTCAATCTTTCCTACATAGTGTTTGTCTTCATATTTAAAAATTATGAAATTTCCGGTTTCATAATTTGACGTGACATTCGCATCCTCATTATCTTCGTTTTCTTCAAATATATTCATATCATTTTCATCATCACTCTTAAGTTCTTCTTGCTCCTCGGAATCACTTGAGTCACTTGTAATAACCCTTTTCTTAGATGTGCGGTTTGAGGTTTTCATTATTTTTTTTTCTTCACGTATTCTCTTTCTGTTTTCAGCATTCACTTCTTTTTTTGCTTTTTCTTTCTCCTTTGACAGCCAGTATTCTTGCCATTTTCTGGACGTGGTAGCAAAAGGCAACCTATTTGTCTTTCTTTTTTTCAACGGAGAATCTGAAGGCCATATAATATGCTTACCAAATGCAGGGCTAACTTGTTGTTGTTTTTGAGCCATAATTTGAATATGATTGTTAGAAGATGTTGAAGTATTATTTTGGGATTGTACCGGTTCGTGATTCATATTGACTACTGTTAAATTCGAATTATTTGAATTGGGGCTTCGTAGTTTTGGGGTAATAGAACCGAAGGGCTTTGATTTCTTATTGGAAGTCGGGGTTAGAAGTCTGGTAGGAGTTATTGATTCTTCTGGAAGATCAGGAGTTTTTTCTCGCAACCATGTTGTCTCAAGGGCTGCGGTTAAGTCGTGCGAAAGGTTTGAAGTTCTTTGAGTCGACGCTGTTTGAGGTTTGAGTAACAAAGTCGGAGAAGGATTCGGAGGTGAATGAGCCGTACTTGGTGTGGTTTTAGGTGTTTTCTGCAAAACTGAAGGTGAAGAAACAGCTGAACGTGGCACAATACAATTTGTAGACTCTGTGTTCGGTGAATTGCCTATTTCTTGTGTAGGTTTGGCTATCGGAACTTTCTTGTGAATATACTTGTATCTTTTTCCAAACCATAAACAACTCTTTGGCAGATTCATCGCCTTCCCATTCTTCTGTACGCCTAAATTCTTCAACTCTATGTTTTTTCATAAAAGATTCAATAAATAACAACGTTTCCACACCGAGTTCAGATTTGGATAACGCTGTAGGTGCAATTATCCGAGTGTCGTGATCCATACATTTGGTGAAATCGACTGCAGATATATCAAAGGGATAAATCCCACATCTTTTAAAGCCATTCATAATAATTTGTGGTGTTACCTTCTCTTGGAAAACTTTGGCTAGTAATGGTGCAAAGCTAGAACGAGTAATCTGTCTATTTCCTGTGTTTCTTTTGTAGTCACTGGCCATACACTTCCATCCACTTTTAAGACATTTGAAAACAGATACATCAGCAGGCTGAGTGATGTGTGTAGAATTCGGGAAAAGGGCATAAGCTATTATTTGGTTTTCGGCACAGTATTGTGACACTTGTAGCGTCATATGAGAGCGATGACCATCTATTAGAAGCAAAACTGGTTTTTTAATATTATTTGTCTTAAGCCATGGATCAAACACGTTTGCGATAAATTCATAATATAATGGTCCGGTCATCCATCCTTTTGGAGATTTGCCAATAGCCCAGTCCTCTGGAACATTTGTTGAAATTTCTTTCGAAATCCGAACAAGTGGATACACTACCATTGGAGAAACCACTTGACCAGCCGCATTTATCGTCAACATCACGGTTAACTGTTCCTTTTCCTTTCCAGTCTTAACCTCGTAAAAGTTTTTCATCCCAATAGGGCCAAAAACTTTGCCTGACTCCGGGCAGGTTTGAAATCCTGACTCATCTGCATTAAATATTCTTTGAGGTTCCTCCAGTATATCCGAGGCGTTTGCCTCAGTCAAATACTGCTGAAGGGATTTGTGCCACTCCTTAATATCCTCGGAAGTTACATTGGCTCTTGCCGTAGAGATACCTTCAGCTTGTTTTTCTGAGATTTCTGGGTGTCTCTTCAAAAACAAATCAACCCATTTTCTACCCGGGCGGTTATTTTTAAACGGTGTTACACGCTCATCATCATCTAAAATTTTTTTTACGGTATCAATTAATGTTTCGCGTTTCAACGGAATACCTTTTTTAGCGTTTGCAATTATATAGTTCGCTAAAAGATTTTCTTCTTTTGTGGTAAAATATGTATCACGGCCCATTTTTCTGGTCTCTGGAACTCTTCCTTTTAATTTATTTATTAAAGTGCTATGTGGCACTCCATAGCGCCGAGCGGCTTCTCTTATTTTTAAACGATTCTCTCGTACTGCTGATATAGCCGATTGCATCGCAGAATCGGGATAGCGCAAAATTTTTTTGTCGCTGTAATTTTTTTTCTTGTCTGAAATTTAAGTAACGAAGCATTAAACAAGAACATATATAGAAGATATAATAACAAAAAAGTGGACAACTTAAGGTTTGCTTGTAAGGCAGACGTTGCCAAAGCCTGACCATATTAACAGTAAACAAAATAACCAACTGGTCAGTTTTTGGAAAAACTTCTTATAACAATGAATGGATTTCAAAATATTTAGTTTGAAACGCCCTTTTATAACATAAATACAACTAACATGCCCAACTTTTACATAGACGATGTACCATAAGATGACCACAATGGTCAGCCTAAAGCAAATTCTGAGTTTCGAGTTCCCAAAGATAACCACTGTTATAAAAACCACGTTTAACACAATAATGTTAAAATACAGTTAAAAATAGTTCAAGGCATAATCTTTTTATATTAATAGTACAGAGGTTATTAGAAAATATCGAAAATAATAAAGATGCATTAGGATTAGCATGCTAATACGGAAATTGTAGTCTTAGTAAAAACAGGTGTAACTTACGAGGCGCCATCTTCGAAGTAAAAGAATAGACGTTTTTTCGACCAATAGTAGAACACTTCAAACTGTATTTGACAGATGAAACCTTGCTATAGTAAAATAAAAAATATCTACCACCCTGAGTTGCCACACAACCTTAGTATTTTCGTATTCTTACATTTTGGTCAGCTATTAGTGTCTGGTCAGCTAGTGGTACATGCACCCTACCTGAGATATTTGAATTTTTATTGTTTAACTAGTTGCGCCCCGCGGATAAAAAGTGTTTTAATTATTTGCTCATCCCACAGGAAAATTACATTTTACCGGGATAAAATGTAGCCTATATATTAATCCAGTGAATAAACTATCGTGGTACCGAATTTAATCCAAAATTGAATGTGATGAAACGTGATTTGCACCAAACAACTTTTTTAAGGCAAAACTAATGACGTGATTTGTGATAGATCGTCGCGGCCACCTATATCAGTGGCAGTGCCAGCTACAATAGATAAAGTTTCGTGTGATATTACACTGCACTGCGTCATCCTGAGACATTAACACCTACAAGCATAGTATAGTAATAAGATTTCTAGACTGTGTGACTAAGTTATAAAGTCTCATTTGCTCAATAATTGCACTAGCTACAGTGCCTTGCCAAGCGGAACACACTGCTTGTTGGCAAAATATCTGGCACTTTAGTGGTACCTACCTAGACTTAGTAGAAAAGCCCAACCACCTAGTAAGACAATGTCACGGTTTTCTGGACTAAAAAAATTAGCACAAATATTACAATATTTTGCACGTTAAAATGCTTTATTTATTAACTATTTTTAGGTCACCGAAACCCGACTGGAACCATTAAGTGATTCTGGGAACGGTTCTTACTTAGCAAATTTCCTGTATTCATAATAAAAACTTTGTAGAAAATGTAACGCTGCTTTCTTTTCATAACTTTTCTACCATAAAAATGTCTCTCACGTGATCGATGACGTATTATCGTTGAACGAAGAAAATTCAGTTGCTCACACTATTTGCAGCTTATATTTCGGTAGACACTCAACAAAATAAATGTCACAGTAGCCCACGGCTTGATCATCTACGAATTGTTACTGATACGCCATTTTATTTACTGTTCAAGCTAGAAAAGTCTTCTTGTACATTTTCATAAACATTCTTTATTTAATGTTAAAAAGATCAAATCCATTTTTTACTTAGGGCACTATATGCTACAGGAATTTCGCATATTCTTAAATCTCCTGGCACAGTGTTGGGACCACCGCAAAAATTCTTTACAAAGCTGTCTAAGCCCGTAAGGAGCTCATTGTGTTTCCATAGTTCAGCATCGTAATATATAAGTAAATTTGGGGACGAATAAACGAAACCTAATAGTTTTAAAAGCCACGTGGGCGTTAATTTAGAGTAATATGTCCGACGCCTTATTACATTTTTGCCTTATTAAATGTTTATTTCTACGGTTGTTGAAACTGATTAATTACTAAAACCCCTAGATCTTTCAAGAAGGCCTTGCCAACCTCGCTAAAAATACTAAAAATACTAGATAGAATTTGAGGGGATAGACCATCGAGACCTCCCGCTGATCCACTCAGAAAAAACATAACGCCTGCAGCAACGTCCTGTGAGACTTCAAGAGTGACGTCATTTGGTAAGAGGGAGTCCAGGTAGGTGGAGATTTGCTGCTGCAGGTGGATGCTTTTCCTGCAATTATTGGATTGTAAGAGCCGAAGCGGGAGTCAAACTTTATTAATGTAATTAATTTGGATTTTGAAGCTTCTTAAATGTTATGTAGGCATTTAGTTCTAAATTTCAAGCTTCTATATTTGTTTTAAACTTAATACCCTCTGTAACCTACGGTTTGTGTTGATTTTACAGCCTTGTAGTAATTAATCGGGTTTTAGACACTCCACGTAAGGGTTATACTAACCTTTGTTAACATCTAATCTTCAACACTATTTTAAACCTTAAATCAAATGAAATAAGGTCAACTAAACGTTGAACGATAAAAGGTCTGACGATTTGTAAAGTTAATTTGAATTGATATGTTCAGGGTAAAAACAAATAACTAAGCATAAATCAGGTTAAGTTCTTTGATCGCTTTATTACTAGGGTCCGTGAAAATTCACTGATCCTAAATAGAAAGGAATGCTCTGAAGAGTTTAAGCATAGTATTTTAAAGTGTGTTATATTATATTATCTTATACTGATTCCAACTTTACGTTTTTCTCCGCAAAAAATTGCTTCCTTCATCAATTATAATTGAATCTTGTAAGTTAAACAGAGCATGTTTTTGCAGTTGCACGATTTTGAGATCCTCCAATTTTTTTAGGACAAATAAATATGGCATTTCTAACAAATTGTATCAAATCATAATAATAATAATAACAACGCCTGACAATCACATACCTGCCGGGATAAAAAGATCAAGAAGACTACGTCCACTGGAAGAGTGGACCCTATTGAAAAGTCGCGACCGTTCTAGCTAATCTACGGAGGGTACGTCGACCTCGCCGGTGGAGTCGGTGTCTGATTGTGTTACGCTGGTATCCTATAATAGGATATGCCCTCTGCCACTATGGGGGTGGTAGCAGGGTTTATGTTGGACTCAAACCCATTAAAACCCCCATTACCATCATTATACCACTTTCCCGCACTCATGCCTCAGCACTTAATGAATAAAATACCTCCAATTTTATGCACTAACACTAAAAATAACACAAGTTTCGGAAAACAAAACAATGCGGTGACGCGATTTTATTCGTTTTCTCGCCAAATCTCTGGTATTCATTTTTCAAAAAGTGTACTTCCTTTTTTATTTGTGGAGCTGTCACAGTTAATGTCATAGTCAAAGTTAATAATTTATTGCAAAAGACAATTTTTATAATTTTCACGTCTAAAAATTTAGTTCGTATTGGATGAAGCTTAGAACACAGATTACGTTTACTACCAAGATCAACATAGAATACTTGAGCTTTCGCATCAAAACTAATAAGTCACAAAGCGCCTTTGTTAGCAAAATTTCCAAAGCGTAGAAGATCTAATTAAACTTTATTACATTTCTCAAGAAAGCTGAGGACGTATTTCAGTCTTCATCACGTCACGTAGAAAAGGATTACCCATTTTACGACTAGACTTTTAACAGTAACACTAACCCTCTACGAGCTACGTGCTACGATAAGCGCTACGATCTACGCGTTCAGTAAGTGCTACGAAGCTACGGGCCTACGGCATAAACGGACGTATTTCACAGTTTGGTCTAATTCGCTGTTGCGTAGAGAGCTAAGCTGTCTCAGACTTACGACTAACAAGCTGCTTATTTATGCAGACAATGTTGCCCTGTTAAGTAGATTTAGGCCCGACTGCACTAAAGTTTCACAGCTCTTAAATTCGCACTTATCCCTCTATTACATAACTACTGTAATGCATACCCTGCTGCATATACTGTAATGCATTAGCGACGGATAGGATGTTAGGATAAAACTGCTACTAGGATGAAATTTCTCAAAAAAAAAGAATTATAACATACTCGTAGACATAATACAGTCAAGTCACAACAAACAGAAAATAAACTAGTTCGTCAAAAATATAAGAAATTAATGTAATATTCGATTATTCCGAATACAATGTTTAATTTGATAGCTGGTTATGTATTGGGAAGAAAAATTTATATTGCATTATTGATTAATAGTTGCGCCCCGCGGTTTGACTCGCGGATATAAAGTATTTTAATTATTTGCTTATTCATTGGAAAATTTCACTTTTCCGGGATAAAATGTAGCCTATATGTATAGTCCAGTGTATAAGCTATCTTAGAACCGAATTTTATCCAAATCCATTCAGCCTTTTGCGCGTGAAGGAGTAACAAACATACACACATACACACAACACACACATACAAACTTTCGTCTTTATAATATTAGTAAGGATCTATTTTTCCCATTAGAACGTCAAGTTTGATAACTGATTGTCCAGACAGACAAAATCATTTTTATTGCTACATAGTTACCTGATGAAATCACATGAACGTATAATAAATGATAATCAAAATAAAATAAAAATTTTGTGTTCTGACAGGGAGGAAAATGTCGGTTTAGTTTCTATGTAAAATTTTAATTATTTTAATAGAACTAATTGGTATCCATTTTTTAAATAAAATAAAATAAATGTAATAATCAACGAAAAAAAAAGGCATAATTTTCCAATCGTTTTTATATTTAAAGCTAATACAATAAGTTGTAGTACAAAATACTCTGATGTTAAAAATGTACAATATAAGCTTCTCCCTTTATCTGACGGTGAGTATAGTCGGTTGCACGCCGACTTCACTTATAGGATTTCCATTTAAACAGGTTACAAAGAATTAAGATCGCAGGAAGGCAACTAGGGCCAATTATTTATTTACATGAAAATGAAAGGATTTAAAAAAATAAGCTATATCTATGCCGGGCCCAGTAATTCACAAACGTCTAAATTAAATATAGAAATAATTCAATCCATTTGTTAGTAACAATAAGACTTACAGCTATATTAGTAGAATCATAATTATTATTAATTACTGTAAATGCCAAGCACATCACTAATTATCAATTAATTAATAACAACTCTATATTAAAATTCTTAACACACAAAATATTTTGCATTTCGATGCGTCGGGAACACAAACATCCCCGTCCAATGCTTTAGTATTAAACATCTTTCATTAGAGGTTGGACCAGATGAACGCGGTAGGCCGCGGCTTATGTAAATAATAATAATAATAATAAAAACGCCCGATGATCATATACAATTTGGACCCTAACTAGGCTGCCCTGTTCTAGGGACCCAGGAACTACGAGGACCATGGATAGATGGATCCAACAGCACCCAGACTCGGAATAAGTACTTGTGCTTTTTTCTGTGCACAAATACTTGTCTTGCCACGTGAATCGATCCCGCCACCTCGGGGTTATGAACCGACCTACTTAACCACCACACCACATAGATTGTCAAAAAGTAAATGACAGAAATAGACGTGGGCATTGGCCAAAGCAAATATATCAAACGTGCTGCTATGTTTCAATCTTAACATGCGTTTGCATTGCATCCTTTGTGTGTTAGTAGCATTTACAACGCAAACGTTCCATTTTCCCGTGAGAATGACTGAACAGATTTTGACATTAGAGCTTATATGTTTACTAACATATAGGTTTTCTATCGCGTGTAAGTAAAAACGCGGGGCACAATGAAAAATATGGAGTATTTAAGTTGTACATTTTTTAATTTACTAAAACAAATTTTAAAATCTTAAAAGCTTTAATTCTATGTTCTATGTAACTTAAGGAGATTGATTTGAATAGATGCTCATCATTCCGGTAATTCCATTACGAGAACAATGGAGTCAGGACTATCGGAAAACGCTACCTGACACCGGAATTACGTCATTGTACCTTTTTTTTTTTTTTTTTTTTTTTTTTTTGAGGGGGGGAAATGCCCTCGCACTTCCCTGCCACCACGGGGGTGGTGGCAGGGGGTATGTGGGACTCGAACCCACTAAAACCCCCCCGTGAGCCCTCGTCCGCCGTACCGGGGCGAGAAGGGGTCGCGACTGCAGTCCAGCCAGCTCGCCCCCGGCGGCAGGCCCTTTCGGGCCTCTCCGCGCCAAAGGATGGGTGACCTTGCTCACCAAGGTCACCCACCAGACGTGTGGGGCCGTGCAAGCCGGCGGAGAGTCCCCCGACTCTCCACCAGTGGCCCCACTACGGGGGAGGGAGGAGGTGCGCGTAACGCCTCCTCCTCCCTCCCACTCGTCTGCGCCGGAGCGGGTCAGCTCCAGCGGCCTCCTCTCTGACCCACGTCATTGTACCTCCCCTATCCCTTGATACTTTAATTACAAAAGTATGCTGGCTCAGAATGAAATTTTGATCCAAAAACCAGAGCGTAAATTATCAAAGTGCCTAATATCATTAGGTTGCTATAGCAAGCCTAATAAACGAGTTTGAAAAAAAGGATCTCTCTTTCTAACTACTATTATAAGCAATCCGGCACAATGCCAAAAAACTCCGATTCGAAGCTCATATTAATAAAGAATAAGAAAAAACCGCATGTGATATGATATTTAACTCCAATTTTAGATAATCTAATAAGACCTTTCACGGAACTCAATTTTAGCGCTGACCATACTTAATGAATATTTAAATGTGCGCAACTTCCTATTGTGTCAATCATATTTTCAATTTCGTAGACATTTCATTTCCGTCAAATTTTGTATTTTTTTTTAGGTTATGTGAAAACAGTGGCGCCTTAAACAATAAAACAAAATTGATTTATTTTTTATGGAAATATACTATTGAAATTTATTTCGTTTGAAAGTTACATCGCGTCGTAGTCACAGAAGAAAAATATTTTTAGCGTCATTCTTTCGGTCATTATTTTCTTCACTCACCATACTTTTTTTTCTAAGTTATTTCCTATCTTTCCTTCATTATTCCTAATCTTTCCTTCATTGTTATCTATCTTTCCATCATTCTACTCTATCTTTCCTTCATTATTCCCTATCTTTCCTTCATTCTCTCTTGCATTCCTCTCTTCATTATTTCGTTATTTTCTTCCATCTATGCACATCGAGCTAAATAGTATGGGCTACACAACCAAAAATAAGCGTGCTCTTTTGACACTTGCATATTATTATTATAGCAGTTATGCAATGATACGCGGCAGCCTTGTCTCATATACACTAACAGTCACATTATTCACTAATAAAAAAAATACAAAACAGAAATACAAATTTGGAATTTTGGCGGGAACGCGAAAAAGATTGCGTCACCGCATTGTATTATTTTCCAAAACTTGTGTTATTTTCAGTGCTAGTGCATAAAATTGGTGGCGTTTTATTCGTTAAGTGCTGGATTACAGGCGTGAGTGTGGGAAAGTGGTATAATGATGGTGTAACGTTTCTTTTCGTGTTGTTTCCAAAACTCCATAGAAGCTTCAAGTAAAATTGCCACTACTTTACTAGGAGTATGACTTTGACTAGACTGTGACTTGACTATGACTTGATTTGATGACTTCGACTGTGACTTGACACATATTTGCGTGAAATATCATTAACTTGATAAATTATCAATTACTTGACACTGACTAAATACACGGAGGTGTGGAGCCAAAACATAATAAAAAAAAATATATTGACACTACAAGTTCCAAAGTTATAATGAACATATAGACTCCTGAACTAATAGAAACTGTATTTCAGGAGTCAGAATATAACAATATGTCAGTATACTCGGTATAAACTAGGTGGCAGGACTTTTCTGCAAAATTCATCTAAGTATGTACCACCGCTTTGCCAGTTATTCTGCCGCCAAGCAGTGGTGTACAAACACCACAGTATTCCAGTTTGAACTGGAATACTGTGGTGGAATACTGGAACTAGTGAAATTACGGGGAAATTGAGACTTTATGACCTGATCTCACAGTCTAGTAATCTTATTATCAGACTATGTTGATGTCTCAAGATGCTGTGCGTCATGTAGTGTCACGCAAAACTATTTTTGGAGTGTAATGGGTGGCCATGTCGTTTAGCATCAGGGGAACGACTAGCTCGTCACGTCATTCATTAACATCTATATATATATAAAAGAAAGTCGTGTTAGATACACTATTTATAGCTCAAGAACGGCTGAACCGATTTAGCTTAGAACCAGGAGACGGACATAGGATTTAGATAGGACATAGGACTTTTTATCCCGTTCGACCGCGTTTTACTAATTCACCCGTGCGAAGCCTGGGCGGGTCAACTAATATAATAGTAACATAAAAATTTATATATTCCTTTATGTTACTTTTATACGGAGCACAACAATGAGAACACGTCTCATAATGTACTGAGTGACTTTATTTACCGCTTCTATATATCTTCTTGTATATGGTACACGGCTGCCGCGTCACATGCGGCGCGCCAGGCCGCAACATTGCGTTCTATACTGTTTAATTGCTTATAAAAAACAAACCTAAACATAGCATTTAATACAACGCTTAAACTATCGTGAAGCGTGAGGGACTAAAACCTTTCCACAATTGAAGCGTGTCTAATCTAATGAATTATTCACGACATATTTTGATTGCGAATTTACGTTAATTCTTCAGCCCCAAAAGCTTTTATAAAACATTTTAGATGTCAAAACAGAAACTGTCGTACTTTCACATTTAGTAATCAGTTGTTAATTAAGCTAGCTAATTCTGCTGATCTCTATCGACTTTTATCATAGCGTGTTAAAAATTTAAGTAACAAAACTCACTATCTTTAATTATTTTGGGTGAAAGTTTAGTCTTCACAAGGCTCCTAAACGTCAAAGTGAAAGGCAACCCCAATTACTGGATTAGTTCACCCCTACGCGATAACAAGAAGGTTTCTTTTTGTATGTTTTAGCTCCACGTTTTTGTGTATTTAGCCAGTGTAAAGTAATTGATAATTTCTCAAGTTAATGATATTTCACGCAGATATGAGTCAAAGCATAGTCCAAGTCATCAAGTCAAGTGATAATCTAGTCTAAGTCATACTCCTAGTAAAGTGGTGGAAACTTTACTAAAAGCTTCTATGAAGTTTTGGAAACAACACGAAAAAAGTCGTTTACCATCATTATACCACTTTCCCACACTTAATCAAGCACTTAACGAATAAAATGCCACCAGTTTTATGCACTAACACTGAAAATAACACAAGTTTTGGAAAATAATACAATGCCGTGACGCGATCTTTTTTATTTTCCCGCCAAAATCTCGATTATAGCATTTTGCTGTCTACCTCGGAAGCATAATAAGTTATATTTTAATGCAAATTAGGACACGAAGTTAACAGCTTGAGAATCTCGTTATATTTTGATAGGATTTCAGAAGGTGTTTCATGAAAATTATATTAAACTTGATTGCTAGATTCCGAGTTTGAATATTATTGTAGCTCATTTAAAATCACAGATTAGAGGGAAAATAATTGACTGTTCAAACAAATAAAATTATGGCTTATATTTCTTGTTAAAAAAGGGTATATTTTTTTGAGTTTTGGCAGAAAAACGTGAAGCCAAAACAAAAAAATGGGTATCTTTTGGTCCATTTACATAACTATTTTTATAACTGGCTTCGAAAGAAGACTTTTTCTTCACTGGTAACTATGCACATAGCTGTGTATGTGTGCAAGTTTGAAGCTGACTGTATGCAGCAGTAGCATGTGACGATGTCACCGCGGCAGTACTGGTTTCTATATTTTCTATAAAATACATAGAAACCCGAAAATAGTAGAATCACTGCGACACTTCGCCTGCTGCTGCTACGTGGATTCGGCTACACTTATCAATAACTCAAGTACATCTTTTGTTTTTATTATGCTGCATAATGTTTCGTACACAAATTTAAGTACGAAATCGTTAATAAGTTACGCTTACGTTGGTGCACGAACAACATCGAAATAAGTTTACTTTGTAGAAAATCTGTTTGAAGCAAGTTCATTTTTTTATAGTAAAACATCCGCTACAGCGCTTTACGAGATCAACAGTCTCCAAAAGATCAAAACACGCAGCGCTACAATGCTTGTAACTTGTGTTGTTCACTCTGCCAACATGGCGGCCAATGCCGCTCCGTGAAGCATGTTCTGGTGCTATTATAAATCGACGAAATTTATTTGTTTAGATGTCTTGAAACTTGAACTAACATGAGAAAAAAGATTACGTTGCTGTGGATGGGCAATTCGGATATACAATTTTCTAATGCAAAGCGATCGTTTCGAGTGCCTTGTTTTGTGTGAGAGTTTGCTAGTCGGCTTACCTGCAGTGTTCAACTTTACCAGCTCAAAATGTCGCGTCTAGTAAAAAAAAATACGTAATTCAACTTCAACATAATAAGTTACACGTACAAGTAATACCTAAGACGTATACCTTAAGAAATAATAATAATATAAAAAAACTTTAAGAAAAATGGGATCTTACAATAATAAAGTGGTTAACAACCTCTCTTATAAATGGCATAGTAACGGGTTCCAGATTGACATAAAAACGTTAGCAAGTTAAGTTGGCGATGGGCAGGCGACATCGCGCTCAGAACTGACATCCGATGTGGATGAAAGGTTCTTGAGTAGCGACCATGAACCAGAAGATGCAGCGTAGGCTTGCCCACTATACCTGTGTTCAGAATTCGAGATCAAAAAGGAAAACAAAGATACGTCAAAGCGACGTTTCAGAGGTACTGCATATATTTTACTTGAAAAAAATCAAAACATTCAGAAGTAGGTACTTTATATACCTGCTATAAAATAAGTAGGTACTGGCACAGATTATATAACAGGTACTATACTAGTACTGGTATAATTGCATTGGATATTTCTTATAATAGGTCTTTACCTATGAAATTGCCGTATTGCAGTACAGACTTTTTCAAACAAAAAAAAGTTTTGATTGGCTATGAATTTTAAATTCAAATTAATTTTGTTTTAAAAATATGACATTCTATTTACAATATAAGTCTTTTGTTTATTGATTAGCGTTGTATTTTCATTACATTTCAACATTTTTCCTCATAATGGATACTTTGAAATTTCGTGTAATTATGGAATATGAGTTCCGTCGGGGCACCAACGCGGCACAAACGACACGTAACATCAACGACGTTTACGGAGAGAACTGTACAAACGAACGTACAACCCGTTATTGGTTTGCTCGGTTCCGTTCTGGGAATTTTGACTTGAAAAATGAACCTCGTGGTCGTCCGGAAACTTTGGTCAACAATGATGAATTAAAGGCGATTGTGGAAGCTGATGAATCTCAATCAACAGCTGAGCTGGCAGCAGCTTTTGATGTTAGCATCAAAACAATATTGGTCCATTTGCGACAGATTGGCAAGATAAAAAAGCTTGATAGATTGGTGCCCCACGAACTTAACGATCGCCAGCGCAACGTACGCGTCGAGACTTGCCTTGCGCTGCTCAACAGGCACAGAAATGAAGGAATTTTGAACCGAATTGTTACGTGCCACGAAAAATGGATTCTTTTTGACAATCGAAAGCGCTCAGCAAGTTGGTTAGATCCTGGTTCGGTACCAAAGCAATGAGCAAAACGAAAAATGACTACTAGAAAGGTGATGGTCACAGTTTGGTGGTCTAGTGCTGGTGTGATTAATCATAGCTTTTTACAAAACGGCGAGCGCATTACTGCAGATGTGTACATTGAAGAACTGACCACAATGATGGCGAAACTCGCACGTCTGCAACCAGCTTTGGTCAATCGGTCGTCTCCACTGCTACTTCACGACAACGCGCGACCCCATACTGCACAACAGACCGTCTCTAAGCTGCATGAGTTGGGTTTGGAAGCTCTCCATCATCCGCCATACTCGACAACTTTTTAGCGGGAAAAAAATTCAATTCCCGAGAGGCAGTACAAAACGCCTTTGAAGAGTTTGTTGTCTCCCGTCCTGCTGATTTTTTCAAGAAGGGCATCCATAAACTGCCACAGCGTTGGCAAAGATGCATTGATTGCAGGGGTGATTACTTTGAATAAAAGAAATAAATAAGTTCGAAAAAAAAATACTTTAACTTTTTTCAAACAAAACGGCAATTTCATAGGTAAAGACCTAATTATTTATTTGGTTCACCAACAGTTGATACACAGTTTCTATAACAATAATAAAGCTTAAAAATATTATCTATATGCACAACCAATTATAGGCAAACACAGCATGCACAATTTTGAGATTTAAAAAGTATATAATTTTACCTTTAATAAGTATAAACTATCTTATTAACATATACTTGTACAATACCAAGCAAGAAAATATTATTGAATATTTATTAAACATGTTTAAATTATAAAGATCTTAGTTAGGTAAGTACTCACTAATTATTATTATTATTTTAATGTCATGAATCCACTGAGCCCGTCAACAAGCGACGGAGCCTGGGAAGGCTGTCGTAATGCATATTTTTTATGATGATTGCATTTCTCTTGTGATTTTATACGCATTGATTGATTATTATAAATCCACCCTGAATTTAATGACACCACTTTATAAGACATAATAGGTGAGCTACATTCGAGTGTGAGGATTGTAGCTCGAATAACAAATAATAAAAGCGGCGACTGCACGAAATATTTTGAGCCTTGGCACTGTAGTAATTCACTTTAGGTCTTCATTTAAATCACGCTAAAAGGAACAGAATTCTGGCACTGAGTGATCTAGAATCACAGTAAAAATTCTGGATTACTCAGTGTCAGGACCCCATTTTGCTGTAAGCCGTGTATTCCTTAAATACAGAAAGTTAACCTTCAATGACACCATAATATAATTTTGAACTACGTATAAACCCTCAGTAAGTTTGAATTGGTGAAGTTTGTTCGCCAAATCACAGACCACTAGACCCTTGTTTGTGCAGAAATTGTTTTTCATCATGAAAAGGTATATATTATATTTTAATTTGCCATTGTGTGTTTTTTCTCCGTAACATATGGTTTGCTATTTACGCCATACCAACCTCTTTTTAATTACTTTTTTCTATTTTTTTTTTACACCCCGGCTTTGCACGGGTAGATATTAGGTCTTTACCTATGAAATTGCCGTTTTGTTTGAAAAAAGTTAAAGTATTTTTTTTTTCGAACTTATTTATTTCTTTTATTCAAAGTAATCACCCCTGCAATCAATGCATATTTGCCAACGCTGTGGCAGTTTATGGATGCCCTTCTTGAAAAAATCAGCAGGACGGGAGACAACAAACTCTTCAAAGGCGTTTTGTACTGCCTCTCGGGAATTGAATTTTTTTCTCGCTAAAAAGTTGTCCAAATTTTGGAAAAAGTAATAGTCGGTAGGCGCAAGATCTGGTGAGTATGGCGGATGAGGGAGAGCTTCCAAACCCAACTCATGCAGCTTAGAGACGGTCTGTTGTGCAGTATGGGGTCACGCGTTGTCGTGAAGTAGCAGTGGAGACGACCGATTGACCAAAGCTGGTTGCAGACGTGCGAGTTTCGCCATCATTGTGGTCAGTTCTTCAATGTACACATCTGCAGTAATGCTCTCGCCGTTTTGTAAAAAGCTATGACTAATCACACCAGCACTAGACCACCAAACTGTGACCATCACCTTTCTAGGGGTCATTTTTCGTTTTGCACATTGCTTTGGTACCGAACCAGGATCTAACCAACTTGCTGAGCGCTTTCGATTGTTAAAAAGAATCAATTTTTCGTCGCACGTAACAATTCGGTTCAAAATTCCTTCATTTCTGTGCCTGTTAAGCAGCGCAAGGCAAGTCTCGACGCGTACGTTGCGCTGGCGATCGTTAAGTTCGTGGGGCACCCATCTGTCAAGCTTTTTTATCTTGCCAATCTGTCGCAAATGGACCAATATTGTTTTGATGCTAACATCAAAAGCTGCTGCCAGCTCAGCTGTAGATTGAGATTCATCAACTTCCACAATCGCCTTTAATTCATCATTGTTGACCAAAGTTTCCGGACGACCACGAGGTTCATTTTTCAAGTCAAAATTCCCAGAACGGAACCGAGCAAACCAATAACGGGTTGTACGTTCGTTTGTACAGTTCTCTCCGTAAACGTCGTTGATGTTACGTGTCGTTTGTGCCGCGTTGGTGCCACGACGGAACTCATATTCCATAATTACACGAAATTTCAAAGTATCCATTATGAGGAAAAATGTTGAAATGTAATGAAAATACAACGCTAATCAATAAACAAAAGACTTATATTGTAAATAGAATGTCATATTTTTAAAACAAAATTAATTTGAATTTAGAATACATAGCCAATCAAAACTTTTTTTTGTTTGAAAAAGTTTGTACTGCAATACGGCAATTTCATAGGTAAAGACCTATTATATATTCTATCGCCTATGTTCATCAAAAATAATGAAAGACTTTAATGCTGAAAGAATTATTCGAATCGGTCCAGTAGTTTCAGAGCCTATTCAATGCAATACAAACAAGCAATTAAATCTTTTTCTCTTAATAATATTAGTTTCGATATTTATCTGTTACAAAATATATAAGATCACTCTCGAGAGTGCTCTTATATATTTTGCACGTGCAAGTTTCTTGATCGATCAAGAAACTTTTCATCAAAAAATTTATCTAATAGCACTTTTGGGCGCTACGATGCCACAAACCATAAGACAGTCACACAGTTCTTCTGTCTATGTAAAAGAGTTTAAAAATAGATCGGCAGCACAACGTGATCATTTACTGCGTGTGAATATTTTGCTGGCCCAATAGTTCAGTTGATAATTACAATACCTTCTAAACTGTGGGTTGTGGGCTCTATTTCCACCCACGAAAAACATTTGTGTGATTAACATATATTTTTGTTCTATGTCTGGGTGTTATATTGTATTCTATGTATGTATTCACAAACAAATAAAAAGTAACTAAGTTTTGTATCAGCTATCTGATTCGCATAGTACAAGCTGTGTTTCGTTTGGGGCTAGATGGCACTGCGTGAAATGTCCACAATAATTATTTTTATATTATTTTGCGAGATTTAAATCCCCCAAATTCAGAAGATACAATCCCGCTCACAATAATTACAAAAAAAAGGGACGGTTCTTGAGATCGGGTGGTATGTGAAAGGAGCGGAAAATTGGCCCACGAGGTGCTCAAGTGTGGAATCGCAATTTTAGGAGACGCTTTCTGCGGTGTCCTATCATCCCACGTGTGAAGCGATAGTACTCTGTCATAATAAAATGGCATTAAAGAAATCAGGGCCGGTTAGACAACCCGAGATTCAATTTACGGAATGGTCATTTTATGAATGAAATCCAGATATGAGAATAGATTCACGACTGTAATAAGGCTGTGACCTGGCTGTGGCGAACAGTGAGAAAAACGTCAGTTGACATACAATAAAAAAATAGTGATAAAAACGTACAAAAAAAACATAATTTAAGCATGTGCATAAGCGAGAAATAATATACGATATCTTTCATTAAAATCAACGTCTACATTATAGATTCATTTTTATTCAATACGTCTTTTTATGAATTTAGAATACTTACCTCTAAATTGGAATCATTTTGAAACCACGGTGAAGAACGGTACTTTACATTATTATTTTATTCATTTGATTTATTTCGCCAAGAGGAGACCTTTTTTCAATTGATACTACCCCGATACTCCATATCGTTTATTATTTTCTATGATAATATGAAATTCAAAGTGTTTTAGAGATGATAATAATAATAATTACGTCTAACGATCACATACATAGATCCTGGACCCTAACTAGGGTTCCCTGTATCTAAGGATCCAGAAACTATGAAAACCATGGACCCACAGCACCCAAATTCAGAATAAGTATTTGTGCAAATTTTTTTCCGTGCGCAAATTCTTGTCCTGTCGCGGAAATCGAACCCGCCACCTCTGGGTTATGAACCAAACTGCTCAACAACCACACCACAGAGGCTGTCTAAATGATGATGATTTTATTGTGATCTTCTTTAACATAGTTTGTCTGGTGCGTTGAAAATGTAATAATCTAAATACGGTTTTTCTTGGAAATATATAAATGACTGCGGAGTCGTTGGTTCAACACATAGTTAATTATCCGAGACTAATTTACTGTTGTTACTAAGAGGAAAATTAGGAACATGAATAACGGCAAGTAAGATCCAGCTTCAGGTAGCTTAAGATAAGAAATTCATTTATATTATTATATACTGTGCATTAATTATTACAATATACTAAGTTTTCCCGGCGGTTTAACCGTGGAAAAAAAAATGTACCCACATACACATACATAACAAAACAAATGTAATTACAAACACAAGAGCTTATAAATCGTAAGGCGTAAGTGTTACTAGGGTAGCAGAACTAAAGGAAAGATTTACTATTTTTCTGGTGCTGTACAGTTCTTAGCAAATTCAACAGCAATCATGGATCATAGAATATCATATCATCAAAGAATATGAATTAATCGCAAATCGAGCACAATAATATCACCATCCGCATTAAAATTGTATGCATTTATTTCAGCATCTCTTTGATGTTTCTATGCAATTTCTGTTTGTGATTGGACAAAATCTATAACTAAACTACGCAAGCAATCGGGAAACTCGTATTTCTCAATGAATTTTGAATTATCCGTTAATTAAAAGGTATAATGTTCGTGTGAGGAAGGATGGATTACTCGCTGTGGTCAACAGTGCCAATTAGAGATTTGATTATAGGTAAAGGTATAGTTTCGGCGGGAAAACGAAAAAGATCGCATCAGGGCATTGTATTATTTTCCAAAGCTTATGTTATTTTCAGTGTTAGTGCATAAAATTGGTGGTGTTTTATTCGTTACGTGTTGGATAACAGGCACGAGTGTGGGAAATTAGTGTAACGATGGTGAAACGTTTCTTTTCGTGTTGTTTCCAAAACTCCATAGAAGCTTCAAGTAAAGTTGCCACCGCTTTACTAGGAGTATGACTTGACTTGATGACTTGGACTGTGACTTGACACATATCTGCGTGAAATATATTAATTTAATAATAATATAATAATATTAATTTGAGAAATTATCAATTACTTGTCACTGGCTAAATGCACAAAAGCGAGGAGTCAAAACATCCAAAAAAAGTGTAACGTGTGTGTGGACACGTTACATAGAGATATTTAACGTTTATGTCGTTAATAAATGACCTTGCCCAGTACGCAAATGGTTTTTCGTACTGTGTTCATGACCTTGACCCTGTACCCAGGAATATATCTGAATGTCATGATTATTACCATAATCGCGACATTCAGATATATTCATACCCATGGTGAGTACATCTGAACGTGGAAGAAGTCATACTAAAGGTTGTGAGATATTTTCCGCGATAGTAGTTCGATAATTATGTACTTCCAAATACAAAAAGGAAGTGCGAAAAACAAAGACACGTGAAAACGAATCCTTTCCTGCAGTAAACGACTGATATCAAGATCAAATATGAGTAGTTTCTAATAAGGATCCGTGAAAGGTCGTAAAATATCTTTATATTCAGAAAAAAAAATTACCAGGGATTTGTAAGGACGTAAGGATTGATAATTTTTGCCAAAGAATAAAATCGTTGTAGGCCGTATTTATATTATATTATTATTATAGGCTTTCGTGGTATAAAATTTTACTTATCAATGAAAAAAGATGCTTAAATTTAATCATTTATGCGTACCTACTCAATAACCAAAATAATAAAAAAACATTTCTGAATCATCAATTCATTGATCCATACTATTGTTTTTAAGTGTCACGTAATGGATTTTTATTATGAACTATATTAATGTGTGTGTAATTTGTATTGGAAATTCGAGAATAACTTCATAGAGTGGATCCTTAAAAGTTTTCTCGTCTGTTCCCTCTAGCTACGTTTTATCACGACCTAACGTGTGAGAACATTGAACCTTAACGTGTGACAAAAATGAACATCTCAGCAAATCCGTCTTTTCTGTTGTCCCCATGTATGATCAAAGTTGTATATATTAGGAAGTATTTTATCATAATATATCTATAGTACATGTATAAAAATCTTTTTCATTTGTTACTGTCAAATTTTCGGGCAACATAATAACTATTAAGTTTTCGCGAGATATAAAAATGTTTCGTTGTCCGCTTCAACACACGGAAGACGTCCACTGCTTTTGACAGCCTCTGTGGTGTCGTGGTTGAACCGGTTGGCTCATAAATCCAGCAGGTTCAAGGCAGGGCAAGTATTTGTGCACAAAAAAAATCGCAAATTGTTCTGAGTCTGGGTGTTGTGGGACCATGGTCCTCGTAGTTCCTAGGTCCCTAGACACAGTGAATACTAGTTAGGATCCAGGATCTGTGTATGTGATCGTTGAGTGTTATTATTATTATAACTGCTCAACACAGGCCTCACCTATAGGGCGCCATTTTGACCAGCTACTTCTCTCTTGTATCCATTGGTTCCATCGAAGGTCCATCTAGTGGTCAGCCTACGCTTCGCCTTCCGGTTCGTGGCCGCCACTTGAGAACCTTTCTTCACCATCATATGTATGATATCAAATGTCAATGCGTATTAATTCTGAATTATGTAGTGTGGTAATAACGGCACGAATGAAAAAAAACCATATAGACAAAAAAAGTGTGCTTTAGACCACACGACTGAAGTAAAACTTCTTTAGGTTTTTTTATTGCTTTATGTAATGTTAATGTCGCCATCTCGACAATTGTAAATTGTCATTTTACCCGATATACTTTGGTATATCCGGTAAAATGACAATTTACAATTATATTATTTAACAAAGTTAAAAATTCGTATTATCTATAATTTTGTAATAATACAAATTTTAACTTTGTTATGTTGACAATGGAGATCTACGTGAACCAACAACTTTCAACTTCCGTTCACCTCGAGAGTTTACTTCTCCAAGTCAAGCATGCGTAACGAAGATTTACTTCAAAAACGTATTGTTTTGTCTCCTCTTCAAAACATAATCAGAACCTTCAGTGACGTATCCACTGTGTAACTGGAGCTTGACTTTACCTTGGTCGTACGTGACTAGACTAGACTTCCACGTGACTATCACTCGACTGTAAACTGGCTAAATAAGCAACTAAAGTGAGGCCAACCTAAGAAAAAAAACGACTTCATTTCAATCATTGAAGTTATTTAACTAACATTTATAAAATAAACTAAATAACGTCCAACGATCACTTATATATATTATTATTATATATATTATACATCCTGGACCCTAAGCAAGATTCCCTGTATCTAGAGACCCAGGAACTACGAGGACCTTGGTCCCACAACACCCAGACACAGAACAAGTATTTGCTGTTTTTTTTTCGTGTGCACAAATACTTGTAAGCCGCGAGAATCGAACCTGAAATGAAATGTTTTAAATTAATAGAAATTAAAAATATATTTTTACTTAGATTTTAGTTTATTTTATTAGGTATGTGTTATCAAGGTACATTAGGAGTCGAGTCAGGATCGTATCGAGTAAAAAAAAAATCTATTTATTTTTAATTCCGTTGCTGCAGACCTTACTTTTTCAATGGAAGTGTACTTACAAAGATTATTTTAAACGAAAAAAGTTTGACGATGTTTGCACACCAAAATTGCTTTAGCAGTTATGTATGCTCAAATGTAATTTAAGAGCTGGTATATAATAAAATACATTTGGAACTTTCTTCAAAGGAATGTTTGTTAGATAGATATATAAATCACAACACAGTCATGTTGAATCAGATGCGGTGCAAGGTCTGTAGACCGCTTTTCCTGTGAAATGAAACAAAGTTTTTATTTAAATGATGTTCAATAGTAAATACATTTACATTGAGAAAATAGTTTAATGTTAGAGATGGGTTAAAAAGGTGTCGGCAATGAGTTTCGAATTTTCCACTATGTATTCCGATTTCTTTGTAATACTCTTAAGATAAAGAAAAATCATATTTATCCAAAATATTAGTTCAGAGTAAAATATCCAATATACATATTTAACAATTTCCAAATACATTTTTATTGTGATATGGCGCGCTATATATGTTTGTTTCCATAACTAAATTCACATAAACAATATTTTAAAACTAATTAAAACATTTGAAAATGGAACTCGTTGGCTTTAGAATACAGTTAGTTTCATCTGACGGTCACTCCATTTTTAAATTGTGGCGTCATTTTAGAAATTGCGTGTCTACATAACTATGGATTTAACTTGTAAAAAATTTCGTATTTTCTACGATTTCTGTAATCTAGACGAATTTTGCAGAAAAGTCCTACCACCTAGTGAATAAACCTAGTTCTATGCACGTGTTAATAAAATTAACCAGTCTTGTATCTACTTGGTACACAACTAATCAATTCAATTACAAAGTAATGATGCAGTGATATATATATAATAATAAAACGTTACTTCTTAGTCTGTCTGTCTGGAATAGGGTAAAATGCGAGTGAAACCGCGGGGCACCTCTAGTCTCATTTAATTAATGAGTGATCCAAGTAAGTAAATGTTGTGTGAAATAATTAATTAACCACGACTGCATCGGACACTCGAAGTTTATTTCAAACTTAGAATGATTTATTGCTTAGGAAAAAGCCAATCATTCTGTATAATGAATCACTTTCTTCATAACAATGCAGATTCTACCCGTTATACTTAGATATTTTATAATTACGACGTAGAAATAATTATAATTCTATCCCTTTCCTACACATATACTAAACATTGTGCGGCGAAAGAAATAGTCATAATATTTTTTTTTTATGTTTTGGTTCCACACTTTTGTGTATTTAGCCAGTGTCAAGTAATCGATAATTTTTCAAGTTAATGATATTTACGCAAATATGTGTCATGTCACAGTCGAAGTCATCAAGTCAAGTCATGGTCAAGTCATAGTCTAGTCAAAGTCATACTCCTAGTAAAGTGGTAGCAACTTTACATGAAGCTTCTATGGAGTTTTGGAAACGACAAGAAAAAAAACGTTTCACCATCATTATACCACTTTCCCACACTCATGCCTGTAATCCAGCACTTAGCGAATAAAACGCCACCAATTTTATGCACTGACACTGAAAATAACACAAGTTTTGGAATAAAAAACTCCAAAACTCCCATAATATGTTTTGTTTCTCTCTATCAAGTTTAGAATAGGCAAAGATAAAACAAAAGAAAACACTGAGTAAATTATTCCACTGTTATGCAGTGTTTTTTTTTTTTTTTAAGTTACGGAATGACGTGACGAGCTAGCCGTTCACCTGATGTTAAACGACACGGCTGCCCATATCAGCTGCAGTGTCACTCGGAACTCTAAAGTATAGAGGTTCGCGTGACACTGCACTGCGCACGTCATCCAGAGACATCAGCACAATCTAGCAATAAGATTACTAAACTGTGAGATCAGATCATAAAGTCTCATTTGCCCAGTAATTTCACTAGCTACAGTGCCCTTCAAACCGAAACACAGCAGTGCTTACACACTACTGCTTGGTGGCAGAATAACTGGCAAAGCGGTGGTACTTACCTAGACGAACTTTGCAGTAAAGTCCTACCACCTAGTAAAAGAATTATTAGTAAAAGAATACTCACTTATGAATAAAAGTATAACATTTTGGATGAAACTTTGTACAAACGTTGCTCACTTACTTAAGTATCACTTACTTACGCTTAATTTTTTGACATCAGACACAAAACAAACATCGATGTTCATTACACAAATGAATATTCTGGGTGGGAATCGAACCTACAACCTGCAGTTCAGAAAGCAGAAATACTACCAACAAAGTTATCGGATCAGTCAAGAATATTAATGTAATAAATTCTTTAAATTAATTTTATAAATTTTCATCGTGTAAACAGATCTTTTTACGTTACCCTTTTACACTTCTCTGGCCTTATTTAATTAAAACAAAGTGGCGGCAAGTCCCAACCCTGTGTCCCAGTACATCTATTAAACATTATTACGTACGAGTACGTTGGTCGCTGAAAACTAATTATGCTATCTGGTTTTAAACTGCGTCAGTGTAACTTTTTAGGTAAATAAGCGAAAATGATAGTCATTTAAATCAGTTTTCGTTTAACCGGATACTTACTTTACCTACTATGGTTGCTTCAAAAATGTTTTTAGTATTTATAGCATTCGATAAAAAGTGCAATCAATGTACCTAATCGTTTAAAAAAATAACAATAATAATATTGTGTATATTATGTATATGATAATATATGTGGTGGTTGAGCAGGTCGGCTCGTAACCTAGAGGCGGCGGGTTCGATTCCCGTGGCAGGATAAGTATTTGTGCATAGAAAAAAAAGCGCAAATACTTGTTCTATGTCTGGGTATTGTGGGACCATGGTCCTCGTAGTTCCTGGGTCCCAAGACATAGGAAATCCTAGTTAGGGTCCAGGATCTATGTATGTGATCGTTGGGCGTTATTATTATTGACAATCTAAAATCTGACTGTCTCAAACGCATTATTTTGGGACATAAAGCATAACTCTAACTTCATATAGTCTGTGATATCGTAGATACGCACTCAGGAATAAAATTACTCTATAAAGGTCTTTATGGGTAAAAGTCACGAACCGATATAGAAGTCCATTAGTGGGTTTCTGTTCCATTAGTGATAATCGACATTGATTCAGCGTAAACAAATATCAACACCTAGAAAATGTGGTAAGAATCTGAAAATATGCATCGACTGGTTTACTTACATAGGTAAAAGCTGTTTAAACGATCTGTTTCTCTCTTACATATATTTATTATTATATGTTTCCAACCTATCCGCACAAATTCTCCCTTTTTAAAATCCTGTTTTGTTTTAACTTTTTATTAGTTCACTGCCCACATTTCTCACCTATGTAATATTTAATAAAAATATGTCTTTTTTAGAGTATCTAAATATATATAACTCAAAGGTGACTGACTGACTAACATAGTGATCTATCAACGCACAGCCCAAACCACTGGACGGATCGGACTGAAATTTGTAATGCAGTTAGATGTTATGACGTAGGCATCCGCTAAGAAAGGATTTTTCGAAATTCCACCCATAAGAGAGTGAAATGGGTGGTTGAATTATTTTCCCATAGGCCACGCCGCGGGCGAAGCTGCGGGCAGAATTTCGTATTTAATAAACATATGTCCTTTTTAGAGTATTCTTGTATAAGGTAAGAGACATCTCTTACCGTTTATCTCTTACGTCTCTTACGTGTCGGAAAGAAACGTTTAGTAGGTACTCGTGATGTTAGCTAGAGGCTGTCCTCCCAAAATACTTTTACTTGCGTAGTACAAATTTAGTTATGGGTGCTATTTCTTACATTTGACTTCATTTTGCTTTACTTTTAGTACTTATGGTACCGAGGCGTGGTCTCTTACTGTTGAACTCGTTAGTAAGCTCACAAGTCGCACAAAGAGGTTTTTTTACGTGATAAAATCTGGATTGGGAAGATTCACAGGAGTACTAAAATCTCTGATACAGCTTTCAAAATTAGCAGGTTGAAATAGCAATGGGCAGGCCACATCGCTTGCAACAACAAGGGGGACCATAAACTGGAAGAAGCAGCGTAGGCTGTCAGTAGCTGGCAGCACCTCTACCGCGTAACTATTCTGGGAATCGGCTTCGCCTGCCATCCTGCACGCGCCAACCAACAAGTCCATGAGTGCAAGCAAGAGAGAACACGGTTACCATCTCCACCAGGCTTACGCGGTAAGGCCTCTGGACTGCGGGGAGCTGATGGATGCAGGAGGCAAGTAGCCGCTCTTAGTGGCGATCTGTGAGAGAGACCTTCAGCAGTGGACGTCTTCACGCTGATGATGGTGATTTTGTATTTATTTTGTATTTTATTTATTTATATTTATTTTATTTAACTCTATTTGTAGCCTATGACGTGAAACCCACCCACACAAACAAGCCAAAACCATTTTAGTTTTTAAGGATTCATAACTTGTAAACTTTTTATCACAGTAATATCCTTTTATCATTTTCTTTAAAAGTTTCTGTTATAGCTTACACTTAAAAAAGTAATTACAAGTGATAAGATAAAAAATATCTTGCTTAATACCTTTCATCTCTGCGACACTCTGTTTTCTTTGTTTATTATGGCCGTAATAAGTAACTTTAGGCGTCTAAAGCCGTATTCGGGCGTAAAAATAGAAACACCCCTGGCCCATTTTTTCCTGGAGGTGCCGTAAATGGAGGCTAAGAAAATATCCAGGAAATGGACAGGTCCTCTTCAGGTTTTCCTTGGTCTGCATTATTGTCTATCTGTGGACACCACAAGACGTTTGTCAAGCAAATGGAGGATGTCAAAGTCAAAAGATTTGTTGCGAGTTTTGGCGGGAAAACGAAAAAGATCACGTTACCGCATTATATTATTTTCCAAAACTTGTGTTATTTTCAGTGTTAGTGCATAAAACTGGTGGCATTTTATTCGTTAAGTGCTGGATTACAAGCATGAGTGTGGGAAAGTGGTATAATGATGGTGAAACGTTTTTTTTTTCGTGTTGTTTCCAAAACTCCATAGAAGCTTCTGGTAAAGTTGCCACCACTTTACTATGGGCATGATTTGACTAGACTAGACTATGACTTGACTCTGAAGACTTCGACTGTGACCTGACACATTATTTACGTGAAATATCATTAACTTGCAAATTATCAATTTCTTGACACTGGCTAAATATACAAAAGTGTGGAGCCAAAACACAAAAAAAAGGTTTGTTGCAAATAGGTTATTTTCAGCACTTTTACAATGATGCTTATGGTCAGCAGTGGACGCAAAAAGCTGATGATGTGATGGGAACCTGACCCTACTGCACTCTGCACCCCACTTCACGTTTAAGCAACATTATGTATAATCAGATAGAAATCAGGGTAGTTATTTTATAAACATATAACTATTCTATAACCGTTAATACTAAACTAAACTGGACCTAAAAAACGATACTATACCCTATACATACATATATAACTATATATATGGGGTAGCAATCAAAATTTCATGGTTACATAATTTAAAAATAATCATAAGAAAATATCCAAAACTATTTGACCCGCCCCGACTTCGCACGGGTGAATTAGTAAAACGTGGTCGAACGGGATAAAAAAGCATCCTATGGCCATCTCCTGGTTCTAAACTACCTCCCCACCAATTTTCAGCCAAATCGGTTTAGCCGTTTTTGAGTCATAATAAAATTAGTGTAACTAACACGACCTTATTTTATATATATGGATGATAACCTTCTCAAACTCCTGTCCAAATAATACTCTCAACTAATCTCCAAATAAACAGTCGCAAAAATTCAATCAATTTGGTGGCATTATGCCAGAATTTAAAATGTATTACGGATGTACATTCATGCAATCATACTCTTGCCTTTTTATTTCGGCTCTCGTCCACCTCGCAAAATTAAAAGCAGAAAATTTCTCTAAAGAACTTTCATCTGGTTTCGTGGATAGAAACTGGGTCTAATAAAAACTGTTGGGGAGCTTTTGGCACTACCTACCTTTTATAAAGTTTATTAAAGATAAAGTTTAAAAACTTTTGAAGTGTAAAACAAATAATTCCTCTCCACTAAAGCCATCACCCAAGAGTTGAATTCATCATGTTTGAAAGACATATACGAGTATTTCTTAGTAAATTTGCGAATTTTCTTTATTTTTCATTACAGAATAAATAACGAGCGCGCTTTCAGGATGCAAAAATACACCGTCAGAACTATCGCTATACTATACTGTCGATCACAATGTGATGATTTGTGTCTGGGTGTTATATTATATTTATTCTGTGCATGATATCCAAACAAAAAAAAAGTATCTAAGTATTGTATCAGTTATCTGGTACAAGCTTTGCTTAGTTTGGGGCTAGATGACGCTGTGTGTAATGCTGTTATGTTATGCTATGCTATGCTATGCTATGCTATGCTATGCTATGCTACGCTATGCTACGCTACGCTACGCTACGCTACGCTACGCTACGCTACGCTAAGCTATGCTATGCTAAGCTATGCTATGCTAAGCTATGCCATGCCATGCCATGCTATGCCATGCTATGCTATGCTATGCTATGCTATGCTATGCTATGCTATGCTATGCTATGCTATGCTATGCTATGCTATGCTATGCTATGCTATGCTATGCTATGCTATGCTATGCTATGCTATGCTATGCTATGCTATGCTATGCTATGCTATGCTATGCTATGCTATGCTATGCTATGCTATGCTATGCTATGCTATGCTATGCTATGCTATGCTATGCTATGCTATGCTATGCTATGCTATGCTATGCTATGCTATGCTATGCTATGCTATGCTATGCTATGCTATGCTATGCTATGCTATGCTATGCTATGCTATGCTATGCTATGCTATGCTATGCTATGCTATGCTATGCTATGCTATGCTATGCTATGCTATGCTATGCTATGCTATGCTATGCTATGCTATGCTATGCTATGCTATGCTATGCTATACTATGCTACGCTACGCTACGCTACGCTAAGCTATGCCATACTATACTATGTTATGTTATGTTAAAAATACTAATAATTCTGACGCCAGGGCTGACCACTTGCCTACACCAGAGTAGAATTGCAACATACAAGTTGAGAAACCCAGACTCTGAACAAGTATTTGCGCTTTTTTTCACAATAACTTGTCCTGCCGTGAGAATTTAACCCGCCGCCTCCTGGCTATGAACCGACCTGCTCAACCACCACACCACAAAGGCACTAATGCTAGATCTTTATTTTAATGCTCATGAAGTTTCAGAATATTTTTTCTCTTCAATTAATTTGGTAAAGTTTTTTCCTCCACGTACCTTTCCTGCCTTCCCCAGTTTGTTTTTCCCATTTACCGGGACACTAAACCTTTGTCAAGTTTCTTTTGAGCACGCTCGTGTTTGTCCCTTATTTTTTGTTACTTAAGAATTAATGAAGCTTATCTTGTTGCGGGAAACAGGTTCAAAAGACCCGAATGATTTACGTATATGACATAAATAAAACATTTATAGGTAGTGTAATTTAGGATTATTAGGTAGACATACTAATCTAATCTGGTTTAAGTTATTAATCTTGTTAAGTACAATATATATATGACGGCGGCTACGTCCAGTTATAAACTCTATGCGCAGCGGGCAGTACCGTAATTAACCCTGTGGCAGCATTTAAATTTATTACAGTGGCAACTCCGGTAACTGTCGTCGCTGCCCCACTCATCTGGCTATATAAAGGGATCGCTCGGTGTACTACAATCATTCTTGTTCCAGACACGGCGCGGAGTGGACATGCTGAAGGCCTATAGTTATATAGGTTCCAACCTACCCACAAATCGTTCCTGCCGATATATACATAATATTATTTGTAAGTATATTTATATAGTATCTTGTCTCAATATATGTAATGTTTTTATTTATTAATTTGTGTTCAATAATGTTGGTAGCACATAAAGGTGGAAAGGTGGAAGGTGGTGGTTAGGAACACTAGGTGGTAGGACTTTGTTGCAAAGTTCGTCTCGGTAGGTACCACCGCTTTGCCAGTTATTCTGCCGCCAAGCAGTAGTGTGCAAGCACTACTGTGTTCCGGTTTGAAGGGCACTGTAGCTAGTGAAATTACTGGGCAATTAAGACTTTATGATCTGATCTCACAGTCGAGTAATCTTATTACTAGACTGTGCTGATGTCTCAGAATGATGTGCGCAGTGCAGTGTCGGGCGAAACTCTGTTTTAGAGTTCCGAGTGACACTGTTCTGTTATGGGCAGCCGTGGCGTTTAACACCAGGCGAACGACTAGCTCGTCACATCATTCACTAACATAAAAAAAGGGGTCCGGTGAAAAATAACCATAGAAAATATTCCACCTGGCCACCTGGTTCGTTCGAAAGAGGTGGCCTATCTTTCCCCCACCCGTAGCCAGTGGGCGTGGTCTTATCGAGAAATGTAGTCACTTGCTTTAAAAGTCGTAAGTCAAATTAGTATCTAATAAAAGTAAATTATCCATTTCGTTCAATCGTTTACAAGAATATACATTAAATTAATAACAAATTAGTATACTAGGTGGTAGGACTTTACTGCAAAGTTCGTCTAGGTAGGTACCACCGCTTTGCCAGTTATTCTGCCGCCAAGCAGTAGTGCGCAAGCACTGCTGTGTTCCGGTTTGAAGGGCACTGTAGCTAGTGAAATTACTGGGCAATTGAGACTTTATGATCTGATCTCACAGTTTAGTAATCTTATTACTAGATTGTGCTGATGTCTCTGGATGACGTGCGCAGTGCAGTGTCACGCGAACCTCTATACTTTAGAGTTCCGAGTGACACTGCAGCTGATATGGGCAGCCGTGTCGTTTAACATCAGGCGAACGGCTAGCTCGTCACGTCATTCCTTAACAAAATAATGTACACACAAATAATGAAAAGTGGCTGTAATACGAAACTAAACTTTTATAATAAGGAACCACAAAAACTTCCAGCTTGGTACATCGAAACTTTACGCCTCATAACAAAACTTTTCATATTTTATCGCCGATAAAAAGTTTTAATTAAACAGCTATATGACTCCACTAAAGCGATATTTCTTAATAACCGCCACACGCTGGCAGGGTGTAAAAATTAAAAAAAGTAGTACAAGGAATAGTTACGACCGTTAGCGCATTAGTTAGAATTAACTTTTATGACCCAAGTTGTATTTTATGGCTTGAAATGTATAGCGTTGTATTACGTAGGAATAGAACACTTACCGACCGGAAACGTATCTTTTCATTTAAAAAGCTTTATTGTGATGGTGTATATAATGATAATAATTATACTTTAATAATAACGCCCAACGATCGCATACATAGATCCTGGACCCTAACTAGGATTCCCTGTGCTTCCCTAAGCACAGGGAATCCTAGTACCCAGGCACTACGAGGAGATCCTGGGTCCCTAGGTACTAACTACGAGGACCATGGTCCCACAACACCCAGACTAAAAACAAGTATTTAGTGGTATTTTTATTACTATAGACTACTGATATCTTAGCATGACGTGCGCGGTGCAGGGTCATACGAATACAACTATGCTTTAGAGTTACGAGAGACACTGGCGAAATACTAGCTCATCATGTCATTAAGGGCCACCCATAAATTACGTCACATGAATTTTATGATTTTTCGACCTCTGTAAAAGTGTGCTGAACGCACCTTTTTATAGATGTTTATTTTTTACTATTTTTAAATGTATTTTCCTTTTTTTGTTTTTTGATACGTTTGTCAATCAATATAGAACTACCACCAGAACACCAGCGATTTTCCTAATTTTTCTTTAATTTAGTTAAAATAAGCCCCTCGTTCTTGTTACAGCTGGTCACATTTGTGAGAACCAAATAAAATTAGAAAATATCTATATCTGTATATAAACTCAAAGGTGACTGACGGACATAGTGATCTATCAACGCACAGCCCAAATCACTGGACAGATCGGGCTGAAATTTGGCATGCAGGTAGATGTTATGACGTAAAGGATTTTTCGAAATTCCACCTTTAAAAGGGTGAAATGGGTGGTTGAATTATTTTCCCATAGGCCAAGCCGCGGGCGAAGCTGCGGGCAGAAGCTCGTATATCAATATATTTAATATCGGCACATTTGATTATGAGTAACAACAGTGCCCTTTAGTCAACTATTATAACACTATTATAACACTAAAAGCAAATATTACTTCGACAAAGGCATTAATTAAGGAAAAACGGCGTAGCATGCCGAGGCGGGCTTTATACAGCGAAAAAGCTCATGTTACTGTAAGCAAGTCACTAAAACCAGTAACTTGAGCTCTGGCGCTGCATAACGGCTCCAGTTAAGTATATTAATACTAGATACTCTAGCCTCTAAGTACTAAGAACCTGCGCTCCAAATTTAACTTAAATTTCAAAGATAAAATAAATTAGTTTTATGGCGCGAATGCGAAAGTTTTTCTTTGTTATTGGATTGTGTTATTTTGAGTGTTGATCATCATCAACAACCTGAAGACGACTGCTGATAGGTCTCCCCCACAGAGCGCTACTTTGAGCGTCTGCTTTCCTCTTACATCCATCGGCTCCCATGATTTTGACCAGCTGGGCGATCACATAACTAAATTGCAACCGTTACAAACACCCATTTGTGTGGATTTGACAGTTTCAATGCGCGGTTTATGTGCATAGTTAGTATGGAAATTTCTCCTGTTGCATTGCAATCAAAGTTTCGTGATCACCCTCCCTATCATCCAGCTTACACTAAATCTTCCGATTCGTGGTCGCCACTCAAGAGTTCTTCTCCATCGGTTGTTAGTTCAACGAGCGATGTGGCCTGACCATTGTCATTTCAACTTACTAAGCGTTGTATCGGTCACTTTAGTTTTCCTGCGTATCTCTTCATTTCGAAATTATCTCGCAAAGAAACACCGAGCATAGCTCTTTCCATAGCTCGTTGCGCGAGTTTTATCTTACTAATGAGGCCAACAGTAAGAGACCACGTCTCAGTGTCATAAGTCACCACTAGCCACATACAATGATTAAAAACCATTGTTTTCAGGCTCTGCGGTATTTTGGACGATAAGATAGATTGAAGCGTCCCAAACGTTGTCCAGGTAAGTTGGATTCTTGGACCTCTTTGTCTAAGTTGGACCTACAGTCGACAGTCTGTCCTAGGTAGACATATTCGTTGACGACTTCGACAGTATCGTTTCCAATCATTACCGGTATAAGTACATGAAACATGGGCATTAGACATTTTTATTGTCCATGTTCATCTTAAGACCAACCTGCTGGCAAATTAATGATATCGTTGAACATGGTGCTAATGCCTCGAGCGATGTTGCCATTATGACAATATCATCGGCAAAATGAAGATTAGTGATTTACTTGCCATTTATTATGATGTCAGATCCTTCCCAATCAGCTTGAAAATGTACTCTAATGCGTTTGTGGCCGATTATACTCTTCTGTCTTGAATAATCTGGCGGGGCGTGTGTATGTCTGCTATAGTCTATGGTGCTAAAGCCTTTCCGGAAACCGGCTTGTTAGAGAGGCTGAAATTCAACAGACCTGCGAGACGATTCGTGAATCGAAAGTGTTCACCTCAATGTTAATTGAGGCGAAAATTTTACTTTACGGTAAACTCTCTATTCTAATATGAACACAAAATATTGTATGATTCTTTTCTTTTTTAATCTTCTAGCTCAATCTTCATTTATTTTGCCAAATTAATTTACGCCGCCAGAAACCAACATAGTGGCTCAAGTCTAAAATATATTCCTCCAATTTGCCTCTAGGTAGTCGACGTTTGTTTTATGTAAATATTAGGTCTTTACCTATGAAATTGCCGTTTTGTTTGAAAAAAGTTAAAGTTTTTTTTTTTCGAACTTATTTATTTCTTTTATTCAAAGTAATCACCCCTGCAATCAATGCATCTTTGCCAACGCTGTGGCAGTTTATGGATGCCCTTCTTGAAAAAATCAGCAGGACGGGAGACAACAAACTCTTCAAAGGCGTTTTGTACTGCCTCTCGGGAATTGAATTTTTTTCCCGCTAAAAAGTTGTCCAAATTTTGGAAAAAGTAATAGTCGGTAGGCGCAAGATCTGGTGAGTATGGCGGATGAGGGAGAGCTTCCAAACCCAACTCATGCAGCTTAGAGACGGTCTGTTATGCAGTATGGGGTCGCGCGTTGTCGTGAAGTAGCAGTGGAGACGACCGATTGACCAAGGCTGGTTGCAGACGTGCGAGTTTCGCCATCATTGTGGTCAGTTCTTCAATGTACACATCTGCAGTAATGCTCTCGCCGTTTTGTAAAAAGCTATGATGAATCACACCAGCACTAGACCACCAAACTGTGACCATCACCTTTCTAGGGGTCATTTTTCGTTTTGCACATTGCTTTGGTACCGAACTAGGATCTAACCAACTTGCTGAGCGCTTTCGATTGTCAAAAAGAATCCATTTTTCGTCGCACGTAACAATTCGGTTCAAAATTACTTCATTTCTGTGCCTGTTAAGCAGCGCAAGGCAAGTCTCGACGCGTACGTTGCGCTGGCGATCGTTAAGTTCGTGGGGCACCCATCTATCAAGCTTTTTTATCTTGCCAATCTGTCACAAATGGACCAATATTGTTTTGATGCTAACATCAAAAGCTGCTGCCAGCTCAGCTGTAGATTGAGATTCATCAGCTTCCACAATCGCCTTTAATTCATCATTGTTGACCAAAGTTTCCGGACGACCACGAGGTTCATTTTTCAAGTCAAAATTCCCAGAACGGAACCGAGCAAACCAATAACGGGTTGTACGTTCGTTTGTACAGTTCTCTCCGTAAACGTCGTTGATGTTACGTGTCGTTTGTGCCGCGTTGGTGCCACGACGGAACTCATATTCCATAATTACACGAAATTTCAAAGTATTCATTATGAGGAAAAATGTTGAAATGTAATGAAAATACAACGCTAATCAATAAACAAAAGACTTATATTGTGAATAGAATGTCATATTTTTAAAACAAAATTAATTTGAATTTAGAATTCATAGCCAATCAAAACTTTTTTTTGTTTGAAAAAGTCTGTACTGCAATACGGCAATTTCATAGGTAAAGACCTATTATAAGCGTCTCAGTGGTTTTATTTCTCGGCTTCAGAGTGTAAATTAGCTCGTAATTTGGGATAAAAAAAATATTAAAGACAAAATAAGACAAACTGAACGGTTTATAATTTGGTGCAAGCTGCAAACAACCTTCTTATTAATATGGACTTTCCTATTATATACTACAAGCTGCGCCCCGCAGTTTCACCCGCGGTTAAAAAATATCCTATGTGTTTAAGCAGCGTAAAAACTATCTCCATTCCAGATTTCACTCAAATAATCCGTTCGAGCGTGTAAGAGTAACGTTTATTTTTATTATTTTCTCATCCCATGGGAACATTTCATTTTTCCGGGATAAAATGTAGCCTATATGTTAATCCAGTGTATAAGCTATCATGATACCGAATTTCATCTAAAGCAGCATTCGAGGGTTTATTGCAAATAGACAATTTTTAGCACTTTTACAAGTCAAAATGTCATTATTAGTTACTTAGCGTATAAAATTACAAAGTGTTTATTGTCAAATAATACATAGGAAGCCCAATATACTCATAAATACAATATGTGAGTTTGAAAACGAAAATGTTCTCTTTCCCACAAGTTCAGCCCACAAATCAAGGTGCAAGCAGTAAAACAATGCAGAAAATAAAACTTCGATAGCACCTGTAAAGAAGCTACAAGAAACTTTACAGTGATGTCTTTTTTGTTTAATTTCTTTCTCTGTTTTATAATATTTATAATTTAAAACTCTGAAGCACCACAATACACACCGCATAATAATACAAGCCAAAAATTTGCCGGTTCATAAGGCCTTCGTTCTTTTGCGGATGAATGAAGTGGGTGAATGTAACCTGTCATAGCGTCTTTCAATAAATCCACAAAATGCCGAAATGTGAATCTCATTACAGCAGGTTTTGTATTCAAACCTTTGGCATGCCCTTATTCGGAATCTTCTCAGTTAAAAAAAGATAAGCAAGCAAGTTCAATTTACGGTTAAGGTTCCGTACTTGTAGTTTATGTATTTATTTACTAAAATAATAATAATAATAACGCCCAAAGATCACATACACAGATCCTGGACCCTGACTAGGTATTCCTATCTTTAGGGACCCAGGACCTACGAGGACTATTGTCCCACAACACTAAGTTCAGAACAGGTATTGACGCTTTTTATCCTGTACACAAATACTGGTCCGCCCGCAGAAATCGAACTCGCTACCTCCGTGATATGAGTGGACATGCTCAACGGCTACACCATAGTGGCTACGAAAATACTATTCGATATAATAGATTTTTTTCACCAAGAATACGAAATATTATTTTTGATAATCTGTTAAGCCGTTTGAAGATCATCTCTAAATTTTGAACAAATTTCTTTATACCGGTTTTGAGCGCCTTAATTGACATTGTCGCCAAGAGTAAGATAACAAAGGAATAGCAGGCTCAGTTTAAATAAAATTAGTACATGTCACTGAAGTAATTAAAGCAAAGTCAGCACGGAATCGACATTTCCACACGCTCTATCTCTTTCTATCGCTAAGCACTGCCACATCCCTGAGCGAGAAAAATGGCGTGACTGCTATTGAATCGCTGACGGCACCGCACAGCTCTCCAGCTACCCTTCTTGCTCCAGGAATTGGCGATAGAAAAGGATAGAGCACGAAAAAATATCGTTCCGTTTTTTGCAATATTTACGGAATCCAAGCTTACATTGCACCTGCGTGAACACTGAACAGTCTTAAGCTTCCTTGAAATTGAAATCGTGTCGTAAATAACTGTTTCCCAAAGAAACCGTAAATTCAATTAAGAATTTTTCCGCTAGGTTTGGCATCCATTGCCGTCAACTTCTTTATCCATTTTTATTTCTTATTTTACAATTTTAATTTGGCTGACAAACCATAATAAATAAGAATAAAAAATGTTTGAAATGCATTGACTTTTGATAGATAGATAGATAGATAGATAGATAGATAGATAGATAGATAGAAAATGCTTTATTGCACAAATAACAAATGTAGGTACAAAGGCGAACTTAATGCTAGAGAGCATTATCTTCCAGTTAACCTGGGTATAACATGGAAATTTTTGCAGGGCAGTGCAACGCAACTTAAATATAGATTGCCTAAATAACATATAAAAAAAATAAACTAACAAATTTAATTTTCCTGTATCCCTATTCACATACATAGCTACTTAATAACTACTAATTTAACACGATAAACTAGGAGTTTTATATATTATATGTATACATATATATATATGTACTTTTGATGGTTGGAAATAAAAATTGTTGCTACAACAATATTTTTACGGGCGCTGTATGAGTGGGTTTGTTTGTGTAGCCGTTATTCATCTTACAAAAAAATCATTTTTATTTTATGGATAAACATACTAATCGTCACTAGTTGAGTATTCAAAGTAGTTATAACCCATCCATCGCAACTATCAGTTGCGAAATTTGATTGCAATGGCGGTCGGAAGCAATCCTTCAGCTTCCTTGGAAAACCGCACCTTGACCGCCTTCTCTCTTTGGTATGCAGCGTCGTTTCACTAAAGCTTGTGTAATCGTTTACTACCTTACATCTTAAGGTAAAATTTCGTCTCAGCTCTGGAATTTACCACGACACATAAAAATTTACACATAAAATATGTGAATATTTAAGGCCATTGTAAATGGCTTTTATTCGTCGCGTAAACAAACGGGAACGCTTCGGAGCTTTCACAAATTTATAAATAGCTAATATACTAGGTGGTAGGACTTTACTGCAAAGTTCGTCTAGGTAGGTACCACCGCTTTGCCAGTTATTCTACCGCCAAGCAGTAGTGCGCAAGCACTGCTGTGTTCCGGTTTGAAGGGCACTGTAGCTAGTGAAATTACTGGGCAAATGAGACTTTATGATCTGATCTCACAGTTTAGTAATCTTATTACTAGATTGTGCTGATGTCTCTGGATGACGTGCGCAGTGCAGTGACACGCGAACCTCTATACTTTAGAGTTCCGAGTGACACTGCGACTGATATGGGCAGCCGTGTCGTTTAACATCAGGCGAACGGCTAGCTCGTCACGTCATTCCTTATCATAAAAAAAAAAAAAAAAAAAAAAAAAAGCTTATTTGCCTGTATACTATATGTGCAGGTTGTGAATCGAGTTCAAACGAAGGTTGGATATTGCATTGTTGAAGTAAAACTTCTTTACGCTCGCTTGACTTGGGGAGTAAGCTGGTGAATGCGTTACGAGGCGAAAGGAAGTTGAAAGTTATTGGTTCATGTAGATCTCTCTTGTTAACATAACAAAGTTAAAATAAAATTTGTATTATTATGTTAGTACGTCCGGTAAAATGACAATTTACAATTGTCAAGATGGCGACATTAACATTAAACTTGTCAAAAACAATGTTTTACTGGATGGAGCTAAACTAAAGCAGTTTTACTATATTTATATGGTCTAAAGCACTCTTTTTTATTTTTTTCTAACTACAGTTTTCGAAGTACCTATAGATAACACTTTCTTTCTTCCCTTTTAGCTCTTATGTTATTTATTTAATAGTAAAAATATTGTGAATGCAAAATTAGTTTTTATACCCTTGATGCTATTTGGTAAATATTTTTATAAAAAGAAAGATATGTCAAGAAGGTATTTGTCATAGCAGATCAATATAATTTGATTAAGATTTCAGAAAAAAAAAATCTTATAAATTTTGGAATACGTACCTACTCAAGCAAATTATTTTATTTCAGACTACAAGTTCATCGTCTCGAATAGTGTATCATCATGGCTAAAGGTTTTGGCAGCACACCGATCAGTTCAATGAACCAAGCGACGTATTTCCATAATTCTTTAGTCTGAATATACAGGAGGTATTCGGGTTTGCGCTTAGAATATTTTTTCCTCCGTGGATTTAGTATGATAACACAGGAAAAATTAGTTAAGATTGGGACTTGGGAGAAACCAGCGCGATAGGCCACGTGGACCATGTACTATGTGGATTATGACAATAACAGCTACCATAGACCTTCTGTGATCACCAACCGGTGATTTCTTGACCAATTGTTGACCACCGCATTGCTTGCACCAGTAGTGAGAAAGAGAACTTCTTATTTTTCAAACTCATATATTGTATTGGCTTGCTATATATTATTTGACAATAAGACCACCTACCCAGGACAAAAATTTGTGTGATGAACATAGGTTAGGTAGGTTTTGTGTCTGGGTGTTATATTGTATTCTATGTATGTATTTACAAACAAAAAGTATCTAAGTATTGTATCAATTGTCTGGTTCCCATAGCACAAGCTTTGCTTTGTTTGGAGCTAGATGGCGTTGTGTGAGATGTCCATTACAGATGTGACATTGTTATTATTATTATATACAGTGACTGTGATTACTGGAAAACGTGCCTTAACGACTACCGTACAATGACCTTATTCCAAAGCTCGAGTATACCAAGTTACACACGTTCATACAATGTACGTAACATGGGTAAATAACTTGAAACTATTCGGGCTATCTCTGACTGGGAAGCAAATACGCGAAAACTGGCCCCAAGTTGCGACCGCGGAATATTATGTTGGATATTAGTTTCCGTAAATAGAATTTAACGATGGAATGAATTTTATGCAAAAGGTAACCAGAATTGCAGTGATAGACAGATTATCAAATAATTTATACTACAACTACTGTTAAAGGATATTAGATATTTTATTTATAGATACTACATACTGATAGGCATCATTTTTCATTTCATTACATTTTTGTAGAATTGATTGGTGATAGTTTACAAACCGTTAAACACTTTAAATCGACTTATTCTAAAATTAATCACACCCACACATACACACTTTTTAATACGTTAAACACTGATATGATAGCATTATTGGACATATGTTCCTAGGAATACTCTTGTCTAAAGAAGTCCCCAATTGAAACTATTATTTAGTCTATAAATGTTCCTAGGAGCACTCTTGTCAAGAGAAATTTCAGATTTAAACTATTATTGGACTATAAAAGTTCCTATGAATACTATTGTTTGTGGAAATTCCAATTGGAACTATTTGTAGTAAAAATCTTCCTGAGAACACTCTTGTTTAAAGAAATGCCAGATTGAAACTATTATTAGATTATAAGAGTTCCTAGGAACACTCTTGTCTGTAGAAACTCCAAATTAGAACTATTATTGGAGTACAATGTTGCTAGGAACACTTGTCTGTATAAATTCCAAATTAGAACTATTATTGGAGTATAAAAGTTGCTAGGAACACTATTGTGTGCGGAAAATTCAATTAGAACTATTATTGTAGTAAAAATGTTCCTAGAGACACTCTTGTTTAAAGGTATGCCAGATTGGAACTATTATTGGACTATTAACTTTCCACAACCTTGGCATAAAACTTAGCGGATATTAACTTCCTAAATGGAGCTCAGTGGTCAAATTGAGGAAATTGCCAATCACCAATAACTTCATAGATAGCCCATTTACAAAGTTCAGCCACGAGTAATAATGGGATTAGCAGGTAAGAGCATCGCTACATAAAAAAATATCTGTATGCTCATAATAGGTCTTTACCTATGAAATTGCCGTATTGCAGTACAGACTTTTTCAAACAAAAAAAAGTTTTGATTGGCTATGATATCAAAATTCAAATTAATTTTGTTTTAAAAATATGACATTCTATTTACAATATAAGTCTTTTGTTTATTGATTAGCGTTGTATTTTCATTACATTTCAACATTTTTCCTCATAATGGATACTTTGAAATTTCGTGTAATTATGGAATATGAGTTCCGTCGTGGCACCAACGCGGCACAAACGACACGTAACATCAACGACGTTTACGGAGAGAACTGTACAAACGAACGTACAACCCGTTATTGGTTTGCTCGGTTCCGTTCTGGGAATTTTGACTTGAAAAATGAACCTCGTGGTCGTCCGGAAACTTTGGTCAACAATGATGAATTAAAGGCGATTGTGGAAGCTGATGAATCTCAATCTACAGCTGAGCTGGCAGCAGCTTTTGATGTTAGCATCAAAACAATATTGGTCCATTTGCGACAGATTGGCAAGATAAAAAAGCTTGATAGATGGGTGCCCCACGAACTTAACGATCGCCAGCGCAACGTATGCGTCGAGACTTGCCTTGCGCTGCTTAACAGGCACAGAAATGAAGGAATTTTGAACCGAATTGTTACGTGCGACGAAAAATGGATTCTTTTTGACAATCGAAAGCGCTCAGCAAGTTGGTTAGATCCTGGTTCGGTACCAAAGCAATGTGCAAAACGAAAAATGACCCCTAGAAAGGTGATGGTCACAGTTTGGTGGTCTAGTGCTGGTGTGATTCATCATAGCTTTTTACAAAACGGCGAGAGCATTACTGCAGATGTGTACATTGAAGAACTGACCACAATGATGGCGAAACTCGCACATCTGCAACCAGCTTTGGTCAATCGGTCGTCTCCACTGCTACTTCACGACAACGCGCGACCCCATACTGCACAACAGACCGTCTCTAAGCTGCATGAGTTGGGTTTGGAAGCTCTCCCTCATCCGCCATACTCACCAGATCTTGCGCCTACCGACTATTACTTTTTCCAAAATTTGGACAACTTTTTAGCGGGAAAAAAATTCAATTCCCGAGAGGCAGTACAAAACGCCTTTGAAGAGTTTGTTGTCTCCCGTCCTGCTGATTTTTTCAAGAAGGGCATCCATAAACTGCCACAGCGTTGGCAAAGATGCATTGATTGCAGGGGTGATTACTTTGAATAAAAGAAATAAATAAGTTCGAAAAAAAAAAAAACTTTAACTTTTTTCAAACAAAACGGCAATTTCATAGGTAAAGATATATTTTGATTGCGTGTTTATTTGTCGCGAAACGGAAAAACGCCGCATGAATCAATTTATTGGAACATTTGTAGTTTTCTATAGTTTATTGCTTATATGGATAACCGTGGAACACTTAATGTATCAAATAAAGAGGTTGTTAAAAACGTAAATTGTATACCTTTTGTATGACATCAACAGCGCTTACATCTTAAAATAGCACCTTAATATCAACAACAAAGACTGCTAACCCTACTACAAATATTATTTATCTTTGTGTCGCTAAAAATACCCTATTTTTTAGTGTGAAATCCTGCAAATCACAACTCGAGTTTCACGTTTGGCGGGCTTGAGGCGGGAGGGCAAGCGCTTAAGGCGCCTAGCCGTCAAAAGTGGGAGGCAACTAGCTCAAGGGCACCCCTGGGGTGCGAGCCTCGGCTTGGGCCGTTGCCGGGATAAGAGGATCTCTATAGAATGGACTCTATTGAAAGTCGCGACCGTTCTAGCTTACCTACGGGGGGTACATCGACCTCGCCGGCGTGATCGTAGTTGAGCAATATCAGAGCACATGCGCTAATGCAAATGGCACATAATAGGTATTCTGCTTCATATCTAGGACTATAAAGGTTTGTTTTTTAATAAATTAATAGGGAAAATCCAAAAACTGTTTTGAAATTCTAATCTCATTTTCTCTTCTAATGGTAACGTTGTTTCTTCTATAGGTAAACAAGAATATTCCCGTCTGTCTACCACTTTGTTACGAAAAAATACGGAAGTAATGGTTCTGTCTGTCCACCTTCCTTAAAGGAGGGCAGACAGAAATATATTCCAGTATGCCCCTAAGGGAACAGAGCTGTGGGGCAAGCGGGAAAATTCCCTAACTACCTACTACTAGTAAGAACTTCACTGACGATTACTTACTCCATAAAACACTACAAGCCGTTTTCACTAACTGATAGGTAATCAAGATCATAAACTGATTCTGCTATTAAATGTGTTTACTTTTACTGGGCCATAAAGTTTTATTTATGACCGTATGATAGCATTTAATTTGTAGGTATATTTATCGATGACAGCTGAATTTTTCACCTGAAACCATGAATCATCTTCGTTCGAAGGATGTAAACACTAGCGCGGCTTGTGATAATCTATGACGGACCGCGGAGCATGGGGCTACCGCTGCCGTATAGATTGCGTTACACGCGCCGCAGGCCACGCCAGTTTAATGTAACTTGTACTTTCTAGTCGCTAGTTTGCAAATAAAGAGCTGTGACTCAAAATTTGAAATTCAATATAGACGAAAATGCAATGAAATAGCATTTATTATGATAAGAGTCTATATTTCATGCAAACAAAGTGTTATTAACGTTAGTGATCAAAGAGATAGGTACAAAATCATTTCGGTTTTTGTATACTTACGCTACAAATACGGGTCGGTTTTACGCTCAACACAAAATTGGCCTACAATTGGCTGGATGAACTGTAGGTTTTAATTAAAGTTTGTTTATTTTTGTGTTAGTTCATAAATATGCAAAATGGAAATAAGAATGGCTAGATCAAAAATTTTTCACAAAGTATATATTAATTATAAAATGATAGATGAATAAATATTGAAACCACTTATTCCTCCCCTCCCTAATCCCTGAAAATATAGTAAATAAAATAATTAATAAAAAAATTATGATATATATATATATATATATATATATATATGTACATATAGTAGTAGTATAAGTACATATAATAGTTCGTTCCTGTTTCCATAGTACAAGCTTGGCTTAGTTTAGGACTAGATGTCACTGTGTGAAATGTTATGATATTGCGGTACGAGTATTCTATTTTTTTAGCAAGCATTTTGTTTCTATCTATTTTCACTTACCGTCACCGAGTCGATTATTTTCAGCACTGACTATGACAAATCAAATAAATATGATTCGGTCAATGGTAAGCCATTCTAGTCATTCAGTTCAGTTTATTCAGTCTAGACTAAAAAGATTAAGTTATTCCATATAATGGATTTTGCTCTTCTAAGTTAAAGAACTAAAACAATTTTATTTCTTATAAGATCTCTTTAAGTACTTACTAATGAGCTAAGTTTTGAGTATCTACTCGAACCTATAAAATATAAACGAGACGCACTTTCTCATTAAAATTAATTAAGAAACCCAAACTTTTGGGAAATTGAAGATAATGAAGTTTTAAAACAATATTTCCTGTTAATTTTATTTTAAACTCAGCGAAGGTACAAAAATAATTCGAAGCAGTAAAGAAATACTGGCTCAACGAAATTTTTATATAGTAACCCTTTAATAATACATTAAAATAAGTATATGTGAGTAAGGAGAGTATGTCTACACAGGAAGGTGGTGATTGGGGGTTAGAGCCATTCTAACTCTACCCCTAAAGTTTGAAACATGATGCTATTGAGGACAAATACGCAAATGTGGATAATTTGAGTGGGAGCGGCGAAAGCTGCTTTTTGAGACGGCGCAAGCCGGACATACAAAGAGGATATTTACGGCCTTGAGGTAAAACGTGTAAACGTGTAAAAACGTATGCTTTTTGCAGTTTGGTGAAATGAAACCTAAAAAATAAATAATAATCGAACTAAATTTCAGCCTCCGCCTCAAATTAGTCGAAAATATCAGTCAGAAAAATATAAATTCAGCTGTACCCCCGCTGTTAAGAGTGTTGGGACATGAGCCATCTCTGACTTGGAGAGAGTCTGATGTGTAAATAGATTTTAGAACATGAACAAAAAGGACGAAAAATAAATCGAACAAGTGCCCCAGATCGAGATTGTGACGGGAATCATTAAGTAGCTTTCGAGACTATGCCGTCATTCAAAACGATTATCATAGCTGATGCTGTGAGGATTTTATTATTCTACGCGAAAATCAAAACAGTTTCGCATTGAAATCCTGTGCTATTTGCTTTAATTTACCCAAAACAAATCATTCTGAGGTTTTATGTGCACAAACAAAATGTCAATTCCCGTGTTTACTTTCCATATACGAGATTTGTTTGGCGACATACTACTTTCATACAAATGTTTTTGTAAGAAGTCAAAGTAACACCCAAATTGTTTTCCCTATTCCACATACATTTTCTTTGACTTGAGGTAAACTCGTTGTATTTATATTAATACATAACTATGTATATTGGGTTAACACTCGTATATATTAAATCATATTTCATTTTGAAGAAAACTTCTTCTCTTTCATAAATAAATGAGCATAATTTTAAAATTCTAGCACTGACTTAACTTCACTAACTTATAATAAAATTTTATTTCTTCTTTAATTATTAACAATCCATTCATTTTGGTAACTACCTTTACTGAAATATACATTTTCTAACAAGAAAACAAAGCCAAAACTTTAAAATGTTGAAATATTTGAAGAATTAGGTACTCCGTCGAGTTAATTTCTAATCCATTTTGTTATAATAACTAAGGAATTCTTAATGAGTCAAAATGTAATTGAGATATAACAATGTAATTTCTTGACTCAGGTATATTTACTTTTCTCGACTATTGCTGGAAATTTATCATTATTTTGACCAACCTCCTTCGATATTTCCATATTGCTGGTCTGGTTGAATACACTCAAACCGCGGAAGGCAAAGTTAGTATGAAAATCCGTATTTATCGTCCAGCTCACGGACCTTGATTGCAACCGAAAGAAAAAAATATTGTATGGATTTGACAGTTTCAATACGTAGCTTATGTAAACTGTTAATATGGAAAATTTCAAATTAGGAGTAAAATGTATCCTAATGCAATGCAATCAAAGTTTCATAATCACCTTCAAAATACTATGAAAACTTTTTCTTCGTGGCTATACTGAACCTTTATCGAAATATTTTGTTTTGGTTGTGTGCGCCCAATCAAAATAAAACACAACTGCGTAACCTAGTTTTACGCTACAACTTTCATACTTTCTTTTGTTTTATTTTCCTCAATCTAGCACGGCTATTAAACAATCTATCGCTGAATTGTTACCAAATTTAGGCTATTATTAGGTACTTCTAAAACGTTTTTTGGGCCATTACCATGATTTGTAATGTCATAAAATCTAAAAAGTCTGCCTCGTACACTCAACATCTGGCTCGTTAAGCTATGATTGAAAAACAGCGATCAAAGTGTACTAGTGAAAAACTATACAACGGTAAAATAAAGTTTCATAAATAATGTTGACGTTTGTGAGTGGATGGTACGCGAGTCGTTTAAACGATCTCTTTGAAGTGCTTAACGTTTTTTTTTATTACATTGTAATGTTAAACTAAAAGTTCAAAAGTCGTATACAGTTCATTATGCTCACATGAATACCGAATTTAATTTTTTCATAGAAGAAAAATAGAATACTACGCCCTTTTAAATTTTGAGCCTACCCGCATCAATCACTTTCAATTTATGTTCAACGTAAAAATAATTCCATAAATAGAGTTTTTAGTCATAAAACCTTAAATAATAAAGGTTTTGCGCATTACTTATACACTACTGAAGCGTTTATTAACGCAAACCCTTACTCATTCTGGCAGGTAAGAGCTCTGCTAAATGTTACGGGGTTCCACCGTAAAACTGTTTTATACTGCGTCGCAAATTTGAACCTACATAACCTAAATTGTCACTCATTCAAAGGTATAGTGGTTTATTTTATTAGTTCTTCCACACTTAATAAGTGTATCACAATCGAATAAATATATTAAAAATGTACTGTGTAATATTTATTTTTAATTTCCTTTTTGTATTAATTGTTAATGAAATTTAATTTGAAGATGTTAGTTTTCAAAGTCGTTAAAAATCTTCCTTGAAAATAGTTGATTGAGTTCTTATAACTTAAAGTTGTTGTTAGATAGCGACAGTCTATCTCAGCGCTAATTTTACAGCCGATAGTTTGTCTGAAAAGAAATAAAATAAATAAGAAAAGGAACATTACACTCGTAGTTTTATTACACTTGCTTTCATAATGTTGGCATTTACTATCGGGAATACATAATGCCTAAACATCTCAGCTTGTTCTCTTGTTTTCTTTACTTAAAGATAGATAGATATATATTATGTTGGTAACCTACATCCCAATTCGACACGATCTGAAATAGGCCCGATTACGTGAAATATACTGATCGAATTTAAAGTTGTTTGTAGTCAGCAAGAAAGAAATATACACAGAAGTTCAAGTTGAAGTCAATTCAAGTGATCATTTTTTTAATCAATAGCTAACTACTAAAAAGAAATTTCTTGTGACTGTTTTTTTAAGCTCGTTGTTAACTGTTCACAGAATATAGGTAAAAAACCAAAAATAATTTACCGACATTTTCGGAGCTGAAAAGCTGCTTATTATGTCAAACTGTCTGAGCCTCCCATTGAATCAAAAACTATGCATTGTCTCGTGTTCACACATAGCTTTTTATATAAAATATATAAGAGAAAAACAGAATTTGAAATTTGAAGGCTAAAGATTTATTGTACAACGAATAAATCTTAATAAAGATCCGCTTTCATGAACCCTTAACCTTAGACTTTTGAATTATAAGACAATACAAGAGCACATAATTAGACCTCGTATATTGTGGTACAGGCGGCAGCGGGCGATTGTTTTATTGACCACAACCTAAAAAATACGTACTCGGATTTGACAACTAGAATTTGAGGAAAAAATTAGTAGAAAGAGTACTGTTTATTTTGGTGCAGAACCCTAAAATGCTACTTTGTATGTGTAAAGAGTTTCAATAAAGATTTGAAAGAAAAAAACAGATATTTCTATTGGCGTCTAACACATAGGAAGAAGCAAAAACAAAAGCAAAAATTGAAAAACAGCGAAAACAGGAAAACCAGGCTAACTATATAAATAAGGATAACGATTACATGCATAGATTCTGGACCCTAATGAGGGAATCCCTGTGTGTAGGAAGTACCAGGACCATGGTCCCACAACATCCAGACTCAGAACTAGTATTTGTGCACAAATACTAGTCCTGCCGCGGGAATCAAACCCGCCGCCTCCGGGCTATGAGCCGATCTGCTCAACCACCACACCACAGAGGCTGTCATATTATATACTAGCTGTGCCCCGCGGTTTCACACGCCTGGTGAACATATTCTAATTTTCTGCTCCACTTTAAAATAAACAATAATTTCCAAGCGTTACTGCAACTGCTATACGCGGTCGTGGCACTTAACATTAAGCGAGCAGCTAACTCGCACGTCATTCGTTCACCTTAATAATTAAATTATACTTACTCACATTTATTTATACTTTTATGACACCGCGCTTTTATTGACTATGCTCGAAGCTTTAAACCTTAACTGTTCTAGGATTAAGATTAAATTTCTGAAAGCCTACTTGTATTGTTCGCTTTATTACAGAACAAATTCATTTAGTTTACGACCCTGTATGACGTTATGATGTCAAACGCCTGCCCAAAATACTTGGATCAAATCAGATTTGTCCAAAATGTAACTTGGACGTAATAATACACGTACAAACATGATTAGACATGGTAAGAGTGCGTATAAAATCTCATTTAATCCAACTTCCATTAAGCTATTTTTTTCAATCCTATAATAAAATTCTAAATTTGGTACGATACTTTCGATCCCGCGACTGGACAAGTGTTTGTGCACTAGAGTCTGGGTGTTGTTGGACCATGGTCCTCGTAGTTCTTGGGTCCCTAGATACAGATAATCATAGTTAGTGTCCAGGATCTATTCATGTGATCGTTGGGCGTTATTATTATTATTATTGATATTAGTAGTGCTTGCGCACTACTGCTTGGCAGCAGAACAACTGGCAAAGCGGTTGTACCTGCCTGTACGAACTTTGCAAAAAGTCTGAATAAGTAAGGCCCAAGTAAGGTCCATTAGCGATATATTTAATAAAAATGGATACTCTTAAATATATAAAATGAAAAACGTTGAGTGTCAGAGCCTTTTTATCGAAGCTTGGAAAATATACCCATGGAAACTTTTAGCTGTAAGGTATAAAGCAAATACTAGTGCGTATACGAAATGTCTGCCTTCACAATACAGAAAGGATATTTCCGAAGGACACGCGCTCCTGAACCTAGTTATAATAATACCAACGTGCTCGGAATTAGACAAAAGGATTGTAAGAGAAAATGGACGCAATCAGGTATTCATTAAAAAGGGTAACCTATACCCCTGCCTTTGAAACTGCAGACCATAATCGTTCTTACGAATATTTTTAAATTTGTTTTTTTTTTTTTAAGATAATTATTGATGTGAGGAGCTAGTCGTTCACCTGATGTTAAGCGCGGCCGCCCATAATAGAACAGAGTCACTGAAAACTCTAAAATATAAAGTTTTGCTTGACACTTCATGGCGCACATCATCTTGAGACATCAGCACAGTCTGGTAATAAGATTACTAGACTGTGAAATCAAGTCACAAAGTCTTATTTGCCCAGTAATTTCACTAGTTACAGTACCCTTCAAACCGGAACACAATAGTGCTTGCACACTCCTGCTTGGCGACAGAATAACTTGCAAAGCGGTGGTACCTACCTAGACGAGCTTCGCAGAAAAGTCCTACCACCCTTTGGACAGCTCCTAGGTCCGCACCTGGATAAATATGGTATCTTCATTCGTATATTTGTCGGGTTATCCTCAACCATTTATAAAGAAACTTAATTAAAGAGCAATGACTGATGATGTGCTACAATAATCATAGCAATATCTGTGATTTTGGGACTCTGTGTTTATTTTCCCAAGAATATGCGAGATTAATAAAAGCTAAGGAGATGGTAAGCCCTTGGAATGGTGCGTGTTAATGACGTAAGAAATTATAGTTATTTAGGGTAATATTTGTGATAAATCTTCACAGGTCTCATCTAGTAATTCTATATTGTTATTCATTTAAAGTCTACAAAACGCGGTTGTGTATTAGACATTTATAAAAAAAACGAGCTTCTGCCCGCAGCTTCGCCCGCAGCGTGGCCTATGGGAAAATAATTCAACCACCCATCTCACCTTCTTGAGAACGGAATTTCGATAAATCCTTTCTTAGCGGATGCCTATGTCATAACATCTACCTGCATGCCAAATTTCAGCCCGATCCGTCCAGTGGTTTGGGCTGTGCGTTCATAGATCACTATGTCAGTCAGTCAAATGTTTGTCCTGGGTGGAAATCGAACCCACAACCTGCAGTTCAGAAGGCAGGGATACTACCAACTGAGCTAACGGGCCAGTCTCAGTTACGTAATAAGTACATACTAGTCTATAACAATCGATTTCTATTATTAGACGGAATATCGATAATAACGGAACTTGAAGTCTATTGATTATGCAATTCGAATGCTTAGGCACCAAGTTGATTAATCGAGTTTCCGGAGATAGCGTAGCATCACCTACGCGATACATCTACGGCGCGTCTACGACACAAGCGTACTCGTAGCACTGTATAATTTGGAAATAAGTACAACGTGGGAGGTAAATGTGTTTTAGTCTAACACATTTACCTCCCACGCTGTACCATTATATAGCCATTATATATTATCACACTTCACACTAATATTATAAAGGTGAAAGTTTGTATGTGTGTATGTATGTTTGTGTGTATGTGTGTATATTTGTTACACCTTCACACTCAAACGGCTGAATGGATTTGGATGAAATTCGGTGCCAAGATAGCTTATACACTGGATTAACATAGAGGCTACATTTTATCCCGGAAAAGTGAAATTTTCCTGTGGGATGAGCAAATAATAAAAATACCGCGGGGCGCATCTGGTAGTATTATAAAACCGATCGTAGGTATTTACCTAGGATCGGTTTTATACTTTAAGTGATCCCAATATAGCCAACCCATACTGGTGGTCCTTATTTCAGTTGAAGTTGGAGTAATTCAGGCTTCTACCAGTATTAAGTCCAAATGTCTTTTGTTGTAGGTAGTTTAGTTAGTACTTCATAGGTAATCAAGTAGTGCATGCATCGTTACCTATCACTACTTTTCAGAGTGCGGAGAACTTCTAGTAAATAGTACATATAGGTACATATTTCTTAGTTCATTTTTTATTTTGAGGTTTGACGTGACGAGCTAACCGTTCGCCTGATGTTAAGCAACACGGCTGCCCATATCACTTGCAGTGTCACTCGGAACTATGTAATGAGTTTCGCGTTACACTGCAGTGCGCACGTCATCCTGAGACATCAGTACAATCTAGTAATAAGATTACTAGACTATGTGATCAGGTCATAAAGTCTCATTTGCCCAGTAATTTCACTAGCTACAGTGCCCTTCAAACCAGAACACATCAGTGCTTTCACACTACTGCTTGGCGGTAGAATAACTGGCAAAGCGGTGGTACCTACCTAGACGAACTTTGCAGAAAAGTCCTACCACCTAGTAAAATACACAAATAGTACATACGTCCATTTATTTCCCGGTAATATATTACTACGCGAGGTTTGAGCGACTGGGGAGGGCAGGAGAGGCGCGGTCAATGTACGAGATATTCTTCGCTTGCATTCTGCACCCCAAATACGGTTGTTAGAATTAAGGAATTAAGGTATCTTATCTACCCATGAAAAAAGATTCTTATACATAAAAAAATATAATGACTATAATTTTTTCTTTGCGACTCAGTTGTTTGTGTAAAATTAATAACATCTAAACTCACGTTTAGATATGACGTTTAGATGTTATTAATTTTACGATTCTCATTTTAAAAAACTCACAGTTAAAAAGTCGAAATAACTCTGGTGTCGGACATATTCTGTGTCATTCCGGGAGCCAGTTACTAACGCAACCCGCGGCGGCTTTCGCGAGCGTCAGCTCGTAACTGTTCTTTTGTTTGCGTTATTAAAACTTAAAGACTTCCCGTTGAACTAGAACCTTGAAATTTAGCTTATATTAAGGCTGTAATAATAAAAGCAAAGAAAAAAATGTTATATCGCAAATTACTATGCCCATAATTCTGTCACACTGGTGCTCTACTTGAATCCATCGCCTATGTTCATCGTATATGGAACAGGAAACGAAGCGATCGGGTGTGAACGATGCGGTCGATTATCAGAACGTATCGTGCCGATCTGTTTGTAATTGTCCTGCTTTTGACATTCGCCAAATTGAAGGGCATAAAGGTCAATATCATTAAATGCCGCCAATATCATGCTGGATACCATGAATTCACGGTAATTATGTAGGTAATACGGTAGAAATTCAGTGGATGGTGTAGTCCCGCCTCTCTCTCTCTCTCTCTCCATATCTTGCCATGGGTGCCGTAAGAGCTGACTAAGGGAATAGGAATAGGTGGGAAATAAATGAATAGGAAAAGGGGGGGACCACACCACCCACTTAATTTTTACCGTATTACCTACATAATTACCGTGAATTCATGGTATCCAGCATGATATTGGCTGCATTTGATGATATTGACCATTATGCCCTTCTTGTCTTTTGTCCACCATTGTCTTATATATGACAAAAGACAATGGTGTAAAAATTAAGTGTAACAAAGAATAAAAGCGCTGTTTGCCCGTTGCCACAAATCGGCTCCAACTCAGCATATTGCTGGTCTTCTGTTGGGACCGTTTTGGTGGCGTCACGGCACGGTATTACAAATCTCCCTAATAGAAAGGTCTATGTTTAACAGTCGTATTTTTTTCTTTTTAATGTTTGATAGGCTTGCGATAGTACTTGATGGTAAGTGACGATGTGGTCTAGGATGTAATGCTTGCTTAGAAAATACTTGTTCACTCTCGAATTGAAGACTCCAAGGTTGTAGTTTTCGGGAAATACGACGCCAGTAAAGCGTTCCACTCTTTGGCTGTCCGCATGATAAATGTGGAGCCAAATCTCTTTGTTCGTGGGATATTAACCATATAACGGTGGCGTTTTTTTGTATATCTGGTAGTCCGATGGTGGAAACGTGATGGCAGAACTAATGCTCAGGCTATGCAACTCTAATGCGCACTCTTCAAAAATGTTTTCAAGTCAATGATGTAATTTAATATATCTCGCGTGAGCATCCGGTTTTGCAAAACCTAGTGCCTATACTCCTTGATACAGAAGCATGTCGTTTAATTATGTGTCGCACTTAGTTGAAACAAGAAGAAAATCGTGTCCTTTATGACGTTAATAGAATAAAGAGGTTGTAAATGTAGAACGTCCTGGAAATAAAGTACGTAATTCAACATAAGTGCTCACAAAGGTGGTTATAGTAAAGTTTTCTTACTTTCATAATACGCTGGCGGTCTTACTTACGAACGTTGCTTGAATTCTTTAAATTAATTGCTACAATTATTATATGCAACTGCTGTTAAATGCACCTACTCAATAAAATTTGGATATAAAACTAGCCACGCTGACGTAGACAGTTCAAATGCTTTAACCCACTACAAGTAGGTAGCGTACTTAACATGCTAGCAGCATTGTAATAAATGCTCTTTTGGTGTGTTCTTTTTTTGTTGTGCTCGTTAGGGAATTCGTTTGTATGTTCCTTTTCTCCCCATAATAACACCAAACCATTTTTTTTTTCGGTGCTATTTTGGCAATACTTTTGGTACTACTATGGGAATGCCTCTGATGCCCGTGACTATTTTTTTATTTTAATCCATTCCAAATCAACTAATTACCAATCCTTTTTTAAAATATTAAACAACAATTTAAAAAAAATAGGCAGCCCAAAGTACCAGGACAGAAAGTATATATATGTCTAGTACCAGTATGTACCAGGAATTAGCGTGCTACTTGCCCCTTTAAATTACAATGCTGATTCGTTGTGACAAACAAAAGTCAGAATTTTCGGACATTTGATTATTTTGCACTAAATATTGTTCAGGTTTATTTAGTGGAAACCGCAGACATAAATTTTCGACAAAACAAACAAATCAATCTATTTCACAATTAACAAGAAAAGCCAATGACAATCGGAGTATTAGAAGAGAAACGAGACAGCTGTCGAAGATTTTCCCAAAATTCTGGAGAAATAATAAGGAAAGTTTAAGTTTTGATTTATATCAAACCCTTTGCACCCACCCTTCCTTTATCACATGAGGAATCCTCACCATCCAAAGTTGCCTGAGTCGCTTTTTGCCGATAAGGTCGCTGATTGTTCTCCTCGTCTTGTATATTTATGTATTTTTTTTTGTAAAGATTGTATTTTTTTGTGTTTTTGGCTCCTCACTTTTGTGTATTTAGCCAGTGTCAAGTAATTGATAATTTATCAATTTATTGATTTTTCAAGTAGATATGAGTCAGGTCACAGTCTTCATCAAGTCAAGTCATAGTCTAGTCTAGTCAAGTCATACTCCTAGTAAGGTGGTGGCAACTTTACCAGAAGCTTCTATGGAGTTTTGGAAACAACACGAAAAGCGCAAATACTTGTTCTGAGTCTGTGTTGTGGGACCATGGTCCTCGTAGTTTATGGGTCCCTAGACACAGGGAATCCTTGTTAGGGTCCAGGATCTATGTATGTGATTGTTGGGTGTTATTATTATTATTATTATCTTTTCCTATTCTTAGCAATGAAACTTGTGCATGGAGACACAATACTACCTTGAGGAAAAAGTTTGTAACCTCCTTGTTTGTAACTAAAAGCTCATTGTTTTGGCCCAAACCCGCTATTAGAGATAAAACAATACTTAGGGCAGACAACAATGGTATAATTTTTATTTTTTAGGGCTTTGGTCGTCTTTTTTCTTACAAACTTCTCCAGATAAATAAAAGTGTGCCTAGCAAATGGCTAATATATGAACAGTATTTTTGATGATTTAAACGTTGCGTTTTGATGGTTTAAAAGTTTTTTAGTAAATAGCTATTCTTTAAAAAGTTATTCGAGTAGAAAATTACATGCGATTGTTTATATTGAACGTTCTTTGATAAGAGTCTTGAAATATATCAATGACAGAGCAAATGAAGTGACGAAAGATCCGCTCTCCTCGCTGTTCTTGGACTATTTTTAAAATCATTGTAAACACTGAAATATTCAGTTTTAACGGGAAATATGTTAGTAATACATTATCATGATCATATGACTGAGTAAATAGGTTTTAATAATAACCAAATAGGTCATTTGTCGATCTAGTATGACGAAGCGAACGGATCATATTCCGACCGAGAGCTAATTTCAAATCCAGACGTAGCGTGACTCTACTACCGCCGTATCATCAAGTGAAATGTAGTTAGACACTGCCAAATTGATATAATCTTTCATCATCAACTGGAAGACGTCGACTGTTGAACATAGGCCTCCCTCATAAAGAATCGACACGTTTAAGAATCATAAAATTCGAGAATGATGTGTCACCAATCCGCATTCAGCTACGCTTTCTCTCTCCCTCTCTCTCTCTCTCTCTATCTTTCTCTCTCTGTGAGAGAAGCCCATGTCCCAACAGTGAAAACGTATTAGGCTGATGATGACGAGATAAGCTTCTATTGAATTTGAACTTATTTATTCTTCGAAAAAACTCGCACTCGGTCTTTGTAAACGTTATAAAGGTCTCAACAACAAAAAGATTCATGAAAAAATTCTATTTGAAAACATAAATCGGGATTATTAGAAACATATACCAACATGGTTATATCGAATCAGACCACAATAGATATTTTTCTAAGTCCATATATAATATAAACGAGCTTCTGCCCGCAGCTTCACCCACGGCGTGGTTTTGGGAAAATAATTCAACCACCCATTTCACCCTCTTAAGAATGGAATTTCAAAAAATCCTTTCTTAGCGGATGCCTACGTCATAACATCTACCTGTATGACAAATTTCAGCCCGATCCGTCCAGTGGTTTGGGCTGTGCGTTGATAGATCATTATATTAGTCAGTCACCTTTGAGTTATATATATTTATATAAATAAATGTATATGACACTTAGCTAAAATGAAAATTCAAAACAATAACTATAAGTAGAAAAAAAAGCAAAATGAAAACTTAATCAAACAAACCACTACCAGTAAGCAACGTGCCAAATATGCAATGGCAATTTAAACTGGCAATGCTCAATCTTTAGCCAAAGTAGAGTCCAGCATTTTGGTCACGCGCTGCTCTAACGTGGTCCATATATAATGAAAATAAGATCCACAAAAAGCAGTATTTTTTTAGGTATTAACAACAATTTTCATAAAGCGGAACGGAACCGAATAAAGTTTTACGTCTAATGCGTAATGGCGGCAGTAGTCAGAAAGAGTGCAAATTTATTATGCTGAAGTGTTTTATTGCTCACTAACATAGAGCTTTGTAGGACGACGTGGCGTGTGACTTTATGTCCTGACCTATGTTATAAAGTTATGTTGAGGCACTTTTATATCTTAGCTTAGATAAGCTATAACATTTTATGGCATGTCGTGGTACGTAACAATCTAAATGTGGGAGAATGAGTAAAATGAGATGTATTTTTAGAGTAAAACTTCTTTACGCACGCTCGACTTAAGGGTTCGCTGGTGAGGCGAATTCGAGAAAGAGATAAACTTTTTTGTTTGGTTTTGGCTCCACACTTTTGTGTATTTAGCCAGTGTCAAGTAATTGATAATATTCAAGTTAATTAATATCATATAATGCGTCAAGTTACAGTCCAAGTCATCAAGTTAAGTCATAGTCTAGTCTAGTCAAGTCATACTCCTAGTAAAGTGGTGGCAACTTTACCAGAAGCTTCTATGGAGTTTTGGAAACAACACGAAAATAAACGTTTCACCGTCATCATTTTATACCACTTTCCCACACTCATGCCTGTAATCCAGCACTTAACGAATAAAATGCCACCAATTTTATGCACTAACACTGAAAATAACACCAGTTTTGTAAAATAATACAATGCGGCGACGCGATCTTTTTCGTTTTCCCGTCAAAACTCTAAGAGATATACTTGAAAGAAAGAGTTACGTTTCGCATATTACTGTAGGAGCAAGAGAGATGGAGCAAATAAGTTTTACTTCAGTCGTAGTCTTAAGCACACTAGGTTTTTTTTTTAAATTTCTTTCTACTGGTGCCTCGGTGGTGTCGTGGTCGAGCAGGTTGTCTCAAAACCTGGAGGCGGCGGGCTCGATTTCCAGGACAGGACCAGTGTTTGTACATTGAAAAAAAAGCGCAAATACTTGTTCTGTGTCTGGGTGTTGTGGGAACATGGTCCTCGTAGTTCCTGGATCCCTAGGTACAGGGAAGCTTAGTTAGGGTTCAAGATCTATGTATATATGAATTATTATTATTATTTTATGGACATTCACTTGACGACTGATGCTTAGTAACAATCCGGTCTAGGATGTAACATGCTTAGAAAACCTTTTCACTCTCGAATAATATAAAGTTTTTACAAAAAACAATAAAAAGGAAACTTAATCAAACAAACCACTGCCAGTAGGCAACGTGCCCAATATACGTGCAGCATTGCCATCGAATTGAAGTTTCCAAGATTCTATTTAAAAAAAAACGCTGGCAACTCTTCGGCAGTTTGCGTGATAAACGTAGAAGCGAAAAAAAAATAGCTTTGCGGGGAACCATTTAACGATGGCGCTGCTTCGTACATCTACTGAGCATTCTATTTACTTTTTCCAAGTTTTTACTTAATCATTTTCATTTTACTTAATCAGTTCAGTTATTTTGAGTGACTGGCACAGAACACGCCATGCGGAACGTAATATTTTTATGATATCTTTTTTTACTTGTCAACACTTAAATTACTAACTTTATTTAAGTAATATTGACACATTCAGTCCTATAAAAACTAAACTTTACTTAATAAAGGAAAAGTATATATTATTATTATTGTTAGAGTCCAATGAACGCATTTACTAAGACAGTTAACAGTTGTCAAAGTCACTGTAAAACGTCAAACTCAGATCATGGTGTCGTGGCCTGTTTGTTAAAGATCTAATATTAAGTACCTACTACTGGAGTTTTGGCGGGAAAACGAAAAAGATCGCGTCGCTGCAATATATTATTTTCCAAAACTTGTGTTATTTTCAGTGTTAGTGCATAAAATTGGTGGCATTCTATTCGTTAAGTGCTGGATTACAGGCGTGAGTGTGGGAAAGTGGTATAATGATGGTGAGGCGTTTCTTTTCGTGTTGTTTCCAAAACTCCATGGAAGCTTCAAGTAAAGTTGCCACCACTTTACTAGGAGTATGACTTTGACTAGACTATGACTTGATGACTTCGACTTGACACATATTTGCGTGATATATCATTAACTTTATAAATTATCAATTACTTGACACTGGCTACATACACAAAAGCGTGGAAAAAAAAAGTACTACTGGTTGTAATGTACATGCGGTGTCTCAGAAATAAATTACAGCTATTTACAGAAGAAAAAAGCTTTTAATATAGCCCACAAACCTTTATAATTTTTATAATATGTTAAGCGGCAGCGGACTTGAGCGATGAAACCCGCTAACGCTTATGCAGTATACATGCAGTCTTATATTAAACGCAACCCCAAAGGCTACTTGACTTTTCACTCCGCTTGTGAATATTTGATGACCCTCCATTATATATCATTGTTCCTTTTTGAGACCCAATTTTCTCTTCTTTCGTTTATTCTCAATAACAGCTGTCTAATAATACTTGCTTTTGATGGTAACCGAAACACGTTATCTTTAATTTTATGGCTTTTCTCAACATATTTTAAAATGTCCGTTTAAAAAATATTTGAATGTTGACAGCCTCTGTGGGGTGGTGGTTGAACAGGTCAGCTCATAGCCTGGAAGCGGTGGGTTCGATTCCCGCGGCAGGACAAGTGTACAGAAAAAAAGCGCAAATACTTGTTCTAAGTCTGGATGTTGTGGGACCATGGTCTGTAGTTTCTGGGTCCCTAGACACAGGGAATCCTAGTTAGGGTCCAGGATGTGATTTTATTAGGATGTGATTAGGTATGTGATTTTTAGGCGTTATTAGTATTATTATTATTATTATTAGATATACTTACTGTATTTATCATTATCAATAGAAGCACACTCCACGTCTTATTTAGTTTTTAGTGCTAGGTAATTAAGTTAAATATTAATCGCCTATATTATTTCGAATAACGAAAATAAAATGGAGTTGAGTCTGCGAATTTGGAACCTATTCCAATATTGTTATTTTTTCACGTTAATTTTAACTTAGGTAGTTATCTAACGTGGTTTGGATATTGCACACATATTACTTACTATTACGACCAACATGGGATCGCTTTCTATCCCTAATAATTAAAGGTTCCCACGGGAATACTGCTGAATTTCGACGATATCTATTTCTTAGGTATAATCTCCAGACACGAGAGTTCATAGTTCAGTCACTGGACTTGCATTGGCCTTGAATGTTATTATTATTTTATATTATTATTATTCATTTCCACTACACGCTAAACATTTTAAAAAACATGCAAACTCTTGTAACGCTTTTTTTACACCTTACAACTATCACATCACACTATCACGCTAATATTATAAAGGCGAAAGTCTATCTATGTGTGTATGTTTGTTACTCCTTCATGCTCAAACGGCTGAATGGATTTGGATGAAATTCGGTACTAAGATAGCTTAAACACTGGATTAACATATAGGCTACAATTGATACCGGAAAAGTGAAATTTTACCGTGGGATGAGCAAATAATTAAAATACTTTTTATCCGCGGGTAAAACCGCGGGGCGCAACTAGTCGCAAATAAAATGCGTAAGGTCAGCAATGATTCACGGGTGGTTAGCTCTTAATTACGTCATCAGATTTGCTGCGTTTGAAAAGCAGAGCACCTGGTGACGTCATTCGATTTAAACCCATTCGTTATAGCGAATCAACTGCAGAATGCTTTCAATTATAATTAGTACTAAACTGAAACACATGCAATGTGTGGGAATGGCGCGGCGCCGTAAAAAGAAATGCTTTTATTTCTGAATTTATATACTAGCGGCTCGTCCCGGCTTCGCTCGGGTGGACGTTTATTTATTAAACATTTTATATATATATATAAAACAAGGTATCACGCACCGGCGCCATCTACTTAAAATGTTGGTTTGTCCTGAATTTTTCCTAAATTTCCTTTGCTATAAACCTCACGGAGCCCGAGACCTTTCCAACGAATTCAAAACCGTGGAAATCGGTTCGTGCGTTCTGGAGTTATAGCGTCAGGAAGGAAAACCCGGCTTATTTTTATATAGTAGAATATATATATATGAAACTAAATAAATGACCATGACAGCCTTTGTAAGCTATATTTAAAAGTATTCGGTCACTGTCCAATTATATTTATGAATGCATGTATTTTCTTCATACTCGCATTTGATCCCAATCTCACCCTACCTTTTTCTTATGTTAATATTTCTTTTAATCCCAATCACACCTTACCTTTTTGTATTAATATTTCTTTTGATCCCAATCTCTCCTCACCTTTTTCTAGTATTAATATTTCTGTTGATTGTAGTTGTTAATAATGATAATGAGAAGACATGAAGAGCAACAAAATCGGTTTCTAACATCCTCCTTTTCTACTTCCTTCAAATAATATAAAACCGAAAAATTGTATATATGGATGTGTGGATGTTAATCTTTCACGCTCAAACGGCTGGACGGACTTGGATGAAATTAAGACATATAAAGCTACTGGATTAACACATAGGCTACTTTATACGTGAGTGAAACTGCGGGGCGCAGCTAGTACTGTAATAAAAAGGAAGATAAAGGTACTTCCTAACATCACTTACATTGACATCAATTTATGTACTCCAAAATTATGAAATACCCTCGAAAAAAAGTTGTTTATGGCTACAACGTTATCGCATCGTGAACAGAGTCCCATAAAATTTGAATATTATTTCTATAGTATGTATATTACGTGTGTTTGTCGTTGGGCTCGACTTAGAACCTTTATAGTTAGAGACTGCTAGCCTTGAAATTAAACTCAGAGGGTTTTTTACGTGACAAATCCGGTGGAAAGCCTATCGAGAAATAGTAGTAGCTTTGAAAATTAGCAAGTTGAAACAATGGCATACTATATCGCTCGCAAAGATTCTTGAGCTGGAACACACAGCGTAGGCCAAGGGACCGCCCTTACTAGGGAGACCAACAATTAGGCAAAATCGGACTGGTCAAAATTGGTTTCTGACTGCGGCTTCGCCCGCGTGGCCTATAGGAAACGAAGAAGAATTTTTTTCATAGATAATTCAACCACCCATTCACCCTCTCAAGAGTGGAATTTTGAAAACCCCTTTCCTAAGAAAGGATACCTACACTTTACAAAGAATACACCCTCCAAATTACAAGTCTCTAGGACCAGCGGTTTAGGTTGTGCATTGATATATAAGTCAGTCAGTCAGTAAGTCAGTCAGGGCTTTGAATTTTATATACAGATAAATCCAGGAAGATACGTTCGTTAGTACGTAGTAAAGGAAAACGCTTACAATATGTTCATTTCCTTATTACCATTTTCCAAACCAATGATTTTATCCCGACTCCAAAGTGTATATTCCAAAACACAATTTAAACGTATCTAAAGCCAAAGTCTATCGATATTTTACTAATTAATTTGATATTGCAATTAGTTTAAACGTTTCATTTGGTCCAATTAAATTGTTCAATTGCCCAATGTTCATGAAGTGTGATTTTGCTCTTTGATCAACTTTGTTGTTCCGTAATGTGTTGGTTGGAGGGTGGCCACAGTTTTGATGACGTCTGTCTACTAACAGATAGTTTTTTGTTGTTGTTGTTTTGGCTCCACAATTTGGTGTATTTAGCCAGTGTTAAGTAATTGATAATTTTCAAGTTAATGTCATTTCATATAATTGTGTCAAGTTAAGTCACATTCCAAGTCATCAGGTCAAGTCATAGTCTAGTCTAAGTCGTACTCCTAGTAAAGTAGTGGCAACTTTACCAGAAGATTTGGAAACAACACGAAAAGAAACGTTTCACCACCATTATACCAATTTCCCACGCTCACGCCTGTAATCCAGCACTTAACGAATGAAATACCACCAATTTTATGCCGTACCACTGAAAATAACACAAGCCTTAGACAATAATACAATGCGACGACAAGATTTTTCTCTTTTTTCCACCAATCCCCTTTGAGATGGTTTCTCTTAACTAAGATCAAGTTTTGAACTCATCGGTTGAGACAGCCGTTGATCAACCAATAACCAATGAGCGTACAGTATTTGGTCTGTCAACTTGACACGAATGTAATAAACTTATACGAGAACCAGACGGAAGCAGTCTTATTACAAAACGTGGACTAAGTAGAATTTTAAGCCTGGACCAACTAATCCTAGTTTGTTGCGGTACTAAGAAGTTAGACCTTGACTTTATTACAAAACGCCGACTAATCGAAGACTAGCTGATACCAGAGATAGTCCATGGCTTGAATATTGACCATAGACTAAATACGAGAGAAGTTTGTTCATTTGGACCACATTTATTCACACGCTCCTTTTTTCACGTTTCATATATTTAGAATTTTTGTTTTCGTCTATAATATACGTGCATTGGCCTTGGAAAGCTTACTGTTTGCATATTTTTTAATGAATAAATAATCAGATTCATAAAAGTTAGCTTTTCTACAATGATTTTCAACTACAACTATTAAGTTTTAATAGTTACCAACGAAGCTTGCGAGAACAAGAACGTAAATATTGCATTGCTTAACGCGCGAAAATTGATATTTCTATTTATTGTTGTTATAACTAACTGTAACTATAATTTATATCGTAAAAATGGAGCAACAAAATTTAAAAACTGAACCAAGTAGATATATTTTATCAAAGACCAAGACAACTCAAAATCGTGTAACAAAGAGGCTTGATAATCCAACATTGGCGTTTAGCACGTAAATAGTGTTTGATCTTAAAAGTTTCATTTTTCCACCACCGTAGCGCTAGTTTCTTTCGTTTAGCGAGTTAGTACTATAATTAAACTAGGGTCATCGGAGGACTAACTTTAGACCATGGATGATCCCCTTATCAGCGATAAACTCGTTTTTGTAATAAGATTTTTAAATAGTCTAGTTTTAGACCTAGTACTAACTCTAGTCCACGCTTGGTCTGCATTTTGTAATAAGATGGACAGTGTTGATAAGCTAAGGACATAAGTTTCTTTTTCTAGCACTAAATATAATACTTATCGAAATTATTATTTTAACTAATTTTTTTTTACTTATTTTTTTTATATGAATGAATGATGTGATGATCTAGTCATTCACCTGATATCAAGCGACACGGCAGAAGGCACCCATAACAGAACAGTGTCGCTCAGAACTCCAAAATATTACTCCAAAATATAAAGTTTCGCGTGACACTGCACTGCGCACATCATCATCATCATCCTGAGACATCAGCACAGTCTGGTAATAAGATTACTCGACTGTGAGATCAGATCATAAAGTCTCAATTGCCCAGTAATTTCACTAGCTACAGTGCCTTTCAAACCGGAACACAGTAGTGCTTTCATTACAGTACCATATACATTTTAATTGTAACTATCAGTACATGAATTAATGGAAAATATATATTTTTTTCTTTACAACTACAATATATAACCTAGCTTAGAACAATACAACACTTAGCAAAATAAGGTAGCCCATTTCACTCGTAAATAGGCTGGTACTAGTTATTTCCGTTAAGAGCTAAGTTAGGTACGTTCTTACTTAAGCCTCAAAAAGGTTTAGGCAGGAGATAAAACGTAACCAATGTAATACCTTAATGGACTTAGAAGAAGTATTAAGTACTGAGCCTAATAATATTGTTTCTTGGCAAGTACGTTGCTACATATACGTAACTAATAAGTCAAAAAACTCTGAGAAACGTACTCCCACGTTATTCCATTAACACTAAATGGCACTACATCGCGATAGCAAAGTGCATAAAGTAGGAAAGCTTCGAGCTTCGGTGGAAGTTTCGTAAGTAGGCACAGTCGAACGTTAGCTACCGCGCCCGCCGGCCGACCGAGCGTACCGACTCAGCGCAGCCAAATTCGCGCGCAAAATTAGAATAACAGTTTACACTTTTTTTAAGTTTATTGTTGGCTAGATATACTACAATATTTTTAAAGTTGTGTTTAACATAAATATAGAAAGCCTCGTGTACATTAGTATTGTGACTATTAAAATTTAATCCAAGTTATAATTATTAATTTAAAATAGCTTGAAAACAATGTTTGTCAGAAAATTGTTCAATTTTAAAGTGAAATGAAAAGTGAAGCTTTATTGTTGTGAACTTTTTCGCAAAACGAATTTATCAGTGATTTCTGAGAATGTTTTCTAAAGCTGGATGAATAAGTAAGTAACTAAGTAATAAATATTTACTTACGAGATTATTGCAGAAAAGCTTAAAGCTAAATCCTGAACTCGATTGAAATAATCCCAATTAAGGAAAACTTTTGAAGGAGTTGAAACTTTGCAACTTACTGTTTCATTAAAGTTTCCCAATCAAAATGTGTAATGAACTTACGTTACAGTATATTAATTAGTTTCATCTAGTCTAATTAATTTCAGTAGGAACCGTTTCAATATAATAATTAAAATATATATTAACTTTATTGTGTTACAAATTAATCTTGTAAAATTAAAGTAATTATAATAAAGTTTATTTATTGAAGTAATAAATATATTCAAGAATTTGTTGCCTTATAACTTGAAAGTTTTATAATGTTAATTTATTAATGATGGCCTGATAGCTCAGTTGGTAGTATCCCTGCCTTCTGAACTGCAGGTTGTGGGTTCGATTGCCACCCAGAACAAACATTTGTGTGATGAACATCGATGTTTGTTCTGTGTCTGGGTGTTATATAGTATTCTATGTATGTATTTACAAACAAAAAGTATCTATTTATTGTATCTGTTATCTGGTTCTCATGGTACAAGCTTTGCTTAGTTTGGGGCTAGATGGCGCTGTGTGAAATGTCCACGCATATATAAAAAAATATATGTGAAATTAGATGACACTTTTAAAATAAATATCAGTGTTACTGATAGTTAAAAATGACTGACTTATATTAACTAAAATAAGATAAGATAGAATATAAAATAAAATAATTAATTAAAATAAGAAACTTCCCTAACAATTTTTGGAAAATAGTAGCGGGAATATTGGCGTCAGTAAACATATATTTTCTGGAGCTTTTGGAAGTAAAATCTGATCCTATATTATAATTATGTACTCAGCAGCAGTTCACCTCCCCGTAGGCACCACTTAAGACACGTTTTGAGCAACTCTTGTGTTACGACGACTAAGTGTTTCCGTGACAGAAAACAGTAAAGTGCGAGATATCAAAAAATGGAGGTAACGTGGCGAATCTAAATTAAAATTATAATATTTACAATTATACAATTATACTAGGTGGTAGGACTTTGTTGCAAAGTTCGTCTAGGTAGGTACCACCGCTTTGCCAGTTATTCTGCCGCCAAGCAGTAGTGCGCAAGCACTACTGTGTTCCGGTTTGAAGGGCACTGTAGCTAGCGAAATTACTGGGCAAATGAGACTTTATGATCTGATATCACAGTCGAGTAATTTTATTACCAGTCTGTGCTCATGTCTCAGGATGGTGTGCGCAGTGCAGTGTCGCGTGAAACTCTATTTTTGGGGTTCCAAGTGACACTGTTCTGTTATAGCCGGCCGTGTTGCTTAACATCAGGTAAACGACTAGCTCGTCACATCATTCACTAATATAAAAAAAAAATAAATAAAAAAAAAATAAAATAATTACACAAAAAACTTAACCAATAATTGCCCTTGTCAAACCAGTGTTCTTAAGAAAACCAAAAAGCAACCAAAAATAGGCCATGCACTGCAACCGTGTCGCTTACACATTGCATATGTACGAAGACGTAATTTCAGCTGCACTAGTATCGTTAGACTATACCTTCTAGGCCAGAAGTTCTGTCTCATAATTTTCCGATTTTTCATTTAAATTTTAATATAACACTCAAATTTTACAATACTCGTGATCTACTACAGTAACGTACATTCAAATAAACTGATACAGATGCCGATACCTTTTTTGTAAAGATTTTTTTTTACATTTAACACAACGCCATCAAGCCCCAAACTAAGCAAAGCTTGTATTATGGGAACCAGATAACTGATACAATACTTAGATACTTTGTAAATACATACATAAAATACAACATAACACCCAGACACAGAACAAACACCTATGTTCGTCACAAATGTTTGTCCTGGGTGGGAATCGAACCCACAACCCGCAGAAGGCAGGGTCACTACCAACTGAACTATCGGGCCAGTCGTAAGTTACCAGGGTAACATAAAATGTATACACCGATCTCGCTAGCGAAGTCCACGTTCCCTTTAAATAAGCTAGAACGGTTGCGGTTTTCCAAAGTTCCTTCAGTGGACGCAGCCTTTTCGATCCTCTTCTCGTGGTAACGGCCCATGCGTGCTATTGAATCTTGGACTTATTTAAGTTGCACTTCATATAGTAATCAAAGATAATCGGTCGTTAATTTCTTTAGTACTACTTTAGTTAATTGTTTTCTACTAGGTGGTAAGACTTATCTGCTAAGTTCGTCTAGGTAGGTACGACCGCTTTGCCAGTTATTCTGCCGCCAAGCAGTAGTGCGCAAGCACTGCTGTGTTCCGGTTTGAAGAGCATTGTAGCTAGAGAAATTACTGGACAATTAAGACTTCATGATCTGATCTTACAATCAAGTAATCTTATTACCAGACTGTGCTGATGTCTCAGGATGATATGCGCAGTGCATTGTCGCGCGAAACTTATATGTTAGAGTTTCGAGTGACATTGTTCTGTTATGGGCGGCCGTGTCGCTTAACATCAGGTGAACGACTGGCTCGTCACATCATTCACAATCATAAAAAAAAAATGGGGACCCTTGCTAATTTTACCAACGTAGTATGACAATGGAAAATTAAACTCTAATTTAAAAAAGTCATAGTTCCAGACTAGACTGTTTTTCTCAACAAAAACTCAGTGATATCCAATGATGTCACCATAGTTGGATTGAGGACAAAATAGTACCTACAAGTCATGGTGCAGAAGGAGACCGTGGAACGGGTCAGAGAGGAAACGGCTAACCTTCTCTAGCAGAGACGCACGGGAGGAAGAAGAAAGCGTTTCGCCTACCTCCTCCCTTCTCCGTAGTGGGGCCACTAGTGGAGAGTTGGGGGACTTTCCGTAGTACAATCCCCACAAGACTACAAGACTGGTGGCCTTGGTGAGCAAGGCGTTATCTATAGGCGCAAAAAGATCCGAAAAGGCCTGCCGGCGGGATATAACAAAATTCAAAAGCAACCCCATCTCGCCCCACCACCTCGAGTCGAACGGCTAGTCGATAAGGGAAGTATCCCTAGTGAAGAGAAGTAGTCTTTAGATTTCACATCCGTAATCAAGACAAGTAGTCTTGATTACGGATGTAAAATCTAAAAACAGATGCCCAAAAAATATTCCTCTTTGTAGCTGTTAAAAAAATTATAATAAATGTCAGCGTAAAATATCTAAAAGCAAAAGAGTTCAATCAATCGTCCGTACGATTTATAATCAAGATAAATAAACATAAAAAGTAAATCAATTGATGTTAAAAAAGCATGTTGAGTCAGATTCCATCAAAAAGGTCTGCTGGTTCTATTTTTGCCAACTCAATATTTAGTTTCAGAAACTAAAATTTCTATGCTCCATTCAAATTCAAAACAACCTTTTTTTGGTTAGCTTAACACTTTTGTGTATTTAGCCAGTGTCAAGTAATTAATAATTTTTCAAGTTAAAAGGTATTAGATATATTATGTGTCATACTCCTAGTAAAGTGATGGCAACTTTACCAGAAGCTTCTATGGAGTTTTGGAAACAACATGAAAAGAAATGTTTCACAATCAATATACCACTTTCCCACACTCATGCCTGTAATTCAAAACGTAACGAATAAAACGCCACGAATTTTATGCACTAACACTGAAAATAACACAAGTTTTGGAAAATAATACAATGCGGTGACGCAATCTTTTTCGTTTTCCCGCCAAAACTCCTTTATTTATGCTTTATCTTAACGTTTATTTGAGTATGAGGGTGAGTGTGTGTGTAAGAGAGAGAGAATTCATCACAGAATAAAGAAAACAATATCACCTTTGCTCGGAGTTCAAAACAAAAGCCAATCGTTTTTCTAATTGTTTTTTGTTTACTAGATATGAGTAAATCGTCTAAGGTGAAACCTAAAAGTGTTCAAACGTAGAGTTGGTTAGCGTTAACCAATAATTGGTTTGGTTTAACTCACATATTTCTTTTTGAAAGTAAAGTTAATAAGAGATTCTATCGAGCATCCAAGTTAGCCGAAGTTTGTAGTGCGAGTGAACTGCAAACGAAATAATAAAAGTTGGTTAACTATATTGGTTTTACCTTTCAATATAAAGTTGAATTTTCTTTATTTTGGTCAGGTTTCTAGTCATAGGTGCAAATAAAGTATAAGCCAGAGTAGTCGCAACGTGCTTTATGGCTGATTTTTCTAAAACTGTAAGTTTTTAATTCAACCTTCGTTAAAGAAAAGATCTGAAAAGAACATACATTTTTATTGCTGTTTCACTCCCATTGTACTAAGAGAAGTGGAAGTGATAAAACTACGTTAAGAGTCACAACGTGTAATTACTTACGCGTAGTTACTCTAGACCATCATTATCATCATCATCATCATCATCACCATTATCGTCAACATCACTATCATCATCGCCATCATTATCATTACCATCTCTATTATCATCGTTATTATCCATCATCATCATTATCATCATCGCTATCATTACCATCATCACCATCATCTCTATTATAAATCATCATCATCATCATCGCTATCATTATCACCACTGTCATCATCATTATCCAGCATTTTATCATCATCTTCATTATCTATCATCATCACCATCATCAGCATCATTATCCATCATCATAATAATTATCACTATTATCATCATCATTGAGATTTTTAAGCTATGCTCAAAAGACCAACGTTGCATGGGAGCGACAGGTCCTAATCAAGTTCTTACTAAGGATAGGTATGTTCCCTATAAAATGCAACAAACGGCTAATTTATGGCTTTGTGTCCCATTGATACTTACTATTACTTTAGGTATTCCAGACTACAGACTATCTACATGTAACCAATGATACACTGCGCAATGCAGAAAAAGGAAAACACGCTAATCTAACTTATCAAAACCCCGAAAATAATCGAACACGTGTCTTCACCGAGAAAATGAATGTGTCTCGGTATTCCTCCACATTCCATTAAAAATAATAAACGTCAGATTGCGAATTAAATAGACGGGTAAAGCAATAAAATCTCGGAACGTAAACCATCCACGGTACAATTTAACGCCTCGAGAGCATTGGGATAGAATATCGGGAATCGAACTAACATCTGGCTAAAAGAAGGAAACGTTAGGCTGATAACACACGGTATACTTGTAAAGTTTCTAAACTTTCCGAAATCCCCAAAATTTTCCCACCTTAGGAATGTTGAAATTATAGTATACCTAGTTTTTTATATTTTTTATTTTTATTAATTAAAGTATGCATGCAATTGATGCATTTTGACCACCAAACAGTGACCTTTTTTTTATGTTAAGGAATGACGTGACGAGCTAGCCGTTTGCCTGATGTTAAACGACACGGCTGCCCATACCAGCTGCAGTGTCACTCGGAACTCTAAAGTATAGAGGTTCGCGTGACACTGCATTGCGCACGTCATCCTGAGACATCAGCACAATCTAGTAATAAGATTACTAAACTGTGAGATCAGATCATAAAGTCTCATTTGCCCAGTAATTTCACTAGCTACAGTGCCCTTCAAACCGGAACACAGCAGTGCTTGCACACCACTGCTTGGCGGCAGAATAACTGGCAAAGCGGTGGTACCTACCTAGACGAACTTTGCAGTAAAGTTCTACCACCTAGTGACCTTCACTTTTCTAGGTTTTTTTGTTTTTGTTTTGGCTCCACACTTTTGTATATTTGGCCAGTGTCAAGTCATTGATAATTTCTCAAGTTAAATAATAATTGATATATGTGTCAAGTTAAGTAACAGTCATCAAGTCAAGTCATAGGCTAGTAAAACGGTGGCAACTTTACTAGAAGCTTCTATGGAGTTTTGGAAACAACACGAAAAGAAACGTTACACCATCATTATACCACTTTTCCATACTCATGCCTGACTTTTAACGTAACTGTAATCCAGCACTTAACGAATAAAATGCCACCAATTTTATGCATTAACACTGAAAATAGCTCAAGTTTTGGAAAATAATACAATGCGGTGACGCGATGTTTTACCCACCTAAAATCTTTTCTAGGTTTCGTAAGTGTGAATTTAGAAGCTGTCAAACATTACAGACTAGCGTAAGTCTTTGGTTTACTTGTGAAAGTATGAAGAATAAACAGAAGTTTAAGCAGTGCTCCTGGTTTTATTTCCAAAGTTCTTTGAAAAAAAGAAGGAATATCATAATATCATATAACCCTGTAATGGGCTTGCTATATTATATTTGACATTAAGCACTTTGTAATTCTATGTGTTTAATTGTAAGTGCCTAATATAATTTTGACTTGCTAAAAACAGCCTATTTGAAATCTTTTGACTTTTACTTTGAGCCAGAAGATCTGCATGGATAAGCAAAGTCAGGCAATCTTTTTGATTCGTGTAGTAGTGAAATGCTGGCCCTGAGGTTAATATTAATTATGGCATGAAAATTAATACTAAAATGTACCGCCACCGCATATTAGTGACTGACCCGACAGCTCAGTTAGTAGTAACTCTGACTTCTGAACTGTGGGTTGATGGCTCGATTCCCACCCTGAACAAACATTTGTGTGATGAACACGGGGTTTGTTCTTTGTCTGGGTGTATATATTATGTATTTTACAAACAAAAAGTATCTAAGTATTGTATCAGTTATCTGGTTCTAATAGTATATATAAGCTTTGCTTAGTTTGGGGCTAGATAGCGCTGTGTGAAATGTCCACAAATATTAATAACATATACACGGTGGAATGTAATTCGTTCCTTTCCTTAAATGTATGTACTCAGTCCATGCTATAGAACGCTCCTATATAACTAAATACCAAAAGTACTTATGAAATAAAACTTAAACGTATGTATTATCAAATTAATGCGAATTCAAGTTTTAAAGTAGAGCTCTGCGACATTGAAAAAAGCAGGTATTTTATAACCTACGAAACATTTACAAAACACTCAGCTAGTGTTCATGCTATGTGTAGCGTTAAATAGACATTTCGGCTTTTATACAGTTATTTTAGGAGGCATTTATTTAATATTTTTTAATTGCACCTTGTACGATTATTCTATTGCATGTTCTGATTAACATACATTTAAGGAAAATAACTATTTAAATTCCACCGTGTATATATAAATGCCCATCTTTATGGCGGCGACGGTGACTTTGCGCTGACTCCGGTCGAGTTATTAGACTGTGTCTTGTGATATTACTTTTCTACTGTCACTACTCTGAGGAATCAGATTATTTTCCTATTTTAAGTTTAAGGAGTTTCTACTATGTAGGTAGTAACTATATAGTAAAAACTCTTTAGCTTAACTTATTAGGTATATACCTTTGCTAAGCGTTAAGGTTAGAACAGACCGGCAGCGGACAAAGAAAATGTACCAGGCCTGTGTAAAATCGCGTCGGTATGTTTACCTTTAATATTTATAAGGAATTGAAAGATAGCTTCAGGATGACCTTATTTCACACATAATATCGGAACGTCGTTGCTACTTTTGATGCGAAATTAAGCACTAAATTATATTATGTAAACTTCATAAACATTTGCTGCACAATTAATAAACAACTTCCAGATATGTTTCCTGTTTCACAGTATATCGGCAATAGTTTCGTGTTATTCACTCCGCTGCCGAAAACCAACTGAACTCCACTGAACAACGTTCTGCCCTTTTTAAAGAGGCGACGGAACAAGTTTCGGCCATGTCGACAACGACGCCACCAAGTGGCAAGTCAACAAACCGTCCACAAGTCAATTACACTATTCAATACTACCTTTGACGATTAATATTGTAAATAACTTGACTAACTATAGCAACTCTTTTACATTTAATGTGTATAATGTGTAAATAATCCTATATTGTTAACATTTATATGTAATTAAAAAAAATTGTTCCCTATGTTTTGGCTTATCCTCTTTTCTGCGATCCCCCTTATAAGTGAGATCGGCGAACATCTGGTTGAAAGTGAGGATCATTACGGTGGGTGTTAAATAATTTTCTGTTTAGATTTTTTGAGTAACCGCGGTCAGGAAATGGATATGAGTAATAAGTCATTATGAATGCTTCATCAATTTTAAAAACTATGCAATCTCAGTCTGAGTAGGTGCTGTCAGATCTACAAATAGGATCGTAGGTGAAGATAGATAAGATATTATAGGAAATACACAAACTTAATATTGTCAAAACAAAATAGAGCTTGTTAACAAGGTCCAAGCTTGGCTAACAATTTGCAGTAAAAATTAACCTTAATTGAGCAAAGTACCTTATTTTTTAATGGCATACTTTCGAGTGGACATTAAAGTTTCCTAGTTCATCCACTTGAAGTTATAAACACCAATATATTATAGAGTGAAGTGAAGAAGGAATAAGCCCACTACTTGTAATTATAAAACTAGTAAATATGAAATAACAATATTTATTCTTTAAACTTGCCGAGCCGAGCCGACTTGCTCAATTACCACGCAACAGAAATTGTTAAAAGAAAAAAAGACAAAATTCAACAAAAACAAGGGAAGGTCTAACAAAATTCAACTATAAATAACAATAATAGCTACGTAAAACCCCAGGTAAAACTAAAAACAATGGAATAAGTAAAATTAAGCATACTTACCATTTTTTTTATTGCATTCAAATATTTACTATATGGTAGTACTTATCAAAGTTCCCCTAGGTAGGTACCACCGCTTGCAAGTTATTCTGCCGCCAAGCTCTACTGCGTGCTTGAAGAGCACTAGCTAGTGAAATTACTAGGCAAATGAGACTTTATAATCCGATCATAGTCTAGTATTACTAGACCATGCTGATGTCTAAGCGCAGTGCAGTGTCACGCGAAATTTAGGAGTTCCGAGTGACACTGAACCTGTTACGGGTGGCCGTTTCGCTTAACATCAGGGGCGATCACAGAACTTTGATTGCATTGCAACAGGAGAAATTTCATTACTAATTTCAAAATATCCATTGTAACTATTCCATAGATACGTGTGGTTCTATTGGTGGGGATCAAGATACTTGATCGCCTAGCAAGTCAAGTTATTAAATAACATAAAACAAAAGAGGCATATCAGGTGAACGAACCCTTTATTAAATCAAACGGCCTCTTATTTGCATGGAAAAAGCACTTGTCGCTTTTCATCAAACTCAAAGAACGTATAATTAAAACTGATTCATGTGTTATTAGGTACTTTAGCTCTCATAAAAGGGTCTTAACCTTCGTACTCAGTGGTATTTTTTAGACATATTAGATTTGGCACCCACGCAGTATATTGCACCTTATTACCTTTTGCAATTGTTATGCTATTTACTAAAGCAAACAAAAGTATTGATTTTAATGACATTTACTATGTTTTTATGTTAATTTCATGCATCATCTTAGTTAACATATTATATCATATAATTTTTATTATAAGTGAATTTTTTATTTTATTTATTTATTATTAGACCAACTAGGATCACAATCAGCACCAAATAAAAACATATAAACAAATAGAATGGTCGAAATTTGAAAATAACAGAATCATCAATTAAAATACCATAAATTGAAATAGAAATTAAATAAAAATAAAAATTGAAAATTGAAATGCTTTAAAAATGTATCATCACACTATCACACTAATATTATAAAGGCGAAAGTTTGTATGTATGTTTGTTACTCCTTCACGCTCAAACGGCTGAATGGATTTGGATGAAATTCGGTACCAAGCTTATACACTGGATTAACATATAGGCTACATTTTATCACGGAAAAGTGAAATTTTCCCATGGGATGAGCAAATAATTAAAATACTTTTTATCTGCGGGTGAAACCACGGGGCGCAACTAGTCAAATATAAATTGTAGTCATATCTAGGATTAATCAATGTACACTAGATTATGTACTTAGGATTTCTTCATGAAAAATAAAGATTTTTAAAATTGCAAAAAAAGTATAGTGCACCGTTTGAATAACAACCTATGCTAGATGGTACTCAGGTAATGCCTATCTGCACTAAGTTTAGACAGCTCCTAAGTCCGCACTTATCTCTCTAGCTCCTGGAACTCGTGCGTTTGTCAAACTCGTTTATTAACGTATCAAATACTATACGCTCATTGGTTGAAGACAGTCGACAGTAGATGTCAAGCACCCAATGAGCTGTCAGTATTTAGTGTGCCAAGTTGACACGAATTTAATAAGCGCACGTGAACCCGGGGAGTGTTGCTTAACTGAAATGTTTTTAAATAGAATTTGACGCAGACGGGCATGCATTAATCTATCTATCTACAAACGACGCTTAGCCGAGATTTTAATTCATAAAGTGACTTTTTAAATATAATTTCGATTTGCGAATTGATTCACGACTGAAGGTCGTTGCAATACGGGCATAAGTAACCAAAATGTAAAAATATGGAACCTATACATAACGCGAAAGAATATGTGTAATATTTACTGAATTCATATTTATTTATTTCTTGGAAAACAAACAGCTTTAAACATAGTCTTATGGTACAAAATTTGGTATCAAATAAGCATTTACAGTATGTAAATTTAATCGTGATGTCGTGAAATATATTTTACCATCCAAATTTTACAATGCTAAAGTCAATTGAAAAAGAAACAACAACCAGAAAGTCAGAGATTGAAATTGAACAACATTGGGGACTTACTTAGAAACGTTAATCCAATTTAATCGATACAAAATGCTCGATCTAAGGCCTCAGACGTTAAGCTATGACTTTTATTTGTTTATTTTTGTATTGTTTTAATCAACGTCCTTTAAGGTTTTCTGACTGACTGAAGAAATGGACAATACGTAATAATAGTTGTAAGCTCCGACTTTACTACAATTAATTTTGCATTCATAAAAATTATGAAATTATTTCAGAAACAAAATAAACACATTTCCATGGAAATGCCCTAATAAATTTCGGCAAAGCCCTAGAAACTTTCCGCCTTTATTTCCCTCAGTTCCCAGCCTGTTTTGTCACCATGAATTATTTGTAATAGAAAAACAAAATGTCTGCTCTCAAGTACCTATTCATTTTTCACAACTTTGAACCCTCGGAACTCTGTAATTAGTTCCCTTGATGATATGAAAAGAATTTCTTTTTGAAGCTTAAGTTTTGTTAATAAACCGAAATTCTTTAGCTTTTCGTAAGCAATTTTGATGAGGGTGATTAACTCCACTAGGAATAAGTTCTAAGTACTTATCCCACATATTTATAATTACAATAAAATCATTTAATACGTATCACATCCAAGATGCATGTGCGTGCCTCTATTTGACTGCGCGCGCCGCTTCGTGCCTCTCTTTGAGGCACTCACGTTTGTCAAAACGGTATTTGGCGCTGGAATAGTTTTGGAGTGAAAGTAACTTGCATATACCTAGTAATAATTATTTATTAGGAGTTTTGGCGAAAAACGAAAAAAATCGCGTCACCGCATTGTATTATTTTCCAAATCTTGTGATATTTTCAGTGTTATCTAAATATATATAACTCAAAGGTGACTGACTGATTGACTGACTCACATAGTGATCTATCAACGCACAGCCCAAACCACTGGACGGGCTAAAATTTGGCGTGCAAGTAGATGTTATGACGTAGGCATACGCTAAGAAAGGATTTTTCAAAATTCCACCCTTAAGAGGGTGAAATGGGTGGTTTAATTATTTTCCCATAGGCCACGCCGCGGGTGAAGCTGCGGGCAGCTCGTCAGTGCATAAAATTGGTGGCATTTTATTCACTAAGTGCTGGATTACAGGCATGAGTGTGGGAAAGAGACTTCTCCAATTGGGATACTATCCATCCAAAGGTTGCCTGGAAGATATCACTTTTAGTGATAAGGCCACCTATTGTGCTGCCTATTTTAGGACTGTAATGCCTAGTTTTATTTGATGTTGGTATACGCAATAAAGAGTTTCCATTCTATTTTCTTCCTTTTTTTGAAGTCATTATTTAACCCTCTGGTATTCAGGACCATGCAGTGACGTAATCGTAGAAAAAGTACCTCGTAAAGTATAATCACGTACACAATATACGATCCCTGTACCCACGCTCCCGTTTTGTTTTCGTTAGGGAGATAAAATAGGTAATAATATACATTATTAAGCTAAACAAGAAGAGGATGGGAGATAAGTGGAATATTCGCGTCTGTCCCATTGTTATTTTTTTTTTTTAATCTGCTTTTCCACAGACACCTGGGTCTGTGCTTTTTGTTAGATTATTTTTTATAATTATGAATTAAGCCTATTATTAACGTGAACATATATATAATACAGGAAGGATAATACAGCCAATAACTAAAAGATACATAAACATAAGTATTTAAGTTCTTATTTCTAATTGTGCGTACTACACAGAACAAACCTGCTTCCGTTGTCCCATTGTTCAGAGCACTGAAATGGAATTTGTTAGAGTTTTGTATCTGTAAACTATGATAATACATTATATTCATCATTGGTATATTTAACATTTAAAGGATCATAAATGTATATCAGAAAACTGACTAGTCATTACCCTATGACCGAAAACGGTACTCTTAATATATATTAAGTACTTTTGTAATGGAATTTCATATAAATGTAACTTTTCATTGTGGACCTTTTCGTGATAGCGGAGTGACATTAGAAGGCTTACGAGCAACTTACGTATGTTAATTAGTGTGGAAGCAAAAGCTTCATCTATAATGTCAAAGTACAAGTTCTTATTTACCATACAATATTATTAATGTTCAACAGTAAATAATATACAAAAGTCTCAGTTAGTTCAACTTACATTTTGTCTAAGGCTTCTTTAATCCAACAATCCAACTCATTTGGCACAAGTCTTAATTGACTCAGAACATCATTGATCCAAGTCTTAAGTGACTCAAGACTTAATTGATCCAAGTCTTATTTAGTCCAAGTATTTTAATACAAGCGGAATAGAAAATGATTGGGGGACCAACTAGGAATTTGATTTGAAAAATATCACTGGATCGTTTTGGAATATACCAAATTACTGACGCCTAGCTTGTGGTTGTCCTGTGATGGAAATAGGAATAGAAATATGTACCAATGCACGATCTCTGAAGCGTTCCCTCGTTATTTCGTCTGACTACCTACCACTTGCTACTCGTAGCTACCCATTGCCCTGTATACACTGGTTAGGTACGGCATTATGGCACTCGGCCGTTGGGGCTACGACAAGTGTACTAGGCTGCTCTGTAGTACGTTCTTGTCGTCAGCGTGCTAGTTTTCCTGTGCATATTTACGATTTTACTTAAATATTGCTTTTTTTTAAATGTTACTAAATGACGTGAAGAGCTAGTCGCTCGCCTGATGTTAAGCTACACGACTGCCCATATCAGTTGCAGTTACACTTGAAACTGCACTGCGCACGCCATCTAGCAATAAGATTACTAAAAAGAAAGATTACTAAAGACAAACACAGACCAGAACCTAAACAATAACAATAGTTCCAATCCCCGACACATCGGCTCTGCCTACTAGTTATAAATACATATATATACTAGGTTCTGCCCGCGGCTTCGCCCGCGTGGCCTATAGGAAACGAAGAAGATTTTTGTAATTGATAATTCAACCATCCATTTCACCCTCTTAAGGGTGGAATTTCGAAAACCCCTTTCTTAGTGGATACCTACACTTTATAAGTCCCTACTGTATTGAGATTGTTAAAAAACTAACTAACTAACTAACAAATATGTAAGTAGTATATTAAAAAAGAGCACGGACCCAGGAGTCTGTGGTAAATCGGCATAATAAAAAAGAAAAAAAAATCACTTGTGAGTGATTTTTTTTAAGTCACTCCTAATAGTAATACTGTAGAGAGAGCTGAGTGACTTCTAAGTGGTAAGACTTCTCTGCAAAGTTCGTCTAGGTAGGTACCACTGTTTTGCCAGTTATTCTGCCGCTAAGCATTAGTGCGCAAGCACTGCTGCGTTCCGGTTTGAAGGGCAGTGTAGCTAGTGAAATTACTGGGCAAATGAGACTTATGGCCTGATCTCACAATCTAGTAATCTTATTACTAGATTGTGCTGATGTCTCAAAATGACGTGCGCAGTGCAGTGTCATGCGAAACTCTGTACTTTAGAGTTCCGAGTGACACTACAACTGATATGGGCAGCCGTGTCGTTTAACATCAGGCGAACTTTTAGCACGTCGCGTCAATCCTTACAATAAAAATATTATAGAATCTACGTACCTAATTTTACGTTACGCTGACACACATATAGGCATAGAGATGTACAAGATGATGGGCAAACAGCAATAAATTCCCGCGGTATAATGCCATGTATTGATCATGGATTAGAAGGGATGGCTTGGGTATTATTAATCTATAATTATATTGGGGGGAGGATTACAAATGTCAATACTTGCGAACTGATAGAATAGGTTACAGTTTAATCATATTTGTAGCTGGGGGTCGACCAAAGAACGACATATGGAGTTTTGGCGGGAAAACGAAAAAGATCGCGTCGCCGCATTGTATTATTTTCCAAAACTTGTGTTATTTTCAGTGTTAGTGCATAAAATTGGTGGCATTTTATTTGTTAAGTGCTGAATTACAGGCATGAGTGTGGGAAAGTGGTATAATGATGGTAAAACGTTTCTTTTCGTGTTGTTTCCAAAACTCCATAGAAGCTTCTGGTAAAGTTGCCACCACTTTACTAGGAGTGTGACTTGACTAGACTAGACTATGACTTAACTTGATGACTTGGACTGTGACTTGACTTGACTTGACACATTATATGATATTAATTAACTTGAGATATTATCAATTACTTGACACTGGCTAAATACACAAAAGTGTGGAGCCAAAACTAAACAAAACAAAGAACGAAATGTCAAATTTATAAGAATACTAGTTGCGCCCCGCGGTTTCACCCGCGGATAAAAAAAAATAATTATTTGCTCATGCTATGGAATAATTTAACTTTTCCGGGATAAATGTAGCCTATATGTTAATAGTGTATAAGCTATCTTTACCGAATTTTATCCAAATCCATTCAGCCGTTTGCGCGTGAAAAAGTAACAAACACACAAATAAACATACAAGCTTTCGCCTTTATAATATCAGTGTGATGGTATATTTGAAACAAATAATATTTATTACTTCTATTATTTTTATTTTAAAAGTAAAGAAAACTGATTTTCATGTCTATTTTACTGACAATCTTTACCATTTTACCAAATTTTGTCGCGCTTACGTTTAGGTATCTATCTATTTACTATATTTTATCAGTATTAGATATCATAGACAGGTATGAGTTTATTTGTGCGTCTATCTTATCTTGCAGCACTTGGCCCACTTCAAATCTATCAATTTAATTATTTTATTGCTTTAATTAAATACCAGATTTTTTACAATCTATTGAAGTTAAAAAAACGAGTGTACTTTTTTTTGTGTTTTGGCTCCACACTTTTGTGTAATTAGCCAGTGTCAAGTAATTGATAATTTATCAAGTTAATGATATTTCACGTAAATAATGTGTCAGGTCACAGTCCAAGTCATCAAGTCAAGTCATAGTCTAGTCACGTCATACTCCTAGTAAAGTGGTGGCAACTTTACCAGAGGCTTCTATAAAGTTTTGGAAACAACACGAAAAAAACGTTTCACCATCATTATACCACTTTCCCACACTCATGCCTGTAATCCAGCACTAAACGAATAAAATGCCACCAACTTTATGCACTAACACTGAAAATAACACAAGTTTTGGAAAATAATATAATGCGGTAACGTGATCTTTTTCGTTTTCCCGCCAAAACTCCACGAGTGTACTTAGACCACACGACTGAAGTAAAACTTCTTTGGTAAAACTTCTTCTTTTCTATCTTTCTTTCAAATACCTTTCGGTTCAGCTTTAGCTTTCATGATATTGTGGTTGAGCAGGTTAGCTCGTAGCCCGGAGATCGGTTCGATTCCCGCGACAGGGCAAGTATTAGTAGTTAGTAGCGCACAAAAAAAGCGCAAATACTTTTATAAATTAATTATAAATTAAGGTATAATAAACAACTTGGACTTTTAAAAAATTGCAGTTAAGACTAATGGCATCTGATCTAGTAATAAATCTGTGTTACAGATGTCATTGCCCTCCGTATTTTGAAGATAAAGTTCATTATGGGGTTTTAGCATGGATAATTATTTCTGTGTAATTTAACTTATTCTGAGTCTGGGTGCTGTGGGATCACGGTCCTCATAATTCCTGGGTCCATAGATACAGGAAATCCTAGTTATGGTCCAGGATCTATGTATATGATAGTTAGGCGTTATTAATATGATTTTTCACAGTATTGTAAAAAAATATGTGGAAAAAAAGGACTCACTTTAGCTCCATCTATCAGCCATATAACTTTGTTTTTTTTTTCTTTAATGTTAATGTCGCCATCTTGATAATTGTAAATTGTCATTTTACTGGACATACCAACATAATAATACAAAATTTTAACTATGTATAGCAATGGAGATCTACGTGAACCAACTTTAACTTCCCTTCGCCTCCCATTCACCAGCTTACTCCCCAAGTCAAGCGTGCGTAAAAAAGTTTTACTTCAAAAATAATACTTCTATTGGGACACGAAGTTTCTCTAGCATGGAGACAGTGTAGGCCATTAATTACGCTCCCCGCTAGCCAAGTGCGGTTTCATCGTTGGTACGAGCTATTGCAAATTGCGCACACTACTCGACAGTCTCTGTGGTGTGGTGGCTTAGTATGTTGACTGACCCAGAAGCGCCGGGTTCGATTCCCATGACAAGACAAGTATTTTTTCTAAGACAGTTTTCACGCATCTCTCAAGGATTCGGATATGTCCATACTGGCCCAGTTAAAAAAAAGAATGCGCTTTAGATCGTGTAATCTAAAGCGCATTTTTTTTACTATAGGGAGTAAAGAAGTTTTACTTCATTCACACGACTGAAGTAAAACTTCTTTACTCCCTATAGTAATATACGAAACGTTACCCTTTCTTTCTATCTTCGTGTAGAGAGAGAGATAATATTTTCGCCTCATAAGCTTACCCCCAAGTCAAGCGTGCGTAACGAAGTTTTACATCTAAAGATCACTTTATATAGCTTAGAATAGATGTTTATCACGAACTATCATTATTATTAATGGAAGCGGTGTTGAATAAGCTTCAGTATGAAAATAGACAAAAACAAGACCTGGTTGGTTCCTTCAAAGCTAATGATAAGCCTATTTCATAACCACTATTATACCTGAATCGAAGCTAATTAACGCTGATGTCGGTACAGTCTACAACACAATTATTTATAGATTATCAACTATTCATCAATTATAGGTTTTATATTTTAAAAATGTATTTTAAAATTTTCGTTTCCTGGAGCGAGAAGGATAGCAGGAGTGCTGTATCACTGACTGACGCTGCCACGCGCGATAGCTCTCCTATCCTGCACACTCCAGCAAATAATAATAATAATAGTAACGCCCAACGATCACATAGATCCTGGACCCTAACTAAAATCCCTGTGTCTAGGGACCCAGGAACTACGAGGACCATGGTTCCACAACACCCAGACTCCAGGACAAGTATTTACGCTTTTTTTCCGTGCACAAATAATTGTCCTGCCGCGGAAATCGAACCCGCCGTCTCCGGGTTATGAGCCAAACCGCTCAACCACCACACAACAGAGGCTGTCAAATCAGAGGAAAATCCAAAATATTCACGGTAAATTAATCTAAATATATATAACTCAAAGGTGACTGACTGACTGACTGACTGACTGACTGACTGACATAGTGATCTATCAACGCACAGCCCAAACCACTGGATGGATCGGGCTGAATTTTGGCATGCAGGTTAATGGAATTTAGGCATCCGCTAAGAAAGGATTTTTCGAAACTCCACCTTTAAGAGGGTGAAATGGGTGGTTGAATTATTTTCCCATAGGCCATGCCGCGGACGAAGTTGCGGGCAGACGCTCGTAACTGATAAATTAGCATTAAGTTTGTTAATTCGAAATTTATGTATTAAACTGTACTTACGCACTTTAATCCTCCATAGCCTGACGATGGCAAAACTTAATTAAAATACTTACTGGTTTCATTTCATCTGAGTTTGCCAATTTCTATTAATTCTATATAAGGTAAATTCCCTGAAAATCGATCATCTTGTCAATAAATTCCCGACATGAGCAGGTATTAGTGATTATAATAAAGTAAGAATATTAATCAGGAGAAATGAAATATGAAATACAAGAATCATCAAAACATAATCCAGCCCTTACCTTAATGTAAATAAGGTATAATTTTCTGGTTATTGTTATAGATTATGGTGGCACCCCGTAGTTTTACCCGTAATTTGCCCGTTTCAGGGGAAATTCTGGTTAATATAAGGTGGGTATTTTTTCCCCGGGATCAAAAGAATTGTTACTGTGGCGTTGTAAGTGTAAACAATATGTGTTTAAAGGATAGGTGGCTTTAGCATGACAAACAAAGCGTGGTGTTTTTCGAGACGCTGGGGCTTTGGAGATCCAGTGCATACCAAATTTACAATGACCTTTCTAAGCGTCCATGCAACATGTGATCATAATGCTAACCTTTATTTGGGCATTGCCGTTCAACGTGACAAAGCTGCCAGCGTTTTGAACACATTGCTTACTGGTAGTGACTTGTTCGATTAAGTAAATAATAAATAAATAATTGTGAACATTTCACACAGCGCACGCACACACACGCACATCTAGCACCAAACTAAGCAAAGCTTGTACTATGGGTACCAGATAACTGATACAATACTTGGATACTTATTGTTTGTAAATACATACATAGAATACAATATAACACCCAGACACAGAACAAACATCGATTACTTTTGTATTATATTGCACAGTTTATAGTGTTATGCCCGTCCGTTACAGCTTATCTAACCGTCCATATAATTACTATGTTATTTCTCACCATGCAAGGTTTTCTGGAAAAGATCGCTGAGAGCAATAAGACCGCCTAATATTACGCTTTGGTTAAGTTTTTTCGGTTTTTAATTATTTATAATAAGGTTTTTCAATAAAGAGTTTAGTTATCTATCTAAGTAACACTTTTCCCCGGGTTCTTGTATACGTTTACTAAATTCGTGTCAACTTGGCGTCGTTGGCAGACTGAATGCTGAATGCTCATTGGTTGCATGTTGATTATCTGTTGATTCAACCAATGAGCGTACAGTATTTGGCATGTTGACTTGAAACCAAGTTGACAAACGTAGAAGAAACTGGGGGCTAGGGATATAAGTGTGAAATTAGGAACTTTGGTACAGTCGGGTATAAGTTTAATAGTAGTTAAGTTTTCTAAGAGTTTTGGCGGGAAAACGAAAAAGATCGTGTTGCCGCATTGTATTATTTTCCAAAACTTGTGTTATTTTCAGCGTTAGTGCATAAAATTGGTGGCATTATATTTGTTAAGTGCTGAATTACAGGCATGAGTGTGGGAAAGTGGTATAATGATGGTGAAACGTTTATTTTCGTGTTGTTTCCAAAACTCCATAGAAGCTTCTAGAAAAGTTGCCACCACTTTACTAGGAGTATGACTTGACTAGACTAGACTATGACTTGACTTGATGACTTGGGCTGTGACTTGACTACATTATTTTAATTAACTTGAGAAATTATCAATTACTTGACACTGGCTAAATACACAAAAGTGTGGAGCCAAACCAAAAACAAAAAAAAAGTTTTTCAAAATTAGAATTGATATGTTTAATACTTTAACACTTTTCGTAACACTGATGTTTTCAAGTGACGGTATAAAAACAAGAAAGTCGCTTGATGACGTCACAGGCCTGAAAAACATTGAAACAAAAAAAAACTCATTAAAATTGGTCCTCACTAAGCCTATTGACAGTGGTTCATTAACAAAGCTAGCTGAAGGCTACAATAGCTGCGAGGTTTCCTACAAACGTCCAAACTTTTTAATTACAAACGAAAACCGAGCCAAATTGTCATTTCGAGATCTCGACGAGACGCCAAAGAGATATTACGATTGTAATTCCTTGTTCGGTAAACCAAACCATTTCTATGTTTTTAATTTTTCTAATACAAGCCTTTGTTTATTAATAAATCGATTGATAGTTTGCTTAGCAATTGATTAACAATTAAAAGACGTACGTTTTACATTTCTTTGATTATCGTAGGATTTAGTCGATGCTTGACGAAAATGTCCGGTTTTTGTTACGGACGTGATTTTTGCTGCGGATTTGTTTGTGGTGTGGTGTTTGAGCAGGTCGACTCATAGCCCGGAGGCGGCGGGTTCAATTCTCGCGGAAGGACAAGTATTTATGCACAGGGGCCGTTCAAGTATAACGTAAGCAGATTTATTACAATTATTTACCCCCCCGTCCCCCTTGTCAGCAAAAGTAAGCAAAGCTCTTACCCTCCCCCCATGCTTACGTAAACATTTTCAATTAATGTAGTTTTTTTTTTAAATATTATTATTATAATGTTTAGTATTTCAAGCAAAGACAATATGAAGGTTGCTATTCGTATAAAAAGGTAAATAACTACCGATGACGTAATCATCATGTAGACTCCCCTACCCCCCATGTCATTCAAAATAAGCAAAGACCCCCCCCCGCCCCCCATAGTGCTTACGTAATACTTGAACGGCCCCACAGGTAAAACAGCGCAAATACTTTTTCTGGGTATTGTGGGACCATAGTCCTCGTAGTTCCTGGGTCCCTAGAAACAGGGAATCCTAGTCAGGGTCCAGAATCTATAAATCAAGCCCAGAAGGTCAGACACATCCACGGATATTTTAATAATCAGGTACCTAGATAGCGCGATGGAAAAAGTTTATGTATACTTTATACCGATTTTACGATCTTTTTTATTAATTCAGCGATATCAGTTGAAAAGTAAGCGGCTGAAATAGATTTATGTTCGCAGTTCACGCGCCGAAATAAATCATTTTAAGAAATCATTTCGGTTTAATGTAAGCCCTAGTTAAAAGAGGGTTACATTTTATTTCAACGGATTGTTCGGGAAAAAATAATTTCACCCGGTTTTGATATTAAAGCTACATATATACTAGGTTTTATTTTTATTGCTAGATAGGCTTGCGTTTGACCACTATCGCACCTGATGGTAAGTAACGATGCGGTCTAGGATCTAGCACACTTGCCTAGAAGATACCTGTTCACTCTCGATTTGAAAACTCTAGTAGTAACAAGGTAGTAGTTATCGGGAAATACGGACGCCTGTAAAGCGTTCCACTCTTTGGTGGTAAGACTTTTCTGCAAAGTTCGTCTAGGTAAGTACCACCGCTTTGCCAGTTACTATGCCACCAAGCAGTAGTGCTTGCGCACTACTGTGTTCCGGTTTGAAAGGCATTGTAGCTAGTGAAATTACTGGGCAAATGAGACTTTGTGACCTAATCTCACAGTCTAGTAATCTTATTGCTAGACTGTGCTGTCTCAGAATGACGTGCGCAGTGCAGTGTCACGCGAAACTATATAATTATAGAATACACAGATACTTTTGTTGGTAAATACATACTTAGAATACAATATAACACCCAGACATAGAACAAACATCTATGTTCATCACAAAAATGTAAATCACAGTATTACTATGTCATTTTTCATGCTTTTACAGAATAATTTAAATTATTTTTGGATTGTGATTATGACTTTATAAGTATTAACAATAGCCAATGTGAAATCTTGGAAATATTAGAATTTATAGCAGGGCAGATATTGGAGATAAAATCTTAATATTTATTACTACGAGGACAAGAACCTGGACCTACAAGGACCTTGGTCCCACAAAACCCACACTCAGAACAAGTATTTGCGCTGGTCGACCATATGGTATGATAAGTATGGACGTATTATACCATATGGCTATCATTATTTGATAATATATATACATATGATAACTTTGATACAGTCATCTGTAATGATGTCAACGTGATTCAGACCCAGATATTGTAATATACCTTTAGTATCTGCATATTAGTATCTCGCACATGTGTCTCTAACCACTGAAGACTGATTTACACGCTTCAATAATGTTTCTCTGTTTATAGCCCAAGTTCAGATCAAATGTAACTGACGTAGGTAGACAAGTTGCGCGAGTATAAGGCGGTTGGAGCATTACTTTAAAGAAAAGTTATTTTCCTTTAAGACGTTTATTCGCCTTGATGGCAAACTTAAAACTAATAAGTCATTACATACTATTAGGAGCTAAAAACGATTATCAGTTTTCTAATTAGATTCTTTAGCACACTGTGTGCAGTAAAGTCTAAAATGCTATATCTAGGTACATATTACTTTTTAATAGTTGTAGCATCAATTCATGAAGAGTATTTATAACTTTTTGACGATGAAACTCTTTTCTTAATTAATAAGTTGACACATTCACTTAGGTGAATGTCTGTAGTTTTGGTCTCGTTTCGTCTCTCTTTTTTTACAAAAAAGGTTTCTACCTTTTTTAGACGACTATCATGATTGACCAATTTTCGTTGTAATAAAAAAAATAACTATGCTCTTTGCCTAATCAAATCACACAATATCATTGCCGTTGTGACATAGATTTGTGTATGCAATTACCAACCTTAAGGTGGTAAACAGTTTCAAACCGCGAGCATACATTTAACACAAGAAAAAATTTCAGAATACTGGCTTTTATACTGTACAAAAAATAAGCATTGTCATCAAACGTGGTAGGTAATGCTGCCAGCATTCCGGGCACTTTTCTCTCCATTAAGGGGTTATTATAAGTTTTTAAGTTTTGCCTATTTTATGTTTTTAGGTATAGTTTAGTTTTTATTTCAGGTCTAAACTAGAACTAAAAAATAAACTTACATAATACATAAAAAATGATACTAAACTAAATTAGTTTAGATTTTTTTTTGTAAATTTAATAAGTAACATATAGAAAAAAGATGAAAAAGAAAAGGTTAGGCGAGAGATACAAAAAAACTATGGAATATAATAGGATCGGTCGCTGATCGGTGTGTAATTTGGACAAGTAGTTACCAAATAAAATTAAAATAATTAAATTAATTTAGCTGCCAGCATTTTTTTTTATGTTATTGAATGATGTGACGAGCTAGTTGTTCACCTGATGTTAAGTGACACGGCCGCCCATAACAGAACAGTGTCACTCGGAACTCCAACATGTAAAGTTTCGTGTGACTGCTGCACTGCGCACATCATCCTGAGACATCAGCACAGTCTGGTAAGATTACTCGACTGTGAGATCAGATCATAAAGTCTCATTTTCCCAGTAATTTCACTAGCTACATTGCCCTTCAAACCGGAACACAGTAGTGCTTGCACCCTACTGCTTGGCGGCAGAATAACTGGCAAAGCGGTGGTACCTACCTAGACGAACTTTGCAAAAAAGTCCTACCACCTAGTGTGCGTGCATAGCATGTTGGGTACGCTACCTTCTGGTAGTGGGCTTGAGCATTTGGACTGTCTATAGGTCATCGCGGCCAGTATATAGTCCAATTGTTTCTTTTTTTTGTAGTAGGTAGTTTTTAGTATTAGTTATTAAAACATTGTAGTATTTAGAAAATACAGGCAATTTGCCGTGTTAAAAAAAAAAAGTTACCAAAGTAATGATTGAAATTTATTTTAATAAGGGCGTGTAAGATATTGAACGGTAATTATAAATGCTTAAGTAAATTAAAATAAATATAGTCGGTATGGCTCTTGACATAACGAGGTACCCAAAATGCTTTGGCAAATAAAACATGTAAAAGCTGTCTCCGTAATCTCGGATCAAAGGTTATACTAATTAACCAAATGGAGTCAGTTACTAATTAGATACCTAAATACATATGTAAACCTCTATTCACTATTGACAAGATCGCATGTACGTTTATAATTAAGTTACATCGCGTAAGATTTGGTTTGAGCACCAAATCCACCCATAATAAATAAGTAATAAAATAAACATGCCAAAACAGCCGTGTGGTTTATGTAACACTAGTTGCGCCCCGCGGTTTCACCCGCATATAAAAAGTATTATAATTATTTGCTCATCCTACGAGAAAATTTCACTTTTCTGGGATAAAATGTAGCCTATATTTTAATCCAGTGTATAAGCTATCTTGGTACCAAATTTCATGCAAATCCATTTAGCCGTTTGAGCGTGAAGGAGTAACAAACATACACACATACAAACTTTCGCCCTATAATATTAGTGTGATTTTGCTTTCAAGTTGGTTAACTTAACTTGGTTACCGGAAAATTATTATTTGTTTACGGTATGTGAATATAAAAAATTACAATTAACTGAACTGTGGACTGGTTTGATTCCCACCCAGGACAAACGTTCGTGTGATGAAAATCGATGTTTTTTCTGTATCTGGATTTTGTATTGTATTCTATGTATGTATTTACAAACAAAAAATATCAAAGTATTGTATCAGTTACTTGGTTCTCATAGTGCAAGCTTTGCTTATTTTGGGGCTAGATGGAGCTGGCGTCAAATGTCCACAAATATTTATTGATTTGTAATAAGCATAATGATATTACGATATACAATTAAAGTAATTCTAATACAAACAAAAATAAAATTTGTCTGTGCATATTTTACTTACCGGGGCGTAAGATAGGTAAGTCGTATTGATACTTACAATACGACTTACCTATCTTACGCCCCGCCCGGTGACGCTGTACAGGTCGGTAGAGATCAACAGCATTAGCCCGTTCAAAACCAAAACCATTTTTACGTATTTAATCACAATTTTCATTCCGTCTATTACAAATAAAATAAAATGTGATACTGAACCTGAACAATGTACGTGTAAAGTCTCTAGAGAAAAGAAAAATAGATACACTTCTCCTCTCTTATTGCGTTAGGAATAAGGCACAATAGACCTATATTGAATTGTTAAAAAGATTGACGAAAGCGATACGAGAATGTCACGAAACTCCTCGACCTACATCCGATGCGAAAATAGCTCAAAACACGCTAAAAATGTGTGAAACTTTGCGGTAACTTTGTATGTTGGTAGCAAAAACTCAATTCCTGACACATGTCACTGACCTGGGCCTTACCGCGTAAGTCTGGTGGAGATGGTAATCGTGTTCTCTCTTGCTCGCACTCGTGGACTTGTTAATTAGCGCGTGCAGGATCGCAGGCGAAGCCGATTCCCAGAACAGTTACGCAGTAGGGATGCTGTTTGGTGCTGACTACCGACACGGATGGTGAAAGCTAAAGCAGTTTTTAATTAAAGATAGTTGTATTCACTGCTTTTCCGTGATAATTCTTTATTTTAAGTAATAATAGATTTTCTATGTAAGTACGAATAGGCCAACGTTTGACTGCAATTTACCTGATGTTAAGCGAGGAGAGTGAAGTTCACTCGAATCTTAAACAGACTAAACTTATATTTGTCAAGAAACAAGGAATCCGGCAGTGAGTTCCATTCAAATATTCTATATAATAATAATAACGCCCAACGATCACATACATAGATCCTGTACCCTAACTAGGATTTCCTGTGTTTAGGGACCCAGCAACTACGAGGACCATGGTCCCACAACACACAGACACAAAACAAGTAATTGCGTTTTTTTTTCTGTGCACAAATACTTGTTCTGTCGTGGGAATCGAACCCGCCACCTCCGGACTATGAGCCAACTTGCTCAACCACCGCACCACAGAGGCTGTTGTGATTTTAATAAATACACACTACCCACCCAGATCAAAATTAAATACATTATAACTCGAAATATTATAAATTTAAGTGGTACATATATATATATAGGATGAAGGGTTGTGCGTAGGTTGCAATCTATATAACTATAGGCTTTCAGCATGCGCACCGGGACGTGTTCGGCGCAATAATAATCGTAGTACACCGAGCGCTCCATTTATATAGCCAGATGGGTGGGGCAGCGATGACATTTGCGGGTGTTGCCACTGTAATAAATTTAAATGATACCACAGGGTAAATTACGGTATACTGCCCGCTGAGCATAGAGTTTACAACTGGACGTTGCCGCCGTCATATATTTATATGTATATTTTTTCGTATATACATTTATTTTATTTTAGTGGCACAAAGGTAAATGGCATGCAAAATTGAAAAATATAAATTTCGTTGAATCAATAATAATAGATACTAATAGAAGGCTCGTTTTCACCAGATTACAGTTTCAGGTGTCGTCAATACTGTTTCATTCGGCCTACTATTTTTTTCTATGTTAACTTGATAAGATAAATACAACACTAAAATAACACTCCAGATATTGGAATCGAGTGGTTATAAAAAACGCCTACGTGCCAAATAAAGCCACTGTCAAATAAACTTAATAGAGCTATGATATCGCTTCTAGATATTATTAGGTGTATTTTACGCCCAAAAACTTTCATTAACCGATTAATTTTAACTAATTTTAACCAATTTTAACATATTCCGTCATTAGTAAACTGATTTAAAAATTATTATGTTTATTAAAAAGGATATCCTTAAGATTGGTGCCATTGATATTTTATCAAATTTGGTGGTAGGTCTTTTTGCAAAGTTCGTCAAGTTTCGGTACTTTGCCAGTTATTTTGCCGCACTGCTGTGCTCCGGTTTAAGGCGCACTGTAGCAAGTGAAATTACTGGGCAAATGAGTTTTTCCGGCCTAATCTCACAGCCTTGTAATCTTATTACTAGACTGCTTTAATGTCACAGGATGACATGCGCAGTGCACTGTCACGCAAAACTCTATGCTTTAGAGTGCCGAGTGACACTGCAACTGATATGGCCAGGCATATCATTTAACATCAGACGAAATAGCTACGACTAGCACGTCTAACAAAACACACAAAAAACATGTATGTATTACACTTATTATACTACTGTAAATATTTTATATATTGTTTGTGTGTGTTTTCTGTGTTTTTTAGGTAGTATAGACTGGTTTTGGCTTAGACGAGGTGGAAAAAGGGAAGAACACCCGTGATTAATCTCCTTTAAACTGGCCAATACCTATCCTACACCGAACAACCTCCTTCGTTTGATGGTCTATCAGTAAAAACGTGACATTGGCGAAATTGTGGTGGCACCTCCACAAAAGCCACGAAACAAGGGTTGAAGTTGAAGTTGACTAGCACGTCACGTCATTCCTAAATATAAAAAAAAACAGTATCGGTTGTGTACTTTTTTTTTGTGTTTTGGCTCCACACTTTTGTGTATATAGCCAGTGTCAAGTAATTAATAATTTATCAAGTTAATGATATTTCACGCTGATTTGTGTCAAGTCAAGTCACAGTCCAAGTCATCAAGTCAAGTCATAGTCTATTCTAGTCAAGTCATACTCCTAGTAAAGTGGTGGCAACTTTACCAGAAGCTTCTATAAAGTTTTGGAAACAATATGAAAAGAAACGTTTCACCATCATTATACCACTTTCCCACACTCATGTATGTAATCCAGCACTTAATGAATAAAATGCCACCAATTTTATGCACTAACACTGAAAATAACACAAGTTTTGGAAAATAATACAATGCGGTGACGCATTTTTTCGTTTTCCCGCCAAAACTCCCGGTTGTGTACTTTGGTTTTTAAATCGACATGCATTTTCTAAATCAGTTTATTTATAAATGAAGTAATAAACAGATCTTTGAAGAAGGTTGAAAATGAGAGTTGATGAATGATAGGCGGCGTTAACGCTAGCAGACAAACCCCGTCCCATTTTCCCAAAAAGTGAATTACATAATCCAACCTGGCTTTCGGAATGCGCTACCCGCTGGGTCGATAGACAAACCCTTTTGATGTGAGGGAATTTAGAGATGGCAGGGAACATACCATACAAGGAGTGATGTGGTAATCCGGACTTTGTAAAAGGTTATTCCGGCCATTTTGATGACATCCTATTAAAGTATTTATTTTTTGTCCACAACCATGCTTAGTATCATGAATCCCTATTAATATATAATGATCACAAACTACAAAAACATTTTCCGTCTTATTACAAAACGTAGACTAAGCGTGGACTAAAGTTAGTACTGGATTTAAACCATGACTAGTTAAAAACCTTATTACAAAAACAAGTTTATCGCTGATCTGGGGATCGTCCATGGTCTAAAGTTAGTCCTTCGATATCCCTAGTTTAACTATGGTACTAACTCGCTAAACCAAAGAAGCTGAAACGGAAAAATGAAACTTTTAAAATTAAAAACTATTTACGCGCTAAACGTCAATGCTGGGTTATCAAGCCTCTTTGTTACACGATTTTGAGGTTGTCTTGGTCTTTGATAAAATATATCTACTTGGTTCAGTTTTTATATTTTGTTGCTCCATTTTTACGATATTTATGTTTATTGCAGTGCAGGTAGTTTTATACGTGGTCCAAATGAACAAACTTTTTTCGTATTTAGTCTATGGTAAATATTTAAACCATGGGCTATCTCTGGCATCAGCTGGCAATTAAGTAGTAAAGCGGTGGCAACTTAACCAGAACCTTCTATGGAGTTTTGGAAACAACACGAAAATAAACATTTCACCATCATTATACTGCTTTCCCACACTCATGCCTGTAATCTAGGAATAAAACACCACCAATTTAATGCACTAACACTGAAAATAACACAAGTTTTGGAAAATGATACAAATTTTGGAAAATGACACAATGCGGTGAAGCGATCTTTCTCGTTTTCTCGCCAAAACTCTTGCATGCATTTAAAAGCGCACTAAAACAATTAACTATCTATAAAATCCTGGCTGATATAGTTTTGGCGGGAAAACGAAAAAGATCGCGTCGCCGCATTGTATTATTTTCCAAAACTTGTGTTATTTTCGGTGTTAGTGCATAAAATTGGTGGCATTTTATTTGTTAAGTGCTGAATTATAGGCATGAGTGTGGGAAAGTGGTATAATGATGGTAAAACGTTTATTTTCGTGTTGTTTCCAAAACTCCATAGAAGCTTCTGGTAAAGCTACCACCACTTTACTAGGAGTGTGACTTGACTAGACTAGACTATGACTTAACTTGATGACTTGGACTGTGACTTGACTTGACTTAACACATTATATGATAATAATAAACTTGAGATATTATCACTTACTTGACACTGGCTAAATACACAAAAGTGTGGAGCCAAAAACAAACAAAAAAAATCCTGGCTGCATTGACGGCATAGACTTTATATAAAGGGCGAATTCTGTGCCTCGCTCCAACTTCGATGGTCATCATCAGATTGATTTCATAATACCATAAAAAAGCTCATGTATTGGATATACAGCTTGTCATATCAAATTTCAAGCCAATCGTACCACTGCAAGTTGTCCTAAATTCGTTTCCAAGATTTACCGTACTAACAAATCGTGAACTAAAATAAAAATTTGTGATAAAAATGAAAGATTGTTTGTTTTATTTGTAGCTTTTACTGAACTAGGTAGGTGAAATTTTCCAACAAGTCCGACAGAGCAGTGTAAAAGTTAGTCACGGATGATTAAGTTGGACGTTTAGCCACTATTTCCATTAAAAAACCTAATAAATGTTAATAATGTTGTGTCATTCCTCCCTATAACTTGCACTTGTCACACACGCCCTATAGTTTCTTGTTCAAACGACGTCCAAATTGATATATAACTTTGAGACACTGAAAGGGACGCGGTTGGATTTTTATTCCCTTCCGAAGGTCGAAGGTTAATACCAAAAGACCATTAAGGAGGTTGTGTCCATCAAAGCGTATCTCTACGTCAAGGGATTTATATTCCGGTTCTTTCCTTTTTTCGAAATACTAAGAAACGTGACTTGTTTGAACGGATGTCGCATACATGCATCAAGTATGTCTTCTTCACGTGCAGCACGTCAGGTGAGCTGCGATCAAAAATATGTCTTATAATAAATAAAATTGAATTTAAATTTGGTTGCTTAATTTTAGGTATGTGCAGTAGCATTAGAGAGAATATTGAACATGATTGGAAACCTATATCAGCATTTGTTTTCGGCTACATTCTCACTCGGCACCTAAACAAATGACCAAAATCAGCCGGTGAGTCGCCATTTTACAAGAAATTTTCTGGATTGCACTGCTCTGATCGGTCAGCGCTCTGTTGTGTTTGGTCAATTAAACATTAACAAATATCCAGATTTTATTGTTGGTGGAGTACATAATATAAGCAGTAAATAACTAGGTAGTAAACTTTTTGGGAAGCATCATTCAATTCACTTGGACTTTTGTATTCCCACCCCACTTCGCAAGTATATAATAGTGAACTTACATATAAAACTCCCGCACGCTTCACAAAATATTTTTAAACGAATTCTTTAGTTGTTTTCTTTCATCCCGAATAATTCATAGATAATACGCACTCTATACGCAGAAAGACCGTATTAGCCATAAAACCGATAACTACCCGAATGACCTAGTTCATTCAATCGCATAAAAGACTGATCGGATGGTCCATAAATGGTTCATATCTTACAACACGTCCCATCCTGTCCGTTCCATAACTAAGCTCATTGTTCCCTCCACAATGGGTTATCGGTTAACAAAGAATATCCTAATTCTGTCGATGTCTAAGGATTGCAAAGCACCGTCTAGTATAGTATTATATCTGTGTCCCGTTCCTCACTTAGGGTTGCTACTTACTTCTCTAACCGTGAACAATCCAACTCCTGGTAAGGTAAAGTATTCGGTCTTTCTTTCCTTCTCGTGTAGGCAAGTGGTCAACCCTGAGGGGTGATTCTGGTAATTAAAAACAGCGTGGAGGCCTTTGGCGGGAATGCGAAAAAGATTGCGTCACCGCATTGTATTATTTTCCTAAACTTGTGTTATTGTCAGTGTTAGTGCATAAAATTGGTGGCATTCTATTCTTTAAGTGCTGGATTACAGGCGTGAGTGTGGGAAAATGGTATAATGATGGTGAAACGTTTCTTTTCGTGTTGTTTCCAAAACTCCATAGAAGCTTCAAGTAAAGTTGCCACCACTTTACTAGGAGTATGACTTTGACTAGACTATGACTTGACTTGATGACTTCGACTGTGACTTGACACACATTTGCGGAAATATCATTAACTTGATAAATTATTAATTACTTGACACTTGGTAAATACACAAAAGTGTGGAGCCAAAACATAAAAAAAGCGTGTGGTCCCGGTATTAGAATAGTACCACCTACTTCCTCCTCTTACGGCATCTACGGATATTTCCAGGAAATGGGCAGCATCATTCTCTTTGGTACATTAAAATCTGCGATCACCATGAGGCCTCCCAAGCATGGTGATAATAATTGCAATTGTCTAAAGTAGCGTTTTATGGGGAAGGATTATCTTTCCAGCAGTGGATGTATTCAGGGTGATGGGATGATGATGACTATAGGTCAACGTCATCACCGTCCTTGATACGATGTATCCGTTTTGAATAAAGTTGGACCCAACGGGAGTTGTGCGAACTGCAATGAATAAATCAATTTATATTTTAATAATATGGTTTGCCAACGGAATACAGTTTGCTTTATAAATCTCTCGAAAATAATCTACAATCCCGACGTGGCAAATAGTCGGGTAGATTTTGAATGATTATTTTTGGAAAAAAAGATTTAAATCAATAAATATGAATCTAAATATATAATAGGTCTTTACCTATGAAATTGCCGTATTGCAGTACAGACTTTTTCAAACAAAAAAAAGTTTTGATTGGCTATGAATTCTAAATTCAAATTAATTTTGTTTTAAAAATATGACATTCTATTTACAATATAAGTCTTTTGTTTATTGATTAGCGTTGTATTTTCATTACATTTCAACATTTTTCCTCATAATGGATACTTTGAAATTTCGTGTAATTATGGAATATGAGTTCCGTCGTGGCACCAACGCGGCACAAACGACACGTAACATCAACGACGTTTACGGAGAGAACTGTACAAACGAACGTACAACCCGTTATTGGTTTGCTCGGTTCCGTTCTGGGAATTTTGACTTGAAAAATGAACCTCGTGGTCGTCCGGAAACTTTGGTCAACAATGATGACTTAAAGGCGATTGTGGAAGCTGATGAATCTCAATCTACAGCTGAGCTGGCAGCAGCTTTTGATGTTAGCATCAAAACAATATTGGTCCATTTGCGACAGATTGGCAAGATAAAAAAGCTTGATAGATGGGTGCCCCACGAACTTAACGATCGCCAGCGCAACGTACGCGTCGAGACTTGCCTTGCGCTGCTTAACAGGCACAGAAATGAAGGAATTTTGAACCGAATTGTTACGTGCGACGAAAAATGGATTCTTTTTGACAATCGAAAGTGCTCAGCAAGTTGGTTAGATCCAGGTTCGGTACCAAAGCAATGTGCAAAACGGAAAAGGACGGAGTTTGGTGGTCTAGTGCTGGTGTGATTCATCATAGCTTTTTACAAAACGGCGAGAGCATTACTGCAGATGTGTACATTGAAGAACTGACCACAATGATGGCGAAACTCGCACGTCTGCAACCAGCTTTGGTCAATCGGTCGTCTCCACTGCTACTTCACGACAACGCACGACCCCATACTGCACAACAGACCGTCTCTAAGCTGCATGAGTTGGGTTTGGAAGCTCTCCCTCATCCGCCATACTCACCAGATCTTGCGCCTACCGACTATTACTTTTTTCAAAATTTGGACAACTTTTTAGCGGGAAAAAAATTCAATTCCCGAGAGGCAGTACAAAACGCCTTTGAAGAGTTTGTTGTCTCCCGTCCTGCTGATTTTTTCAAGAAGGGCATCCATAAACTGCCACAGGGTTGGCAAAGATGCATTGATTGCAGGGGTGATTACTTTGAATAAAAGAAATAAATAAGTTCGAAAAAAAAATACTTTAACTTTTTTCAAACAAAACGGCAATTTCATAGGTAAAGACCTAATATAACTCAAAGATGACTGACTGACATAGTGATCTATCAACGCACAGCCCAAACCACTGCACGGATCGGGCTGAAATTTGGCATGCAGGTAGATGTTGTGACGTAGGCATCCGCTAAGAAAGGATTTTTCGAAATTCCATCCTTAAGAGGGTGAAATGGGTTGTTGAATTATTTTCCCATAGGCCACGCCACGGGCGAATCTGCGGGCAGAAGCTCGTTGATGATAAATGAGAATAATTTTTTTCACATATTATAGTTTACAAATTTTAGTGGTGCCTATAATGCGTTGGCTTCTTATAAAATGAAAAAACTCACAAACTCACGTATTCATAATTTCATAACACCTATCTCATAATTCTAACACCTCGCGGTCTTTTAAATAACGTAGACGGGGTTAATAACCTCTTCACAACATTTCCCGTAATGTCACTGGTAGAATATTTTTTGTAACATCACTGATAGAACATTCCCATAAAATCATTCCTTATAATATTAGTGAGGGAACAAGATAATAGAATCTAGTATATCACGCCGCAAGCTTAATGATTCCAGCTTGTTAGTGGCAGTATAACTAGCAACCGTAACGCTGTAGGGAGTCAAGTTATTATTATTTGACAGCCTCTGTGGTATGGTGGTTGAGCAGGTAGGCTCATAGCCTGGAGGCAGTGGGTTCCCAAGGCAGTAAAAGTATATATGCACAGAAAAAAAAGCGCAAATATTTGTTCTGAGTCTGGGAGTCTTGTCTGGCCGTGTTGCTTAACATCAGGTGGACGACTAGCTCGTCACGTCATTCATATACATAAAATAATAATTCTATGCCTAAAAATGAAAAATATCGCCAAACCTAATGTGCCAATTACCAGATTACTGATCTTACAAAACAAAAATATCGTAGTTCGGCGCCGAGCTGAGAGATAGATAGATAGATAGCATCATAAAGATATGTTTATTAAATTCTAGACATTCCATGAAAACGCAAATTTTTTACCAAGTGACCCCGTTTTTCCGGGAAAAAATAAACACAAGCAAACGTTTCTACTGATAAATACCTCGTAGGAACACTTTCTTATACTTAAAACTGGGTTTAATTCAGAATATGAATGAATCCTGCAGTTTCAAGCATAAAACATACCCGAGATTTACATATCACCAGAATGTCGAGGTTACCAGTCTCTCTTCGCACCCTTTAAACCGCTTCAAGACATTCTTATAAGCTCTGGATGTTTCCAACGAACGTTTGAATATTTGGGGCGTTGAAGCGCTTACCCCTAATCCAGGTTAGATGCTTTTACGGAATTTTCCTTTTACTTTTTTGGGGAAAGGTGACAGCTGTCGATAAAGTGATTTTTCATTATCAACGCTCATACACAACATTCAGGCAACCCTATTTGTCTAGTTCTCTGAGATCTCTCTAGTATAATATGAACGGATGGTTGTATGTAGCTTCGCAATTTGAGAACGGCCAAATTTATGGCATGTCTCCTTCGGTCTCAAGAGACCACGCAAAATAAGAAACTATGTGGCGAAAATACCAGCTGTATGCTGTAAGTGTATATGCAGTGAACAGATAGATTGGAAATATCTCTAAATAATGATTATGCATAGCACTCCGCTGTTTTAAACTGTGGCATTCTGTTTATTCTACAGCTCTGCCATACAATAAATAATGTTTTTTTTTTATGTTAAGAAATGACGTGACGAGCAAACCGTTCGCCTGATGTTAAGCGACATGGGTGCCCATATCAGTTGCAGTGACACTCGGAACTCTAAAGTATATAGTTTCGTATGACACTGCACTGCGCACATCATCCTGAGACATCAGCACAGTCTGGTAATAAGATTACTCGACTATGAGATCTGATCATAAAGTCTCAAATGCCCAGTAATTTCACTAGCTACAGTACCCTTCAAACCGGATCACAATACTTGCATAATACTGCTTGGCGCCAGAATAACTGGCAAAGCGGTGGTACCTACCTAGACGAACTTTGTAGAAAAGTTCTACCACCTAGTGAATAAATAAAAATAAATATTTGTGGACATTTCATATAGCGCCCTCTAGCCCCAAACTAAGTAACTAAACTCTGAATGTTCGAAAACACAAAAAACCAAATATCATTATTTTGGTTGCTAATTAGTAACCAAAATAATGATGTTTGGTTAAATGTGTTAGGTTAAATACAAGTTAATATGAACTTACAGCTAAGTCGATGATGTTTTAACTGACGACAATCGAGTAAGTATTTAAATCAGTTTAGTGTTTTTTGGAAATTGAAGAATTTTTGCCAAAATATTAATATAAGCGAATGTGATCCGTCCGTTAACTTAACAAAAAGTTTCTACAAATTACTGGTAGGGGATTTGCAAATGTTCCATTTCGTAAATGGTCTAATCTGGAAATGGCTCACTTCGCAAATGTTCCACTTCGCAAAATACGGTCCACTTCTCAAATTGTCCGCTGCGTTAAAGGTTGTAATTATCGGATGACAACATTTACGAAGCAACCGTGGCATCAATTAGACTCGGGCGCAAGCATCATGCGTCTTACTCCTTGAGACCTTGGAAGAAGGTTAAGTTCTAGTACACAACTAGAACTTAGCCTTATTCCAAGGTTTCACTCAGTATCAAAAACCTTTGTGTTGTTGTCTAATACACATATATTTTTATTTTCCAAAACTTGTCTTATTTACAGTGTTAGTGCATAAAATTAGTGACATTTTATTCATTAAGTGCTGGATTACAGGTATGAGTGGGGGAAAGTAGTATAATGATGATGAAAAGTTTCTTTTCGTGTTGTTTCCAAAACTCCATAGAAACTTCTGGTAAAGTTGCCACCACTTTACTAGGTAACCACTTAGACTAGACTGTGACTTGACTTATTTTAACTACATAAATGAAATATGAACTTGCGAAATTATCAATTACTTGACACTGGCTAAATACACAAAAGTGTGGAGCAAAAAAAAACAACTAATTTGATTAATCGTCACTTCTGCCTGCTTTGCTCCAATCAAAAGTACAAAATGGCAACCCTCGTACCTTTGACAATCTACCAGTCAGCACTTAGATAAAATAAAGTATGCCATTGATTTACTGCGCGCGTTCAATTCTCTCTAGTCGAAATCGCACGCATGATTAAACTTGTACGGTTGGATTCTTTAATGTATTATACTCGTCGAGTCTGGTGTAGAATAGAGATTGCTTAATCGGATATCCGTTATGTACAGACTTCTATACGTCGAAAAAACACGCTTTGTGTACCTTAGGTAATGAGAACCTTTTTTTAAATTAATTTTAAGGGTTTTGTCGTTGACCGCGTCGACCAGTAAGAAGACAGAAAATCACATCACATAATTAAGGCTAGCTCCGCTAATTTATATATAGCTATAGCCAGTGCAATTTTGAAAACGTGTATCTTCAAAACATGACGAAAGATTTAATATTATAGAAACTGACGTGAGTAGTACTCACAACTACAACTATTACACGGCTAAAACTCACGAGATACAATCGAATAACTCAAACAGACTGTATCTCTGTATCTCGTGAGTTTTAGCCGTGTAATAGTTGTAGTTATGACGAAAGATTGGTGAAGGTTTCAATTTCATACAAATCTTGTTTGTATTAGAGTCAGCTATCGATTCATATAGGTTTTATAAGTAGCCGCTATTTTGAATAAAAAACAAAATGGCGGTAGGTACCACACAGGTTACATAATAAAATATTCAAGGCCTTGATTTCAAATATTCAAGTCACTGATTCCCATGCATTACGCATAAAATAAACGAAGCAATGACAATAACTTACACATTATCCAAAGGCAGCTATCCCACACAATACGTTCCCGATTTAATTATTCTTAGCTGTTCGCCATTCTCACCACGATGCCGCTCATTGGTTTATGGGCGCCCAAGCTTAGGGTACATGTCAACCCACGCTTAGTGCGGGCGGGAATGTCAATCATTTGTCACCCATCCTCTACCGAATTAATGGCATCGTGACTTGATAGACTGTGGCTTTAACGAATTCTTATGAATATTAATTCATTTCTTTTTTTTATATCTCACACAACGCCATCTAGCCCCAAACTAAGCAAAGCTTGTATTAGTGAAACCAGATAACTGATACAATACTTAAATACTTTTTGTTTGTAAATACATATATATATATAATATAATAATAATAATAATAGCACCCAACGATCACATACATAGATCCTAGACCCTAACTAGGATTCCCTGTGTCTAGGGACCCAGAAACTACGAAGACTATGGTCCCACAACAAACAGAAGAAGAACAAGACCAGCTTTCTGGTCACAAATACTTGTCCTGCCGCGGGAATCCTACCCGCTGCCTCCGTGTTATGAGCCGACCTGCTCAACCAACACACCAAAGAGGCTGTCAAAAAACCCAGACACAGAACAAACACCTATGTTCATCACACAAATGTTTGTCCTGGGTGGAAATGGAACCCACAACCCACAGTTCGGAAGACAGGGTTACCACCAACCGAGCTATCGGGCCAATCGATAATTATTCGGTACCTACTATATACTAGTAGCTCCATGAGTTGTAGACCTCGTGAGTCTGTCTGCATAGCTTAAAACGGAAAAACTATTTGTTGACTGGCCTTATAGCTCAGTTAGTTACTACAGAGCTACTGCTCTGCCTTCTGAACTCACCCGAATGATTCGATTCCCACCCAGGATATTTGTGTTAGGTGTTTGTTCTGTGTCTGGGTGTTATATTGTATTCTATGTATGTACTTACAAACAAAAAGTATCTGCATCGGTTATCTGGTTCACGCTTTGCTTAGTGTGAGACTAGGTGGCGATGTGTGAAATGACCCCAAATATTTATTTATTGTCTTTACCTATGAAATTGCCGTTTTGTTTGAAAAAAGTTAAAGTATTTTTTTTTTGAACTTATTTATTTCTTTTATTCAAAGTAATCACCCCTGCAATCAATGCATCTTTGCCAACGCTGTGGCAGTTTATGGATGCCCTTCTTGAAAAAATCAGCAGGACGGGAGACAACAAACTCTTCAAAGCCGTTTTGTACTGCCTCTCGGGAATTGAATTTTTTTCCCGCTAAAAAGTTGTCCAAATTTTGGAAAAAGTAATAGTCGGTAGGCGCAAGATCTGGTGAGTATGGCGGATGAGGGAGAGCTTCCAAACCCAACTCATGCAGCTTAGAGACGGTCTGTTGTGCAGTATGGGGTCGCGCGTTGTCGTGAAGTAGCAGTGGAGACGACCGATTGACCAAAGCTGGTTGCAGACGTGCGAGTTTCGCCATCATTGTGGTCAGTTCTTCAATGTACACATCTGCAGTAATGCTCTCGCCGTTTTGTAAAAAGCTATGATGAATCACACCAGCACTAGACCACCAAACTGTGACCATCACCTTTCTAGGGGTCATTTTTCGTTTTGCACGTTGCTTTGGTACCGAACCAGGATCTAACCAACTTGCTGAGCGCTTTCGATTGTCAAAAACAATCCATTTTTCGTCGCACGTAACAATTCGGTTCAAAATTCCTTCATTTCTGTGCCTGTTAAGCAGCGCAAGGCAAGTCTCGACGCGTACGTTGCGCTGGCGATCGTTAAGTTCGTGGGGCACCCATCTATCAAGCTTTTTTATCTTGCCAATCTGTCGCAAATGGACCAATATTGTTTTGATGCAAACATCAAAAGCTGCTGTCAGCTCAGCTGTAGATTGAGATTCATCAGCTTCCACAATCGCCTTTAATTCATCATTGTTGACCAAAGTTTCCGGACGACCACGAGGTTCATTTTTCAAGTCAAAATTCCCAGAACGGAACCGAGCAAACCAATAACGGGTTGTACGTTCGTTTGTACAGTTCTCTCCGTAATCGTCGTTGATGTTACGTGTCGTTTGTGCCGCGTTGGTGCCACGACGGAACTCATATTCCATAATTACACGAAATTTCAAAGTATCCATTATGAGGAAAAATGTTGAAATGTAATGAAAATACAACGCTAATCAATAAACAAAAGACTTATATTGTAAATAGAATGTCATATTTTTAAAACAAAATTAATTTGAATTTAGAATTCATAGCCAATCAAAACTTTTTTTTGTTTGAAAAAGTCTGTACTGCAATACGGCAATTTCATAGGTAAAGACCTATTATTTAAGTTTTCAACCCTCATGGCTCAATCTCTTCAAACTGAATTGACAAAAGAATTCCGTATAATTCTCGAACCTACTTAAAAAAATTTATGAGAATTGGTTGAGAAATGCGACCTGTACCGGAGAACAGCCGGACATCCGCCGGACATCCGCAATCATTTTGCCCAAACTGAAACGGATTCGTTTCGCTCGCGCTCGCTCGATCGATAATATGCTTATTCAAAACTGAATATGATGAAACACGAATATTTTGTAACAAAACTTTTTTATCCCAGTACCATTAGTGTAATAAAGATATGATTTATATTTGGGATATGTATGTAAGAAAACAAAACATTATTCGTTGAAATCTCTTTAATAATATAGGTACTAGTATCAATGGGTGGTGAAAAACAATTACCTCTAATCATCCGCCATTAGAAGCCCTCATCGCAGACGTTCGTTATCTCCAATCTAATGCAGATTATTCAAAGACATCAAAGGCAGTAAGACACTCGCAAAAAGATATTTCCTCGAATGTTAAACAATTTTGAACCGTGTTCATTAGAACACGTCATTTAAATAAGTAGGTTAACTTGGTGTGATGACCGTAATTTTATGGGCTTTTGAATTGCTTACTAACTATTTCCTTCTACAAGATGTGGCCATCTAGGAAGTGGACGTAGATAAGCCCCGACGGTTCCACCAAAAATGATATGATTTCTTCATGACGAATAAGAAGAACATATTCGATGATGTCTCTATAATCAGCAAGGTGAAAACCGGAAGCGATCACCGTATTGGAAGGGGCACATCTAAATATATATAACTCTGTTATTTCTAGTAAATTAGAGGAAAAACATGTTAATTGTTGAAGAGTTTTATTTTGATTGACTAATAGAAATAGAACGTCATTCTTTTTTTAAATAATCTAAACATTATATATATTAAGAGATTTAATTGAAATATGCGTAAATAGTTTCATACTATTACAACATCCGCCCTCAATTAAAGCTCTAAAAATAAAACAAACAATAAGTATAAAAGAAAAGTAACTATGCTAATCCTAAACCTAATCCAGTAACACACTTCATATGCGCTACTCGTCCTAAAGGTTTTGTCAACATATCGGCATAGTTGTTGTCTGATCTTACGTAATCTATGTCTATAATTCCGTCAGATACCTTTTCTCTTATAAAATAATATTTGGTATCTATATGTTTCGTACGCTCATGATGGACTGGGTTATGCACTAAATTTTGTGCACTCTGACTATCGTTCAGCAAAACAACAGTATCAAACTTACCTAAAAGTTCAGAAATTAATCGCCTTAGGTAGCATGCTTCTTTTGCGGCAGCTGTAAGAGCCATGAGTTCTGCTTCCGTTGACGACAGGGCTGTGGTGTGCTGCTTCTTAGCCTGCCACGCAACAGGACCTCCTGCCAGCGTAAAATAGTAGCCCGTGTAAGACTTACGATCGATGCTACAATTGGCCCAATCCGCATCTGCGTAACCTTTTAGGTACTTTCCAGTCTTCCTGTAAGTGAGAGCGTAATTTATAGTACCTCTCAAATATTGTAGCACTCTCTTTTCCGCGAGCCAGTGTTCTTTATTGAATTTGCTATTGAACTGACTGAGATAGCTCGTTACAAAAGCAATATCGGGTCGAGTGTTTACTACTAAGAACATTAACGATCCAATTAGGCTTTGAAAAGGAATATCTTCTTCTCCAGTTCCAACACTTAACTTTTTCAGACTCGACGGTGTATCGACTGTCTTGCACATATCCATGCCAAATCTTTTTAGCAAATTAGAAATAAAAGTTTTTTGACTCACCTTTATTTCTCCATTTTCAGTCTTATCAATGTTTAACCCGAGATAATATTTTAGTTCTCCAAGATCTTTGATTGAAAAAATATTTTCTAAATCACGTTTGACAGTGTCAAATGTCAGGACACTGTGATAGAACAATATTATGTCATCAACATAGACTGCCAGTATGACAAGCTCCTTACCGAAGAGTTTTTTATACACACAGGGCTCTGAGGGAGTTTTCATAAAACCTAGTTTAATCAAACTTTTGTCCAATTTTGTGTTCCATGCTCGAGGTGCTTGTTTCAGCCCGTATATGGATTTCTGCAGCAGACAAACTTGATTGTCGTGACCGTTACACACAAAACCTTGAGGCTGTTCCATAAAAACTTCCTCTTCCAGATCTCCGTTGAGGAAAGCTGTGTCAACATCTAGGTGCCTCATTTTTAAATCCAATTCCGCTGCTAATGCAAATAATGTACGAAGCGACGAATGACGAATCACAGGCGCAAAAGTTTCCTCATAGTCAACACCTTCGACCTGTTTGAAACCTTTCGCCACAAGTCTTGCTTTATGCTTCGTAATATTTCCGTCAGCGTCGGTCTTTAACTTATAGACCCATTTGCAAGGTATCACCTTTTTATCTCCTACAGGACGATCAACCAGTCTCCAAGAATTAAATTTAAGCAAAGAGTTATATTCATTTACCATTGCAGCCTGCCATTTATCAGCGTCATCTGACTTCATAGCCTCTAAATAATTCTTTGGTTCGATCATCTCTCCTGTGATCATAGCGGTGTAGAAATCAGTTTGTTTCCGAGCCCTAGAAGGATATCTACTATTTTGCTGAATTACAGCTGATTCCATCTGTACAGGACTTGTAGGAACTGATTCTGCCGAGTTGTAATCAACTTTATCATCACTGCATCCAGTATTTTCTTGAAGTACCACCACATTCTCGTCGTTATGTACCACCTCATCCTGTTTCTGCTGAAAATCTTCAATCAGAACAATAGGTTCAGGATTTACAGACTCTACGACATTACTTTTAAGTTGTGTAAAATGTTCTTCAAAAAATGTCACATCTCTTGACTTCTGCAAATGTCTTGGATTTGAAGAATCCCTAAAGAAATATCCATTAGGATCTTCTGAGTATCCAACAAAAATTACTTCTTTAGCTTTTACATCTAATTTCTTTCTGTGACAAGCTGGAACTTGTATCAATGCTCGACACCCAAATACACGCAAATGGCTCAGATCTCCCTTTTGTCCGTTCCATTTCTCAAACGGTGTCTTTCTACCTAAAGCTCGATGCGGCGACCTATTTTTTAAGTAAACAGCAGTCTTAAAAGCGTCTTCCCAGTATGCCTTTGACAGTGAGCTTTCAGCTAGCATAGAGCGTGCTTTCTCCACAATGGAGCGATTGGTCCGCTCTGCTACGCCGTTGGACTGTGGGCTATACCCAACAGTTGTCTCAGCTGTTGTTGTAGCATCGATCGTAAGTCTTACACGGGCTACTATTTTACGCTGGCAGGAGGTCCTGTTGCGTGGCAGTGCTACCTTCTAGTGGTTTTATATCCTGGAACCAATCAATTCTCGAAGACATATGTTTGGACGCGCCTGAATCAATAAACCACTTGTCCCTTTCTGAATTACAAATTCCAAGTGCACTAAATGAAGTACCATCCTTGTCTGATGAACTAGATTCTTTCTTTTGTTTGGTGCGCAATGGACAATCTGGTCTTTTGTGACCGGGCATATAACATTCATAGCAAACCACTAACTTCTTTGGCTTACGAATATTATTAGACTGTTTCTTTGATTGAAAAGCTGTATCGTTTTCTGTAGAATCAATTTTGGACATTTCATTTAGTAGCTTCCTTTTAATTAAATCGGTTGATACTTCCGTGTTGCTGTTTTCCAACGCCATTATTAGAGGCTCATATCTAGAAGAGAGACCTCCCAATAAAATTGCAGCAATCGACGTATCCTCTATTACTTTTCCGATGTCAGCTAAATCTTGAGCTCTACTCAAAACAGCATTTATATACATTTCAATATTTTGAAAATCACTGAGTGAAAGTCTATATAGTTTTCTCTCTAAGAATAACCTTCTGCCCATACCTTTATCTTCGTAGGCATCTTGTAAAGCCTTCCAGGCTTCAACGGCAGTCTTTGCACTCCTTACGTGTGTCATAGCAGAGCCATCTACTGTTAAGCATATTTTCGCCAGAGCTCGCTGATCATTCCTCGTTTTTACCATAGTCGAAGTCTTATCTCCTTCACTGTACCCATCTATTGTGCACCATAAATCTTCATGGATCAAGTAATTTCGCATCTTGAACTTCCAAGAGGAGTATCCATCTCCATTAGAAAGGAGGAGCGAGGGTATTGGAGATGTGGACCATCTGGTCGTACCAGAATCACCACAAGACATTGTAATGAGAAATAAAAAAATATTCTCCGAAAATAAAATTTATAGAATCAAAATATAAGATTAATACTTCAGCACAATAATAAACATTATCTATTTGAATTTCTCTCTAAATAAATGCTGATAACGTGTTATTTCTAGTAAATTAGAGGAAAAACATGTTAATTGTTGAAGAGTTTTATTTTGATTGACTAATAGAAATAGAACGTCATTCTTTTTTTAAATAATCTAAACATTATATATATAAAGAGATTTAATTGAAATATGCGTAAATAGTTTCATACTATTACAACAAACTCAAAGGTGACTGACTGACTGACAGACTGACTGACATAGTGATCTATCATCGCACAGCCCAAAACACTAGACGGATCGGGCCGAGTTTGACATGCAGGTAGATGTTATGACGTAGGCATCCGCTAAGAAAGGATTTTTCGAAATTCCACCCTTAAGAGGGTGAAATGGGTGGTTAAATTATTTTCCCATAGGCCACGCCGTGGGCAAAGCTGCGAGCCGAAGCTCGTTGAATATAAATGTCAAGGTAGACATCTCATGTCTGGCTAATTCTAAACTCTGTTCAAATCCTGTCCAAATCCAAAACCCTGAAAGCTTTCAGCTGGTACTCCAAAATTGCTTGCAGCGCCTAGCCAAATACAGCACAGTGCATCTACAAACTAATGGCGACAACAACTTTCACCTTTCGACCTTTCCGAATAGATACGTCCCTTGTGAGCACTCATTTATGAAGCTTAGTTTAAGTAGTTTGGATTCTTTCGTCGATTCCTAAAAATACCAGAAGCTCTCTAAATAAAAACCATTTAGGCAGTTGTTAGTTCGATCAATATTAGAATGGTCAGTAGTTTTATAGACCTTGTCAAATTAATATCAATCTTTACTGAATAATCTCTAGTAGCTAATATATTAAAGACATTGATTACGAGTACTCGTCTCCTCACGTCTTAACCACGAAAATGTTCTGTGAAGTTTTGGCGTGAAAACGAAAAAGATCACATCCCGCATTGTATTATTTTCCAAAACTGGTGTTCTTTTCAGTGTTAGTGCATAAAATTGGTGGCATTTTATTCGTTAAGTGCTGGACTACAGGCATGAGTGTGGAAAAGTGGTATAATGATGGTGAAACTTCTGTTCGTGTTGTTTCCAAAACTACATAGAAGCTTCTGGTAAAGTTGCCACCACTTTACTAAGAGTACAACTTGACTAGACTAGACTATGACTTGACTTGATGACTTGGACTGTAACTTGACTTGACTTGACATATATACATTATTAATTAACTTGAAAAACTACCAATTACTTGACACTGGCTAAATACAAACTGGAGTCAAACCAAAATTTAAAAAAATGATCTCTGCGGCTGGCAGGCAACAGCTTTTGATCCCGCCGTCGATGACAGGCGGGTGATAAATGTTACATCCAGCCACCAGCCCTGGGCTAATAACATTTGGTGACGTACACATATAAATTTTACTGTGAAAAAACTCAAGAGTAAAGCAGAATATATTTACGTTTTTGAAGTAAAACTTCTTTACGCACGCTTGACTTGAGGAGTAAGCTGACGAAGCGAACGGAGGTTGAAAGTTGTTGGTTAACGTAAATCTCTATTGTCAACATAACAAAGTTAAAAATTTGTATTATTATGTTAGTATGTCCAGTAAAATGACAATCCGCACCTCAGTGTTATAACTTCAATTCAGAAAACAATACTTATTCATAGCGCTTATCAAAATATACGTACTATGTTTATAAACTACTAAATGTACTTCCAATCTTCTACTCCACATCAATCATAGGCTTTAATACGAACAATTAATTAAATAAACAAAATACTAAACACAACTACGCGAAATCCTGTATCAAATTACTTCCCAGATAAATAAACATTTGCTAGTTCTCATATACCTAGAGTGAGTAACATTGTAAACACGGAACCTTTGCTGGTATTATTCTCTGCCATTTTCCTCTCATTTGGTTTAGATAATTATGGAATATTCATTATGACAAAGTACAATAGTGTTTCAACTTTATTCTGGTACCACCTCTTTATTAGCATTGATTTCAATTAACGTATGTGTGCTAATAAAGTTAAATAAAATTTGTTTTATTAGTTAAGACAATTAAGTTTATTTTTTAGCTACTTATTTATTTGTTAAATATTTATTGCGCATATAGCTACTTGGACAAATTACGTTACTTTGAAATTTACGAGAAAAAAGATCTTCGTTCAAACGACTTTTTATAAGACATAATGGTGTTGATAAAACACTTACACAGTTCTTTGCACACTTTTTACTGATGAAATGCTTTATCTATGTGTATTGAAATACAATACAATAATATTTTATTGAACACAAACTAATACATAACAAGGCATTAAAATTCTCATGAGTGTGATTCATTTTAAATTAATATATTCCCGAATTTTACTCACGAATAGTATGTCGATTTCTCGACCAGGTTTCGAGCATATCCGATGATCTTCCTCAGGAGGTGAGTTCACGCAGCGATATATCAATTATTATTATTAAATTTAAAACATAACAATGCACCTTTAAAAAACTTACAAAAAAAACAAAGGGCGACCTTAGCGAAATCTACATAATTAAAGCTATTTCATGCTAATAATAAAAAGTCTACTTATTTTCAATCGGCTTTTCAAATAAATATTCAATTATAATGACAGCTTTGCTTTAATAATAGCCCAAAGTTTCTTTTTTAAGTTGTCTAGATCATAATCAACTTTAAAACTCCAACAAATGCCTTTCTATATAAACTAGGGGCTAAAAACAGACGTCTTATGTTAATTATATGTAAATTGAAACGTTCACGAGTGAATAATGACGGAGAAAATAGAAAAAACTGGAAAACTAATGTGTGTAACTTAGGTTGAAAATCGTCTGGCTGTCTCAATAGAGAATATATATATATATTATAGTCCGTATAGTAATGCAATGCACAAGATTTTTTGAAATTCTGACTTCTTTCTTATTAAATCATGGTTGAGTTGAGAACCATTTATTTTTGAAGTGAAAACTTCTTTAGGCGCGTTTTGCACTTTTTGGGTGACCAAAAATCATGGAATTCCCATCATCGTCACCAAACGCTTATATAACATATGATGGAAAGATATTAAAATCATAATTTATTAAATGTACACGTATTATGTGTACTCTTCGGGTGAACAAAAAGCGTGAAACTCGCGTCATCGTCAACGCACACTTCCCATGAGTTTATGTCACAGTATCCTCTTTTATCGGCCGTCCCCAAAGACTGCCCCGAACATTTTTTTTGTGAGCAATACTAACGTCAACGAATGAGACGCTTCTCGTCTCACCAACGTTGAGAATTTTTAAAGTGGTAGGACTTTTCTGCTAAGTTCATCTAGGTAATTACCGCCGCTTTGCCAGTTATTTTGCCGCCAAGCAGTAGTGTGCAGTAACTACTGTGTTCCGATTGTAAAAGCACTATAGCTAGTGAAATTACAGGGCAATGAGATATATATCAGATCATAAGTCTTCTTTTAGTCATCTACTAATCTTATTACCAAACTGTGCTGATATCGCAGAATGACGTGCGCAGTGCAGTGTCACGCGAACTTTACATTAGAGTAGAGTTCCGAGTGATAAAGTGAACGACTAGCTCGCCACGTTAAACATTAACATTAAAAAAGCAATTATCTAAAGTTTACAAATATGTAAATATAATAAATCCTATGGAAACAATGTTTGTAATGTTTAGTTTTAACTAAAGTAGAACAATTAATATAATTTAAATAGAAATTCATTGATAATACTACTCTTACATAATACACATATTTTAACATACAAATTAAATAAAAGGATGTTGATTTGATACAGCGATATGGAGCCTTTGTTCCTGAAACCAAGAACTATATACCTTTGCTTTACTTACTATATGTTAAAACTGGTGTAACTAATTTTATCCCTATTGATAAACCAAAACAAAAAACTGTCCGCTTGTTTAAATATTGCAAGTGCTCGTGACAGATTTGAATAATACAGATTTGTATTATATATCAATATATATCTTTGAAGAGTTTTGGCGGGAAAACGAAAAAGATCGCGTCGCAGCATTGTATTATTTTCCAAAACTTGGGTTATTTTCAGTGTTACTGCATAAAATTGGTGGAATTTTATTCGTTAAGTGAGGAATTAACGGCATGAGTGTGGGAAAGTGGTATAATGATGGTGAAACGTTTCTTTTCGTGTTGTTTCCAAAACTCCAGAGAAGCTTCTGGTAAAGTTGCCACCACTTTACTAGGAGTATGACTTGACTAGACAAGACTTAACTTGATGACTTGGACTGTAACTTGACTTGACACATTATATGATATTAATTAACTGGAGATATTATCAATTACTTGACACTGGCTAAATACACAAAAGTGTGGAGCCAAAACCAAACAAAAAAAATCACTTATGCAAGTCAAAATGAGCTAAGCATATAAAATTACCAATTGCTTAATGTCAAATATTATATACAATGCTAATTATGGAAGATTAGATTAAGATTGGGAAAAAAGATCTTTTATTTTCTACTGCTGGTGCAAAAAGTGCCGAAGCTTCGATTAAACCTGTAAAGAAGAAGCCGCAAGAAACTTTACAGCAATGTCTTTATTTTTGTATAATTTTTTTCTAATATGTTTTACAACATTTATAATTTATTTCAATTGAGACATCATAAGGCATAAAAAACCGGTGTAAGAAGAACATTAAGATGATCTCAATAAAAATTACAAATAGAAAACTGAAATGAATTATATGGCTACAAGCAATAGGCATGTCCTACTACTAATTTTGACGAGCCTTTCAATAGCAGACTTTAGTCAATTTCTGTGCATTCAATGCGTTTTGATAAATTGAACAGGCGTTTGAGCGAGTGACAAATGCAACACAATAGAATATATTGACATTGTGAAATGAAATTTATCCACAAACAATAAGTCTCGAATTGCCAGATGCTCGAAACACCTGACAACCTGTCGCGACCATTCCGCAAGTATTTTTAAAGTCGACGAGTTTAACACGGTAAAGCGATCGTTCAAGGAGTACCATATTGTATCTTTTTTGGACAGTGACATATTACGTAGATATTTCCTTACTCTTTTCCTCTTGCATCCAACGCCTTCGCGCGGTTTTAGCTAGTCGTTGATCCTCCTAGTGGTAGGCCGGCTTGCGTCTTCTACTACATGGCAACCCCTCGAGGACCTTTCTAATGATACCATCACACACACCAAAATCGCTTCAAGTGTTTAACAGCTATGGTCGATTTGAGAAAACCCATATACATAAATATAATCAACCTTAAAACAAGATTAAAGTACTCCATTTTCAGGCAATCGTATAAAAAGATGCGATGATGATGGTACATTCAGGGTTAACCAGACGATTATAGTTATTTAAATCATTGCATAATTAGAACGATCATAGCGTTATCCTCCTGTTACAAATATTTACATCAATAGTAGCACATCAAAGGACTGGGCATTATTTTAAATAGGATATTAACCGATATCAAAGGATACGTCAAAGGAACCTGTCAAAGCAACATTGATAGAGGCCGCATTCAGACTTCTGACATTGTTATTATATGAGGTACAAGCAAATAAATCATAATGATAAGGAGATAGGTTGAATTCAAATTTATGTTCAAAATGGAGTAAAATAGAACTCAATTAGAGTTATTAGGTTTTGCTGTTATCACACACTTTAGATACGGAAGATGTCTACTGAACAGGCCTCTTTTATAAAACGCCACTGGATATTTATCAACGCTTATCATATGCTTTGCTATACTCGAAAGGAGGCCGCGGGAGTTGACCCGCTCCGACGCAGACGTACGGGAGGCAGGAGGAGGCGTTTTACGCACCTCTTTCCTCCTCCGTAGTGGGGCCACTGGTGGAGAGTCGGGGGTCTCTCCGCCGGCTTGCACGGCCCCACAAGTGGGTGGCCTTGGTGAGCTAGGTTACCTATCCATAGGTGCGAAGGCCCGAAAGGGCCTGCCGCCGGGGCGAGATGGCGGGACTCCAAACTGCACCCTCGTGGTGGTGGGGAAGTGCGAGAGCATTTACCCCCTAATATAAAAAGGCTTTGTTATACTCAACGTGATGTCTTGGTGATCGCTGAAGATTTAAATGTACTGAGAAGAAAGAAATTGTCTGGATATTTCTTAAGCCGGCATTACGGTATCCACAGGAAAAGATGGAGTCTTCCTATTCCCACACTGCCGGGAACACATGAGGTGCTCAAAATAGTACTCTAAAATCAATCAAGGATTAGAGGATTACCGCATTTTGTACAGAAATTCGTAGCCTTGTTCAGTCCTATAGGACTAAAAATAGCACTATACTACGAATTAATCAACTTGATTAATATTTCACAGAAAAGACAAAACCGATGTATATGTTTTATGACAAAGGCAAATAAACCAATTTTTTACACGGTCGGTAATTCAGGCTACAGTATGACGGATGATCGGATTATGTTTCACATTGTTTCACTCTTGCATTGAACATTTCTTCTGTTTTTCCTGCCTGATCACCAGTTATGTTTTATTTTCAATTTCAAACAAGTTCTATTGAACTCGGTAACCTTACTTGATATTTGGTTTACTAAGTTATTTAGTTTCTCGGTAAACGGGACGGACTTTTGTCTTTTATCGTTGCGGGAATTCGTGGAAAAGTTGGAAACAGTCCGCTATTTCAGAAATATAGCATTGGCTAACTTTTCTAAGCTGCGTTTTAAAGGCCAAGTAAAAGGCTATAAACGTTCACTAGTATAGCACGTTGTACAGAGAATATGTTTCTATTTCAAATACGTACTGGTTTAGCTTACTTGCCTGTACAATGACTGAAGAAACTACCTTCCTTCTCTTTCCTTCTTGTGAAAACAAAATGAAGGCTAGCTCTGGTTTTACATTTTTAATCCACTCGAAGGCTTAAACTTTGCTTATATAAGATTGTATCTTACGATAACATCCTGGACTCAGAAGCAAAGCAGCACCTAGTTGTACCTAAAAACCAATTTTCAAAAACTAATAAACTACTACATACTTTTATCGTTATTTTATTATTAAACTGTATTAGTAAAGTTGTTCTTAGAAGTTATAGGTAAAAGTGGGTACCTATGCGTAAGTGCGTAGCCAACCCATATAATTTAATTAACTGGGTATACTCAGTGTAATATAAAAGAGGTTTATTATGGACATCTGAAATTATAAGAAAAAAATGTGTTCCTATAGAAACCATGTCTTTGTTAGAGATAAGAAAATAAGAATTCATAGATTTTCAAAAAGCTCATAGTGGACTAAGAAATTGAACCTGATCAATTCGAAAAATAAATCCATGTTTTTTCTTTGTTGTATCTAGATTGTAAGGAATATTGAACTCTGAAATCATATACTTAATTACTAAAAACTAATTTTTCTATTAGGTAATGTTCGGAGGTCTCCATACTGGTTCATCTCGACGTTCTATTCAACCTGTATAATATTGTCGCAGCCTAATAGTTAATTCATCTGAATTACTTCGGACCTACCATTTACAAGAATACCGTTTATTAAATTCCCTCTGTACTAATCGAACAAAGTATGTTCTATTTAAATACAAAATTTTTTATTTCACAATAAGAATAAGAATATTTTTATTGCTCAGATAAGACAAACAGAACCTGAAATATACGATAGGGAGGTACATTAACAAATCAGATTTTAGTGATATTAACAACAGGTAAGCTAGTAGGTAGGTGCTGAGGGAAATGCCATTGTTCCAATTCCAAATATGAGACAATGACAATCTGCAGTTGATATTACTCATAGGCTTATTGTTTATAAGTGGTAGCTCATAAGTTTACCTATTGGTTGTGAACTAAGACATTTAGAAAATAAATAATAATAATAACGTCCAACGATCACATACATAGATCCTGGACCCTAAATAGGATTCCCTGTGTATACGGACCCAGGAACTACGAGGACCATGGTTCCATAACACCCAGACTCAGAAGTATTTGCGCTATTTTGCGCGGCAGGAAAGTACTTGTGCACAGATGCACAAATACTTGTCCTGCCGCGGGAATAGAACCCGCTGCCTCCGGTTTATGAGCCGACCTGCCAACCACTACACCACAGAAGCTGTCAAATAAAGATATTTAGAAATGTAATTTGGAGATGGTTAAGACGGACAGACGACAAACTTTACACAAAACACGCATTTCGTATCCAAACGAATTTTTTTCAGTAATCACTTTGTAGAGATCCCTTATTATTAGGTCAAGCATGGATCGTGGCGCAAAAATAAATGTTAGTGACTCATAATAATATTAAAAACATCGTCGTAATAAAAGATATTTTTCTATTCAGTAGACGAGTGATTTATTGTAAACTAGCCACGCCCCGTGGTTTCACCCACGGATAGAAAATAGTCTATGAGCTAATCCACTATACAAGCTATCTGTATTCCAAAATTTATCCAAATTCGTCTGGCCGTTTCAGTGTGGAAGAGTAATAATAATAATATGTGTGGACATCTCACACAACGCCATCTAGCCCCAAACTAAGCAAAGCTTGTGCTATGGGAACCCGATAACTGATACAATACTGAGATACTTTTTGTTTGTAAATACATAATAGAATACAATATAACACCCAGACACAGAACAAACACCTATGTTCATCATACAAATGTTTGTCCTGGGTGAGAATCGAACCCACAACCCACAGTTCAGAAGGCAGGGTTACTACCAACTGAGCTATCGGGCCAGCCAGAGTAACAAACATCCAAATACAAACTTTTGCGTTTACAATATTAGTAAGATATAATAACTGATTTATATATAACCTTGCAAGTTTTGTAACCTGAAATATCCTTTAAAGAAGGATTTATTCGAAATACCGAAGAATTTGAAGTACACCGGATCCGGAAGCAAGATTAATGGAGCCTATTGTGAGGCAGATCACGTCCGTCCAGCGTGACTGCATTTTACCTCGATCTTCTTGCTTGTTCTTTGATGAAATAAATCAAAAATGAGAACCTTATAGTCAATTGAATTAAAAAGTGTTTCCTTTGGCACGTTCAAATTATCAGGATTTTTAAACAAATAACGTTTGCCTGATGTTAAGCGTCACGGCTGCCCATAACATCAACAGTCTAGTAATTTAATTTCTAATTAGTTCGCAAAGTCTCATTAGCCTTAAAGAAATTTCATTTTAGTTACAATGCCCTTAAAAATCTTCTAGAAAATTCTTAAATAAGTAGAGAATCCTATTAGACATGTTAAAACATTTTGAAATCGTTTCAAAATAAAACCTTTTGATGGATTTATGCCCTTAATTTTCCCTTAGGGATATTTGCAGCAAATAGGTGGGCGGCGATATCAAGTATCTATTTTCAATGTCATCGCAGTTTTTTTTTTTGTTTTGGCTCCACACGTTTGTGTATTTAACCAGTATCAAGTAATTGGTCATTTCTCAAGTTAATTAAAGTTACATATATGTATGTCAAGTCATAGTTTGGCGGGAAAACGAAAAAGATCACGTCACCGCATATTATTATTTTCCAAAACTTGCTAGTACTGGCTTAAGTACTGAATTACAGGCATGAGTGTGGGAAAGTGGTATAATGATGGTGAAACGTTTCTTTTCGTGTTGTTTCCAAAACTACATTCAACTTCTGGAAAAGTTGCCACCACTTTACTAGGAGTATGACTTGACTAGACTAGACTATGACTTGATGACTTGGACTGTGACTTGACTTGACTTGACATATATACATTATTAATTAACTTGAAAAATTACCAATTACTTGACACTAGCTAACTACACTAAAGTGTGGAGCCAAAAAAAAACACTGTAGCTAGTGACTGGGCAGATTAGATTTTATGACCTGATCTCACAGTCTAGTAATCTTATTACTAGATTGTGCTGATGTCTCAGGATAACGTGCACAATGCAATATCACTCAAAACTATTTTGGAGTTCCGAGTATGCAGATGGTAACTGATATGGGCAGTTGTGTCGCTTAACATCAGGCAAACGGTTAGTATGTCACGTCATTACTTAATATTAAAAAAAAATTAAAAATCCAGTAAGTTGGAATTATTTCATCAGGGATCGCTTCTCTCTGTCCATCCGCTATAAATCTTCAGAAAACTACCTGAATTCATCCCATTAAATAATTAATTATTGAATAAAATACACTAGATTTCGTTTGGATTTCTACTAAAATTAATTATAAAAATACGATCAGCTGAGACTCCCGCCGCTGGAGTACAAACCACCATCACGCTTTCTGTTCCATACATTACTTATTTTAGTACATAATATCTATGTAGTTTATTGGCAATTTCTTAGATTTTTATATCATAGATTATCATGTCCTTAAGTATTTTCACTGTTCATATTTTTACTGTTCATTGAACAGTGAAAATACTAAAAGTGTTCAACCGGTCCCATCATATTGGATGTTGGTGTTGCCACGGTGACGCGCGCCTACCTACAGGTTCATTTATTGTTGTACGTATACAGGAATAGTTACCTATTTTTGAAGTAAAACTTCTTTACGCACCCTTGACTTGGTTAGTAAATAAATAAATAAATAATTTATTTCGTCTCAATTACACAGATGTTCGGTACATTATACATAGTATTTAATGTAGTTTTGATATATCTATACATCATAATTATTGCCGTACCCTTGGGAAGCTCTGCAACCCGCACTAGGTCTCTGATGAGCCTGTATAGCGGGCTGACAGTGAATCACCTCAGTCACGTCAAAGCTCACAAGTATAGCTATGTAGGTGTTACTTATTTAATTAAGAATAATAAACAAAGTTTACATTTGCAGCCAAAACTTATGAATATAACAATGTTTATATGAAAACAAAAGAAACAATAAAGATAATAAAATGTAACTTTTCTAGAAATAAACCTTTTTAACAGCTTCAACATCCTTGATAAAAGATTTTAATAATTTAACGATAACGTAAGTGTATACTGATAGGTAGTTATGTGCTGTGAGGCTGTATTACTATTAAAAACTTATAAATAACACAGGTATTCAAACAAATATAGTGAAATACAATGTGGGTAGATGGAATGTATACTAGGGTGTGTGTCTGTTGTGAGTATGTTTTGTTTGTATTTTGGTATGTGCTTGTATCATGAGTATGTCTTTGGTTCGTATTCTGATACGTGCGTGTGTGGGAGGGTGTGTTGCGTGTGAGGGTGTGTTGCGTGTGAGGGTGTGTTTGTGTATGTGTGTGCGTGTGTGTGTGAAAGTGTGTGTGTGTATGTGTTTTTGTGCCCGCGTGCATGTGTATCTGCTTGTGCAGGTGTAAATGTGAAGTTTGATAAAATGTAAAAGCGATAAAATGTAAAAGCAGTAAGCTGGTAAATGCGGGGTGAACGGAAGTTGAAGTTGGTTCACGTAGATCTCCATTGTCAATTTAAAAAAGTAAAAAAATTGTATTATCATGTTTGTATATCTGGTAAAATGACAATTATTTACAATTGTCAAGATGGCGACATCAACATTAAACAAAGCAAATGGGAGTTTTGGCGGGAATGCGAAAAAGATTGCGTCACCGCATTGTATTATTTTCCAAAACTTGGGTTATTTTCAGTGTTAGTGCATAAAATTGGTGGCACTCTATTCGTTAAGTTAACATACATATATATACATATATAATATTAACTTGAAAAAATAATTACTTGACACTGGCTAAATACACAAAAGTGTAGAGCCAAAACAAAAACAAAAAAAGTGACCGCCGACGCTTCGAGTCCTTTATATTTTCCACTTTTTTTTACCATACAGTAAATAATAATAATAACAACGCCGAACGATCAGATACATAGATCCTGGACCATAACTAGGATTCCCTGCATCTATGGATCCAGGAACTATTTGAAAGAAAAGACATTTATTTAGGATATATTTTAAATTTAAGACCTATTTCTATATTATCATTAAATATTCACTCGTCAACTTCATTGTTAAAGCACTATGTACTTACATTACATATTGCTAAATCATTGTAAATAGCTAAGCAGACAGAGCTGTCCTGTAATTTTTTTCCATAATTGATTTTTACATTTCCAATTTTCGTTCCATAAAAATTTTATTCGAGATATCAGGAATATTTCAAATAAAGGATAGCCAAATCAGTCAAGCCGTTCTCAAGTAATGTGCTTACCAATGAACAGCATTAATTTTTTATCAAAAATTCTTACATATTCCCAATTCATCGTGAGGTTTTAAGTTCAGTCCCCAATCTTTAAGATATTTACAGGCATCTTTTTAATATCACAATTTTTCTAATGGCTGCGTGCGTCAAATGAATATTGGTTTTGGATTATCCATTAGCGATATTAGTGGGTGATTGTGATATGACACAGTACAAATACAAAATTGGCTAATAACTAGTTTTATTTATAAAAGCAACTACATTGGGAGCTGCCGAGAAAATAAATACGCTAGATAATAAAAGAGGGTTGATTAAATAAAAATATTTACTAGCTGAATGTCAAATTTAAGATCTGTGCAATATAAAATCATCAGCAAGTTTAACTAATGGCATTTAACATTTAGAGGCGTTTGTATTAATAAAAAAAGAATAAATTGCATATGTCGGCGGCAACGTCCAGTTATAAACTCTATGCGCAGCGGTCAGTACTGTAATTTACCCTGTGGTACCATTTAAATTTATTACAGTGGCAACACCGGCAACTATAATCGCTGCCCCACCCATCTGGCTATATAAATGGAGCGCTCGGTGTACTACGACCATTCTTGCTCCGGACACTGCCCGGTGCGCATGCCGAAGGCCTATAGTTTTATAGTTCGCCCCCATGACTAACCCTGAGCATATACATCTTAATATATATAAATCTCGTGTCACAATGTTTGTCCTCAATGGACTCCTAAACCACTTAACCGATTATAATAAAATTCGCACACCATGTGCAGTTCGATCCAACTTGAGAGATAATAGACATATATAAAATACCCGTGCAAAGCCGGGGCGGGCTGCTAGTATAAATAAATATTTTGTGGATTTCACACAACGCCATCTAGCCCCAAACTAAACAAAGCTTGCACTATGGGAACCAGATAACTGATAGAATACTTTTTTTTATAAATACATACCCCAGATACAGATCGAACATCACATTTATGTTTGTCCTATAGTTTTAATCATTGTATTTTGTTTATTTATTAGTACTTTATATTAAACATATCTCCCATAATAAACGCAATAGCACTGGTGTAACGCATATTATTGTTTCAACAGATAATTTCATAGGATTCGTGTTTCAGGTACAAAAGTCATAAAATACATACATTATAACTATCACGTATATCGGTCCCAAAGGACTGGAACGGATGCCGATAAGAACTTGTCACATTTCTCGCAATCTATTGGATGTCTCTACCTGCTTCCTATAAACTTTGTATGTAGGTTATCGTCTCAAGTCGCAAACTTAAAGCGGCTAGGCACTCTCGCATAGTACAATTCAAATAAAATGAATCTGACTTAAAATGACTGGTCCGATAGCTCAGTTGCTAGTAACACTGCCTTTTAAGCTGTAGGTTGTGAGTTTGATTCCCACCCACGACAAACATTTTTGTGATGAACATCGATTGTTTGTTCTGTGTCTGGGTATCTGTATTTTAAACAGCTATTTTTTTATGTTTTGGCTCCACACTATTGTGTATTTAGCCAGTGTCAAGTAATTAATAATTTATCAAGTTAATGATATTTCACGCAAGTATGTGTCAAGTCACAGTCGAAGTCATCATGTCAAATCATAGTCTAGTAAAAGTCATACTCCTAGTAAAGTGGTGGCAACGTTACTTGAAGCTTCTATGGAGTTTTGGAAACAACATGAAAAGGAACGTTTCACCATCATTACTTCATCATTTCATCATTACTCACACCTGTAATCCAGCACTTAACGAATAGAATGCCACCAATTTTAACCGCCCCGCCGAAACTCTACATGTATTTATTAACAAAAAAGTATCTAATTATTGTATCAGTTATCTGGTTCCCATGGCACAAACTTTCCTTAGTTTGGGGCTAGATGGCGCTATGTGAAATGTAAACAAATATTTATTTTATTTGTAATAATAGTATTAAATGTTTTTTTGGCGGGAAAGCGAAAATGATTGCGTCACCGCATCGTGTTATTTTCCAAAACTTGTGTTATTTTCAGTGTTAGTGCATAAAATCGGTGGCATTTTATTCGTTAAGTGCTGGATTACAGGCATGAGTGTGTAATACGTAATGTGAAAACCGTGAGCTACAGATATGCTGTTTACCATCAGACATCCCACATAGTCCCAATATGTTCCCTATTTAGCACAGAACAGAAAAGAATTTAGCACAGAATATGATGGGATAAAATCCTTTGTGGCAAAAAAATGTTATAAAATTATCTTATTTCTATTATGTCAATATTCATTAATGCGCGACGTTCATAAACACACGTTAACGAGCAATAATAAATCAAATAGGTTTAAGCGAATAAACGCGTTCTAGTAGAGTGTACGAGACAACAAAGGCAGAAGTAATGGCTCCTTATATTGGCGCGTGAACTTTAATTAGACGAAGTGAGGATGCCGCATGAGGGTAAGTAGGGGAGAGTGTGGGCTGACTTCTTATGCATATTGATTCTGATTTCCCGTTCATTAATTTCACTAGTATAAAAAGAATGTAGAGCGCTTTGGAAATGAAGAAAACAACAATGAACCGGAATTCATTTTTTAAGGTTTAAGGTACGTACGCAGTTTTAGTCTGAAAACTATCGTGAATACTCACGTTTTGTAAGATAAATAACGGTTAAAACTCACGTCAGTTAAAAGTCGAAATTACTCCGACCAGGTTTCGGGTTTCGAGCGTCAGCACGTAACGTAAAGTTACATGCTCGCGAAAGCCGCCGCGGCTTGCGTTACTAACTGGCTCCCAGAAGAAGGACATCGAATATGTCCGAAACTTGGTCGGAGTAATTTCGACTTTTAAATGACGTGAGTTTTAGCCGTTATTTATCTTACAAAATACGTAAGCAGTATTAAAGTCTAAGTGTAGATGTAAAACGTAGGAATATGGTTGACTATAGATCCAAAAAAGCTAATTATTTTGCCTTAACAATAATGCTTGAATTAAAATTGACACTTTTGTAGGTATTTTATGAGACTTTCTACAACATATTTTTTTATATATCAAAAAGACAATAAAACGACAAGAATACGGAATTTTATGTCACGGTGTCGGCAAAAAACGTACAATAAAATACGGAATTCCAATATTCACGTTTTTAATGTGCAATTTCCCCCCGTCAAATTCATCGAAAAATATTGTAATAACATTTTTTGTTTAATGGAGCAGAATCTACGTGATCAGAATTTTTACGTATCACAGCATTTTTGAGGCGAGGACGAGGCGACTTTCCCCTGTCATCATAGTTTATTCAGTTATAATGTAAATGAAATTTTACGGGGTTAAGTCTTTTTTAGAGAAGAAAAAACGGCTGACGATTCAATTTAAATTTTATTCCTTACAAGTAATATTTTATTTTTCTTTTCTGAGTACAGATATGCTTTAAAATATTAATTTACTAGTAGCGCCCTGCGGTTTCACCCGTGGCGATAAAGTATTTTAATTATTTGTCATTCCACAAGAAAATTTAACTTTTCCGGGATAAAATTTAGCCTATATGTTAAACCAGTGTATAAGCTATCTTGGTACCGTATTTCATCCAAATTCATTCAGCTATTTGAGCGTGAAGGAGTAACAAACATACACACAAACTTTCCCCTTTATAATATTAGTGTGAAGTGTGATATTAAGTTTAATCACTATCAAATTTGATGTTAATTTTTTTTCAGAATCCTCTTTAGTCGGTCTATTGCTATGCATATACGTAAGAATATTCTTATATTCTTACAGAATAAACAATACAATATCATTAATAGTAATAGAATGATATTTTTAACTTCCAACGTTTTTCATTTAGTTCAAATATATTGGAATAATTCTGGAATTAATTTTGGAGTATGAAGGAAAAGGACGGAGGGGATAAATCAAAATGAATAAGTGAATATACACGGTCCTAAGATACGCTAAATTTTGATAGAAACTATTATGAAAGCGAGTGAGGCAGCTTCCAAAACGAATGTGCCTTGGTTCGATTCCCGCTTCACCAAGACCGGGGGATTTGAATTTGTTCATGAACCATAAAATTCGAGGTTATTTGTTTCATCTTTTAACCCTCATCTATATAGACAGCATGCCCAGCATGATAGACTAATGCCTATTTTTCTCTACGAAAGGTCTTGTGTCTCAGAATTGAGAAATTATGGGCTGATAATAATAATATTATCTATAAATAAATACATAAAGGATAATAATAAATATGTGTGGATGTATTTCACACAGCGCCATCTAGCCTTAAACTAAGCAAAGCTTGTACTATGGGAACCAGATAACTGATACAATTACTTAGATAATTTTTGTTTATAAATACATAGGTACATAGAATACAATATAACACCCAGACACGGAACAAACACCGATGTTCATCACACAATGTTTGTCCTGGGTGGGAATCGAACCCACAACCTACAGTTCAGATGGCAGGGTTACTACCAACTGAGCTATCGAGCCAGTCAAATTACATTATATATAATGAATTAGTATTTTTATTTTTTTTATGTTAAGGAATGACGTGACGAGCTAGCCGTTCGCCTGATGTTAAACGACACGGCTGCCCATATCAGCTGCAGTGTCACTCGGAACTCTGAAGTATAGGTTTCGCGTGACACTGCACTGCGCACGTCATCCTGAGACATCAGCACAATCTAGTTATAAGATTACTCTGTGAGATCAGATCATAAAGTCTCATTTGCCCAGTAATTTCACTAGCTACAGTGCCCTTCAAACCGAAACACAGCAGTGCTTGCGCACTACTGCTTGGCGGCAGAATAACTGGCAAAGCGGTGGTACGAACCTAGGTGGTACTAGGTGGTGGTGGTACGTACGAAGTACCTAGACGAACTTTGCAGTAAAGTCTTACCACCTAGTGATTGTGTCACTAATTTCATTAAAAGCTAAATATTTCATGAAAAGGTAACAAATGGACATAGAGACAAATTAATGAACATATAGCTATTTGAAATTAAAGTCAATACTAGGTTGCTAGTCGAATTTTTTTTGATGCCACACATAGTTTCTGTTATCGAGGCTTTGACATGACCTGACTTGAAACATATTTACTGACAGCTACACCAAACTGAACTATCTCAAAGCTTGTGATCTCAGTGGAGTTAAAAAATACTTGAAATTCCAGTTTTATATCAGTGAGTCGGGTTGTATTCCTCCGTCAAAGTGGCTACGTGCCGCCCTTTCAAATCAAAATCCCGCTCCAAATTCCAGATCAAAAAATGTATAGATACTGAGGAAAATAAACAGTTTAATCCTGTTCATGCGGCATATGAATTCAAACAAGTACTATAATGGACTGGCCCGATAGCTCAGTTGGTAGTAAACCCTGCTTTCTGAACTGTGGATTGCGGGTTCGATTCTCACCCAGGACAAACATTTTGTGTGATGAACATATAGGTGTTTGTTCTGAGTCTGGGTGTTGTGGGACTGTGATCCTCGTATTTCCTGGGTCCTTAGACACAATAAATCCTAGTTAGGGTCCAGGATCTATGAATGTGATCGTTGGGCGTTTATTATTATTATTATTATACATGACGGCGGCAACGTCCAGTTGTAAACTTTATACGCAGAGGGCAGTAGCGTAATTTACCCTGTGGTAGCATTTTAATTTATTACAGTGGCAACACGTGCAACTGTCATCGCTCCCCCACCCATCTGGCTATAAAAAGGGAGCGCTCGGTGTACTACACATATTTAGAAAATTGTATTCTATGTATGTATTTACAAACAAAAAGTATCTAAGTATTGTATCAGTTATCTGGTTCCCATAATACAAGCGTCGCTTAGTTTGGGGCTAGATTGCGTTGTGCGAGATGTCCATACATATTAATATTATTATTATCCTATAACGCTATAAATAGCAATACAGATCGCACAGCACTATTATTAAATGCGCTATTGCTTTTGGTCTCACCGGGCGGCTTCACAAAGCACCAACCATAATTTTTTTTTTTAATTGGCTACTTATCTTACAAGGGCGTAAGAGATATTACTGCCAATATCATGTTTTATTTACAATATTAGAACCAATTTTATGATAATTAATCATAAACAACACTAAAGTAGGCTTCAAAGTTAGCTACTAAAATGTTTGTTTCATAATTTTATCACTTCCATTGTCAGTTTAGATTCGCTTTTATAACAAGTTTTCTTAAGAACAACAGTAATGGATTATAAAATTCATTATTATTATTTTACAAACATTGTAACACTAAACAAAAGACGTTAAATTTTAACAATCTTACCTTTTCTTAAATCACGTAGATTAAGATTATAACAAATATTTACAAAGGGAAGCTTTGTAGATTATAAACTTGACGAAACAAACAATTTTCTAAGTGTGACGTTTTCACGATTTTCGAATAAAGTTATAGATAAAATGACACATACACTCGGTGACTTTGATGAATGAAACTCACTAATATATATAGGCCCAGAGGTTATGCATGGGTTGCAAACTGTAAAACAATAGACCTTCAGCATGCGCACCGGGCCGTATCCGGAGCTAGAATGATCCGTAGTACACCGAGCGCTCCCTTTTTATAGCCAGATGGGTGGGGGAGCGATAGCAGTTGCCCGTGTTGCCATTGTAATAAATTAAAATGCGACCACAGGGTAAGTTACGGTAAAAAGTTTACAAATGGACGTTGCCGCCGTCATATATAATAATAATAATAATAATAATAATAATAAACGCCCAACGATCACATACATAGATCCTGGACCCTAACTAGGATTTATTGTGTCTAAGGACCCAAGAACTACGAGGATCATGGTCCCACAACACGCAGACCCAGAACAAGTATTTGCGCTTTTTTTATGTGCACAAATACTTGTCTGCCGCGGGAATCAAACCCGCCGCCTCCGTGTTATGAGCTGACCTACTCAACCACCACACCACAGAGACTGTCAAAATACTTGGTTTGTTAAGAGTTGCTAAGCCCATAGGCTTATGAGGCAATAAATAAATAAAATAAATAAATAAATATTTGTGGACATTTTACACAACGCCATCTAGCCCCAAACTAAGCAAAGCTTGTACTATGGGAACCAGAAAACTGATACAATATTTAGATACTTTTTGTTTGTAAATACATACATAGAATACAATATAACACCCAGACACAGAACAAACTATCTATATATCTATATATAAATATCTTCTCGAAACTGGTCAAGCATCTTGGGGGGACTCAATAGCTGACAAATAACTACGAGTATGTACTAAACAGCGTTTAGCGAAATATGGTGAAACAGTGCCAATGGTCTCTAAATCCAGGAAATCGTTTCTCAAGTTTATTTGGGTTTAGATGAACGTTAATTTGACCGTTTTGTTAAGATTATTTCAATGATTTCTGTAACTTTGCACTCAGACTACCGGATCCCTTTTCAAAAGGTTTGAATGATGAATGAATATAATGAACGCCTCAGGAAGTTTTCATGATATTGGCACAGCTTTCGAATTGGCATTAAGTTTTGTTAGCCATGATTACTTAACTGTTTTTCTCTGAAGTTATTTTGAATTCAAGGTATTTCCTTCTTCCAACTAATATTATAAATGCACAAGTCTCCGAAGCTGAGGGCTTGTTACAACTGACAAGTACAATACCCTAATTGCGCTACAAGAGCTGTTTGTTGACTGGCCCGATAGCTCAGTTGGTAGTTACCCTGCCTTTTGGACTGTGGGTTGTGGGTTCGATAACTCTCTATAGCCATAGAACATTTCACATACATATAACCAAAATAAATCAAAAAAATTTCTCAATCATTTATTTGTAAGCCTACGCAGGCAAGTCATTGTAGACTTAAAAACACCATAACACCAATTTATGTATATTTGTAAAGGTATTTACTCATGTTTGTAACAAATAAATTATTTTTATCTTTAAATCATCAAATTCAAAATAAAGAAAGTAAATTTAGGTGCAAACGTGTCTCCAATCTTAGTTATAACTAAAACAACGAATATTTATTATCTGCCATCTTAAATGATTAAATTGAATTTAATGTCAAAAACACATAAATAATTCGTGATTCGCTAGAGGCGGAAAACATCTTAAGGAGCGCTATGAATGAATTCAGGGCAGGGGCGAAGGGGCTATTGAACAATGTATATTTGTATGTTGTTAGCATTAACGCTCGCGTGTATTTTAAACCTCGTAAATACAATTTTACAGATAAAAAATATTTTACTGCGTTATATTTTTTTAAATTGCACTCTAATCTTTTCATCCATTGCATATTGGAAATGTTACAAACACAATTACACAAATTTCAAAAGTAAAATATAAGTACGATAGCGTTAAAAGGCTTTATGCATAGAATTTTCATCATGTTTCAACATAAATATGGTAAGAAGGCTTCTAAGTACTAATTTGTGCATGTAAAAAGGGCAAAGATAGGACTTGGCAGGCCACAGAATACATAATAGTACTACCTAGTCAGGCGCACACTGATGCGCTTCGATAGCATTCTATCAGTTATCTGGTTCTCATAATACAAGCTTATCTTATCTTGGGTCTGTAAGGCGCTGTGTGAATTGTCCACAAATAAGTATTAACTTTATTAAAGTACATAAAAAGGTAGTCTCTGCACAATGTGCATACGGAGTTGCCCCTTAAAATGAATTACTGATTCCGCCCCTGAATAGGGTGTTACTTGAATATTAATACATAATTCTATTATTTGAGGGCAACCTTCCTCAGTGGTATACTTACGATATAAACTATAAAATAACTATTTAATATTTTGTAAGCATATTTTGGCCCTTGGCTATGTATATGAAGTATGTATTTAATAAATAATATCTCATAAAATGTGGAGGCAACCGAAGATAGCCACATAAAATTATAATATTAACATTTACGGGCGTACACGAACAGTAAACTCTCCAAAATGGTATTTTTCTCTCGTTAATGTAATGTTTGGGACATTAGGTTGAAATGTTACGATTTAAACGTCCCATTCTGTATAAATTGCCAGCAATAAATCAAAAAACTGGCTAAAGTTTGAAGCGGTTACATTGAGCCTTTTGGTGTTTGAACTTTGGAAAGCAAATGGCTCCCAAACGCAATTCGGAATGAAAAAAAAATACAACAAATTCAATCTTCGAATTTGAAATAATGTTTTTTCGCATTTTGAACGCAATGAAAAAGAGTTTATAAATCGTATTTCGCTTCTTCGTCTGCTAATATTGCAGCTTTATATTTATTAGTAAATAAAGATTTGCCTTTAAATATTAATATTATTGAGAAGTAATTAGAAGCACCTCATAAATACTTTGATTGACACTCATTTAAAATTAAAAAAGTTCCGATTTCCTAGGAGTCATAAATGCAAACCGTTTGAATACTTGCTTGAAGAACGTAGTTTGAAATAGAAAAAAACTTGAGAGGTGTCAAGGGACACCCGGATAGAACGAAGTTCCTTTCGATTAATTAGTGAAGGAATTGTAATAAAATACATTTTTTTAGTTATAATATTTTTTTTATTATTAACAAATATAGATAATATTAATATAATATGAATGCGAAATAGAAAGACGAAACGAAAATAACTGGCTTGCTTTCTATGAGAGAGAGAGAGAGAGAGAGAGAGAGAGAGAGAGAGAGAGAAAGACAGACAGAGAAACACGCGCACGCCGCACGGCTTCAAAAAGTGTCGTTACAACTATTTTGGTCTTAATTTTTTCCATCTAGCCCCTATTCGCAACGCGCGATAAGAAACTTCGCTCCAATACTTAAACAACATGACAGACAAATCTAATTCCAATCAGCTTTTTTTCGTGAGTAGAGTACACTCACGCTTTTTTTCGTGAGTGTACTCTACCCACATTGTCTTTGGAAAGTGCTAAATTAGTTAAGACTACAAAAACCTTAATAAAGTTAAGGAAAACCCGCAGCCCTTGTAGTGTCATCCGTCCGTCGCCCAAAGTAAACGTGGGACTCGCCCTAGACAACCAACACCTCGTTTCTCTAAATTGGCGGCATCCAATTTCTGAAGCAATTAATTGGAGTAAATACAATGTCGCTAACTCAGTTTATTACGTGAGAGTCGGCACTCTAACGATGAAGTTATACGCATATAATACTTACAGCTTAAGTATATTGATACACGCTGCTTGTGCGTGAGGCTGTTGTATATAGAACGTGGCGGTAGTTACAAATTCTCAACATGTCATGTTCCCCTTGTAATGTTTTTCGAATGTTACTGTACTCGATATCTGATGGAAACCTGTAAAAATATACGTCGTTATTTAAAAAAATGCGAATCTAAAGACTTTTATTTATTATTACTTTTTTTACTACCTCGTAATAGTAGGACTTTTCTGCAAAGTTCGTCTAGGTAGGTACCACCGCTTTGCCATGTTATTCTGCCACCAAGCAGTATTGTGCAAGTATTGTGTTTGAAGGGCACTGTTGCTAGTGAAATTACTGGGAAAATGAGACTTTATGATCTGATCTCACAGTTGAACAATCTTATTACCAGGCTGTACTGATGTCTGAGGATGATGTGCGCAGTGCAGTGTTACGCAAAACGTTATATTTCCGGCTGACACTGTTTTGTTATGGGCGGCCGTGTCGCTTAACATCAGGTAAACGATCACTAGCGTCACATAATTCACTAACATAAAAAAAGCTTGATTACTTTCTTAATTGGTTATAGGCAAAGCATTTGACCACTGTCTCGCCTGATGTTAAGCTAAGACGTGGTCTGCTTGGCATGCTTGCCTAGAAAATACTTGTTCACTCTTGCCTTGAAAACTCCCAGGTTAAAGTAAACAGGAAACAAGGGCACCGGCTGTTCCGTTCTTTAGCATATTATTTAGAAGTTTTAAGCTTATTGCTTAAAAATATGAATAAAAGATTCAATATTATTATTCTATAATCTGTGATTCTCATTCATATAAAAAAACGATTGAGTGTATGAAAAATTAATTCAACTCAAAACCCACTTAATTCTTCCATTCCTTGTGACATGATTTTTCCAAGAACTACCTACTCTAAATATGTAGGTATAATTGTACCTCTGTACAGTTTTCTCGCCATCTCTCCCTATTGGTGGTCATTTTGGTACACTCATGCAAGGGACCGCCCACCGCAGATTGATCTGGTCAGTCCATCGCATCGGTGACCTTCCACGCGGTCTGGTGCCCTCAACTTTACCCTGTACCGCGAGACGTTCAATGGAGCCGTTGTTCCGTCTTGAGACGTGTCCGAAGAACTTAAGGATGCGAGTTTGCACTAATGCCGATAGACGCTGTTCAATGCGGAGTTCCTGGAGTATAGAAACGTTTGTGCGAAATTCGGCCCACGATACCCCGAGCATTCTACTCCAGCACCACATTTCTAAAGCATCTATTTTATTTTTCTCAATTTCTCGTAGCCTCCACGTCTCTGCAGCATATAAAAATATGGGAAGAACCAGTGTTCGCACGAGCTGAGTCTTAGTGGCTTTGGTGATATTCCTATTCCTCCATATTTTCTTCAACTTGTCCATTGCCGTTCTAGTTATCGCCATTCGTCGCTTGATGTCATCGATACATCCACCGTTATTCGAGATTAACGTGCCAAGATAAATATATGACTGGACCACTTTACAGTTCGCGATTTGAGTCACTTGCGGCGAGTTGTTGTTGACACAGTCAATGATCATCATCTTGGTCTTACTGCGATTAATCTTTAACCCGAATTCAAGGCTCACGCGTTCCATCTTAAGAAGCAGTTCCTCCATATGGCGAGTACTAGTAGCAAATAGAGTTGTGTCATCTGCATAGCATAAGTTTGCAATTTTTGTAGCCACCAAGCACAACGCCATCCGTCCAGTACTCTAGAGTGATGCGCATAAGGTAAAAGTCGTGAGGTAGAGGTAGAAGTCGTGGGGCAAGCTGCAGCGGCCCACCACTCTTCGTGACGACCACGACCGCTCTGTCAAGAGTGACACGATTGAGAAGATATAGTTTTAGGTGCATACATCATATATAACTTCTTTGATAGTCATATTGAAGGCAGTTTACCCACAATTACAGTATAATAAATTCTATGGCCACAATTAACTTATGTAAAGTCGTTAGTAAATAGTTATTCAAAGCTAGTCAGACGATCCAGTTTCAAAGACAGTTCACCCAATTCCATGTAAATTTACAACTTTCTGACAACAAAACTGTTTCTAACTTCAATTTACAGACTGAACAATTGCGAAGTTTACTTGTTATTTTGACCGCTATAAAATTTTACAGCCGTTCTCCTATCAAATGGTGATACGATTTTAGATATATCTCACGCTCTTAAATGTCTATAGCTTTTTATTCCTCTATTTTGTATCTGCATTACACAACTATTAAATAAAACGGTTGAGCTACCAACTTCTGCAAAATGTTTCGAGGCTTATTTATACAGATACGTCGAATTTGTTCCTACATTCTTAATTTAAGTCTCCATTTTTGAAATAAAACTTTTTGACGCGCGCTGCGAATAAGCTGGTGAATGCAAGGCGAACGGAAGTTATTTCCATTGTCAACATTGTTCAAAATTTGTATTACTATGTTGATATGTCCGGTAAAATGATCATTTATAATTGTCAAGCGACATTGACATTAAACAAAGCAAAAAGATAGTCATATCGGCCGATAGATGGAGCTAAAGTAAAAAAGTTTTACTTCAGTCGTGTCGTCTAAAACACATTTTTTATGCTACGGAATGCCATGATGAGCTAGTCGTTCGCCTAATGTTAAGCGACACGGCTGGCAAAATATAAAATTACGCGTGTCACTGCACTGCGCACGCTATCCTAAGACATCAACAAAAATTCCTTACTTCACATTGGCAGAATTATCGCTAAAAAGCGATAGAAAGCCATTAAAAAAAGAAGAAAAAGAACATTTTTACAGCTGTCAAAATAGATTTCGCTCAGAATTTTGCACAATAGAACTGACACCATTATTATCTGTTTCTTTCAATTCATATATTTTTTTATTGCAGGGGTACAAAACCTGTAATGGAATTCAAGTTTTGACTTGAGAAATTGCTAAAATTTGCCAGTAAATTATTTGAATTTGGAATTTGATGTGATATTAATTAGTTTCGCCGTCACAAATAGTTTACACGAAACAACGCAGACGTAGTCAACTGTTGGCATGTAGCATAAACATTCTAAGTGATAACATTACTTTATATTGTTTGTCTGTGGTTATGATATTGAAAGTCTATTATCAATATTGTTTTTCTATTCTATTATGTTGGGTTGAGATCGTTCTAAGCCTATATTTTTGACATATTATTGTACTCGTCTTGTTATTTTTGCGTTTAGAGAGTTATGTGACTATAAACTCAGCACTGTCCTGACTTGGCACAATCCTATCTCGCTACGATTCTGACTCAGCATAATCCTGTTTCGACACAGCAAAGTCATATGAACAAAATTTACCAAGCCCAGCATTATTACAAATATAGTCATTTAACCATTGTACAGCAGTGCAAGAGAAAAGACAATTTATTTCGTAGGTATATTTTAAGACTAGATAAGAGTTTTTTAGCGGGAAAACGAAAAAGATCACGTCGCCGCATTGTATTATTATCCAAAACTTGTGTTATTTTCAGTGTTAGTGCATAACATTGGTGGCATTTTATTCGTTAAGTGCTGAATTACAGGCATGAGTGCGGAAAAGTGGTGTAATGATAGTGAAACGTTTCTTTTCGTGTTGTTTCCAAAACTCCATAGAAGCTTCTGGTAAAGTTGCCACCACTTTACTAGGAGTATGACTTGACTAGACTAAACTATGACATAGCTTGATGACTTGGACTGTGACTTGACTTGACACATTATATAATATTAATGAACTTGAGAAATTATCAATTACTTGATACTGGCTAAATACACAAAAGTGTGGAGCCATAACAAAAAACAAAAAAAACGTAACGTTATAATATTTTAGCATTTGAAACATTTCTTGAAACCCCTAGAGTTTAATAAAGCCAAAATGACTTTACTGGAATGTTTAGGTAAGTACCTACTTAAAGTAGTAAAAGTACCCGCGGGTCCCGTAGTAAACATCATTACTCTACCCGGCCCCAAAAACTACTTTTTCTAGAACTAGAAATATAGAGATTATGCCACACGGGTGCGAAAACCGATTTGAATTCAGCGAAAATGTCTTGACACAAACAAAGTTTCGATATTAGACATTTTTTTGTTTTGGCTCCACACTTTTGAGTGTTTAGCCAGTGTCAAGTAACTGAAAATTTTTGAAATTAATAATATTCACGCATATATGTGTCAAGTCACAATCCAAGTCATCAAGTCAAGTCATAGATCTAGTCATACTCCTATTTTATAAATCGCTGTATTCCTTGAATTTAAGTAACATTCAAGCACATACACTCTGTAAACATTTTTTTTTGTTTCTATTGGCTCCACACTTTTGTGTATTTAGCCAGTGTCAAGTAATTAATAATTTCTCAAGTTAATAATATTTCACACTTATATATGTCAAGTCACAATCCAAGTCATCAAGTCAAGTCATAGTCTAGTCATACTCGTACTAAAGTGGTGACAACTTTACTAAAAGCTTCTATGGAGTTTTGCAAACAAACCGAAAAGAAAGGTTTCACCATCATTATACCACTTTCCCACACTTGTTCCTGTAATCCAGCACTTAACGAATAAAACACCACCAAGTTTATGCACTAACACTGAAAAAAGCACAAGTTTTTGAAAATAATACAATGCGGTGAAACGATCTTTCTCGTTTTCCGCCAACAACTTGTATTAAACACTAGTTGCGCCCCGCGGTTTCGCCCGTGGAAAAAAACGTATTTTAACTATTTACTCATCCCACGGGAAAATTTCACTTTTTCGGGATAAAATGTAGCCTATATGTTACTCTAGTGTATAAGCTATCTTAGTACCGAATTTTATCCAAACCCATTCAGCCGTTTGAGCGTGAAGGAGTAACAAACATACACACGTTTTTTGGCGGGAAAACGAAAAACATCGCGTCGCCGCATTGTATTATTTTCCAAAACTTGTGTTATTTTCAGTGTTAGTGCATAAAATTGGTGGCATTTTATTCTTTAAGTGCTGGATTACAGGCGTGAGTGTGGGAAAATGGTATAATGATGGTGAATCGTTTCTTTTCGTGTTGTTTCCATAACTCCATAGAAGCTTCAAGTAAAGTTGCCACCACTTTACTAGGAGTATGACTTAACTAGACTAGACTATGACTTAATTTGATGACTTGGACTGTGACTTGACTTGACTTGACACATTATAAATTAACTTGAGATATTATCAATTACTTGACACTGGCTAAATACACAAAAGTGTGGAGCCAAAACAAAACAAAAAAAAAACATACACACAAACACACATACACACATACATACAAACTTTCGCATTTATAATATTAGTGTGATTAAACAGATATATAGATACTACTACAGACTAGTAATGTCATAGACTAATAGGATGGTAATAGGTACTGAGTCAGGGAGTTTTCGTATTCGTACCGGGTATAATACTCGATCTCGCATTATAGACATGCTGATATCGTACTCACATACTAATTGATTTGATATTGAAATACTCCGGCGAGTAATTGAATCATAGATTAGTATAAGTATTGGGGAATGAATTTTGAATTGAATTGAATCTCGAATCATTGCTTCGATTCCAAGGTGGAAAGGCCATCACACTAATAGTATAAAGCCGAAAGTTTGTATGTATGTTTGTGTGTATGTGTGTATGTTTGTTACTCCTACGCGCTCAAACGGTTGAATGGATTGAATGAAATTCGGTACCAAGATAGCTAATACACTGGATTAACGTCTAGGCTACATTTTATCCCGGAAAAGTGAAATTTTCCCGTGGGATGAGCAAATAATTAAAATACTTTTTATCCGCGGGTGAAACCGCGGGGCGCAACTAGTACTACAATAATTCATGTTTGAAGTAAAACTTTATGCACGCTTGACTTTGGGAGTGCAAGGCGAAAGGTAGTTGGATCACGTAGATCTCCATTACCAACATAACAAACTTAAAAATTTATATTACTATGTTGGTATATCCGGTAAAATTACAATTTATAATTGGCAAGATGGCGACATTAACATTAAGCAAAGCAAATCAATGTTATACCGGCCGAGCTAAACTAAAGCAGCCTTATTAATAAACACGAACTAACTTTAGACTAGTTACACCATCTTTTGTCTCTTTCGATCTAGCTAAATATTCCAGTAGCAATAAAAAGACAAAAGCTGAAGTAACTAATCCGAGACTAATACCCGTTTATTAATAATGCTGAAGAAGTTTTACTTCAGTTGCGTGGTCTAAAGCACACTCGTTTTTTGTTTTATATAGGTAGCAAACAAGAATAGGGTACTTCTGATGGGAAGAGGTTACCGTAGTTTAAAGAGCATCTCTAACTATAGAAGGACCACGAAAGTTTACCTTGTGGTAATATTCTTATGATCCTTTTTTTGAACGAGCTAATGTTGTTGGCCTCTAGCAACCTTTACTGCTTCAACGAGTGCTAAGACAGGTGCATTAGGCACCCAGCCATTAAAAGTGGCAGTCAACTAGCTCAAGGGCGCCCCTAAGGTACGAGCCTCGGCTTGTGCCATTACCGGGATAAGAGGATCGAGATAAAACTCTTTTGACCCTCCTTTCAAACTGTTGCATGTTTTAACTCTGGGGGAAAACAGGCCATTGTAACCTATTTTTAAGCTTTCCTGTTTTGTGTTCTTGGTGTCAATAATGAGCTAAAATTTATTCAAGATCAAATTATAAGTTTTTAATCAATAAAACTAAAATAAAATTGAAAACTATGAATTAGCAAAACAAAAAGAAAATTAAAAAATTAAACCGTATTACCACAAATACATAAACAATGCTTAGACAGATGTCAACGCGTGTTTAACAATACAATAGTGTCGATTCTGTGTCGCATTATCTAAAGCTAAACGAAATTAACATATTTCCGTCTTTTTCATTTCCCCTTTATCAGAAGAGTACCACCATACTTTAAGTTTACTTTAGTTTTAGAGAATGCGACACAGAAAATGACACCAAAATAACAGAGTATAACACATTTTTAAGGCTTGTTTAAATCTGTTGTGGTTAAGCCGTATGAGTTTATCTAATCTATCTAAAGGCGTTCTAGAAATTTCGGTGAATATTTCTTTAGTCATCAAAACAAACCAGAATCAAACCACACTATCTATCTATATCACGGTACTCGTAGATAGGTCAAGCCCGCAGGTAGTTATCGTAAACACCCTACTATATCGCCTCTGTCTCATATAATTCCACATAGCCTATTGGTTCGGATATTTTTTATGCTGCTTTGTGCTCTTTTTTAATATACTACATACATATTTGTTAGTTGTGCTATTATTATTATTTTTTTAAAATCAATACAGGAGGGACTTACAAGGTGATACAAGGTGGAATTTAATTCGTTCTTTTCCTTTAATGTATGTATTCAGTCCATGCTATAGAACCCTCCCATATAACTAAATAAAAAAGTACTTATGAAATAAAACTTTAATCTACGTATTATCACATTTAAATTCTAAAGAAAAGCCTTGTGACATTGAACGAAGCAGAGTTTTTATTACCTATGAAACATTTACAAAACACTCAGCTGGTGCCCGCGCTGTATGTAGCGTTAAATAGACATTTCGACTGTCATGCAGTTATTTTAAGAGGCACTAAATAGTAAAACAGATTTTTTTATTGGACCCTGTACGAATATTCTATAGCATGGTTTGAGTACATACATTTAAGGACAAGAGTGAAAAAAATTCCACCATGTATACAGTTTTTTTTCTTTTTTCCTAAATTTTTGGACATTATATAAATATCGGGAATATCAATTACTTTATTTCAATTTGCGTATACATCACGAGCAAACCAGCTCGCGCAAGCAGCGCTCGTTCACGAGCTTCACGCATGTTCCAGCCATCGCCCTCCTCGACCATTTTGAGGGAAGAGGACGACCTGACACACGACACCGCCGCAAGAAGAGGCTTTTAAGTGAGCGTGAATGCTTTAGGTTTAGGGTATCGGTTCGGATAATTGTATATGTGTGGATCTGCTACTGCTATTTTTTTTTAAGTTTGACGTGTCTGTGTGTCAGTCTGTGGCATCGTAGCTCCTGATCGGATGAATCGATTTTTATTTTATATTTTTGTTTGTTTGTGTGCTGAATTATTCGTAAGTATTCTTAGCTATGTTTTATGATAATCAGTCCAAGATGGCCGACGCCAAAAAATGGCGAATTACATATTTTTCACAACTCCAATAAACAATATGGTTATTAAATGAAAGGGTTTGACTAATAGAATAATATGATAAATTTCAAATCACAAAATGGCAAATTAATTTTTTTTATTATATTTAGTGTCGGGTTTTTTCTAAATTTATAATTTAATTATAGCTTGTTTATAAATATGTTCTTTTCGATCTAGTCGCTTACTTAATTTTAAACGACACGGCCGTCCATAACTATTGCAGTGTCACTCAGAACTCTAATGTAAACTTTCGTGTGACACTGCACTGCGCACGTAATAACCATAACGGTAAAAATGACACGTCCAAATTTAGTCCTATACTGGTTAGCCATTTTGACGGGAAAGCGACACAAACAAACAAGCAACGTTTCGCTTTTAATATAATATTAGAGATAGGGATTATGAAAGTGACATTGAAAACGACACCGTCCAAATCCTTTGGGTAAAGTAACTGGTTATTTATTGTTACAGCTTCATTGGTTTTTATTATTGAAATATGAACCTCATAACAATATAAAAAACTAACTGCGTTAGTAAACTTTCTAATCACATTTTCTTCTTTCCAATCAACATCAAAAGAAGAGGAGGTTCTCTATTCGTCTGTTTTCTATGTTTGTTACCTCAGAACTTGCAACTGGGCAAACCTATTTTGATGATTCTTTTTTTATTTGTAGGCTGGATCTTCCTGTGTGGTTCCATTTCAAATTGGTCCAGTTTTGACAAGCAGGTCAGCTCATAATCTGGAGGCGGTGGGTTTGATTCCCACGACAGGACAAGTATTTGTGCACAGAAAAAAAAGCGCAAATACTTGTTCTGAATCTGGGTGTTGTGGAACCATGATCCTCGTAGTTCCTGGGCCCCTAGACACAGAGAATCCTAGTTAGGGTCCAGGATCTATGTATGTTATCGTTGGGCGCTATTATTATTATTCATTAATAGGAATTTATATGAATTTAAACTACATGGCTAAAGTTTACTTCGGATATGCAATTCGCCGTAACTGTGGTGAACCAAACTAATTAGTACAATTAATTATCGGCTGCAACTACCGAGAACGGCTTGGAGCTATTAACTAAGGAATTCCGCTGAACTTCCTCCGCACAAAGTAAGTTCTCCCGCTTTATTTGTTCGGGTTTTTTTCAAATGTACCTACTTAGTTAATTTTGCTCGAGAATTTTACAAAATCGGAAAATTATAAGTTTTCGACTTTCTGCAACTTTGTCACAAATTCTAAACGTAATGGATTGTAGGGAATTAAGTTTTTACCGACAGCTAGATAAGTTCGGAATTGTATTTATGTATTGCCATAAATATAAAATGGAAAAACTATAGTTTCATTTATCCAATGATGTTATGTTCCAAAACCAAAGCTTTTTTGATAGAATTCGCCCTATTAACAAAGTCTATGGGGATATTATACTCCGTCTGTCTGGGTGTTATATTGTATTCTATGTATGTATTTACATACAAAAAGTATCTAAGCATTGTATCAGTTATCTGGTTCCCATAGTACAAACTTTACTCAGTTTTTAGTTAGATGGTGCTGTGTGAAATGTTCACAAATATTTATACAAATTCTTACATGTTATCTATCATTTTGACTAACTGATGATAAATTACGATATTAAAACCTATTTTTCTTAATATACCAATAATGTATTTACAGCGTGATATATATTATGAGTTTTATTTTAAACGAGCTTCTGCCCGCGGCGCGGCCTATGGAAAAATAATTCAACCACCCATTTCACCCTCTTAAAGGTAGAATTTCAAAAAATCCTTGGATGCCTACGCCATAACATCTACCTGCATGCTGAATTTCAACCCGATCCGTCCAGTGGTTTGGGCTGTGCGTTGATATATAGATCACTTTGTCAGTCAGTCACCTTTGAGCTATATATATTTAGATTTCAACATATTTATCTGAATAAATCAGCTTAGTACTCACTCCGGAATAACTTTTAGATCACTAGTATTCTCACAGGAAGCTGTACGAAGCGTTGCCTTTAGCACGCCTGTACTGAAGTTTGACAGCTGCTAAGTTTGCACTTCGTCTATGACGTATTTACTTCAACGCATTTACGTATATCACAGAGGAATAATTGTAAACTCAGGAACTGTCAAACTTGAGTACATACTGGCATTAATCTTATAACGTCGTAGCTGCTACACTGATACACCTACGCTGCAGTGACGCAGTCGTAGCGGCGGTGCTATACACCAAAATTTAATAGGCATGACGAAAGATTTTGAAATCCTCTTCCGTAATGTGGGTATACATTTACTATTTACGAAAAAACATTTATTTCGGTAATAAACTTAATTTTAACCAAGATTAAAGCCATTTTCATAATATTTTTTAAATGCGGCGCGAAAACAGCTCTAGGTGTCATGGCGTCGGCTCTGACGTCACTCCTAGGTGTTTACCTACCGTACGAACGTACCGTACGCGTAGCGAAGAAAGTAAATAACAAAATCAATCCAAATGCGTATATTCATAACAGCAAAAATCTACGTGTGACGTCATGTGCTGTGATTGGCGTTTCAGTCAAAATGGCCGATCGCAGTATTTTAATGGTTTATTTTATTGAAAATCTAAGTAATCTCAATATTTTTAATAAAACTAAACCAGTGTTTCAACGTTATTTAATATAAATTTTACCCTAAAAACATTAAATCGACCATTTTTTGATACTGTCGTCATGCCCATTGTGAACAAAAGTTAATTGGGACTAAGCATGTGGATCTCGTAGCAGGAAACCTTACAATTTTACAATACAATACAATACTGCAAAAAAAAATCCCGTAGCAGGCGTAGAACATGCTACAATCGTAGATCTAAATCATATTATTGTGTCGTAGAGGTCGTAGCAAATCCATCAATAGTAGACTACCGATAGTGTTTGTTACGAATAAAAAAAGTAAAATCAGGAAGGTCAATGAACTTATCGGCTAGCTATCTTAATTACAGCTATTAATCAAACCGAGAGCTCTCAATCACTCGAGCCGCGAGATCAACAATGGATCCGATCATTTGATTGATGCCAAACAAACTGGATCCGGGATTCAACCTTTGTTCTTTAGTGAGACGGTATCATTGATTAATGGTTATTTATTCGAAGTGTGTGTTATGGCAACACTTGAGGGATAGTATTGTCTTAAGTGAAAAATCACGTTCTATTTTTTAGAACTATCCACTATATATAGTAACACTATATAGTAACCTAAGCACACAATACTATATAATCTAGATATGTGTATTCCACACAGTATGCAAGTCGCTACATAGTGTGTATTTTGTATGAACTCGATATACAGTGCGTTGTATATAGCGTGATGTAATAGTTAATTGAGTCTTTAAATAATAGGTCTTTACCTATGAAATTGCCGTATTGCAGTACAGACTTTTTCAAACAAAAAAAAGTTTTGATTGGCTATGAATTCTAAATTCAAATTAATTTTGTTTTAAAAATATGACATTCTATTTACAATATAAGTCTCTTGTTTATTGATTAGCGTTGTATTTTCATTACATTTCAACATTTTTCCTCATAATGGATACTTTGAAATTTCGTGTAATTATGGAATATGAGTTCCGTCGTGGCACCAACGCGGCACAAACGACACGTAACATCAACGACGTTTACGGAGAGAACTGTACAAACGAACGTACAACCCGTTATTGGTTAACTCGGTTCCGTTCTGGGAATTTTGACTTGAAAAAATGAACCTCGTGGTCGTCCGAAAACTTTGGTCAACAATGATGAATTAAAGGCGATTGTGGAAGCTGTTGAATCTCAATCTACAGCTGAGCTGGCAGCAGCTTTTGATGTTAGCATCAAAACAATATTGGTCCATTTGCGACAGATTGGCAAGATAAAAAAAGCTTGATAGATGGGTGCCCCACGAACTTAACGATCGCCAGCGCAACGTACGCGTCGAGACTTGCCTTGCGCTGCTTAACAGGCACAGAAATGAAGGAATTTTGAGCCGAATTGTTACGAGCGACGAAAAATGGATTCTTTTTGACAATCGAAAGCGCTCAGCAAGTTGGGTTAGATCCTGGTTCGGTACCAAAGCAATGTGCAAAACGAAAAATGACCCCTAGAAAGGTGAGGGTCACAGTTTGGTGGTCTAGTGCTGGTGTGATTAATCATAGCTTTTTACAAAACGGCGAGAGCATTACTGCAGATGTGTACATTGAAGAACTGACCACAATGATGGCGAAACTCGCACGTCTGCAATCAGCTTTGGTCAATCGGTCGTCTCCACTGCTACTTCACGACAACGCGCGACCCCATACTGCACAACAGACCGTCTCTAAGCTGCATGAGTTGGGTTTGGAAGCTCTCCCTCATCCGCCATACTCACCAGATCTTGCGCCTACCGACTATTACTTTTTCCAAAATTTGGACAACATTTTAGCGGGAAAAAAATTCAATTCCCGAGAGGCAGTACAAAACGCCTTTGAAGAGTTTGTTGTCTCCCGTCCTGCTGATTTTTTCAAGAAGGGCATCCATAAACTGCCACAGCGTTGGCAAAGATGCATTGATTGCAGGGGTGATTACTTTAAATAAAAGAAATAAATAAGTTCGGAAAAAAAAATACTTTAACTTTTTTCAAACAAAACGGCATAAAGTAAATTAAAATCCAGCATTTTTAAATAATTTACTGCCATGTATAATGTGATATCACAGCACTGTTACACTGCGGCGAACTGTTCAACTCGATTCCGGTGACAGCACAAAAAATAAGCGCATATTATTGTTCTGTATCTGGGACTATTTATTTTGTAGTTTCTGGATGAATACATACACGTAACTTAGTTAAGATCCAAGATTTTGTTTGTGATCGTTAGGCGTTATTATTGCCTATAGAAAGAGACTGTTATAGACGTAAATAAAATAAGTAATTTATTTTATTGTCAGCGCTGATTAAATTGATCGCCAGCAACATCAAAATAACGTTTGAGCACAATAACACAGTATAATGCAGTTACAAAAATCCAACAAAATGATAGGCTCCTCACATTTCAAAATATTAACATGCCAACAAAGTTTTTTTTTATAAATAATAGGATTGACCTTACTGACTGACTGATGAGTTTATTGCAAATTCACTTTTATTAGCACTGTTATAAATATGTAAGTATAGACTTACATATTTATTACCATATTATACATATTACATATTTATACCATTAATTATAAAACTACAAAGTGCTTAATATCAAAACCCAGCAAGCGTATAATTATTACAGGCATGATATGTAATTGGGGTGTATTTTCAATTAAATTAACGTACTAAAAAAAGATTTCAGTAAATTCTAAAAGGTGGTTGAATGAGGTGTTCTAGATAGTATGTAGAGACGAGGGTAAAACTGCCGGCCCTAGTTTATAGTTTAAAATTATCTGTCAACTTTTTGCTAACCGGAAATGTCACGCGTGGGAACTGGACAAAGCTTTTATACAATAGATTAGCTTATCGATAATTTATGCCCCTCGCCTTTCTCTTGGTTTGTCTTGCTCATTTTAAAATCTTTAGAGCGAGACAAAACACAAAATAAGCATTTCATCGCTACGAAAAATTTGATAGTTAAGTCAAGTATTGTGTATTTTGTGGTTTAGTATTATTTTTAGTACAATCGTAAGTACACAAATTACTGAGACAAGACACTGCGTGACCTTGAATACTCTTTGATTACAATTCTGCGGTAATTCGAATACGCCTATAGGAATTTACGATTTCTCGTTTCCTCACAAGAGAAGGCTTTTATTAAAACAGTCTATTTGAATTTCAGATGAGGGTATGGAACGATTGTTGAGGCATTCTTATCGTTTTCAAGTTATACTACAGCGCTTGTTTCACGCCTCCGTGTATATGCTTGCCTTTGTTTATCAGATTTAAACAAGATTTTGAAGTTTAAAGTGTTTAAATAAGATTTGTAAGATTCAGGTGTTCTTACAATATAATAATTATAATAACGTCCAACGATCACAAACATAGATCCTGGACCCTAACTAGGAATCCCTGTGTCTAGGGACCCAGGAACTACAAAGACCCAGACTCAGAACAAGTATTTGAGCTTTTGTTTCTGTGCACAAATACTTGTCCTGCCGCGGGAATCCAACCCCCGCCTCCAGGCTATGAGCCGACCTGCTCAACCACCACACCACAGAGGCTGTCAATAATATACCAAACGTTACCCTTTCTTTCTATCTTCGTGTAGAGAGGGAGATAATATTTTCGCCTTCGTACTAGAGGTAGACTGATGTCCATAGCAAAAGCTTTTAGTGAGGGCGCTAAGTGAAACGAATGTCAGTAAATACCTATTTTTCATTTTATTATCTTTCGCTCTCTATTTACGGTGAATACGCCACTCATCTCAGTATTACCCTAGTAACAAAGCTTAGCTCAGCTATAGAATGACCTAGCTCGTGGCTTCCCTATTTTCTCGCAATACAGTAACATTTATCAGGGAGAAAATAATGTTTATTTTTGTATCAGTACGTAGATAGCAAAAGATACAAATTAAAATTTAATAAGTTATAAATATTTAAGGATAAGCACTGATAAGACTTATAAAAGATAATTTGGTTGTAATTTTGAGTCTCTAATGATCTGAACTAAATTTTATCAGAATACAACTTAGCTAAGCAACACTTTACAAGGTAGTAGGACTATTCTGCAAAGTTCGTCTAGGTAGGTACCACCGCTTTGCCAGGTTTCCTGCCACCAAGCAGTAGTGCGCAAGCACTATGTATCACAGACCACTTAGGAGCTATTTGCTAGCTAGTGAAATTACTGGGCAAATGAGACTTTATGACCTGATCTCACAGTCTAATAATCTTATTGCTAGACTGTGCTGTTTCAGGGTGACGTTTCAGGATGAAACAATTTTTCCCAGTTTTTTGTATACGTTTGTAAAATTCGTGTCAATGCTCATTGGTTGCCTACTGATTAATTGTCGGTTGTCTCAACCAATGACCGTGCAGTATTTGGCTTGTTGACTTGACCTGACTTTGACAAACGTACGAGAAATCAGGGGTTAGGAATATAAGTGCGAACTTAGGAGCTGTAAAACTTTAACATAAATAAGCATTAGAACTTCAAGGTAGTTCAAAATCCCCAAGTAGGCACTAACTTAATATTTAAAGATTAGCAAAGAGTTCTATGAGGTTTTGGGTCTAGTTGGTTTGGGTAGCAATTTTTCTGTCAGTCAAAATAGCGTTTAATCTGATCTGAAATTTGCGTAAGTTTGTGACAATATGACCAAATTTGGTGCCACACTGCGCCTGAATTATAAAATGACTTTCTTTATAAACTTTCTCTCTCGACCACAGACTCCACCTACTCCACAAATCTAAAATCCATCCTCCTATTTCAGGTACTATGTATCATGGAGGACATAAACGACACATATCTCATGACGAACGAAACAAATGGCACGGAATCATACCAGCCGTATTATCAGCGGCCTGAGACTTACATAGTGCCTCTTCTTTTTGCGCTGATCTTCATCATTGGAGTCGTTGGAAATGGCACCTTGGTTGCGGTCTTCGTGAGGCATAAGGCTATGAGGAATGTACCTAACACGTATGTACTTATAACAATTTTTACAACTGTTTATTTTCAAACCTTTTTTTTATGTTACGGAATGACTTGACGAGCTAGTCGCTCGCCTGATGTTAAACGACACGACTACCCATATCAGTTGCAGTGACACTTGAAACTCAAGTGTAGTTACGTATGACACTGTACTGCACACGTCATTCTGAGACAGCACAGTCTAGCAATAAGATTACTAGACTGTGAGATTAGGTCATAAAGTCTCATTTGCCCAGTAATTTCACTAGCTACAGTGCCCTTCAAACCGGAACACAATAGTGCTTGCGCACTACTGCTTGGCGGCAGAATAACTGGCAAAGTGGTGGTACCTACCTAGATGAACTTTGCAGAAAAGTCCTACCACCTAGTAAAACCGTGAAAAAGTAATTTCCTTTATAACCGTTGATCAATACTATTTATGGTACTCCCCTATGTTACTCGTTTTGACAACCTCTGTGGTGTGGTGTTTTAGTAGGTCGGCTCACAACCTGGAGGTGGCGGGTTACATAGGCCCTGGACCCTAACTAGGATTCCCTATATCTAGGGACCGAGGAACTACGAGGATGAATGGTCCCACAATACCCAGACTCGGAACAACTATTTGTGCTTTTTTTCTGCGCACAAATGCTCGTCCTGCCGTGGGAATTGAACCCGTCGCCATTGGTTTATGAGCTGACCTGCTCAACCACCACACCACATAGGCCGTCATATTATAAACTAATGTTATATTACAAATTAATAGAATGACCCATTTTACTATTAAAGGAGCAGCACCAGTGTAGCGTTATGTTATCTCATGATATTTTTTTTTATTGATTGATGATAGAATAAGTGAGTTCGGATGTAGGATTTTCAGAGTGAGTAAGTTTGGACGGAGGATATCCGTATCCGGTTTCCGGGATTTTCATCAATACGAGTACAAAATTACAGAACATACAAGCTTGTTTATTAAGATAGAAATAATTATTCTTAATCAATACAAGTATCGAAATAAAATATATAAATTGTGTTTGTAGCGTTCGGTTCATGTAATTAAAAGCTAAAATTCAATATAGTTTAAAGAAATCCGTTCTTGTTACTTGTTATAATATGCAACGCTGAAAATTGCAACATTTTTTACTGGCTTTTTTTATAACCAGCAGCGGGGCTTAAAACTAAATGTATTACTGCAATATTTCTAGACTAAAAGTGTTCCGCGAACTCAATTTCCAGGTTGAAAATATTCTATGTCGGTCTCGGTAAAGTAAACAAAACAATTATATATATAAATTTAACTATTATGACTTTAAAATTGCACGTTTCGTTCAAACAATAAGAGCTTTTACATTGCACAGCAGTAAAGGTTGGAATAGACCAGCGCTGTAATTTAAATAACAGGTCGCCAGAGGCCAAAAAAATGTACCGCGCGATCAACTTGTTTTTTTTTTGTACGGTCTAATGCTGTTATTTTTCTATGTACCTTTACAGCGTCACCGGGCGGTGCAATCGCGTTGGTATGTTTCAAACCTAAATAAAGCTGCTCAAGGAATCGTTACAAAGTTAAATATTTAATTATTATTTATTTATTTATTTTTTGGTAACTAGGCGGTAGGACTTTTCTGCAAAGTTTGTCTAGGTAGGTACCACCGCTTTGCCAGTTATTCTGCCGCCAAGCAGTAGTGCGCAAACACTGCTGTGTTCCGGTTAGAAGGGCACTGTAGCTAGTGAAATTACTGGGCAAATGAGACTTTATGATCTGATCTCACAGTTTAGTAATCTTATTACTAGATTGTGCTGATGTCTCTGGATGACGTGCGCGGTGCAGTGTCACGCGAAGCTCTATACTTTAGAGTTCCGAGTGACACTGCAGCTGATATGGGCAGCCGTGTCGTTTAACATCAGGCGAACGGATAGCTCGTCACGTCATTCTTTAAAAAAAAATAATTAAAAAAAAAAAAGAAACTGTGATAGAGTTGAAAGTGCAGAATGGGGTACCTGGTGGTTTTATATTAAAGTCCTTCGATGTGGAGTAATCCATTCAAATGAGCACTGGTTTTCATGCACATATCACACTCTAACAATAGTTTTAGCATTAGAAGTTCACTTACACTCGCGGCCGCGTGATATTTTATAGGTTTTATATATTTCGGGAGTAGCGTGCGTTGCGTTGCGTTTGTACCGTCAAACAATTACCACAAGCAATTGCAGGCTGGGGGGCAGGATGGAAAAGAAATGAAGAGTGATAAAATGTCTGTATAAAAAATATAGATAATAAATATAATTAATTAAGCGGCGCGTACAGTACCACTTACCGAAATTTGTGGTAAATAATGTAAAGCTAATTTACGTATTATTTTTTATAAAAAGACAACACTATAGGTGGTAGATTTTCTGTAATATTGGTCTAGTTAGGTACCACCACTTTGCCAGTTATTCTGCCGCCATGCAGTAATGCGCAAGCACTACTGTGTTTCGGTTTAAAGCACTGTAGCTAATGAAATCATTGACCTAATGAGACTTCATGAACTAATCTCACAGTCTGGCATTTGCACAATACAGTGCTACAAGTGTGAGTGAGACCTAAGGGGAGATCTTTCAATTTCCGGATAAATATACAGTTTGTTATTCCTTAGTAAAAACTATTTTACCATAAACAAAGGGCTTTATTTTTTATGCTAAGGAATGACATGACAAGTTAGTCATTTGCCTGATGTTAAGCGACACGGCTGCCCATACCAATTGCAGTGTCACTAAGACCTCTAAAGCATTGAGTTTCACGTGACACTGCACTGCGCACATCCTGAGACATAGCACCATCTAGTAAGTTATTACTTGAGAAATTTAGATTTATTATAGAGACATTGAAACATCGGCCTTTAGTGTGGTTAATTTGCTGCCTGAATAATAAAATATTGATGTTTCAACCTCTCCATACCCTGTTTATACAAGGGTTAATACCAATGTCTCCAAAATACCTTACTTTTGGTAAGTGCCCACCCTTTTAATGTCCAACCCTGAAGTGGATTGAGAGCTCATTTTAAATGCACAAAATTTCATGAGGCTGTGCTATTCATAAGTAAATTAAAAGATTTACCGTATAGTCCAACCCCATCTTTTCCCGTGGGTGCCGTAATAGCCGGCTAATAGAATGGGAAATTTAAATCTTCTGCAACCACTAAGTCAACTGCAAAACGTAGTGATATTGTGGCAAGCTTCTCCCTCCCTCCTTCCTCTCACGATAAGCATCCAAAGTAGCCTAAGTTTAATGGACGTCTTAAATTCAATTAAATTCGTTACCATTTGTTTATTGACTGGCCTGATACCTCATTCGGTAGTAACCCTACCATCTGAACTGCATGTTGTGGGTTCGATTCCCGCCCAGGTCAAAGTTTTGTGTTATGAACATCGATGTTTGTTCTGTGTCCGGGTGTTATATTGTATTCTATGTATGTATTTACAAACAAAAAGTATCTTAGTATTGTATCAGTTATCTGGTTCCCATAGCACAAGCTTTGCTTAGTTTGGGGCTAGATGGCGTTGTGTGAGATGTCCACACATATTATTATTATATTATTATTATTGTTCTGTGTCTGGGTGTTGTGAGACCATGGCCCTCGTAGTTCCTGGGTCCTTAGACACAGGGAATCCCAATTAGGGTTCAAGATCTATGTATGTGATCGTTATTATTATGATTATCATTATGAAAACCTTCTCCTCCCTCCTGCCCTTTTACGATAAGCATCCAAACTGGCCTATGTTTAATGGGCGTCTTCAATTCAATTAAATTCGTTACCATATGCTTATTTGTCCCCAGGTACATCCTGTCTCTTGCGCTGGCTGACTTGCTAGTGATCATCACTTGCGTGCCCTTCACTTCGATCGTGTACACCGTGGAGTCATGGCCGTGGGGTGCGACTGTCTGCAAGGTCTCAGAGGCGGCGAAGGACATCAGCATCGGAGTATCTGTGTTCAACCTCACCGCGCTGTCAGCTGATAGATACTTCGCGATCGTTGACCCCCTGCGGAAGCTGCATGCGACAGGTTAGCTTATATTTAAAATAAAAAAAATAAAAATGAGTCTTATTAAAAAATCTTTCACGAGTGTTATGCTTAAACTTATAGTTTTTTTTTTGGTATGACTCCACACTTTTGTGTATTTAGCCAGTGTCAAGTAATTGATAATTTCTCGAGTTAGGTATATATGTCAAGTCACAGTCCAAGTCATCAAGTCAAGTCGTAGTCTAGTAAAGCGGTGGCAACTTTACTAGAAGCTTCTATAAAGTTTTGGAAACAACACAAAAAGAAACGCTTCACCATCATTATACCACTTTCCCACACCCATGCCTGTAGTCCAGCACTTAACGAATAAAATACCACCAATTTTATGCACTAACACTGAAAATAGCACAAGTTTTGGAAAATAATACAATGCGCTGACGCGATCTTTTTCGTGTTCCCGCCAAAAATCCTACCTTATATTTATAGCAGCGTAAGTCCAACCTTTGCAGCGTCAGTTTTCCTCGGAAATCATTGTGGATAGACCACCAAGGAGGTGCAGTAAGCTAGACGGATTTTCACTTATAGTCCTTCCGCTCTTACGCAATCCACGGGTAGTCATTTACTATTTATGTAAGAAGTTCTTGTTCTCGGAGGTGAAGGCCTCCTCTAGAGATTTCCAAGTATCCCTGTTCTTTACTGTATAATATCATCAGTCCACCTGGTAGCTGGTAGCTGGTCTACCTCTCTAACTGGTGCCTGATGGGCCTTTCTAGAATATTATCCTGGCGGTTCATCTGTTATCAGTTAGTCTGGCTAAGCTTTTTACATTGAATCAGAGCGAACTTTTGCCTTCTCTCGAATTATACTGTGGGGTATTTTTTGAATTCATTGGTTTTTAACATACCCCATTGTAAAAAATCAAAAAAAATCAGCTTCTATTTATGTTAAAGCAAATACATGTATCTACCGATGGTAGATATTCAGAGTCAAAAGATTTATTGCAAACTAGCTGCGCCCCGCGGTTTCACCCGTGGATAAAAAGTATTTTATTTATTTGCTTATCCCACGGGAATGTTTCACTTTTCCGGGATAAAATGTAGCCCGTATATTAATCCAGTGTATAAACTGTCTTAGTACCGAATTTCATCCAAATCCATTCAGCCGTTTGAGCGTGAAGGAGTAACAAACATACACACATACAAACTTTCACCTTTATAATATTAGTGTGGTGTGATAGTGTGATAAGCCAATTTTATCACTTTTACTAGTCAAAATTATATTAGGTACTTAATTATAGCATCGATTAAAGATAGCATCGATTTAAAGTAGATAATTGACTAGTGTCGGTTTCCCGACACGGTAGCCCAAAATAGAACGACGTAGGTATTAAAAACAAAGAAAATCTTATAACGTTATGTGAGCCTATATCACACCACGTAATCTGTTCATAACGTAGAGGCATTACCGCACAGAATTACGACAGCTCTCTGATTAAAACAGAAACCAGAAACGTTCACATCAAACGAGTTCAACAACTTTCCTAATTGTGTCTGAAATCTGAAGTTAAAAACTCAGATTAGAACAAACATTGACGGCGCGTTCAAAACTAAAAACTGAAGCCAAAATAACATAATGCAATTTTTTTTTTATGTTAGCGACAAACAAGTATTAACAGCCTTTGGACAAAGGACATTGCAACGATAGAGGTGGTCGATGCGTTGCCAGCTCAGTAAAGCTTTTTTGGATACCTTTTTAAAATACTTACTGCATATCGGATCGATCTGAGATCAACATTGGACAATATACTTGGACATTCTTGAACAACTAGCTTTCTGGAACGTAATACGTTTGTCTAATCTTTAGAATAGATAGACAGCGTGCATATTCAGCGTTATAAGCGTTGTTGTTTATTTATTATTATTATTTTAATGTATTTACATATATTTTATATACATTTCTGGACATTTCACAACGCCATCTAGCCCTAAACTAACTACAAAGCTTGTAATGTGGTAACTAGATAACTGATGCAATACTTAAGATACTTTCAGCGACTGATCAAGAGTTCTGACCGCCCTAGGCTAATTATAAGGACGCGCCCCCGCCAGGTGTATGTGTTACGGTCAGCCTAAAAAGTTGTCCTTTAATCTGCACGACATTCAACCTTAGGGCGGCAAACCGTTTTATAGCTGACTGTACATAAAGGCACTTCACGCATTATACGATCAAAATCCAACACCACCGACCGAGTCGAGTGACAAGTCAGTGTGTGTTAAGCGCGCATTTTTAAATTTTCTAAATTTATTGTTAAAATCAGGGAGTGCCAAGCTTTTTCACTTCACAGCGCATTCGTTTTAGTGTTTTGTCTCGGTTTAGTTGAAATATGTCGGGTAGGTGCAATATTGCTAGATTAATAGTGCATGCTAAAGACGATTTCAGCGCGCCCCCTCGATCCTCGCGCCCTAGGCTGCAGCCTAATTAGCCTAAGGGTTAATCAGGCCCTGGATACTTTTTATAAAATTCCTCTTCTTTGGACTCGAAATAATACACCCAAATACAGTCTACAGTGAATTAATTATATTTATTAATAACTTTCATTATTCTCTCGCACAATACCTGCGCGCTAGACAGCTCGATCCACAATGGCCGCTCGTTGGCAATCGAATGAATAACTTCATAGTTCTGTGATTTTTAACATAATTGTTAGGGCCCATTTTATGTATATTATAATATAATCATAATTATTAAAAATAAGAATATTACTAATTAAAACACAATAATTTTCGATCGCTAACAGTCGGCCATCCTGTTACAGGAATGTCCCTATTCCTGGACTCTCGGCCTTCCTACTATGGGAATGACCTCATACCCAACTGAGATTCATATTTAAAATATAAAATTACAATGTGTATAATTATGCAATAATATTTAAATAAATTGACGGGCAAAGTGCCTTTATTACCAAAATCCACTACACAGTTACATACTCATAATCAACAACTACCTACATAAATTGAAATGTTAATGTGTGTTGACATTTTAATTTAGAAAATTAACAAATAAAGTTAAAATTATTTTGATGAACGAAATTAATATTCTCTATAAGATTACGAGTACTATATAATACGAGTTATAATTAATAATTAAATAAAAATATTTGAACGTTAATAATCTGATATCAATTCATATTAAATAACCATCGGATATAGACTTATTGTCTTTTATTTTCTGGAAACTGCCGTTGCCACCATCGGGTCAGAGGTTGAAGATTGTCGAGCATAGCCAACTACCGTTTGCCACCCTCGGGACACGGCCTGTTACTTTTTTTTTTGTACTACCGTTTGCCACCTTCGGGACACGGCCTGTTACTTTTTGTATACTACCGTTTGCCACCTTCGGGACACGGCCTGTTACTTTTTGTGTACTACCGTTTGCCACCTTCGGGACACGGCCTGTAGTATGTTTGATACTGCGAACCACTGTTTACCATCTTCAGGATACGGTGTTTTTATTAATTGATACCGGAGACTGCCGATTGCCGCCTTCGGGATTCGGTCCGTTGACTCATAAATTAGTATTATGAACTACCGTTTGCCACCATCGGGTCACGGCCTGTTTTCACTCTTACGCCCATTTGGGACCAGCCTCTCATTACTTGTTTTGTGTACCTAAGCTGAAACGGTTAAGGATATTAGGAATTGGGAGGTACCTATAGAATGTCATGTTTAGTTCATGCCGCATATATTATCAGTTAATTATTTTCATCGTCTAAATTAGCCTCATCACTATTATTATCCTCACTTGTGATCCAGGGTTTCAAATGATCTGCTGGAAATATATTTTTATACTTTTTGTGCGAGTGACCATCTATGTTTGAAACTTCATATCTATCCTTGTCAAGTACCGAAGTTATCTTGAAGGGCCCACGAAACTTAGGTGCCAGTTTCTTGCTTTTTCCCTTCTCTGGATTATGGTTTGGTATCATCACCAAATCACCCTCTTTAAAAAACTTGGTAGGTGCTCTTGTCCCATCAAATGTGTCTTTCATCTTCTTTTGTGTTTCTTCAATCTTGGCTTTTACTCTTTCTCTTATCTCTTCACGATTATTTTCTGTTGGTTCAAATGCTGCCTTCAATATATTTTCCGACTGTCCTGCTGTTCTTTGCCCAAATACCACTTCTGCTGGTGCTTTGCCGATTCCTTTGTTCAGCGTATTGTTCAAACTCCATTGCAGTTTTTGAACATTCATATCCCAATACCTTTCATTAAGACCATAGTTCATTGCAGCCAATGAGTTTAGAATTGTACGGTTGTATCGCTCAATTTGTCCGTTTGCACGTGGCGTTGCAACCGCATTAAGCACGTGCTTAATACCGAGAGAGTCTACGAACCCCTTGAACTCATTGGAAGTGAAGCTACTGCCCTGATCCGAGATAATAATCTTAGGACAACTGAAATTTGAGAATATGTCTTCGAGAACTTTTATAGTCGTCTTTGACTTAGTATTTCTGACAGCCTTCACGAAGATATATTTGCTGAACCCATCGATTACTCCAAGAATATACGTATTGCCCTTCTTGCTTTTTATGAAGGGACCAAGATGATCTATATGGAGTGTGTGAAAGATAGATGAAACTTTTGGGATAGGATGTAAATATCCCGTTTTCTTTCCAGACATCTCCTTGCTATATGCGCAATTTATACAAGCGGCAACATACTTTTTGACAAAGCGTTTCATTTTTGGGAACCAATAGTCGACACTTATTTTCTCTAATGTTTTTTCCAATGAAAAATGACCCACTTCATCATGATTCATCTGGCATATGCGCCACCGTGCGCCGTGAGGTACTACCCATTTTAATTTGTGACCTACACGTCTGTAAAGTTTATCATTACGGAGAACGTAATTATTTGTAAAGTCTTTAAGATCTTCTTCACCTGTATTTAATATGGTTTTGATGTGCTTCAAACGTGGGTCGGTCATTTGGACTGTGTGCACCCAATCGTTTGTTGTTATCTGAAGGACTTCCAATTCCTCTTGGTCTTCTATTGGCACTGGGTTGCGACTTAAAGCGTCCACATGTTGCATGCTCTGACCGGGTCTATATTCAATCGTAAAATTGTACTCCTGCAACATGAGCCATCATCTCGCAACTTTAGGCAATAGATCTCTCTTGGTTAGTGTCGACCGCAGCGCAACGCAGTCGGTCACAACTTTAAATTCTAATCCAAGTAGGTAGACTCGGAATTTCTTAAGGGATAGAACGACCGCCATAGTTTCCAACTCATAAGAGTGCCAAAAAGATTCTTCACGCGTCGTTTGTCTGCTAAAATATGCTACTGGGCGCAATTGATCATCTTCTTCGTTTTTTTGAAGTAATACGCCACCGACTCCAATTTTGCTAGCGTCACAGTGCACCTCAGTGGCATGATCAGGGTTATACAATGCGAGTATGGGCCTATTTATCAACTTAGACTTAATATCATGAAATGCACTCTCCTGCTCAGGGCCCCACTGCCACGTTACGTCGGCTTTGGTCAATTTAGTTAAAGGCTTAGCCAGAGTAGCAAAGTTGTACACGAAACGGCGAAAGAAACTCGCTAAACCTACAAATTGGCGCACCTGGTGGACGTTCGTCGGTGTTGGAAATTCAGATACTGCACGTGTCTTTCTAGTACCTGGTCGGAGACCAAATCCTGAAATCTGGTACCCCAAATAGTCCAATTCTGTTTGTAGAAAGAAACACTTTTTCAAATTCAGCGTTAGTCCAGCCTTATAGAGTAGATCTAGAATTTCATGTAACTTTTGAAATGACTCTTCAAATGAACTCCCCGTACTCAATAAATCATCTAAATATGGAATTGCTAAATCAAATCTTCTTTTCCCCAAGGCTTTGTTAATCATATTTTGAAATACTGCGGGTGCATTTACAAGACCAAACGGCATCCTAGTATATTCGTAATGTCCGTCTGGCGTTATAAAAGCTGTTAACTGGCGAGAAGATTCTTGAACAGGTATCTAATAATAGCCCGATGCTAAATCTAAACTAGTAAAAAGGGTCTTGCCACTTAATCGGTCTATTGGTCATCAATGACAGGCATCGGGTAACTGTCTTTGACTGTCTTCTTATTAAGCGCCCTGTAGTCGACACAAAGTCTATACTCGTTGTTCTTTTTACGAACGAGTACTATAGGGCTTGCGTAAGCAGAATGAGATTCTCTTATAATATTGTTTGCGAGCATTTCTCCTACCATTTCTCTTACGATAGCTCGCTCACTAAAGGGAAGCCGGTATGGTTTATAGGTGACTGGGGTGTCATCATTCAGACGTATTATCATTTCTGTGACTTCAGTTAACCCAAGTTCTTGCATATCAAAAGCGAAACAATCCCGATAGTGGTTGAGGAGCTCAAGTAACTTTGCTTTCTGTTCTTCAGATGTTGTGGGACCAACGTTAAGCATATCCATCGTAATTGGCAACTTTGAAGTTTTACGCGTTTCAAGTAGAACATCTTTAGTAACTGAATTCACATAAACTTCTAGAGAATTGTCCTTGAGTCGTACGGTATCAGGCAACATTGTAGCTCTCGCAAGAATTTTATATTGAGGCAACTTTAAAGCCTTCCCAGATATATTTACCACAACAATGCGTCCTTTCCCATTGGTGAACTGATATGCTCCTTGTAAAATGCAGTATTCACTGTTATCTTTCAAACAAACGTACCCAGGCATAAATAAGAGCCCAGTATAGTTCTTATCCGTAACATGTACAATAACATCCTTAAGCCCCTCTACAGTGACATTGATAGAATTAAATACCTCTACTCGGTCAAGTTTTGTGTCATCACAATATAAAGTTAAATTAGTACTAGTTTTGTAGACTTCTACCGATGGCAACTCCGTTAACGATTGCCCTATGAGAACGTCGGTATTCAACAGTTCATCTTGAACTACATATGCTTCGACATCTGCTCTCACTGCATCTACTTCAATAGTCACTGCAACGCGTCCGAGAGGTATAACACTACCTAATCCAAACCCTTTAATAACAGGAAGCCCTACTGTGTCTAAATTTAAATGAGATTCTGTAGCAATTTTAGATTTAATAAGCGTACATTGACTACCGAAATCGATGTAACTTGACCGTGTCATACCATTTAATTTAATGTGCTTAAAATATTTACCATTCTGTGTTTCATCCTTAGTTATATGTAATACTCTTTTGCTATCTGCCTTGTAATCCATGGCAGCATTGCGCCCTTCAGGTTCCTGTTGTTGAGGTTTGAGATTCGGTCGCGTACACTGCCGGGCGTCATGACCCATTCGAAAACACTTGTCGCACCGAATTATTGGCTTTGGACAAGCCTGCGCAGCATGCCCAAGTTCTGAACAGTTAAAACATCGAGAATATTTGAATCGATTATTGGGTGCATTGGAGTTGGGTTTTAATGCGGTATATACTCGATTTGTATTTCCTTCTCTCGAGTCATAATTATTATTGCCCCTAGCACCCAATACTGGTTTTCGAGTTTGGTTCATTTTCTTCGAGATGCGACGTAAGAAGGTTAGTAGCTGTGAGGGTCTCTTGATACCTGATCCCTGTGCGTTTAACCGAATGTTGTTGTCATAAATTCCGCTTATGACGCAGTCAACAGCGTTCCTTCCCGTTATTTCACACAACTTTACCAGTCGTATTTTGTCGTGGTAGTACTCTTCCAGTGACTCATCTCTCTTGCTTTTCCTTTCCAGCATTTCGTACAAACGATCGGCATAATTTCGATCATCGGGAAAGGTTTTTAATATTTGACGCTGCCACTGTCGCCAACTAAGTTTTACTGAACTTCGGCCTTGATACCATTTTTTTGCGTAACCGGTTAATTTCGGAATAGCATGATAAATGATTTGTTTCTCTGTCCAATCATATATATCTGCCGTCTCGTTAACTTTTCGTATCCAATCTGCAGCTGTTTGAGTGTTCGCGTCGGGATCAAATTCGGGAATCACATTGTGTGCGCCTTCGAACGTGTTGCTGCCCTTTCTATTCATCAAGTTTGCAAACTTCATAAAGAATTCTGCTTCGCGTCTGGTGGTTGATTTTGTACGCATCTCATCAGCAAGCGGTGTTTTCGAGGATCTTTTTGACTTCTTCCTTTTACTTGCACATAGCCGCGTCTTCTTTCGAGACTGTCTTGTACTAATTTCAGTGTCACTCGAGGAGCTGTCATCACTTGAGCTACTATTTAAATTAGATCTGCCAGAGCTCGTCGACGTCAACGAGTTCGAACGCTTCCGAACACTGCGCTGGCGACGACGATGATGCTTACGGCTGTCATCTCTACATCGATGTTTTAATACACGGTGGGTATCGGTTTCATCGCCGGAGGTACTATTGCCCGAAACATCAGTATCCCTATGGCGGGAACGGCTACGCCAAGTATCACGTTTTCGTGATGATCTCTTGTCTATTTTCGTTATCGACCGCCTCCGTTTTCTAATTTTCTTACTACGGACAGGGCTTCTAGCCACTCTCCTGCTTGTGTCAGGAGCATCTCGTAATCGTGGGGTGAATGATCTATCCGACATGACTCAAAACTAATGAAATAAGCGGCCGAATTGGTGGAAACAATGGGCTTTCTCCAACGTTCTTACCACTTCTGATATAAAATTCCTCTTCTTCGGACTCGAAATAATACACCCAAATACAGTCTACAGTGAATTAATTATATTTATTAATAACTTTCATTATTCTCTCGCACAATACCTGCGCGCTAGACAGCTCGATCCACAATGGCCGCTCGTTGGCAATCGAATGAATAACTTCATAGTTCTGTGATTTTTAACATAATTGTTAGGGCCCATTTTATGTATATTATAATATAATCATAATTATTAAAAATAAGAATATTACTAATTAAAACACAATAATTTTCGATCGCTAACATTTTGTTTGTAAAAACATATATAGAATTTAAATATATAACTCAAAGGTGACTGACTGAGATAGTGATCTATCAACGCACAGCCCAAACCACTGGACCGATCGGGCTGAAATTTGGCATGCAGGTAGATGTTATGACGCATCCGCTAAGAAAGGATTTTTCGAAATTCCACCCTTGAGAGGGTGAAATGGGTGGTTGAATTATTTTCCCATAGGCCACGTCGCAGGCGAAGCTGCGGGCCTCGTAAAATATAAAACCCAGACACAGAACAAACATGGGACATAATATATATGTTTTACAACAAATATTTGCAATAAATTATTTGACTTAGACATTGACGGTGAGATAATAAATGATTTTGTGATTTCGTTGGCTTCAGTTTGTTCTAGTATTGCGTAGATACGCCATCTGTATTGTTTCTTCTAGCCTATGGTTAAAAATAGCTTGTTAAGCATTCGGAAATCTGCGCGAATTAAAAATGTTTTGTTCATACAAACACGGCGGTAATGGGCCACTTGACTCCACAGCTTGTTGGAAAATTCAACATTAATTCTAATAATAACACATTTGAGATAGGTACTGTTGGTAGAGATATGCTCGATTATTTTATACTTCTTGTATAATAACTGTTCAGTATTCTGTTGTTGTATAACACAAGAGTGGAATGCTCTGCCAGAAGACGTACGACGGGCGTAATCTTTACCAATTTTTAAAAATTTGATAGAACAGCACTACCTTTCCTTTATTTAACGCTGCTATGTAATTATATATTAGTATATTTATATCAATATATATATTAGGTCTTTACCTTTTTTTTTTTTTTTTTTTTGACCCGGGAAAATCCGTTACGGATTCCACCTACTCTGGGTGGAGCAGGTGGATATGTGGGACTCTCCGTCCAGAGTGAACGGCATACCCACTAAAAACCCGGGGTTCTCCATCCCGCCGCATGTAGTAGGGCTACGTGGTCGCCTTAGCATTCTATCCGCAGCCCTACCTACGGTCAGCCGCATCCGGCTCCATCCTCACCGTCGGGACGTGACGTCGACGGGGACATCTCGGAGGCGCACAGAGCACTCGTGCGCCGTCCGGCTTGGGAGACCCTATGCAAGCGGGCAACGAGCACCCACTCGTCATGAAATTGCCGTTTTGTTTGAAAAAAGTTAAAGTATTTTTTTTTCGAACTTATTTATTTCTTTTATTCAAAGTAATCACCCCTGCAATCAATGCATCTTTGCCAACGCTGTGGTAGTTTATGGATGCCCTTCTTGAAAAAATTAGCAGGACGGGAGACAACAAACTCTTCAAAGGCGTTTTGTACTGCCTCTCGGGAATTGAATTTTTTTCCCGCTAAAAGGTTGTCCAAATTTTGGAAAAAGTAATAGTCGGTAGGCGCAAGATCTGGTGAGTATGGTGGATGAGGGAGAGCTTCCAAACCCAACTCATGCAGCTTAGAGACGGTCTGTTGTGCAGTATGGGGTCGCGCGTTGTCGTGAAGTAGCAGTGGAGACGACCGATTGACCAAAGCTGGTTGCAGACGTGCGAGTTTCGCCATCATTGTGGTCAGTTCTTCAATGTACACATCTGCAGTAATGCTCTCGCCGTTTTGTAAAAAGCTATGATGAATCACACCAGCACTAGACCACCAAACTGTGACCATCACCTTTCTAGGGGTCATTTTTTGTTTTGCACATTGCTTTGGTACCGAACCAAGATCTAACCAACTTGCTGAGTGCTTTCGATTGTCAAAAAGAATCCATTTTTCGTCGCACGTAACAATTCGGTTCAAAATTCCTTTATTTCTGTGCCTGTTAAGCAGCGCAAGGCAAGTCTCGACGCGTACGTTGCGCTGACGATCGTTAAGTTCGTGGGGCACCCATCTATCAAGCTTTTTTATCTTGCCAATCTGTCGCAAATGGACCAATATTGTTTTGTTGCTAACATCAAAAGCTGCTGCCAGCTCAGCTGTAGATTGAGATTCATCAGCTTCCACAATCGCCTTTAATTCATCATTGTTGACCAAAGTTTCCGGACGACCACCAGGTTCATTTTTCAAGTCAAAATTCCCAGAACGGAACCGAGCAAACCAATAACGGGTTGTACGTTCGTTTGTACAGTTCTCTCCGTAAACGTCGTTGATGTTACGTGTCGTTTGTGCCGCGTTGGTGCCACGACGGAACTCATATTCCATAATTACACGAAATTTCAAAGTATCCATTATGAGGAAAAATGTTGAAATGTAATGAAAATACAACGCTAATCAATAAACAAAAGACTTATATTGTAAATAGAATGTCATATTTTTAAAACAAAATTAATTTGAATTTAGAATTCATAGCCAATCAAAACTTTTTTTTGTTTGAAAAAGTCTGTACTGCAATACGGCAATTTCATAGGTAAAGACCTATTATATATATGTGCTATGTATCTAGTATCTATTCATATAAATATATCTATGTATTTTATTTATTATACCTACATATTTACTGTCTAATGTGTATGTGTTTGTACATTATATCTAATAGCATACTATCAGTATACAACATTTTTTTTTGTTCATATTGCGCACTACTGACTTCTTCTTTGATGTTACTATCCATCCAAAGGTTGCCTGGAAGAGATCACTTTTAGTGATAAGGCCGCCCATTGTGCTACCTATTCTAGTACTGTAATATTTAGTTTTATTTTATGTTGGTATACGCAATAAAGAGTTTTTCTATTCTATTCTATTCTAAGAGTCTATTGAACTATTGTCGAAAGTACGTTTGTTATTGTTAATTATTGTTTGTAAAAAGTACAGATTGTACAATCAAGTTTGGACAATTTTCATTAATGTTAATGTTAGATACCAGTTCAAAGATTTAACCAGCGAACTTAACATGAAACTTATCAATTTGAACGTGTTATCTGAGAGAGCAGGAAAATTAGTACTAGGTACTTATCCGTTGCGGAAGTTTTCAGTTTTAAAATAATAATAAACATCATAAATAAATATTTGTGGACCTTTCACAAAACGCTATGTAACTAAAACTATTACACGGCTAACACTCACGAGATACAGTTTAACAACTCGTACTCATGACGTGAGTACTACTCACGTCAGTTTCTATAATATTAACGCTATCTAGTCCCAAACTAAGCAAAGCTCTTACTGTGGAAACCAGGTAACTGATAGAATACATAGATACTTTTTGTTTATAATACATACATAGAATACAATATAACACCCAGACACAAAAATAACACCTATGTTGATCACACAAATGTTTGTTCTGGGCGGGAATCGAACCCACAACCTACAATTCAGAAGGCAGAGCCCACTACCAACTGAGCTATCAGACCAGTCACGTAAAAATTGACTTTGAAACCTATTTTAACTCAAAATTGTGAGGGATTGTCAGCTTCAATAAGCAGTTTATTTATTTGCAGACATAGTAAAGGAGAATATTATATTAAGTAGAGAATTGACTTAACGTGGCGTCACTTAAATTTCAGATACAATTTGGTCAAACATCTATCCAGACTGACAAGAAAACTACGTTTTTCATCACCCTTATCTAATTTATAATCATTTCAAAAACTCAGTTCTGTATTAAAACAAAATTTCACGACTCACATTTCAGTTTTCTGCCAAAAAGTCCACAATAAAGTTATGATGAAATCAAATCGGAGGCGGCGTCTGATTGGGAATCCCTATCGGACGGTAGCTTGATATTACCTCGGAGGTCGGTCGAAGCATGTTTATTGCTTAGGGTTCAGTACCAAAAGTTATTTACCTAATGCAAAAATGTTTGATAATTTTGGAACCGAAATATCGGAGTGTGCCATGTAAGCAGAAAAAGGTTTGCCATTTCCTGCGTTTTCAGAAAAAGGTTACGTCGTAGTCATTTACCTTTGCAATTCTTGGATGAAAGCGGTAGATATATTTCTTACTCTGCCATCCGTACCTACCCATATAGCTTTTTTTGTGTATTGGCTCCAGTTTTTCTCTATTTAGCCAGTGTCATTGTTTGTGTGTAATTGATAATTTATCAAGTTAATGATATTTCACGCAGATATGTGTCAAGTCACAGTTCAAATCATCATAGTTTAGTCATACTCCTAGTAAAGTGATGGCAACTTTACTAGAAGCTTCTATGGAGTTTTGGAAACAACACGAAAAGAAACGTTTCACCATCATTATACTACTTTCTCACACTCATGCATGTAATCCAGCACTTAAAGAATAAAATGTCACCAATTTTATGTATTAACACTGAAAATAACATAAGTCTTGGAAAATAATACGATGCGGTGACGCAATCTTTTTCATTTTCCCGCCAAAACTCCCATATAGCTTTTATGTCCCTCAAAAAGAATATTACCATTTTCTGGGATTGCATTGATTTAGGTAATAAAAAGTTGAGTTCATTTGCAATTTTAGCCGAGAACGGGGGCCTCGACTTTAGCTCTGTCAGTGGGTGGTATTTTAAATACCGATATGATATTTCAAGTATATATTATACCGGATGGGCAGTATGTAGGGAAAAAAATCGAAATATATATATAACTCAAAGGTGATTGACTGACTGACTGACATAGTGATCTATCAACGCACAGCCCAAACCACAGGACGGATCGGGCTGAAATAGCCACCCGCTAAGAAAGGATTTTTCGAAATTCCATCCCTAAGAGGGTGAAATAGGTGTTTGAATTGTTTTCTTATAGGCCACGAGGGTAAGCCGCGCGCAGAAGCTAGTTTATATATAAATTACGTTGGAATATTGAAATATTTAATTTTGATACTTATGAAGTTCACTTATAAAACATTTATTAATATACAGAACCGGTGACTTTCCAACATAAATACTAACTAACTAACTAACTAACTAACATAACACCTCACTCAATGTTTGCCCAAATGTGATGCCCTTTTTACTCGTATGTTGATAGATTTCATTTTGGCAGGGTCCTAGAGTAATGTCATATGGTTATGTAATGCTCAGACACCGTGACTCATGTGAAGGAAATCTTTTTACGGCGTTATTTGCAACCCGTCGTCGTCACGTTACATTACATTAGCGAGAGTATGTGTATCTTTTATATTATTTATTACTATTTTGAGTTTTAAAATATAATATAGCATGAATTGTTATTTAGACCAATGGAGATCATAATGGGTTAAATATTGCTTAATCATTATTATTAGATACTAGTTGCGCCCCGCGGTTTTCACCCGTGGATAAAGAGTTTTTTTATTATTTACTCATCCGACAGGAAAATTTCACTTTTCCGGGATAAAATGTAGCCTATGTTAATGCAGTGTTTAAGCTATCTTGGTACCAAATTTCATATTAACCCATTCATCTGTTTGAGCGTGAAGGAATAACAAACATACACACATACAAACTTTCGCCTTTATAATAATAGGTCTTTACCTATGAAATTGCCGTATTGCAGTACAGACTTTTTCAAACAAAAAAAGTTTTGATTGGCTATGAATTCTAAATTCAAATTAATTTTGTTTTAAAAATATGACATTCTATTTACAATATAAGTCTTTTGTTTATTGATTAGCGTTGTATTTTCATTACATTTCAACATTTTTCCTCATAATGGATACTTTGAAATTTCCTGTAATTATGAAATATGAGTTCCGTCGTGGCACCAACGCGGCACAAACGACACGTAACATCAACGACGTTTACGGAGAGAACTGTACAAACGAACGTACAACCCGTTATTGGTTTGCTCGGTTCCGTTCTGGGAATTTTGACTTGAAAAATTAACCTCGTGGTCGTCCGGAAACTTTGGTCAACAATGATGAATTAAAGGCGATTGTGGAAGCTGATGAATCTCAATCTACAGCTGAGCTGGCAGCAGCTTTTGATGTTAGCATCAAAACAATATTGATCTATTTGCGACAGATTGGCAAGATAAAAAAGCTTGATAGATGGGTGCCCCACGAACTTAACGATCGCCAGCGCAACGTACGCGTCGAGACTTGCCTTGCGCTGCTTAACAGGCACAGAAATAAAGGAATTTTGAACCGAATTGTTACGTGCGACGAAAAATGGATTCTTTTTGACAATCGAAAGCGCTCAGCAAGTTGGTTAGATCCTGGTTCGGTACCAAAGCAATGTGCAAAACGAAAAATGATCCCTAGAAAGGTGATGGTCACAGTTTGGTGGTCTAGTGCTGGTGTGATTCATCATAGCTTTTTACAAAACGGCGAGAGCATTACTGCAGATGTGTACATTGAAGAACTGGCCACAATGATGGCGAAACTCGCACATCTGCAGCCAGCTTTGGTCAATCGGTCGTCTCCACTGCTACTTCACGACAACGCGCGACCCCATACTGCACAACAAACCGTCTCTAAGCTGCATGAGTTGGGTTTGGAAGCTCTCCCTCATCCGCCATACTCACCAGATCTTGCGCCTACCGACTATGACTTTTTCCAAAATTTGGACAACTTATTAGCGGGAAAAAAATTCAATTCCCGAGAGGCAGTACAAAACGCCTTTGAAGAGTTTGTTGTCTCCCGTCCTGCTGATTTTTTCAAGAAGGGCATCCATAAACTGCCACAGCGTTGGCAAAGATGCATTGATTGCAGGGGTGATTACTTTGAATAAAAGAAATAAATAAGTTCGAAAAAAAATACTTTAACTTTTTTCAAACAAAACGGCAATTTCATAGGTAAAGACCTAATATTAGTGTGATTTACAGGACAAGTATTTATGCACAGAAAAAAAGCGCAAATGCGTGTTCTGAGTCTGGGTGTTGTGGGACCATGGTCCTCGTATTTCCCGGGTCCCAAGACACAGGGAATCCTAGTTAGAGAACACAATCTATGTTTGTGATCGTTGAGCGTTATTATTATTATTACTTGAGCTAGTCGCTCTCTTAATGTTATGCGACATGTCTGCCCATATCAGTAGCAGTGTCACTCGGGACTCTAACGTATACAATCTTATTACAAAACGTGGACTAAGTAGAGGTCTAAGCCTGGTCCAACTAGTCCTAGTTTGTTACGGCACTAGGTAGTTAGACCTTGACTTTATTACAAAACGGCGACTAATCGAAGAGCAGCTGATACCAGAGATAGTAAATAGCTTATATACTGACCATAGACTAAATACGAAAAAAGTTCGTTCATTTGGACCGTATTTATTCACACGATCCTTTTTTCACGTTTCATATATTTAGAATTTTTGTTTTCGTCTATAATATACGTGCATTGGCCTTGGAAAGCTTATTGTTTGCATATTTTTTAATGAATAAATAATCGGATCATAAAAATCAGCTTTGCTACAATGATTTTCAACTAATAAAACTATTAAGTTTTAATAGTTACCGACGAGGCTTGCGAGAATCAGAACGTAAATATGGCATTGCTTAACGCGCGAAAATTGATATTTCTGTTTATTGTTGTTATAACTAACTGTAACTATAGTAAATATCGTAAAAATAGAGCATCAAAATATAAAAACTGAACCGAGTAGATATATTTTATCAAAGACCAAGACAACCTCAAAATCGTGTAACAAAGAAGGTTGATAACCCAACATTGGCGTTAGACGCGTAAATAGTTTTTAATCTTAAAAGTTTCATTTTTCCACCACCGTGGCGCTAGTTTCTTTCCTTTAGCGAGTTAGTACCATAGTTAAACTAGGGACATCGGAGGACTAACTTTAGACCATGGACGATCCCCTTATCAGCGATAAACTCGTTTTTGTAATAAGGTTTTTAAATAGTCTAGGTTTAGACCTAGTACTAACTTTAGTCCACGCTTGGTCTGCGTTTTGTAATAAGACGGATAGAGTTTCGCATGACACTACATTGTGCACGTCACCCTTAGATTAGCACATGTCCTACCACCTGTTTAAAAATAGCCGTCAACTGAAGAAATTGGCAGATATTTTAAATATCTGCCATTTTATTGAGGCATATTTACTTGACGTGACATAATCACATAACTGGCAAAAAATGCTAAAAGCGTTATATGTCATTAATCAGTGAAGAAGAGTCTCATAGGCTTACGCGCTACATACATATAATATGAACCAGAACGGACTAGGGGTGAGTGATAGGGTGAGTGGAAGCATAATAAATAATTTTTTTTTTTATGTTAAGGAATGACGTGACGAGCTAGCCGTTCGCCTGATGTTAAACGACACGGCTGCCCATATCAGCTGCAGTGTTACTCGGAACTCTAAAGTATAGAGGTTCTCGTGACACTGCACTGCGCACGTCATCCAGAGCCATCAGCACAATCTAGTAATAAGATTACTAAACTGTGAGATCAGATCATAAAGTCTCATTTGCCCAGTAATTTCACTAGCTACAGTGCCCTTCAAACCGGAACACAGCAGTGCTTGCGCACTACTGCTTGGCGGCAGAATAACTGGCATTATATTGATATACCCACCTCTGTGATATTCCTAATCTTGAAAGCTTATCTAATAAAATATATAATCTACTAGTCTATGAAGATAATGATGCAGACAATAACACTGGATCTAAATGGTTTGCCCTTAAAACAAAAATAAAAAGCGGCTATCTTTTAAACACTTTTATTTTTATTTCTCGAACAAAAACTACGAATCTAAAGTTAAACAGTGCGGTTGTTAATTAATTAAACATTCACCTCACACGAAAACAACGGTATAAAAGTAATATAATTCAGTTTTATTTGTGTTTAACGGGCGTCTTTCTTGGCACTAGAGTTGCCCGCAATCTGAGCTGGTTTTCGGATAAAATATTCAATGATTGGTGACTCGAGACAAAAGTAGTATCTACCGTCACTTTTGCCTCCTTTTGTACGTTACACGGGCATTCTTTTTTTTTTCTTCATGTTTTGGCTCCACACTTTTGTGTCTTTAGCCAGTGTCAAGTAATTGATAATTTATCAAATTAATAATATTTCACGCAAATATGTGTTAAGTCACAGTCGAAGTCATCAGATCAAGTCATAGTCTAGTCAAAGTCATACTCCTAGTAAAGTGGTGACAACTTTACTTGAAGCTTCTATGGAGTTTTGGAAACAACACGAAAAGAAACGTTTCACCATCATTATACCATTTTCTCACACTCATGCCTGTAATCCATCACTTAACGAATAGAATGCCACCAATTTTATGCAATAACACTGAAAATAACACAAGTTTTGGAAAATAATACAATGCGGTGACGCAATCTTTTTCGCTTTCCCGCCAAAACTCCACGGGCATTCTTTATGTCAGTTTCATCATTTATTCATTTCGAATTTAATTTATAACATACTAGCTTCTTTCTGCCCGCGGCTTCCCCCGCTATAGAAAACGAAGATTTTTTTTTTATAGACCACACATTTCATCCTCTTAGGGGTGGAATTTCGAAAAACCCTTCCTTAGTGGATACCTACACTTTACAAAGAACACACTCTCCAAATTTCAAATCTCTAGGACCAGCGCTTTAGTCTGTGCGTTGATATATAAGTCAGTCAGTTAGGACTTTAGATAGATAGATAGAAAATTCTTTATTGCACAAACAACAACAATTGAAGGTACATAGGCGAACTTAATGCTATCGAGCATTATCTTCCAGTTAACCCTGGTGTATTGTGGAAGGCTTAATGCGGTAGTGCAACAATAATGAGATATAAAAAAAAAAAATGAAAACAACAACTTACCTATACGTCTAAACTAGTGATAATACAAGTAACACCATAATAAATATACAAAATTAAAACAAATACTTAGATGGATTGCTTTCAGTTTCAGTTCGACTTTGTATTTTATATGTTTATATAGATAACAATTACAAAGATATAATATGTATACCGATTTCCATTAAAAAGAAATAGAAGAGGAGATTTTTTCACCATATAAACATGTATTACGGACTAAAACTTACTATATTAAGTTTGACGAATTCCTTTCGAAGAAATTAATTATGGAATAGATCGATCCGCTCCGCATAATATTATGCTATACTCAAGCACGGTCATTACGTAACACAATCAAACATGCTAATTAAGACCTGCATGTCAAACTGTTACGTTGTGCAATAAATGATTGAGTATTGAGTATTTACAGTTAGATTAATTACATGTACTTATAGATAGACATCGGTTGCACTAATTGAGAATTTATTAGACTAAGTGGTTACGAAAATTAATTAAAACTTAATTTAATTAATTATAAGGTTCATTATGGTCTAAGTATGCATTCAGTCCAGTTTATTGAAGCCAGTGTCATTGACATACTCCCTAAATCATTGTTAAAATAATTAAATAATTAAAATTTTAAATTAAAAATCACACTAAACTTTTAAACCTTTTTACGTTCAGCGTTCCAGCGCATCAGCACAGTCTAGTAATTGAAATGAAACAACAAGATGGCGAACACCGACTGACTTTTATTTATAATTTTACATATGCCTACCCACATAGTAAATATACAACATCTCTTCCCATAACAAAAATGACACAAACAATAAGTAGGTGCTCAATAGCCAATAGGCTATTTGACTACTATTAAAAATGAACAAGTAAATATTATTTTCATAAAGTAGGTTAAAAATGAATATAATCAATGTAAAAATAAGTAAAATCGGTAAATTAAACACGGAGTAGTGCGCTTTTAAAGTTTCATCGCCTGTCCCTTTCTCGCAAAACAGACATCGTGTTGAGCTTCCTCACAGTTACTATGAAGGCATGGCTTGTGACGTCACATGCCAAAAAGATTGTATGTAGAGCTACCACAGCTTAGTAATGAGTTACTGTGAGGACTGGTAACTGACGTCACTGCGTGTTTGAGTTGTCTCTTTCTATTTCTGTATTTTAAAATGCCTGTAACTTAGTAATTTTTTGAGATATTCAAGTTTGGTTTTCATGATCTATTTTTTGAGGTATATTATTTATGTATGTAATAAAAATATAGTAGTCAAATAGCCAATTATGTAATCAACAGAGTATATTATTACTACGTTCAGCAATAAGTAGAATCATTATTCTGCTCATCTTATACTTAGTGTTCGCATAAATATAAATGAAATGATCAGTATCCTAGACAGCAGCATGCTGTGCTGCTAACAGATTATAATTCATAATAATTTATAGGTACATCAGATACTTACAATAACTTTGAAAGTAGCTACCTATATACATATTTTATAAAGTTAGGTATATTAAATATAGGTGTTACGATAACTCATTCTAAGTTGATGAAATAAAATACATTTAATCAAATTGGACTATACTTTGACATGATTGTAATTCACAATACATAATTATATTGATTATATACCTTGCCAACCTACCTACCAAAAACGGCTCGTTTCATTAGACATATCATAAGCATACTAGTTAATTATTAAGCCTAATTAGAATTATTTTAAAGAAAAAATAATAAAAATAGAAACTAAAACTATTTGTTTATTCAATATTCCGTTAACAAATTCACATTATTGAATCAAATAACCTATATTATATACTAAAAATATATATAAAGAAAGAGAAAAAAAAAAAAAAAAAAAAAACATTGAAAAATCAGGTCGTAGATGCAGATAAAGATTGTGAAACGAGTACCTACCTATACAAGTACTTCATGTAGGTATACTATTAATCGAATCTAGTTTTACGAGTTTTCTTTAATAATTTTTTTTTTAGCTTCACGAGCAGCTGCTCGCTGGGCCCTGCTCTCATTGACTGGAGGTTTTGACTTTATCGCGGTAGGTTTCCCGGTAGTTTCATACGACTCCATCTGCTCATCCATCACCTCAGTAGGGTCATCATATATACTGTCATCACTGTCGTTATTATCATTGCCGACATCCATTACCATTCTACTAGGAGATGAAGAAGAGTTCAATCTGAGAAGGTGCCTACGATTACGCCTATATCGCTTGCCCTGATTATCAGCGACGAAATAGGATCGGGGCTGCTCGGCGCGCCCCGTCACCCGCGCCTCACGCCTCCTACTACCGTCTACCGTGATCACCTCGTCACCCACCTGTAGGTCAGGCAAATCACGAGCACTGTTGTCGTAATACATTTTTACTTTATCCTGTTTACGTAACATATTGTTATAATCTTTAGAATTATCTCTAGCCGGGCGTAATTTATTCTGGCATATTGGTAATCTCGTATTGAGTTTTCGACTCATTAAAAGCTCAGCTGGGCTAGCTACACCATCCCTAGGAGAAGACCTGTAATTCAATAAACTCAAGTAGAAGTCCGAGTTGTCATTAATTGACTTGATCAGTAAGCTTTTTATAGTACGAACTGCTCTCTCTGATCGGCCATTCGATTGTGGATAGTTCGGTGATGATGTGGCGTGAATAAAACCCCATTTCTTTTTGAATTCTTGAAATTCTTTAGATGCGTAAGCAGGACCGTTGTCCGAAAACAGTTCATTCGGTATTCCATGACGTGCAAACTGATCTTTCATTGCCTTGATGACGCTTTTTGAAGTAATAGAACTCAGAGCAGATACCTCGATGTAATTTGAAAAATAATCGACCAATAGAAGAAAATATCTTTTGTTATATTCAAAGATGTCAGAACCTACTTTTGTCCAGGGCAGGCTGGGTATTTTATGAGGAATTAATGTTTCACGTTGCGGCATGGCGGCGTGTGAGGTGCACACATGACAGCGGCGAACGGTGAGCTCCACATCACGCGACATGCCCGGCCAGTACATGACCTCACGGGCTCGCCTCTTACACCTATCAATGCCTAGATGGCCTTCATGCACCCGCGCTAGCATTTCCGCGCGTAGCCTTTCCGGAATATATACTAGATCGTCCTTAAATAGCACTCCCTCATAATATTCTAACGACTGTCGATGTTCCCACACATGCCTCACTCGTTCATCGGTCTGATATTTACCAGGGAAGAGATGTTAGTAAGAGTAGGCAACGGAAAGTGTTGACGCCGAATCACCTTATTCAATGGTCGCGGGTCTAGGCATATCCGGATGCTGCCATCCTTTTTTGCTGCGACCACAATCGCATTCACCCAAGAGGTTGGGTGTGTCACCTTTCTTATCACTCCTATTTTTTCCATACGCTCCAATTCAACTTGCAAGTTACCGCGTACACTAAGCGGTATTTTCCTAACAGGACATATACAGGGAATTGCATCTTTATCAATTGGAATCGTATAATATCCGGGTAACCTACCGAGACCGACAAACAATTCATCATAATATGTTGAAATATCTAATGAAAATACTCGCTTTACAAGCCCTATTTGATCTACGGTATTTTTACCTAATATACTTTCACAATCGTGGTCTGTGACTACGAAACTGATAGAATACATTTTATTTTTATACATCCAATTGATTACGGCCGATCCTATAATTGGCAGAAAGGCGCCACAAAACGACATTGCTTTTGGTTTAACCGGACACAGCTCACTTAAATTGAAGCCTAATCTGAGGTAGTTATTCTTGGAAATTACGTTTAAATCAGCACCAGTGTCTAGTTTAAACAAGTGCCCCTTCATACTATTGCAAAGAATTAAAGTCTCATACCACTTTGAGTCCTCCGATCGTGTGTTCTCCGGTACCTCCACAGACGAGATATAAAATAAATCGTCCTCGTCTAGTTCTTCCTGCACCGCAAAAACTTTGTTGGGTTTACGCAATGAACATGTTTTCCTATAATGCCCTTTCTCGCCGCACAAAAAACACTTAGCATTGCGTGCCGGGCACCGAACACCCCCGTCACAATAATAAGTGGAACAAGCCGCGCACATGATATTATGACCCCGTACTGACGACGTGCCGCTCAGCCCGCCAGCGTAGAAACCGCGCGCTCCACGCAGCGCGCCTCCAGCGCCACCGCGGCCGGCCGCCGCTGTTCCAGCGCCGGCGCCACCCCCGCGCCAGCGTTGCACTCCGCCACCTCGCGTACCACGCCATGACCCGCGCGAACTCACGACCGCATCTACCGAGATGCTATTTTTTGAGTTTTCGCTTTTAACTCCTTCGATTTCCCGACCTTCTTCGGTCGAAATCTCATTTGATTGACAAATCATGACAGCTTTATCGAGAGTCAGCTGATCCGTTCGAAGTAGTCTGTCTCGTACCGAAGTGTCCCTTACCCCGCAAACGATACGATCGCGAATCAAGCCATCTTCTAACTGTTCGAACTCGCATTGTTGACTTAACAGCTTTAAGGCGGTGACGTACTCGTCGATACTTTCTCCGGTTTCCTGGTTTCTCGTGAAAAACTTAAACCTGACCATCGTGGTATTAGGTTTTGTACCGAAATGGTTATTGAACCTTTCAATCAACTTATTTATGTCGTCACGGTCCGTCTGCGTTTCAAATTTAAACGTCGAAAACACGTCATAACCATCGGGACCGATAAGATTAATTAATAAACTCGCTTGTACATCACTTGGTTCTTTATAAACTCCCGATGCTTTCAGAAATACTTGGAATTGCTTTAACCACTTTCGCCAGGCGTCCGCGCGACTCGCCGGTCCTCCACCCAACGACAATTCAGCCGGGGGGCGTGCGTGTTCCATACTGTATTTCTTTGCGCAAGACTTAATAATTTCGTTTTATATACTTTTCAGCACAACAAAACAACTTTTAACAATGAAATTTTAATTTTATACAGCCCCGCTGTCACCATGAAATGAAACAACAAGATGGCGAACACCGACTGACTTTTATTTATAATTTTACATATGCCTACCCACATAGTAAATATACAACAGTAATAACATTACTTGACTGTGAGATCAGACGATAAAGTCTCAATTGGGCAGTAACTTCACTAGCTACAGTGCCCTTCAAACCGAAACACAGCAGTGCTTGCGCACTACTGCTTGGCGGCAGAATAACTGGCAAAGCGGTAGTACCTACCTAGACGAACTTTGCAGTAAAGTCCTACCACCTAGTATATACATGACACAACAACGAGGATGAATGGTCCCACAACACCCAGACTCAGAACAAGTAATTACGCTTTTATTCTGTGCACAAATACTTGTCCTGCTGAGAGAATCGAACCCGCCGCCTCCGGGTCATGAGCCGATCTGCTCAACCACCACACCACAGAGGCTGTCGAAAACGAATACAAAATGAATTAAGAATATGACGGCGGCAACGTTCAGTTATAAACTCTATACGCAGCGAGCAGTACCGTAATTTACCCCGTGGTAACATTTAAATTTATTACAGTGGCAACACCGGCAACTGTCATCGCTCCCCCACCCATTTGGCTATATAAAGGGAGCGCTCGGTGTACTACGATCATTCTTGCTCCGGACACGGCCCGGTGCGCATGCTGAAGGCCTATAGTTATATAGGTTGCAACCTACGCACAGCCCATCAGCCTATAAATATTTAGTGTGATTCCGCTAAAAACGTGGTTTTATAAAAATAATGTTGTTTTTTTCCGGAATCACACTGAATTAAATCAAATCAATCCAAATCATTTGTTTATTTGCAAGAATACACTATTAATTTGGGTACAAGGGTAGTAAGTAGTGGTTACGTGCATTCAGCCTGCATGCAAGCGTGCAAATATTAAAAAATCTTTTTGTTACTACATTAACATTTGTTACTAGATGTTCTTATTTCATTTTGTATAATAATAGCTAACCAAATAGTTAAAATTTTCATTTTATATCAGCTGCAGTTACATGCGCTTTTAACTATCAAATATTTTAATATTTCGTTGCTATAATGATTTTAACGATACAGCATTAAATAAAATTTATAAGTTTAGCGAAATGGCAAAAGTATGCGCTGCTGTGAACTATCAATTATATTTTAATGGCTGCAAAATTTTATTACGAACTCTCTTTTAGGGTTCCGTAGCATACTTTCAAGGAACCTTTATATATTCGTTTTGTTCGTCCATCTTTCTGAGTGAATTCATTATGAATTAATAAGTTCTACAGTTGTAAGCGTAAAGTGCATGAAATTATTCACAACTAGTTGCGCCCCGTGGTTTCAACCGCGAATAAAAATATTTTAAATATTTGCTCACTCCACGAGAAAATTTCACTTTTCCGGGATATAAGGTAGCTTATATGTTAATCTACCGTACTTGGTACTGAATTTCATCCAAATCCATTCAGCCGTTTGAGCGTGAAGGAGTAAGAAACATACACACAAACATACATACACACATACAAACTTTCGCCTTTATAATATTAGTGTGAAGTGCGAAGTGTGATAATTGTTATGATTTCATCGCATATTATTTATTACATACTTACCAAAGGCGCACCGTGGGGTCACCACTAAGTAGCTTATTTGCCCGCTACAACCACAGTGTTGATCTTTTTTTTTTGTTTTGGTTTTGGCTCCACCCTTTTGTGTATTAATATGTAGCCAGCGTCAAGTATTTAATTTCTCAAATTAATTAATATTGTATAGATATGACAAATCAAGTCACAGTCCAAGTAATCAAGTCAAGTCATAGTCTAGTCATGTCATACTCCTAGTAAAGTGGTGGCAACTTTACCAGAAGCTTCTATGTAGTTTTGGAAAAAGTTTCACCAATTTTATGCCACTTTCCCACACTCGTGCCTGTAATCCAGCACAAAAAACACAAGTTTTGGAAAATGATACAATGTGGCGACGTGATCTGTTTCGTTTTCCTGCCAAAAACTTTTTTTCGTGTTGATCTTGGTGATTCCAACAAGCTGTGTGTGAAATTTTATCAAAATTTATTTAATTTTAACACTACACACCACAATTACCACAGTGAGAACAATTTTAACAATCGTTACAATTTTTGGACGTGGCTCATACAAAAACGGCCATTCTCTGGCTAATTTTATATAAACTGCGCATGTAAACTAGATTCTGAAATAAGCCAGGACACTACATTTTATTTGATTAAGCCAGAATAATGAAGCCTGGAGCATAGCTCCTGTCGCGTAAATTTTACATGATTTATTAATTAACAGCGCTCCGAGCACTTTCCATTTGAAAGCTGGTCACAAGAAGCTTTTCGAGCGTGCAAATTACACGATAAAATCGTTGAAACTCTTCGTAAAAAAAATATTTATTACCCGTCTCCATAAAATTGGTAGTCTCAATCGTAACAATACAATCTTTGAATCATTGTTTTTGCGCTGTAAAGTCGGAAATAGCCTGTAAACTCGAGTAAACGTATGTAAATCTCTAAGCTCTTTTTGATAGACAATAAAACACGTATACATGTTGCAGTAGACATCTATGTTTTTGTTGGCACTCGATTGCGTTCATAAAGATTGTGTTGACTCAAGTCAGTGTTGTCAGTACAACACAATTTTTGGATTAGTAACGCATTCCTATCATAGATCACATCACTTGACACACGCCAGATCGAGCTTGTAGGAGTATATACCTGATACATGCCAGATCAAGCTTGTAGAAGTACTTGACATGTGCTACATCAAGTTTGTAGGAATATGTACTTGATACATGCCAGATCGAAGTTGTTGGAGTATGTACTTGACACACGCCAGATCAAGCTTGTAGGAGTATTAATTTTCAAAGTATTATTATCTTCTATCTCCTGAAAAGAAGACCCGACCCAATTATTTTTAATAGAACCGCACACTCATTTTTCGTTATTTTTTACTTCTAACTTTCTGCATAATTAGCTTTGAATTTACTTGTTTGTGACCTTTGTAAAAGGTCTAAATAAAAAAGTTATATTTCTTAGTACTCAACTGGAATTGGGGCTGAAATTTTCTTCATCAATAATAATAAAATTATTCTGTTTTGTTCTGACTACAGGCACCGCCTCGTTCTCCTCAGCTCAAAATTGAGTGAAGTTGGCGATATGCCCACACGATAAGCATGGCGGCGCCAACAACGATATAAATCGGTGTGGCTTATAATGCAAAGCTGCACTTTCGTACATTTTGCATAAGCTTATATATATTCCGTATTCCAAAACACATTTGGAATACGCCAAATGCCTACTTATCTATACATGTGCCATTCAATATTACGCACAAACCAAAAACGTTAAATTGTGTCACACTAACTACGAATGCGAAATTTTGTGCGTATATTTGTTTCTTCTTAATGTTGCATGCACAAGTTGCATGCATGTAACGGCTGAAGAGTCATACCCGAGGTTCCCAAAAATATTCAGTGGCGTCTGTATATTTTTCCAGTAACCAAATAAAAATGAAAACTCATAGATGCGTTGAGTTTCTTTTCCGTAATAAAGTAAAAATCTATTTTACTTAGAAGGCCAAACGGAAAGCGGTAAACAAGCGCGAAGTTAAATAACAAGAATTGGCAGTGCAAACCAATCTGATTGAAATCCGAGAGAAGCCAATAATGAGAAGATGGTGTGGTTCGACAAATAGAAACGAGAGATTTTGATTGATTACCAAAGAAATTTCAAAAAAACCTTTGTCAAAACTACAAAAATTTTATGCCGAATGCTAAAAATAGACACTATTTTTTCACTACTTAAAAATTAAAAAGGATATTCAAAATTATGATGAAGATGAAGGATATTCAATATAACCATGTATATCTATACCATGTATATATTATCTATACTTATAAAATTCAAAGTCCTGACTGACTGACTGACTTATATAATCAACGCACAGCCTAATTTGCTGGTCCTAAAGATTTGAAATTTGGAGGGTGTGTTCTTTGTAAAGTGTGGGTATCCACTAAGAAAGGGTTTGTCGAAATTCCACCCCTAAGAGGGTGAAATTTTGACAAACTTGTGGTTGAATTATCTATTAAAAAAATCTTCGTTTCCTATAGGCCGCAAGGGCGAAGCCGCGGGCAGAAGCTTTATTTTTCTTTAGAAGGACTGCCAGGTCAGACATTTAAAGAAAAGAGACACTTGGCCGATATTTTCGAGACATGCATGTTACGTTACCTCTTAAACTACTTCATCACTTACATGCATTTACCTGAATTATGGAGGTGGTCGGACGCGAACCAAAAAAAAAAAAATTTGGCCCAACCATCGTGCAATGCCCAACTTATATAGATCCACAGATATTGGAGCCCATGTGTGACACTTCAATAATCGGTCATTGTTGGAACCAATAATCCCAAATCTAGAGCCAATCTAATGAAAATATAATATATATATATATATATTATATTTTCATTATATATGACACATGAATGTCTCATAAACTCATAATATCCCAAGATCCATGGGTACTTGTGTTTAATGAGCACATTATCTGGAAAGTAATTTATTTTGCTAAGCCCGTAAACTTTTATCACGAGGATAAGCACCCTGGCTTGAATGTTTGGAGAGTGTAAGATCGTAACTACGGCATTCTTTGGTATTAAGATTATTTATTCAGTTCGCAGATCGATATATATTATTTAACCCATAATTGCTATTAAACATTGATCGATCAGCTGATCTTACTTACATTAACTTGCTACATGAACGCCCGCAAGTCACTGAGCTAGATGCTGAGCCCACGCTCTCTGAGGTGGTAGCTGCCATACGACAGCAACGGAATAAAAAAGCTGTAGGCCTTGATAACATTGCAGGAGAGCTTATAAAATATGGCGGAGATGAATTGCACGATGTCCTGTGGAAGTTCTTTAAGCGAATGTGGTTGGAAGAACGTATACCTTCGGATTTTAGTACGTCGAATATATGCGTACTCTATAAAAATAAGGGCAATCGAGCCGATTGCAATTCATACAGAGGTATCTCACTTCTCTCTGTCCCTGGAAAAATATTTGCTAGAGTTCTCCTCAATCGCCTTGTCAAGCTATCTGAAACTATATTACCCGAGACTCAATTTGGGTTTCGTCCCAGTAGAGGGACCTGTGAAGCCATATTCTCTATCCGTCAATTACAAGAGAAAAGTAGAGAACAGTGCCAGTGTCTCTATCTCTGTTTTGTCGATTTGGAGAAAGCCTTTGACAGTGTTCCTCGTGAGGCTCTGTGGATTGTTTTGCGTAAGCTGGGGTGTACCGACAAGTTCGTCAGAATGCTAAAGCTTTTGCATGATGGCATGGACTGTTGTGTCTCAGCCAATGGTGACCGGTCTGACTTCTTCCTAGTCAGCTGTGGGGTAAAACAGGGTTGTGTAATAGCGCCGACTCTGTTCGCTCTATATTTTGCTGTTGTTGTGGAGGAAGCTCTACGAAATTCAATACATGGCATTCGTGTACGTTTTAGAACTAGTGGTCAACTTTTCAACCTGGCTAGACTTAAAGCTCACACCAAGTGTTCATTTGACACCATCAGGGAGATCATGTATGCTGACGACCTCTGCTTTGTGGCAGAAAGTCCGGATGGTTTGAAGCATCTCATGAAAAGCCTTAATGATGCATGTCACAAATTTGGTTTGAATATCAACGCCACGAAGACCGAAGTCATGGCAATGGACCACACAAGTTTGAATATACCGCTCGGAACTCATGTCCTTAGGCAAGTAGACAAATTTAAATACCTTGGCAGTACGCTGACATATAAAGGGAACCTGGATCCAGAAATAAATAGTAGGATTGGTGCTGCTTCTGCTGTTTACGGAAAGCTTCGGGAAAAAGTGTTTCATTCTCACGACATCTCGTTAAACACTAAAGTCAAAGTCTACATGGCCATTGTTTTGCCAAATTTACTTTATTCTTCTGAGACGTGGTGCCTATATCGCAAGCATATACGCGTATTGGATAGGTTTCACCTCAAGTATCTCCGTGACATCATGTGCATAACGTGGTCAGATCGTGTCAGAAACACGGAGATTTTGAGAAGAGCTAACGTTAGTGGGGTAGAGGCTTATCTGATGCGGCGTCAGTTGCGTTGGTGTGGTCATGTCTCAAGGATGCCCGATGAGAGTGTAACAAAGCGCATCTTCTATTCTGAGCTCCTGGATGGTAAGCGGAAGAGCGGTGGCCAGTTCTTAAGATATAAAGATGTTCAGAAGAGGCACATGAGAAGATGCAATATTGAGCCCTCTCATTGGGAAGTACTTGCTCAGAATCGTTCCAAGTGGAGGCGCCTGGTGCAGCAGAGTGTATACACTTTTGAGGACGATAGAAGGCGCGATCTTGACTCTAAACGTGACGATCTAAAAAATAGGCCGCCTTCTAATATGGTCTATAATTATATTAACGGTACCCTAACGTGTAGCATATGTTTGCGCACTTTTAAAGCTAAAATAGGGTACTATAGTCATATGAAGGCACACGAGCGAAGCCTTGCATTGACTTAACAGAAACATTGGTCACCGTGGCCGAAACCGGCTTGGAACCATATATATATATAGATCGTCAATTTGAGCAGCTGCTTGCTTGCCTCTTGCATCTAACGGCTCCCCACGGTTTGTCCACCTAATGGTTTTTTGTATATAAAAACCAAAAAGTAGGTATTGCACACGTTGGTATATAGAGCAGCTTTCTTTTCAAACACGCAACGTATCGCGTTTTAACGCTACAGTTCCTAGGTGGTAGGACTTTTCTGCAAAGTTCATCTAGGTAGGTACCACCGTTTTACAGTTATTCTGCCGCCAAGCAGTAGTGCGCAAGCGTGCGCAAGTTCCGGTTTGTAGCTAGTGAAATTAATGAGACTTTATGACCTGATCTCGCAGTCTAGTAATCTTATTACTAGATTGTGCTGATGTGATAGATGACGTGTGCAGTGCAGTGTCATGCGAAACTCTATACTTTAGAGTTCCGAGTGACACTGCAACTGATATGGGCAGCCGTATCGCTTAACATCAGGCGAACGGTTAGCTCGTCACGTCATTCCTTAACATAAAAAATAAAAATAAATAAAAATATCGCATATGGCAGTGCCAAACACAGGCTAATATTAGTGCCAAATCTGGCAAACTACATTTCAACCGTTTTACTCAACAGCCAGCTGAGTAATCCGTTTGCAAAGTCGGCTGGTTCCCTTGAATAAATTCGTGCCAGATCTTCGTTGTACGAATATACGTACTAAAGCTTAGTACTTATCTAAACTGTAAAGTGCCGTGAAGTGTGTATGGATAAAAGCGGGTTAGTCAGATCTTCGTTCCATCTAGTAAACATGCTTTGAATGTTATTTAGTGTGCCTTACACTGGAGTTCTTAAGGCGAAAGTTATGACAAAATAAACTGGTTAAAATATAACGTACGGATCAAGAAGGCAGAGCTATTAAATACCGACTGTGCTGTCAGGCCAGTCTTTAATATTTTTGAAGTAAAACTTTACACACGCTTGACTAGGAGAGTAAGCTGGTGAAAGTGCAACGAGGCGAACGGAAGTTGAAAGTTGTTGGTCAAAATTTGTATTATTATGTTATTATGTCCGGTAAAATGTCAATTTTCAATTGTCAAGATTAGCGACATTAACATGAAACAAAGCAAAAACACAGCTATATTGGCTGATAGGTTTTTTTATGGTGAAATGGACATGCGTTTTACAATTACTCACCTGATGGTTAGTGACGAAGTTGTCTAAAGTGGAGTGCGCTTGCCCATAAAATGCCCATTCACTCTTGACTTAAAAAGACCCAGGCTATGCCTAGGAGGAAACACTGTTTTTTGAAGAGCATTCCATTCCTTGGCCGTTCGGACTATAAATGACTCAGCAAAACGCTTAGTGCGGACTTGGGGGACCCTAACGACGTAAGAATGTGACGAATCACCAAGTAGTAGTATGATGGTAATAATTGGTATAATGGTAGTTCTATGATGGAAAGGAGTGAAGGAATGAGTTGATGAAAAGCATACGCACACTCTCCAAAATGTAGCCGGTAGAAGACTGACTGAAGACGGAGCTAAGAAGTCTTACTTCAGTCGTATGGTCCAAAGCACACTCGAGTTTTTGCTTAGTAACATTACAATGTCTTAATTAAAACTGAGCTACAAAAGTGAACTGCTAAGCCGTACATGGTTTTATATACTTAATATCTTTGTATGTAAGTCTTATAAGCTAAATAGAGTAAAGTTTCAATGTTGCTGAGATGTAAGCTATACGTAGCCACTGCAAGTTTGTTTTGTGCAGCTCACAGGTACCTACTCCAAGTTTTCAAGGAAATTCTTCATCCCATTTATGTTGTCTTCGCAGAATTCTAAGACCCCCGACTCAATTTATACATGTTTATTTATACTTACATGTTTCTGAATTGATATTATCTAGGAGATGCTTATTGATGTGAACGAATGACCTGACGAGCTAGTCGTTCGCCTGATGTTAAGCGACACGGCCACCCATAACGAACTTAGCATAAAAGTTCTACCACATAATGAAACTTATACACCCAAAGATAATTATTGTTGCGAGTGAAACCACGCAAAACAGGTAGTCAATTAATAATAAATTTAGTTTAACGCACAAAACATACTCTATTTGGTTATCAAAATCTCTTGAATCTGAATATTTAGTTCCAAAATAACTATAGGGACTTTTTTATGTTAAAGGGAGCAAACAAGCATACGGCCCACTTGATGGGAAGTGGTCACCGTAGCCTATGGACATCTGTAACACCGGAGGAAGCGTCACCAATGCATTGCTTACCCTGAAACATGACATACAATGCAAATTATTAATACAACCAATATGAGTGTGCCTAAATAGAACCTTTCATTTCCTATCCCAGTAGAGAGAATACGCAGGACCTTTTACTTATAATAGGTCTTTACCTATGAAATTGCCGTATTGCGGTACAGACTTTTTCAAACAAAAAAAAGTATTGATTGGCTATGAATTCTAAATTCAAATTAATTTTGTTTTAAAAATATGACATTCTATTTACAATATAAGTCTTTTGTTTATTGATTAGCGTTGTATTTTCATTACATTTCAACATTTTTCCTCATAATGGATACTTTGAAATTTCGTGTAATTATGGAATATGAGTTCCGTCGTGGCACCAACGCGGCACAAACGACACGTAACATCAACGACGTTTACGGAGAGAACTGTACAAACGAACGTACAACCCGTTATTGGTTTGCTCGGTTCCGTTCTGGGAATTTTGACTTAAAAATGAACGTCGTGGTCGTCCGGAAACTTTGGTCAACAATGATGAATTAAAGGCGATTGTGGAAGCTGATGAATCTCAATCTACAGCTGAGCTGGCAGCAGCTTTTGATGTTAGCATCAAAACAATATTGGTCCATTTGCGACCGATTGGCAAGATAAAAAAGCTTGATAGATGGGTGCCCCACGAACTTAACGATCGCCAGCGCAACGTACGCGTCGAGACTTGCCTTGCGCTGCTTAACAGGCACAGAAATGAAGGAATTTTGAACCGAATTGTTACGTGCGACGAAAAATTGATTCTTTTTGACAATCGAAAGCGCTCAGCAAGTTGGTTAGATCCTGGTTCGGTACCAAAGCAATGTGCAAAACGAAAAATGACCCCTAGAAAGGTGATGGTCACAGTTTGGTGGTCTAGTGCTGGTGTGATTCATCATAGCTTTTTACAAAACGGCGAGAGCATTACTGCAGATGTGTACATTGAAGAACTGACCACAATGATGGCGAAACTCGCACGTCTGCAACCAGCTTTGGTCAATCGGTCGTCTCCACTGCTACTTCACGACAACGCGCGACCCCATACTGCACAACAGACCGTCTCTAAGCTGCATGAGTTGGGTTTGGAAGCTCTCCCTCATCCGCCATACTCACCAGATCTTGCGCCTACCGACTATTACTTTTTCCAAAATTTGGACAACTTTTTAGCGGGAAAAAAATTCAATTCCCGAGAGGCAGTACAAAACGCCTTTGAAGAGTTTGTTGTCTCCCGTCCTGCTGATTTTTTCAAGAAGGGCATCCATAAACTGCCACAGCGTTGGCAAAGATGCATTGATTGCAGGGGTGATTACTTTGAATAAAATAAATAAATAAGTTCGAAAAAAAAATACTTTAACTTTTTTCAAACAAAACGGCAATTTCATAGGTAAAGACCTCTGTCCAAATTTTGGAAAAAGTAATAGTCGGTAGGCGCAAGATCTGGTGAGTATGGCGGATGAGGGAGAGCTTCCAAACCCAACTCATGCAGCTTAGAGACGGTCTGTTGTGCAGTATGGGGTCGCGCGTTGTCGTGAAGTAGCAGTGGAGACGACCGATTGACCAAAGCTGGTTGCAGACGTGCGAGTTTCGCCATCATTGTGGTCAGTTCTTCAATGTACACATCTGCAGTAATGCTCTCGCCGTTTTGTAAAAAGCTATGATGAATCACACCAGCACTAGACCACCAAACTGTGACCATCACCTTTCTAGGGGTCATTTTTCGTTTTGCACATTGCTTTGGTACCGAACCAGGATCTAACCAACTTGCTGAGCGCTTTCGATTGTCAAAAAGAATCAATTTTTCGTCGCACGTAACAATTCGGTTCAAAATTCCTTCATTTCTGTGCCTGTTAAGCAGCGCAAGGCAAGTCTCGACACGTACGTTGCGCTGGCGATCGTTAAGTTCGTGGGGCACCCATCTATCAAGCTTTTTTATCTTGCCAATCGGTCGCAAATGGACCAATATTGTTTTGATGCTAACATCAAAAGCTGCTGCCAGCTCAGCTGTAGATTGAGATTCATCAGCTTCCACAATCGCCTTTAATTCATCATTGTTGACCAAAGTTTCCGGACGACCACGACGTTCATTTTTAAGTCAAAATTCCCAGAACGGAACCGAGCAAACCAATAACGGGTTGTACGTTCGTTTGTACAGTTCTCTCCGTAAACGTCGTTGATGTTACGTGTCGTTTGTGCCGCGTTGGTGCCACGACGGAACTCATATTCCATAATTACACGAAATTTCAAAGTATCCATTATGAGGAAAAATGTTGAAATGTAATGAAAATACAACGCTAATCAATAAACAAAAGACTTATATTGTAAATAGAATGTCATATTTTTAAAACAAAATTAATTTGAATTTAGAATTCATAGCCAATCAATACTTTTTTTTTGTTTGAAAAAGTCTGTACCGCAATACGGCAATTTCATAGGTAAAGACCTATTATAAGTAAAAGGTCCTGCGTATTCTCTCTACTGGGATAGGAAATGAAAGGTTCTATTTAGGCACACTCATATTGGTTGTATTAATAATTTGCATTGTATGTCATGTTTCAGGGTAAGCAATGCATTGGTGACGCTTCCTCCGGTGTTACAGATGTCCATAGGCTACGGTGACCACTTCCCATCAAGTGGGCCGTATGCTCGTTTGCTCCCTTTAACATAAAAAAGTCCCTATAGTTATTTTGGAACTAAATATTCAGATTCAAGAGATTTTGATAACCAAATAGAGTATGTTTTGTGCGTTAAACTAAATTTATTATTAATTGACTACCTGTTTTGCGTGGTTTCACTCGCAACAATAATTATCTTTGGGTGTATAAGTTTCATTATGTGGTAGAACTTTTATGCTAAGTTCGTTATGGGTGGCCGTGTCGCTTAACATCAGGCGAACGACTAGCTCGTCAGGTCATTCGTTCACATCAATAAGCATCTCCTAGATAATATCAATTCAGAAACATGTAAGTATAAATAAACATGTATAAATTGAGTCGGGGGTCTTAGAATTCTGCGAAGACAACATAAATGGGATGAAGAATTTCCTTGAAAACTTGGAGTAGGTACCTGTGAGCTGCACAAAACAAACTTGCAGTGGCTACGTATAGCTTACATCTCAGCAACATTGAAACTTTACTCTATTTAGCTTATAAGACTTACATACAAAGATATTAAGTATATAAAACCATGTACGGCTTAGCAGTTCACTTTTGTAGCTCAGTTTTAATTAAGACATTGTAATGTTACTAAGCAAAAACTCGAGTGTGCTTTGGACCATACGACTGAAGTAAGACTTCTTAGCTCCGTCTTCAGTCAGTCTTCTACCGGCTACATTTTGGAGAGTGTGCGTATGCTTTTCATCAACTCATTCCTTCACTCCTTTCCATCATAGAACTACCATTATACCAATTATTACCATCATACTACTACTTGGTGATTCGTCACATTCTTACGTCGTTAGGGTCCCCCAAGTCCGCACTAAGCGTTTTGCTGAGTCATTTATAGTCCGAACGGCCAAGGAATGGAATGCTCTTCAAAAAACAGTGTTTCCTCCTAGGCATAGCCTGGGTCTTTTTAAGTCAAGAGTGAATGGGCATCTTATGGGCAAGCGCACTCCACTTTAGACAACTTCGTCACTAACCATCAGGTGAGTAATTGTAAAACGCATGTCCATTTCACCATAAAAAAACCTATCAGCCAATATAGCTGTGTTTTTGCTTTGTTTCATGTTAATGTCGCTAATCTTGACAATTGAAAATTGACATTTTACCGGACATAATAACATAATAATACAAATTTTGACCAACAACTTTCAACTTCCGTTCGCCTCGTTGCACTTTCACCAGCTTACTCTCCTAGTCAAGCGTGTGTAAAGTTTTACTTCAAAAATATTAAAGACTGGCCTGACAGCACAGTCGGTATTTAATAGCTCTGCCTTCTTGATCCGTACGTTATATTTTAACCAGTTTATTTTGTCATAACTTTCGCCTTAAGAACTCCAGTGTAAGGCACACTAAATAACATTCAAAGCATGTTTACTAGATGGAACGAAGATCTGACTAACCCGCTTTTATCCATACACACTCCACGGCACTTTACAGTTTAGATAAGTACTAAGCTTTAGTACGTATATTCGTACAACGAAGATCTGGCACGAATTTATTCAAGGGAACCAGCCGACTTTGCAAACGGATTACTCAGCTGGCTGTTGAGTAAAACGGTTGAAATGTAGTTTGCCAGATTTGGCACTAATATTAGCCTGTGTTTGGCACTGCACATGCGATATTTTTATTTATTTTTATTTTTTATGTTAAGGAATGACGTGACGAGCTAACCGTTCGCCTGATGTTAAGCGATACGGCTGCCCATATCAGTTGCAGTGTCACTCGGAACTCTAAAGTATAGAGTTTCGCATGACACTGCACTGCACACGTCATCTATCACATCAGCACAATCTAGTAATAAGATTACTAGACTGCGAGATCAGGTCATAAAGTCTCATTAATTTCACTAGCTACAAACCGGAACTTGCGCACGCTTGCGCACTACTGCTTGGCGGCAGAATAACTGTAAAACGGTGGTACCTACCTAGATGAACTTTGCAGAAAAGTCCTACCACCTAGGAACTGTAGCGTTAAAACGCGATACGTTGCGTGTTTGAAAAGAAAGCTGCTCTATATACCAACGTGTGCAATACCTACTTTTTGGTTTTTATATACAAAAAACCATTAGGTGGACAAACCGTGGGGAGCCGTTAGATGCAAGAGGCAAGCAAGCAGCTGCTCAAATTGACGATCTATATATATATATGGTTCCAAGCCGGTTTCGGCCACGGTGACCAATGTTTCTGTTAAGTCAATGCAAGGCTTCGCTCGTGTGCCTTCATATGACTATAGTACCCTATTTTAGCTTTAAAAGTGCGCAAACATATGCTACACGTTAGGGTACCGTTAATATAATTATAGACCATATTAGAAGGCGGCCTATTTTTTAGATCGTCACGTTTAGAGTCAAGATCGCGCCTTCTATCGTCCTCAAAAGTGTATACACTCTGCTGCACCAGGCGCCTCCACTTGGAACGATTCTGAGCAAGTACTTCCCAATGAGAGGGCTCAATATTGCATCTTCTCATGTGCCTCTTCTGAACATCTTTATATCTTAAGAACTGGCCACCGCTCTTCCGCTTACCATCCAGGAGCTCAGAATAGAAGATGCGCTTTGTTACACTCTCATCGGGCATCCTTGAGACATGACCACACCAACGCAACTGACGCCGCATCAGATAAGCCTCTACCCCACTAACGTTAGCTCTTCTCAAAATCTCCGTGTTTCTGACACGATCTGACCACGTTATGCACATGATGTCACGGAGATACTTGAGGTGAAACCTATCCAATACGCGTATATGCTTGCGATATAGGCACCACGTCTCAGAAGAATAAAGTAAATTTGGCAAAACAATGGCCATGTAGACTTTGACTTTAGTGTTTAACGAGATGTCGTGAGAATGAAACACTTTTTCCCGAAGCTTTCCGTAAACAGCAGAAGCAGCACCAATCCTACTATTTATTTCTGGATCCAGGTTCCCTTTATATGTCAGCGTACTGCCAAGGTATTTAAATTTGTCTACTTGCCTAAGGACATGAGTTCCGAGCGGTATATTCAAACTTGTGTGGTCCATTGCCATGACTTCGGTCTTCGTGGCGTTGATATTCAAACCAAATTTGTGACATGCATCATTAAGGCTTTTCATGAGATGCTTCAAACCATCCGGACTTTCTGCCACAAAGCAGAGGTCGTCAGCATACATGATCTCCCTGATGGTGTCAAATGAACACTTGGTGTGAGCTTTAAGTCTAGCCAGGTTGAAAAGTTGACCACTAGTTCTAAAACGTACACGAATGCCATGTATTGAATTTCGTAGAGCTTCCTCCACAACAACAGCAAAATATAGAGCGAACAGAGTCGGCGCTATTACACAACCCTGTTTTACCCCACAGCTGACTAGGAAGAAGTCAGACCGGTCACCATTGGCTGAGACACAACAGTCCATGCCATCATGCAAAAGCTTTAGCATTCTGACGAACTTGTCGGTACACCCCAGCTTACGCAAAACAATCCACAGAGCCTCACGAGGAACACTGTCAAAGGCTTTCTCCAAATCGACAAAACAGAGATAGAGACACTGGCACTGTTCTCTACTTTTCTCTTGTAATTGACGGATAGAGAATATGGCTTCACAGGTCCCTCTACTGGGACGAAACCCAAATTGAGTCTCGGGTAATATAGTTTCAGATAGCTTGACAAGGCGATTGAGGAGAACTCTAGCAAATATTTTTCCAGGGACAGAGAGAAGTGAGATACCTCTGTATGAATTGCAATCGGCTCGATTGCCCTTATTTTTATAGAGTACGCATATATTCGACGTACTAAAATCCGAAGGTATACGTTCTTCCAACCACATTCGCTTAAAGAACTTCCACAGGACATCGTGCAATTCATCTCCGCCATATTTTATAAGCTCTCCTGCAATGTTATCAAGGCCTACAGCTTTTTTATTCCGTTGCTGTCGTATGGCAGCTACCACCTCAGAGAGCGTGGGCTCAGCATCTAGCTCAGTGACTTGCGGGCGTTCATGTAGCAAGTTAATGTAAGTAAGATCAGCTGATCGATCAATGTTTAATAGCAATCTAAAATGTTCTGCCCACCTCTGCAAAGTCTCGCTTTTATCAAAAATCAACCTCCCATCAGCAGTTTTTATGGGCACATTAAATTTATACTGCGGTCCAATCAGTCTTCGCACTTCTCCAAAGAAGAGACCAAGTTGGTTAGTATCAGAAAGCATTTGCATAAGGTCAGCTTTTTCCTGCCACCATTTATCCTTAATGGTCCGCGTTAGCTTTCGTAATTGGGATGAGCTTTCTTTGATCTTATCTTTATCATAAGTATTATCAAGCGTGAAACTCTGTTTATGTAAGAGCTCCCGGTGTCTGGCGATGGCGTCAATAAGGACCTTATTATTTTCATCAAACCAGTCTTCATTAACTCGCTTTTGTAATCCAAGCGTGTCAGAAGCAGTTTTAATTATGTAACTAGCAAGGCCTTGCCACTTTAGTTGCAAATTTCCACCCTCAATATCCATTTGCGATACGTGGTCACCAATGTTTTGTTGGTATAACTCCCTTATCTCCATATCCTGCAGTTTATCTAAATCCATGCGACAGATTTTGGATCTGCTAGATCGACGAGAAGGGTGAAGCCGTATCTGTAACTTACAGACTACCAGTCTGTGATCGGACCAACAATGAGCTCCACGCATAACTCGAGTCAAATGAACTTGAGAAATGTCTCTTTGACGTACGATAGCATAGTCAATGAGATGCCAGTGTTTGGACCTCGGGTGCATCCAAGTTGCCTTGTACTTAGCAGGAAGTCTAAACATAGTATTGGTAATCGCTAATTGGAACTGCGAGCAGAGGTCAAGCAGCAACTGCCCGTTACTGTTCATGCTTCCAATACCATGCCTGCCCAAAACACGAGGCCACGATTCATAGTCACGCCCGACTCTAGCATTGAAGTCACCGAGCAGAAGAATTTGTTCCTTAGGCTGAATTTTTGTTAAGGCTTGAATGAGATCTTCATAAAACTTATCTTTTATTTCATCCGTGTTATCCATCGTGGGCGCATATACGCTGATAACATTAAGGTAATTGCCATCACCTATATGAACACGCAAAGATATTAGGCGATCAGAAATAAACGCCGGGTACTCATCCAGTTTAGTGGCTATTTGGGTTTTGATAGCAAATCCCACGCCAGAGCGTCTTGGATCATTAATTGTAGTTCCCTTCCAGTAAAACGTATACCCACCACCATGCTCTACCAGCTCACCTTCTTCCGCTAAATGGGTTTCGCTTAAGGCAGCAATGCTAACATTATAGCGTTTTAACTCTCGAGCGACAATGGCAGTTTTACGTTCAGGGCAAAGGTTGTTAGGACGATCAAGTAATGTTCGCACATTCCATGCGCCGAAAATCATTGGTTTGGTTCTTATTTTACTGTTGTTACGTCGACCACGTTGATGGGATGCGCAGGCAGCCGCGGTTACTACCTCCCCAGTGTTTTGGAACAAGCGTTTTTTTAGGGCACCTTTTCTAGCCCCCTCCCCGGCTGAGCGGGGGAAGCAGTGCTTCTCTAAATAGAGCTGCTTCGACGCATAGTGTGCTGCCGAGTTACATCGTTGCTCCAAATCGATGCTGAAGCGACCACTCTCACTATGCCGCCTCTGTGCAGACATAAGACAAAGCCTGACAGGCATCATTGTCAGACCTCTCTACCTCTGTCTGTCGCCAAAGGTCTTTCATCTCAGGATCCAGTTAACAGAAACAGGTCATTTACGCAGGAAATATTTAAGTGCATAAGTGTTTGCGCACACACAAATGCACTCTCTCGTCCACACTCCCCAGACCCCAATGGAACGGTTGCCCGCTACAATTGAGAGGGAGCAAGATGCAGTGTCTAGCCGACGGTAACTACTCTGACTCCTACCGCCGCCTTGGGCCTTCCACGATGCCTTGCTGCCTCGCCGACTCCGCCAACATCGAGTGCTTATCAGCTTAGATGTGCCTTCGTCACCAAGACAGACTCTTATACACTAAAACGGGGAGTAACCGTTCAGGGCTAGATTGTGAAACACAATAAGCCCCCCTCTACCAGGTTTAGCCCACGAGCTGACGTGGTGTACCGGGGTGTGGCCGCTGTGTGTATGACAGCTACTAGGAGCCACTGGTGAGAGAATGCAAGTTTTAAGTGGTTTGAATCTACGTCAAGAGACCAGCCAGTAGATTGAATTACCCTTACTACCTACTACACCCCGACGACGATAAATGACGATCTATATACTCGGTGGAAATTAATTCGTTCTTTTCCTTAAATGTATGTGCTCAGTCCATGCTATAGAACGCTCCTGTATAACTAAAAAGTACCAAACTTACTTACCAAAAGTACTTATGAAATAAAACTTAAATCTAAGTTACATCAAATTACTAAGGATTCAAATTCTAAAGAAAAGCCTTGCGACATTGAACAAAGCAGGTGTATTTATTACCTACAAACATTTACAAAGCGCTCAGCCGGTGCCCGCGCTGTGTGTAGCGTTAAATAGACATTTCGGCTATTATCCAGTTATTTTAGGAGGCATTCTTTTTTCAATTATTATTTAACTGCACCTTGTACGATTATTCCATAGCATGGTCTGAGTACATTTAAGGAAAAGAACGAATTAAATTTCACCGTGTAAAATATTAAGATCCGGAAGAAAATGTCCTAGAAAGGCCGTAGCATTCGCCTCGGTACCTACATTAAAATCTTCTGCGATCATCATCTAGACGTCAAGAGTGGTTATTATGGCATCCCTCCCTATGATGACCACCTAAATTATTTTATGGGGGAGGCCTATGTTCGACAGTGGATGTCTTCAGGCTGTGAATACATTTTTATTTTTTTTCGCCGCATAATGTTGTATTCTATAATTATTTTACACTACTCACCAATTTATAAGCTGTTAAAATAATTGTTATGCAAAACGTATACCCATACTATACGTTGGACCGGTGTTATAGTTGCCTACTAATTACTATGTCCAATTTTCGAAATGTTAGTCTTGAACAAAGAAGTAAAGTACTTACTAAATCCATCAGATTTACGATATTTACGATTCTACTTATTTACCGTTTACCGGTGCCGGTGGCTGTAAGGTACTGCTTGTTTATTTAGCCTTCTTTATGGCAGCACTAAACAATGATAGAATAAACGTCGAAAACTGTTTAACGGCCTCCGAGCCATTTTATAGCCGATATCCGTTTAACATTTTGATGTTTATTGATTGGATTTTATATGATTTTAACCTCAGCCACAGGCTATCTTAAACCGGGAGTAATCATCTCATCTTATTTGAAATGTCGTGAAGTTTCTTTGTGAATAATTTCAAGGATTAAGGTAAAATAAATATTGCCAACAAACACAATTTGTTTGAAGGGCTGACTCACGATCTTCTATAACCTTTTTACGAATCGGGAAAGGTTATAGAAGCGTGTTCAAGAAAAGAGTAAATAGGTGTTTACTTAGCTAGCATGCTACACCTTCGATCGCATCGTCACTTCCCATCAGGTGAGAACGTGGTCAAATGCTAGACAAGTTTGAAGTAAAGCAAAAATATGCCAAGAGCCTAAAGCAAATAGATATCATAATAAGACATCACCATCAGCTTACACTAGTCCCCTGCTGGACATAGGCCTCTCCCAAGGCACGCCACTGAGCCCGGTCTTCGGCTCTACTCTTCCAGTTACTACCAGCTACCTTAAGTAATAATATTTACTTTACCTAATAACAAGTAATAAAAAATAAATAAATTTAATAGTATTGTATTAAACTGTGTGTGGTGATAAATATAAAATAATTATTAAAGCGTCTTTAAAAATATTCTTAGTTTAAAAGTCGTTATTGGAACTTGATTGCAACGGAGTGAAACACAAATTTGTTTTAATTTGAATGCGTAGTTTATGTACGTAGTTACCATAGAAATTTTCTAATAGGAATGACATTTTTTTTTACTTAAAACTTGTCTAGCATTTGACCACGCTCTCACCTGATGGGAAGTGACGATGCGATCGAAGGTGTAGCATGCTAGCCAAGTAAACAAATAATAAAGTTAAAAAAATCTCTGTGATCACCCCACAGTTCGTCCTCAGTCGATTTTAGTGGGTCCCCGCCCACTAAAATCGATTACTCTGCTTCTTCCAGTTCATGGTTGTCACTCGAGAATCTTTCTTTTCTATCAGTTGACGGGTTCTGCTTTAAATTTTAAATTGTATATTTCAGGAGGCAGCAAGCGAGCCACCAGGTTGACTGTGGCGACAGCATTAGGGATCTGGGTTCTGGCCGCCTCACTCGCGGCTCCCGCCTACCTCAATTCCTACGTTAGAGAGTTCGTTGTCAACCCTACAACAAAGGTAAAATAACTGGGAAAAATTCGGGAAGACTACGTCATCACTTAGTGATAGGAACACTATTTATAGGAACAAAGAAAAAGCTATTTTTAGTCATATACCTCATCTTCTTCAATCGGAAGACGTCTACTATTGAACATAGACTTCCCCCATAAAACAATTGAAGGGGTGAGAGCAAAAAGGGTTTAAGTGATTTTTTTCACAAAATGACTTATGGGTATCGTTGGATTCAGCGTGCAATTATCTACAATAACACAGTCTCAAAATACCAAAATGAGGCTTAAATCTCGAGATTTTGAGTCTAAAAACGGTTTATCTGTCACAGGAATACAGTTCGCTTAGCATAAAAGCATTATTATATTTATTTTATTATATTATATTTTTACAGTAATTGTATGAATGAGTACTATATTTAGTATTTTAAAATAGAATTAAAACATTTTTAAGCAACTGAAACTTACATAAACTTTTTCTATTACCTTATAAGCACTCTACATTAAAATGATGCCGTTGAAGTTTAAAGTCAATTTTCTCGAAACTGTCAATTTGACAGTTAAACCCTTTTTATTCTCAACCTTTCAATTTGGGTGGTCATCATAACGTTTTCTTTTTATAAACGATCACATACATAGATCCTGGACCTTGACTAGGATTCCCTGTGTCTAGGGACCCAGGAACTACGAGGACCATAGTCCCACAACACCCAGACAGAACAAGTATTTGTGCCTTTTTTTCTGTGTACAAATACTTGTCCTGCCGCGGGAAACGAACCCGCCACCTCCGGGTTATGAGCAAACCTGCTTAACCACCACACCACAGAAGCTGTCCGGCTTGTCATAATCACCATGCTTGGCAAGCGTCTAGGTGATGATCGCAGAAGATTGTAATGTACCGAGGTGAATGCTGCGCCCTTTCGCCCTAGGATATTTCCTTCCGGCTCTTAATGCACTAACTGAGAAGAGATGAGCCCTAGTCTTACGCTGACACAATACTTACCTGCAATGTGGGGTGAAAAACTAGAAAAAAGAGGCATATGAGAATCAGAGTTAATTTTTACACGACCAAAAAACTTCCATAAACACAGATTTTATGGTAATGTTATATATGTAAAACACCTATTTACCACAATACTATTTATTATTTAGATCTTACAATCATGCTCTTTTTAATTCTCCATCACACAGACTGTTTGTGTCACAGAGCTTAGACTATCATTAGATATTATGTACTTATAAAATAAGGCACAAACAATACACAACAAGTAAGTAAATATAACTGTGCAGTAAAACCTGATTGACGTATTATTCATCATTCATCGCATTGTACTTACCTACTTATTTACTTACATAAACTGCTCCTACCCACAATCAAAAACCAAACTAGTTCAAAAGTCCAAGAGTTATTGGAGGCGAGAGACCACGGGAGACCAAACGAATGTTGTTCAATCCTAAACAGATTAAAATAGTTGGTCACTCCACGCCAAGTTAAAACAAGGTTAATAAAGTATAAGCAGTAAATCATGTTCAAACAAGCAGGATTGACCAGTTAATATTATCTCATTTGTTTTTCTTAGAACGCAGCTTTGCAATTTGTTCTAGTTATGTTTATATTTCCATGAAAGTGTATTGTAGACAGCAGTTTCTTTTCAGAAAAATAATTTACCTATAGCTCTGTGAAAGCTAAGTATTCTAGATCTGTTGTTATTGCTCGATTTACTGTTGCGAATGAGAGATATAGTTACTGCATTTCAACTTGTTTTTTGTAAATGTCACCAAATAGTTTAATTGCAAAGAAAAAGGTAGGTAACCTAACATTACCTACCTAATAAGTATCTACTTATTAGGAAGGTAATGTTGATACTTTATTGTAAAGGAAAAATTTGAAACAATAATACAAGCGTCAAATTCCTCTATGATAAAATTAATCGCTAAATCAGAAATCTTTAAATCGATAGGTGAGGACTTACCTACTCTAAAAAACTACTCAATAAAAGCAAAATTATAACCCAACCAATATGGATTGTATTTGGTAATCGGTAATTTCGCAAATTAAGTAATACATACTCAAAACTATACATTCAAATTATTCCATTTGCGCTACTGTTTTTATATTCTTATCAAGGGCCACTAAAAGGAAGTCCGTGGGTAATTGGATCCAAACTTTTACTCCATAACTCTGGAGCGAATTGGGATCTAACTACAAAAATACTCATTCTCACTAACAAGTTTAAGGTTTCCCGAGCTGATTGTTATAGGTAAGAGGGTTTTGAAACACAAGTTGGCTTCATTATGATTAACTTAACTAAATCTTTGTTTGTTGGTACTTATACCTACCTATTTTGAATATAACTAAGTAGTAGGTAGAATTAAGTAGGTATCTACAGTAAGTACTTAAGTAGGTGTCTTCTTTTCTATTGAGAGCAATTTTATTTAGCTTTGATTTTCTTCAAGCGTCCCTTTTAAGGTTTAAGCTGTTGTTTTCTTACGAATCGTTCGTGCTTCACAGTCGAAGATCGAAGTGATTGGGTTTAAAAATAGCGTAGTTCGGTACTGAGAAGCTTTATCACAGATTGCCTACGCGTTTAGGTACCAACCAACTGTGACTTATTGCCACTTATTTGTCAAGGAATTGAAATAAAAATAAATAAAATAAATAACAGTACATACAGTAGATTGCTTTGACTGGAATCGTTTTTGGAGCTTGAAAATTGGTGCCATATCGTACGTACTTTTGTGTAAATGTCACAGGATTACATTATTGATGAAGGGATCACACAAGGATTTCAAAACAGGTTGAACAATAAAGTCTTAAAGACACTCGAAACACTGAGAACAAAACACTTTTTATTATTTTATGGTTATCTTTTCTTTTTAACTACCTTTGGTTAAAATTTAAAAATGTAAAGACCAGTAAAATTGATGATTATTATGATGGTGATGAAGATCATGAAATGTCTAAAACGCAATCTGACTAAGCTAACCTTTTAATGTACCTATGTACCATAAGTACCCACATATTTTTTTAATAGTAGATAGGCGTTTGACCACGTTTTTCTGGTGTTAAGTGACAATGCGGTTGATGATGTAGCACGCTTGCCTATACGAAACCTGTTCACTCTCCTTTTGAAAACTTCCAGATTTGTACTATTCGGAAATATAGACGCTGGTAAAAAGTTCCACTCGTTAACCGTTCGCGTTATAAAGGTCGTATCAGATAGCTTGATGTGTATAGGAGGGATAGCAACCAATAATTTCAATGAGTGACAAAATGCCGTACGTGCTGGTCGTTCGATGGTGAAATGGGGATAGGGAAATCAAATCATGCAGTTTCATTGCACATTCGCCGAAATGTAACCTCTAAAAGACCGTTAGACTAGCAACTGTACGTCGATGCTCGAGGCTGTCAATGGTATGGATGTATGGATGAATGTATGTTACTCTTTCACGCATTAACTACTGAACAGATTTGGATGAAATTTGGAACACAGATAGTTTATACCCTGGATTAACATATAGAATACTTTTTATCTCGATCGTATATTCCTGTGGGACAAGTATCGAACGCCACTCGCCGTGGGCTTTTTACGCAAAAACTTAACCGATTTTTAGAATTTTTTAGTGTTTCATACCAAAATGGTAAAAAGTAATATTTGGAATATAGATAGCTTATACAATAGATTAACACATAGGCTACTTTTTTAACGCGGGTGAAACCGCAGGGTGCAGCAATAACGGTGATAAAACGTGGTGTGCCTTATCATCCCGTTAAAAATGTCCACACATTTATTATTACTATTTTATTATAATGGTATCTAGGTACTTATTTAGAGCAATGGAAATAAAATTGATTTATCCATTTGGAAGCACCGCAAACATACAGAACAGACTTATACCAGAAACTGGTAGTCGGCATTTAAACTGCACGCTATAAGCTGCAAATTTTCAGTTTAAATGCAGCTGTTGGCATAAACATTGAGATTGAGGGGTTTAATATAATTAAACTGTGTTCACAGTTCCGAGTATGCTACCCATATCCAGAGGAATGGGTCGAGACGATAGTGCTAATAAAGTTTCTGGTGTACTACTCCATCCCGCTGGCTATCATAGCATTATTCTACGCCCTGATGGCGCGACACTTGGTGTTGAGCACACAGAACATGCCGGGAGAGATGCAGGGGACTCAAAGACAGGTGAGAACATTGACACTAGTAACTATTAAACCATGCTGATTATCTGCGCTAGTTAGTTGATAGACACCAATTGGTTGGTACCATAATAGAATTTGAAATAAGAAATAATAGGCAAGGGCAAGGCCCTGACTTCTATGTTAAACGAAAATAACAAGAAAGCGCTTTTTCACACGCAATCTTTTAGTTTTTTATTGCTTTATACCTACTTATTACATTGGCGATAGATATCGATCTTGGTTTATACCTTACAAGTTACAATTACCTATTGTATAAATAATACTTACATCCTAAGGCAAAATTGTATTCTATTCCTCATATTCTATTCCTTAGGTATTCATAAATGGTCTTTCCAATTAGGTATAATTAAGTAGGTAGGGGACGGTGGGGCAAGGCGGGGTACTTAAGGTTTGCGGCTTAATTAAATAAAACCATTTCATTAAATCTAATCAACTTTATTACAATAATCATCTTAAGTAATCAGCCTTTGATAATTGAGCTATAATAAGAACATAACTTTCATTATTTGCTAGAAAAAATACATATTACAAATAATCACCTACTTCCCCGTCTTGCCCCATAGGTGGGGCAAGATGGGGTAGCCTATGAGGTAAGATGGGGTATACGCAATCGTTTTATTCTTGCTGACAAAACTCGTAATTAAAAGTCGCCTCTTCATCTTTGTCATCAATTCCTGCACAGATGCAGTGTGCCCACATTCCACAAGCTCCACAAGCAATCCAACCTTCGGTGGAGTCCAAATAACGTCCACAACAATAAAAACATGGAGTGCTCTGAACCTCACTGTCACTATTTTCAGATGATGATTTACTTTTTACAGCTTTATTCTTTTTCTGTTTTCCTTTAGCTTTTTCATTAGATTTTGCTGTGGTTTGCTTCTTAGATAACTGCAATTTCTTTTTTTCTTCTTTTTCGGCATCATCATTCTTCTTTTTCTTTAATTTTTCTTCAAGTTCATTTTTATATGGTGACGCAGTTATCATTGCAGTTTTTCCTTGTTTTCTAGTGGAATGAACAGTTTTTTGAGTTGCCGGAAAAGGTAATATTTGTTTTGGGCTAGTTAATGCAAATATTGAATCTCTTGGAGTAACAGGTCTTTGATCCATGCCTAAATTATCAGTCCAAATTGAACAACCAGGTTGGGGTTGTTCATTTGCAAGCTTTCTCACGGATTCTGGTACCGCATTTGGACTAGCTAGCATTCGAATAGCTGGTGTGGTTAAATCAGTAGCAGGCGCTATAATATTCGCAGTCAAATTCAATGCAGACACGATTTGAGGCTAATTTTTGATTTAGTTTTGGGTACGACTGAAATTCCAGTTTCATCGCAGTTATAAATTCTATCTAGGCTTAATTAATGTTCATCGTATACGTTGCCTAAGAACGTATAAAAAGTGTCGATCACTTCTTTGTTGAATCCAGAAGCACGAGCAGCAGACGTACTTTATGGCTTCCTTATTGATAGCTCTGGATGTCTCTTTAATCCTCAGAACCCAATCTTTCCTAGCTTCTTTTCTTTTCATTATTGAATGGATGGACCTTATTGTTCTTCTTTGCTAAGTTGTAAGCCAGAGATTTTAAATCTTTTACTGTAAGGCCGTAAAATCGACTTTCCCTATCTATAACATTTCTTCAGATTCTGTAAATATCTGTTATTTAGGGCCTAAAAGAACTTTTACTGCAAATTAGCTGGTAGTCTGTTGCTTTCGACGTTATCACGAGCAATTTTGTCTTTTCGTTCTAAAGTTGTTTGCGGTACTGAAAATGTTCGTGATGCCAGCAAATATCCCATATTTCTTTTCAATGACAGCATCCACAGCGTTTGTCATATTTTCTTCTGACCAATCCCCTCTATTTGTCGTTCTTTTGTAATTCCTAAACATGCTGAAACAAACAAAATTGTTTGTTAAACTTCGATTTCTAGAACTAGGGGGCAAGATGGGGTTACCCTTATCCCATCTTGCCCCTTCATGCGAAAAAAAAAGTAAAATTGTGTCACAAAAAAATGGCTGCCAATCGAGTGATAAACAAGTTCTTACCTGACAGAGCAATCATCAGAAGAAATAAATCACGATCACTGAATGCAGCACCTCAAGTATTCACGGCAGCAACACAGCTAACAAAACATAAAAAAACGATAACAAATTCAAGAAAAAAAGATTTTTTGGCGAGAAATGAAAAAACGTGGTACGTTGTGGAAGTCAAACGGCCGATTGAATGGCAACATAGCGGCGCGTCTTAGCAGTAAAAACGGCTGTGATTCGTCAACTCTAACAAGACAAAAGGCTAGATACCCCATCTTGCCCCCCACCCCGTCTTGCCCCACCGTCCCCTACTTATGTAGGTAGGTTCTAAGTTGAGTATCTACTGAATCCAATACCAGCATTCAGCTAGTTAGACCCTCTTCAGTTAGGCAGGATTAGGATCAGTATCCTGCCTAACTGATTGATGACGCTTTAACTGACCAAACTGTGGAAGCGGTTTTTTTTTATTTCTATGAGAACGAAAGCGTCATCAATATTAATTGTGTAGAAGCTGAAATACCCAGGTACGTAAGTACCGATAAAGTTAACAGCTACAGTTGCTCAACACACAGTAGTAAAATTCCCAGCTTCGTAAATTAAACACAATAGTCTTATTATAAATCTAAGCTAAGATACATATATTATGATATTTCAGATGAGAGCAAGAAGAAAAGTAGCCATGACAGTTCTGGCTTTTGTCCTGGTGTTTGCAGCGTGCTTTTTGCCCTCCCACGTGTTTATGTTGTGGTTCTACTTTTGGTAAGCTGCGTTTTTAAATTGTAATAAATGAGCAAGCCTGATTAGATCAGACTCTGGTGTGAGTCAGACTGACGAATCTAAGGGTGCCAATTTCTGAACTCTATTTAACTTTTGTTGTTCGTAATAGCCATGAATGAACGTAATAGCCAGGAATGCCATGATTGTTTGGTGGAATGTGTAAGCTTGAAACAATAGATTCGCCATAGGATATAGGGCTTACGATAACATGAAGTAAATTGTCTCCACCGTGGTCACTCTTATTTATCTTCTCCAATGAAGGCTTAGCTTCTATCAGTTAGAACGTAAAACACCGTTTGCTTTGTGACTTTTGTCATTATTTATTATACTGCTGCAGCATATCCTTCATTTAAACGAAATTTTTATTCACCAGTCCCACGGCCAAAGATGACTACAATGGGTGGTGGCACGCGCTGAGAATCGTTGGGTTCTGCCTTTCATTCTTGAACAGCTGCGTGAACCCTATCGCGCTGTATTGTACCAGCGGTATCTTCAGGAAACACTTTAATAGGTGATCATCAGATTTCTACCAAACCTTGTGCTAAATTATTAACTTTAAAGTCTGTGTGTACTCTTTATTGTTTCTATTGCGTATTAACGTATTGTCTTAGATAGCTTGATCTTTGAAATATTTACACCCATACCACACTTACCTACTTAGAAATCTGGATACCTACAAGTTAGGCATTTCATTCCAGTGTCCACGTTTATTTGATTCAGATATCTTCTATGCCGTGGCGGATCAAGTCACGGGCCAAGAGGATCTATGTCGTTATCCACCTCAAGGAGATTACACTCCAGCAGGAAAACCAACATTAGTATGGTACCAAGAACGTAAGTACAGTATAAATATAAGTTCTTAAAATCTGATAAGTAGTTCTAGTCAGACTTTCACATGACCACATTATCGATTTAGCATTTAACTAATCTAAAACCAATTGTGGCTTTTAGTCAAATATACATCGGAAGAGATATGCTGCTATAATTATTGTGTTTACAACAAATTTGCGAATAATACAGATACTACTTATAAAAATGGCATGAAATATACGTCTGCATCAAATTTCATATTATTTGATTGACGTTTGCCTCATCGAACCATGATTTAACGTATCTGGATGACATGACATCATCGATATGCATTAATATCCTTAATCTCAGTCTTCATCCTCATTTTCTTGACTAGTAGTAGTCGCTTACTTGGCGTAAGCCCATCTCTTTCCATCATTTTCTATCTCTATATTTTGTCATCCATTCTGATCCTATCTTTTTCGAGAAAATGTTGCTCTATTTTTTTTCGATCTACCTCTATTTCTCGTTTCGTCTCTTGATATCTATTCTGTATTTCTTTTAGTCCATCTACTAACTTCCATTTTACAAACGTGTCCAGCCCATTTCCATTTCAAGGGCCTTGGCATTTCAGTCACGTTAGTGATTCTTGTTATTTTTCGGATAGTTTCATTTTTTTTTGTATCATCTACAACATACTTCAACATATTCTTTCCATTTTTCGTTAACAAATGGCTAGTTTATGCTCGTCTTTATTTTTCAAGCTTTGGCAACCATATTGCAAACATAAATTTAAATGTATATTGTGTAAATTAGAGAGCAGTTTGTTATTTTTTCGTCGTTTGTTATCAGGACTAGCGTTGGCCGCGAGAGCAGCATTCGTCTTCTCACCAACGGGTCGTCAAAGCTCTGAGGAAGGTGTTCCGGCCCGCGTGCCGCCAACAACAATCAGGAGCGGACCAAGCACAATTACAGCAAGACTTTTCTGTACAAACCTGATAATGTGCCTCCTTTCCCTAGATGCTGCGAACACGAGAACGGCAAAGACGACCTCGCAACTAATGTTAGCAGCACAGAAAGCTTTTTCGTGCCAGTCGATAATTATTGATCGTGTTAGCTTATCACGGACAGGAAAATTGACCTGTTTTCTTGCCTTTAATATAACTTGTGTTAAAATAAATTAACTTCGAAAGGTGTCGAACTTGCTAGTATCTGTCTAGCACGTAATTTCAGCATTCATTTCCAGCAGATAACCTAATCTTCATCTGATCTTGGTGATCTTGGTTCTGGAACTCAATTATACAGACAGTGAGAGAACAGTACTGTTTTTAGAATACATATAAAAGAAAACTGACTCTCTAGACTGGGCAGATAACTTTTGAAAATACCTAACTGATATTTAATTTTCTATTAATTACTTTGTGTTAAAAAATATGTAGGTGCTTACATTTATTTATTCATGATGTGCAATATATCGACTAAATGTTTCTGTCATGTGATTTATCGTTAGGCAGTGAAAAAATCGGTGTATTTGTGTAGAAATATAGGTTTTTCAAAATAAAAAGAAACAAAATGTATATATAAGTTTACAATATAGGTAATGAAAAATGTGTGTATACTATAACTTGTAAAAATGATGTACAGTGTAAATCTTTACTTTAGGTGTATGCAAATAATAAAAAAACATAAAATAATATTAATTTGTTGGGTAGATTAGATAATAAACCCAAATATATATTGTAACTATGTTGTAATAAATGTAGGTAAGATTATTTAATCTTTATGTAATTATTATTGTTAAATTAAGAAATGCTGACTATTTATTATAATTTATACTTAATTATGTAGCTCCTTATCTTATGTATTTCTGTCTAAAATCTGCTTTCTAGTCATGACATAGTATAATAAAATAAGTTATACACAAATTATGTAATTATTTTATGTTATTAGTGTTAATGTTTTGTGTGTATAGAAATAATCTTATTATACATATTTTATTTAGCTTTCGTTTATAAAATATTTAAAGTTGATTTATTATGTTCATCGTACCGTAAATAAATTTTGTAAAAAGGAATATACTACTTATTAAAAAATATTTTATCCGAGATCTTAAGCATTTTCACTGATTGAAAAATATGCTTATTATTTGAACTCTCAATGACTTGAACCCTATTATTTATTCTAGTACCTACCTACCAGGTGGTAGGACTTTTCTGCAAAGTTCGTCTAGGTAGGTACCACCGCTTTGCCAGTTATTCTGCCGTCAAGTAGTAGTGTGCAAGCACTACTGTGTTCCAGTTTGAAAGGCACTGCATCTAGTGAAATTACTGGGCAAATGAGACTTAATGATCTGATCTCACAGTCGAGTAATCTTATTACCAGACTGTGCTGATGTCTCAGGCTGATGTGCGCAGTGCAGTGCAGAACGACTAGCTCGTCACATCATTCAATAACATTTTTAAAAAAATACCTAACGGTGTATGTTACGCGAACGCGAGCCATTACAAATCTCCCTTTTGTATAACTATGAGCTGTCAACTGACTCTCCCAACTATCCTCCACTCCATCCATTCACAGTTCCTCTAGTACAGTACAATCAGCCGCCATCTGTTGAACTAATGACACAACATTTCCACTAATACAATCAATGAGACTAATATTTAACTACTGGGAACAAGAAAGCCAAGTTGATTTTTGCTTCGAGCAAGTTTGGGAATCATACAGATATTCTAAATAAATGATCTCACAACTTTTCACTGCTTCATACAACTTTTCACAATTAAAAAATACCCAAAAGTACAATTAAGTTTTTTAACGTTTTTAAGCGTTTCTGAACGAGAAGGGGACAGAGGAAAATTAAGATCAAATAAGTAGGTACCTACATATAACAAATTTTGTAGTCCTTTTTTGGTGGGGACGCGAAAACGATCCATTTGTTTTTTTTTACGCTGATGACCCGGGACCGGGACCGGGACCCATGAACTACGAGGAACATAGTCCCACAATACCCAGACACAGAACAAGTACTTACGCATTCTTTTTTCTATGCACAAATACCTACTTGTCCTGCCGTGGGAATCGAACCCGCATTATATTATATTATCTGTAATAATTGAATTCTATGTATAGCTCGCGCACATTTCTATATATGTAGGTATGTATATATGCAACGCTATTTTCTCGCGTCAAAAGGACCCTTCCTAGTGTAAGTTTTCCTTAGCTTGTTCGTTACATGAAAAAAGGCACCGAGTATTGGCGGGAAAACGAAAAAGATCGCGTCGCCGCATTGTATTATTTTCCAAAACTTGTGTTATTTTCAGTGTTAGTGCATAAAATTGGTGGCATTTTATTCGTTAAGTGCTGGATTACAGGCATGAGTGTGGGAAAGTGGTATAATGATGGTGAAACGTTCTTTTCATGTTGTTTCCAAAACTCCATAGAAGCTTCTGGTAAAGTTGCCACCACTTTACTAGGAGTACGACTTGACTGGACTAGACTATGACTTGACTTTATGACTTGGACTGTGACTTGACTTGATACTCTATATGTTAATTAACTTGAAAAATTATCAATTACTTGACACTGGCTAAATACACAAAAGTGTGGAGCCAAAACAAAAAAGGCACCTATTGCCTATGTCAATTTCAATAAGGATATTTATTTCAATGTCAGTGTATTACTGCAGTATGTCAATGTCATTGTCATAAACATCTTTTGTTTCCGGCACAGTGGATTGCAGAATACGCAATTACGCACATTTTAATTCGGTTTTAGCGTCGTTTTAATTTTTCACTTCACATTTGTGGCAGTAATAATCTGTATTATAAGTGCACACGTTTAATGAAATAATTCTTAAGTCGGAGAAATTAAAAAATGAACAATGGTGAATGTTATGAAAGGTGTGCTGGTAGAATGGTTGGTACCCCTTCATTCTGAATTATTTATTTAAGTAGTTTCTTGGCTTTATTTAAGTTCTAGAAATTAGTTGGGGCCATGTGACCTTCTTCGAGTTTTTCCTAGTCTACTGTTCACATTGAGTTATACATACGCTATTACATATTTACCACTTGCCAGGCAAATGTTTAGGTACATTTATAAATCACAAATATTTTAACAACTTTAAAATTAAATACTTAATGAACTTCTTAAGGATCAATATAGTCTAAATCAGTTGGTATGTTGAAATTCTGATCAACCATATCATTATCCATTTGAAATGTATTTTTGATGTAAGATTTCATTACATAAATGTTTTCTGTCCATCTGTTGATGGCTGCTTTCAAGTTCTGAAATAAAATAATATTATTATGTGCATATGAAGTACTTTTTTGCAGCTTGTAACATAACTGCGACGGAAGTCTAAAGCTGAATTGTTGCATAAGAATGTGGGAAAAAACATAAGCCTTCTTATGTTGTAATAGGTAAAATACATTATTATCACATCAACAAAACTGGTTAAAAGGTGCAACTGCATCACCTTCGTTTCAGCCTTCAAGTCAGCTATGTATTCAGGATCCGAGTCCCTATATTTCTGTTGTTCTTTTTTTAGCAGCTCTTCTTGTGTTTTGAGTTTTTCTAGCATGTCCAATGTTTCAGATCTTTCCTCGTTTGGTTCTCTGCCAATCTAAAATATTTATAACAGAAAGCAGTAAGTAATTATTATGATGTTTCTCAAGGTTTTTTGGCAGAACCATATATCAGCACTATGATCATATTATAAAACAAAACTGCATAACTTTTTTTGATGGGCTGAGTATATTGTTCTTTAACAACATTGAAACTAAATCAAATAGTTAAACTCAACTGTAGATGGTATAACTTACAGATTCAGCCAAAATTATATCTTCAGTTTTTTTTAATTTTTTCATGCAATCATCTATCTCTGCTTGCAAATCATTTAATTTCCTTTTCTTTGCGCTTTTTGCTTTGCTGAAAATCATAAATAAATCTTATTCATTCTTAGTTGAAGAATATTTTAACATTAATTAAGTATATAGTAATTTAAACTGACTTTTAAAAACATAACATAAAATATTATCATTATTGTAATTGAAGTAATATTTCATTTGTTAGTCTTATGGTAAGATGGTTGTTAAACCAAGTCAGAAGTGTTTTGGTGGCATAACATTTATGACACTAACTTGCTTACACAAAAAAAGGCTTGAAAAATCCATTGAAAAATGGAATAATGGGAAGGAAAGAGGCTTATAATTTATACCTAGGAAATGACCAAAAGTAGACAGATGTCCCAATCTTTTCTGTATCCACGAGATGATCATCAACAAGGCTCTGAATAACTTCCTTCACAGACTGCATTGTTATACCTTTCTCTTTTGGTGCAATTTTTTCTAATTCCTATTTTGAAAAACATACATATGAGGTTAGTCTTATCTCATTCCGTTTCAGCAAGGACTTGGATAAAATTGATTGGTTTAGGTGTGGTACCTTTAACTGAAAGAAATCTCTGCTTTGATGGAATATCTCAAGCATCTTTGTCCTTTTCTCTTCTGCACTAAGCCCTCGCTTCTTTGACATCTTAATAATTTATATAATGTTTTGTACTGAAACACAGATGTGAGTATATTACCAGATAGCTTTTGCATTACTCCGACCAATAGGTGGAGCTAAAGTCATGGGGTCTAATAAAGCACACTCGTTTTTTTTATTATTTATAGGCTGAAAAAGTGGCCATAGTTGTTAGCCTTTTTTTAAATAACTATGTATTACTATACCTTTATGAATGAAATGCTATTAACAATCAGGAATATGTAATGATTTTAAATAATTATTTTTAGTAAAAAATTAATAACAAATTCCAGTGATCCGGCTATGAAGCAGTTCCTTCTCCACTTAGATGAGACTCTAGCACTTGGCAGGAAGTTTATCCTTCAAGACCTGGATGAGACACACCTTTTCATATCGGCGGATATTGTGGAGACACTACAGGCTCGGGTGGATGATTTGATGGACCAGCTCAGCATACCGGTGCATGACAAGGGATTGTAATGTCAGCTAGAGAGAGTGGGAGGGTTAAGGATGCGGAGAGAAGGAAGGTGAGCTACCCTCTAACTCTCTTACTAATAAACATTGAATTTTTTATTATTATTTATCACATTAATCTTTATTTCTATTAATAATGCCATAAGAGGCTTTATCCAAATGAATATAACAATAATAATAAATATAAACATTGAATTTTTTATAATTTTGTGTTCGTTTTCTCTATTAAAAATAGCAAAACTACAACAAGAGAAAAAACTATTCGAGAACTATTTGAGATACCTGCACAGAGGCCTATGTCCTATGTCGACTGGCCCGTTAGCTCAGTTGGTAGTATCCCTGCCTTCTGAACTGCAGGTTGTGGGTTCGATTCCCACCCAGGACAAACATTTGTGTGATGAGCATCGATGTTTGTTCTGTGTCTGGGTGTTGTTTTGTATTCTATGTATGTACAACAAAAAGTATCTAACAAAAAAAGTCAAGTATGTTACAAACAAAAAGTATCTATGTATTGTATCAGTTATCTGGTTACCATAGTACAAGCTTTGCTTAGTTTGGAGCTAGATGGCGCTGTGTGAAATGTCCACAGATATTTATTTATTTTATTTATTTATTTATTTTATTTTTTTATTTTATTTATTTATTTATGTGCAGCAGTGGATTGATACAGGCTGATGATGATGAGATGACACAGAATCAATAACAGTACCTACTATTATTACCTACTGTGAGAAAATTCTAAGTTTAATACACAAAAAAAAGACACACCACTCGTAAATCTTTATGTTCTAGGTCCTCGACGATGTGGCAAGAAAGAGGCGTGCGAGAAAAGCGGTGGAGGCCCTCGAACAAGACAATTTCCACGAGGATCCTCATGCAGATCTAGTAATGTCAAAAAAGGTGCCGAAATTTGCAGATTCAAATGAAAAACCTACTAGAAAGAAGAAATCAAAGAGTGCTGAGTATTACAAGATGCGGTTTAGAAAAACCTTTGCTCAGTTAGTTGAAGAGGATGCTGGGTTCAGGCCAGATCCTCCAAACTACATGTCTGTTCAAGTGCCCCCATCAATGTAAGTAATTTTGTAATTTCACTATTTATACCTCGTGGTTTCATCTGTATGCACAATGATCACACTATCCCATTGGAATAAACTTCAACCAGAATCACAAAAAAAACCATCACTGTATTTTTAGTGCCAAGAGAATCAATTTCTATATTATAAAAACCCTTTATCACAATAATCTTTGTTTCTATTAATAATGCCATAAGAGGCTTTATCCAAAAGAATATAACAATAATAATAATATTAACGCCCAATGATCACACTAACTAGGATTCCCTGCATCTAGGGAACCAGGAACTACGAGGACCATGGTCCCACGACACTCAGATTCAGATAAAGTATTTGCGGGTTTTTTTTTATGTGCAAAGGTTAAGGTTTGATTCCCGCGGCAGGACAAGTATTTGCACACAGAAAAAAAAAGATGCAAATATTTGTTGAGATTTGAGTCTGGGTGTTGCAGGACCATGGTCCTTGTAGTTCCTGGGTCCCTAGACAGAGACACAGGGAACCCTAGTTACGACTCCAGAATCTATGAATGTGATCGTTGGGCGTTATTATTATTATTTATTATAAGGTCTACTATCCACCAGCAACGCGACGACGGCCATCTTCGACACAATTTTTATCTGCTCGTTGACGGCTTGGCGCGCCTAACAAATAAATTAAACACCACTACACACAGGTTATTTACGTTGTTTCAATGGAAATCATCTCTTACAGATTCCCAGATCGTCACTTTTGCGCTGTCTGCGGCTGCCCGTCGAACTACACTTGCATACCTTGCGGAGCTCGATATTGTTCCGTCAAGTGTTTGGGCACTCACCTCGATACAAGATGCCTCAAATGGACTGCTTGAACTAATATTGCAATAAAATTTATAATTTTCTTGGTTTGTTTTACTATATCTTTATTTAGAAGAAAACCTACAATTTACGACTTCAAAATTATAATGGAGTAGAAACGAAAATTTCGCGATTTCCCGCCCTTTTTTTAAAGAGCCAAAGAGTACATAACTGCCTTTAGCAATTGCACAAATTTTATTTTAATTTTATAAGCGTTAGTCTCTAAGGCCAAAAAGTTTTTGGTAAAAACTTAATCCACAGTATTATGTATATGTGTTATTTAATACGTAACAGGAAGGCTCAGTGATATAAAAACGTGGTCTAAAAGAGACTACATAGTACATAACCATTAAGGTTCACAACACTATCGAATACAATGCTTTCTCACTATGAAAAAAGAGACACAGTTCTAAATAAGTAAGTTTCTTTCTAGACCGTTATTGTTGCCGTTAAATTATAAAAGCCTTATGTCCTACTGATAAGGTTTAAAATCCTTTTAAGTTAAATATATAGTGTTTCCTCCAGAGATACAGAGTTTACAGAAGCTTTGGTCACAGATTGTGTAATGGTAACAGCAGCGCCATCTAGCACTGAGTAGCTGTACTTATAATTGCCTGCCATCTAGTATTGAGTAGCAAAGCTTGTTGTTTGTGAAGGTCACAAGTGATTTATGTAGATGGTGCTAAAATCATCATTTTTTGTCTTGAATCTGAAAGCGCCTCGGTTTGTTTGACTGACACCGGTACTATAATTAATAATTGAAGTTCTAGGAAATTATGATAATAATTATATATACAGAATATATTTTAAGTATGTATTTACAAACAAAAAGTACTTATATAAGTATTCTATCAGTTATCTGGTTCCCATAGTGCAAGTTTTCGTTGGTCTAGATGGCGCTTGTGATATATCCACATTTTTTTTTATTATTATTGTTATTATTATGTAGTAAAAAAAACAATCAGTAAATAATAAGTAGGTAGCAGAGTTTTGGCGGGAAAACGAAAAAGATTGAGTCACCGCATTGTATTATTTTCCAAAACTTGTGTTATTTTCAGTGTTAGTGGATAAATTTGGTGGCATTTTATTCGTTCAGTGCTGGATTACATGCATGAGTGTGGGAAAGTGGTATAATGATGGTGAAACGTTTCTTTTCGTGTTGTTTCCAAAACTCCATAGAAGCTTCTGGTAAAGTTGCCACCACTTTACTAGGAGTATGGCTTGACTAGACTAGACTAGGACTTGACTTAATGACTTCGACTGTGACTTGACTTGACTCACATATAATTATATATGAATTAAGCACTAGGTGGTAGGACTTTTCTGCAAAGTTTGTCTGGGTTTACCAGTTATTCTGCCGCCAAGCAGTAGGGGTAGGGGCAGGGGTAGGGGCAGAAAGCACTACTGTGTTCCGGTTTGAAGGGCACTGTAGCTAGTGAAATTACTGGGCAAATGAGACTGTATGATCTGATCTCATAGTCGAGTAATCTTATTACCAGACCGTACTGATGTCTCAGGCTGATGTGCGTAGTGCAGTATCACGTGAAACTTTATATTTTGGAGTTCCGAGTGACACTTTGTTATGGGCAGCCGTGTCGCTTAACATCAGGTGAACGACTAGCTCGTCACATCATTCACTAACATAAAAAAATAACTTGAGAAATTATCAAATACTTGACACTGGCTAAATACACAAAAGTGTGGAGCCAAACCAAAAACAAAAAAAAAGTAGGTAGCAGTGGTGGATTTACCAGCAGGCTGTGTAGGCTGGAGCCTAGGGGGGCAAATTTTAGGGGGCTGCAACTTCTGGTCAATTTTTTTTATAACAAACAAAATCATTTTAGACACGGAGAAAACAAGTCTCAGAAACTACAATCTTTTAGTAGAGAAAGCTGATGTAATTTATGTCGATAGAGTACAATCATAATACTGTAATTTCATTGACAAAGAAAATGTAATTAATAAGATTTTGAACTTGGGTATTGACCCCAGCTCAAAACCATATTAATTACATTTCAATAATTGCAGTCAATTAAATATCTGCAATTCTATAATTGCAGAGGTTAATTAGGCGGCAAAAATCCAATAGCCTACGGGCGGCAAATGTGTAAATCTGCCAGTGGTAGGTAGGTATGTATATACTTAATTGGCTGTTAAATATTCGTTAAGTGCTGAATTACAGGCATGAGTGTGGGAAAGTGGTATAATGATGGTGAAACGTTTCTTTACGTGTTGTTTCCAAAACTCCATAGAAGCTTCTATTTTACTAGGAGTATGACTTGATTAGACTATGACTAATCTTGATGACTTGGACTGTGACTTGACTTAAGTTACTTAAGGATTGACTTTTGACTTGAGAAATTATCAAATACTTGACACTGGCTAAATACACAAAAGTGTGGAACCACAACAATTTTTTTTTTTTCAGTAGCCCCGTGAATAAATGTTCTTTTGATGGCACGTGCCAGGTGTCGCAGCTGGCGTTGATAACAGCTACCCTGTTCCTTGTCTGACAGATGCACAGTCGGGGTCATTTCCTATTTGCTTTGCGATTACTTTCCGGTGTAAAAATTGACTTAGTTCAGGGTCGGTTTTGTGAATTATTTTGTGGTGATGGGGGCGAAGAATTACTATAACTATAGAAGGGCTTGCTAGGAGTTTTGGCTCATTTTGACTTGTAAAAGGACGGGACTGGACTTTGTTGGACGCTCGTATTTTAAAATGAAACAACGCGTGATTTTGACTCGTCGTAGCAAGGAAATGATACCCCTGCTTTAATTTTCCAGATCTAAATTAGATTGCACCAGATAATATTCTTTGTATAGCGATGATAATATTCAAAATTACTTTGTAGGTACCTACGACCCCTAAGTTACTTAATATAAGGTTGATCTAGGTATAGTTCATTGTCGGGGGGCGAGTTGGCTGGACTGCAGTCGCGACCCCTTCTCGCCCTGGTAGCGACTTCAGCGGAAGACAGCTCACGGGGGGTTTTAGTGGGTTCGAGTCCCACATACCCCTTCCACCACCCCCGTGGTGGCGAAGTGCGAAGGTATTCCCCCCCCCCCCCCCCCCCCTCCCCCCCTCAAAAAAAAGGTATAGTTTATTGAAACGATAAAATATTATTGTATCATCATTTATTCGTTCTTTTCATGTCAATGACGATCAAACGGCATTATAGTGATGTAATTATTGCTAAATTTAAAATTATATTTACATTAATTAAGTATATCACATTATTTGTGTTCAAGGCAAAGCTCGGTGTAGGTAGAAAAGGCAAAAAAAAATTGGTTGCAAAAGAAAATAAGTAAGGATTGACTTATTTTTGTGAAGAATATAATGACCTTATCACTTGTTACTTAAGTTTTAGGAAAAAAATTAATGTTAAAAGTGGATCGATTTAGTACATCTCATTTATTTACGTAGAATGAAGTTTAATATGCATCTTTTTGTTTATGATGTTCAATAAACATAAAACAATAAAAAAATGATATTCATAGATAAGACGTTGTTTTGGAAAAATAAACGGAAAGAACTGTTAATTTTATATAAAACAACTTGTGCAGTTAATTTCTTTTCAACGCAAACTTATGCCTTGAATTTTCTACAACTATTTTCCAAACAAAACAATATTTACATTTATTTACAATTTATTTTAAATTACAATGTACTTTATTACTATAAATACAGTTCTGTGTAATCTTAAAGTTACTGACTCGTTGTATTAATAAATATATGTTATTAAAGCCAAAATACATTTTCTTTATGCTTTTGTCATTTAATTTCCTTTTCTTATTTAATACTGGGCTGAGGAATGGTTAACATTATTATTTTAACATTATATGGTTTGTAATAAGACTTTGAAATTAGAAGACCATCATACCATGCAAGTAGTTTTCATAATAAACACTCTCTATATAAATGTAGAGTAGGTGCAACTTTTTTTTTTATCTTTTGGCTCCACACTTTTGTGTATTTAGCCAGTGTCAAGTAATTTATATTTTATCAAGTTAATTATATTTTTATTACGCAAATACACGCACGTAATATGTGTCAAGTAACAGTCAAAGTCATCAAGTCAAGTCATAGTCAAGTCATAGTCTAGTCAAAGTCATACTCCTAGTAAAGTGGTGGCAACTTTACTTGAAGCTTTTATGGAGTTTTGGAAACAACACGAAAAGAAACGTTTCACCATCATTATACCATTTTCCCACACTCACGCCTGTAATCCAGCACTCAGCAATTTTATGCACTAACACTGAAAATAACACAAGTTTTGGAAAATAATACAATACGGTGACGCAATCTTTTTCGCTTTCCCGCCAAAAACTCGTTCATCTACTTGATGGAATGACATGGCAGAGCGAGTGGCAAAGCGGTGGTACCCATACCTAGGCGAATTTAGCTCAAAAGTACTACCACCTGGAAAATACAACCAAAATGGTTATCCTTTTATAAGTAGGTCGCCAAAGTTCTAATTGTTTGCTGTCATATAGTCTAATGAGTTCGAAGTCTTATTAAAGATCCTACATTTTACATTGTCTTTATTTTTAATAGGAATCAATAAAACGATCAGAGATCCGAAAATAACACCTATTTATCAGGAACATTAGGTATTAGGTAAATTTATCCAATCAATCTTACATCTTAAAGAAATATTGATATACTGGAAAATGCATTAAAATCAATATAAAGGTTACTTACTTTTTTGTAAGATTGTCCGAATAAACGCTTCTTAATAAACTTTCCAATCAAAACATACTTTTCTAGATGTTACTATTTCCAAACATTACAAAATAGTTTATAATTTTAACAATATAATTATAGGCACGTTATATAAATTGAAACATCAGTCTGTTGAGATTCATTTAAACATTAACCATTTTTATAAAAAATCCAATAAATAGTTAATTTGCTAACAAAGTTTCCATTATTATTGTCACCTTTGTTGCACCGCAATAAGCTTTTATAGGACGGTAATCCAAAATCTAAATAGTGATGTCATTTGCCACAGTTTGACCACATTTACCACAGCGTGACAGCCACAGTGTAATAGTATTTGCCACAGTGTAACAGTATTTTCCACAGTGTGACCACATTTACTACAGCGTGCAGCCACAGTGTAACAGTATTTGCCACAGTGTAACAGTATTTGCCACAGAGTGACAGCATTGGCCACAAACGAACCAAGATATTGAACCGTACGATCCAGTTGAAAAGGAAATCCAACATCTTATTGGCAGCTCAGGTTGAACTCTTCACATCGAAGCTGCTTAGTTTATATCAGATACTAGACTCCTTTACTTTCAAGGATCATCCTTTTTCTTTCTCAATTTGCCTTCGGTATGAATGGTTTGCGTGACGTTATCGACAGCTGTCGAGAGGTCGGCGTCAGGGTCTATCGCGGTCGACAGAGCTGTGATGTACGCGCAAGCTATTCGGAGGACAGACAGCTTTGATAGCTTCTGGTTATGGCTGTAAGCTGGCACGGAGCGGCGTAAGGTGTCGAAAGCAGCGCTGATGGTATGAACGCGAGTTCGTTCTCTGGCGTTTGCTTCAATACGCCGTTCACGGGTCATGTTCTTGTAGTTACGTTGTTCTCTAGGCTTTCTTTCGTAGGGTTCGGCTACAGCGGGGTGTGGAGGCACCCGCGGAGGGCCGGGGGGCGGAGGAATGACCGGTGGAGGTGGCACGATGGGTGGCGGAGGCTCTAAAGGCCTTCTCCTCTGCCGTTGCTCGCTCTCGCCGGTCTTTTTGACTAGAGACAGGGGCTCGCGTTGGGGTTCTTCTGAAAAGAAACGAGCATATTTAAAAATTAATAGGTCATAGTCTAATTTAAGATTTACTAGTTTACTGCTTTGCTCATCCCACAGAAAAATTTCATTTTTCCGGGATAAAATGTAGCCTATATGTTTATCCAGTGTATAAGCTATCTTGGTACCGAATTTCATCCAAATCCATTCAGCCGTTTGAGCGTGAAGGAGTGACAAACATACACACATACACACAAACACACATACAAACTTTCGCCTTTATAATATTGTAGTGTAGTGTAGTGTGATAGTGTGATGTGATGTGATAGTGTCATAACAGTATTGGCATGATCTAACTGATTAAATTTAAAGTAGGTAAAGAAAATTGTAATCAAAGGATTTAAATATTTCCTTTACACGAAGTATAATTTGCAGGTCAGTCTATTTTAATTTAGCGTTTAAAATCGGTCAGCGATTCGAAAACAAAACACGATACAATTTTTAAGCGTTGTAAAACAAATTTTCTGTTTTTATCTGTCTTTGCTTTAAGAGCTCTAAGCTTACCCGGTAACCTTTCTCTAACTTACAATACCTAACTATAATAAAAAACGAGTGTGCTTTAGACCACACGACTGAAGTAAAACTTCTTTAGTTTAGCTCCATCTATCGCCCGGTATAACTTTGTTTTTGCTTTGTATAATGTTAATGTCGCCATCTTGACAATTTCAAATTGTCATTTTACCGGACATAATCATACAAATTTTTGACTTTGTTTAGTGACAATGGAGATTACGTGAAGCGACAACTTTCAATTTCCGTTCACCTCGCCAGCTTACTCCCCAAATCAAGCGCGCGTAAAGAAGTTTTACTTCAATAAGTAAAGGAGTAAAACAAAAGACAAGTACCTACCTGTAAAAGACCACGGCCTAAACGGGCTAGATGTGTCGCTTTCAGGGCTTTGCAAATCCTCCTGAGAGCTCAGGCGGATGCGTTTCTTCGGAGGCTGCAGCCTGGCTGGACTCCTAGTTCTCTTAAGGTCACTCTCGCCCAGTCGGACTCCGGAGTCGTCTGAATGCGCAGGCCCGGAGCAGGAGTCATCATCATCACCGCCAGACACGAAACCAGCATCGCGTTCAATGCGTTCTGTAACAAGAGAAAATTGTGTTAAAATTGTAGTTAAAAAATTGTGTGCGATTAGTAACATTATCAACTATTTTTTATCATTCTGTGTTTGGGTGTTATATAATCTACTAGCGGCCCGCTCCGGCTTCGCACGGGTATAAAATATATAGCCAATGTCATTCACTGAAAAAATGATTAAAATCGATCCAGTAGTTTTGATTAATTCATTACTGCCCGTGGCCCGCACGCGTTAAATTTAGAGTAAAACAATTCTTAAAAATGTTATTGTAGGATATCCATAAGAGATAGACATATACCATAGCGGAGTTTTCTGTAGACCTTTTCAATGTGTACAATACTAAGTACTTTTTTTTTTGGATAAATCTCGTACAGCCTTATTAATAAACACGAATTAACTTTAGACTAGTTACACCATCTTTTGTCTCTTTCGATCCAGCTAAATATTCCAGTAGCAAAAAAAGGACAAAAGCCGAAGTAACTAGTCCGAGACTAATACCCGTTTATTAATAAGGCTGGTAGGGTTTAGCCTGCGTTTGCAATGTAAGCGGAAAAAATGTAATTATTTACGACATAACATTAAAAACCTCAAAATTAACAGTTTTCACTCAAAAATTTCTCCACTATTTAATGGATGTTATCATACATATAAACCTTCCTCTTCAATCACTCTATCTATTTAAAAAACCGCATCAAAATCAGTTGCGTAGTTTTAAAGATTTAAGCATACACAGGGACAGAGAAAGCGACTTTGTTTTATACTATGTAGTGATGATGATGATGATGATGACAAACAAAAAAGTATCTAAGTACTTATTGTATCAGTGGTTCCGATAATACAAGCTTTGCTTAGTTTGGGGCTAGATGGCGCTGTGTGACATATCCACAAATATTTATTTATTTAAATACTGGTCTATAGGTAAGTGTGGCAACAGTTCCATAGTCGAGCTTGTCACTGGAAGAAAAAACAGAGCTTGTGCACTTCATCTTCATTTCAATGCTAAGATAAATTACTTATTTATAGTTGGCGCTGTGTGAAAATGTTCACAAATATTTAATAAATTGACCGTATTTTGTTTAGGTAAGTCATTTCGAATAAGCATTGCAATTCAACGGGGCAATGCTGCCAGCATGTTGGGTACGCTACCTACTGGTAGTGGGCTGGAGCATTTGGACTGTCTATAGGTCATCGCGGCCAGTATATAGTCCAAATGTTTTTTTTGTAGTAGTAGGTAGTGTTTATTATTAGTTATTACATCATTGTAGTATTTAGAAAATAAAGGCAATTTGCCGTGAAAAAAAAGGTAAGTCATACATACATTACTGGTTTCCAAGATTTGTGAAACATAAATATTTGCAGCGAAAGAGTTTATCCAACCGTAAGTTACTTAAACTTAATGAAAGATTAAATTATAATAATATATATCTGTCTTGTTTTTGCTCATGCCATTTCAGGTCAGCGAGAAGTTGACAGGATATTTTTAGCCTTCGTTGCCAGGCAAGACCGGTCTTTGGCTCACTATAATCAGTAATTACACTACCTTACTCAATCAATATTACATATTAGTAGTAATAGTAGTAGTGAGAACGAGAACTGCTTTTTTTCACACTCATATAATGTAATGGGCTTGCTGTATTTTATTTGACAAGCTAATTGTAATTTTATATGCTTAGTAAAATAACTTAATTTTAAGTACCTAATATAATTTTGACTTGTAAAAGTGCTAAAAATAGCCTATTTGCAGTAAATCATTTGACTAATTAAATATTTAAATAATAAAAAAACAGACCCAAGAGTCTGTGGTAATGCATAGAAAAAAAACCTTAGTTCTTCAATGTTCAGCTAATCCAAAATCATGTTCGACTAACTTAAAAAGATGTCAGAGAAATAAGTACCTATTTGGGTTTTAATTTTACATAAATTTTGAGATTAAAACCTATTTTAATCTCAAAATTTATTTAAGATTTTTGATCTATGTGAAAGTCCAAATAGGTTGTTTACTCTGTAGCATATATAGAAAATTCTAAATTTGAACTTTGTTAACTGAGTTACATCATATTGGCAACCTTTGGAACCTCTAGTTACAATAATAATAATAATACCGAAATACACATTCGGTTGGATCAAGGGTCAGATTCAGAACTTGACGGACCTACTCCTTGACACGGCACGTATTGTCAGGAGGTTCCTCACTCTGCAGCCCTAACCACCGGTAGCTTGGGCCTTGCCCCGCTGCTGGCGGCACACTAGGTTTAGGTTTTTTATTCTATTATTGTAATGTTACTTTTATATAAATACTTTAAGAAACTTAAGTTAAGCTAAGTTAAAAAAAACTTTAAAAAAAAACTTACTTACTTTTAAACTTACGTTAAACTTAAGTTACTTAACTTACTTTAAGATTGTAAATAAATAAATCACACTAATATTATAAAGGCGAAAGTTTGTTTCTGTGTATGTATGTATGTTTGTTACTCCTTCACGCTCAAACGGCTGAACTGATTTGGATGAAATTCGGTACCAAGATAGTTTATACACTGAATTAACATACAGGCTACATTTTATGCCGGAAAAGTGAAATTTTCCCGTGGGATGAGCAAATAATTAAAATACTTTTTATCCCCGGCTGAAACCGCGGGGCGCAACTATTGAATAATAATAATAATGTTTATTGGGTATTTCTTAGAGCTAATTACATAATATCTTTACAAAAACAAAAAAGCATGCAGTTTAAAAGAAACAGACTAATAATGTAGGAGGGATGTATTATCCCCTAAACCATTGAAGAGATTTATGTTGTTTGATGACACCGTACCCTTACATGAGTGGCAATAGTAAGCGTTCCTGTCACTGATAAGTTTATTTTTCTAACAAAATAGTACGAGAAGGACAAGGTTGAACTGTCCGTGGCGGCCGGTCGCCAGGCGCCGGCGCCTGCGCACGTGACGTCAGGTGACCCACACTGGTGCTACAATCTCGGAACGTGTCGAGAGATATGTCGCGAAATATAATAAATAAGGAATTAGGTAAAACGTAATAATTATCATAAATTACATTTATTAGATATATGATAACACTCGTCACTTGAGTATTAATGAAAAATTATACCTAATAAAATTAGAATGATTAATTATATCTAGGTAATAATTTTATTATGTGTAGATATATAATTACGAGTACAGTATTATATTATCTGTGGTATGATGATTCTAAACGACTCCCGCCCACATTCTGGTTTTATGTCCTTGACGATATTAAAATATTTGATTTACCAGTTTTATTATTATTAAAATACTAGCTGACTCGCCCCGGCTACGCAAGAGTTAATAGTTTTACACCCTAACCCTATCCAATAGAATACTTCTTCTTTTCTCACCTTTTAAACCTTCTTTAGACTACAACAAACATTTCAAAACCAAAATCATCTAAATCGGCCCAGCCATACTAGAGTTTTAGCGAGACAAACGAACAGCAATTGATTTTTATATATAATTCAAAATAAAATTGAGAATTGATTTGTCGAAGAATAAAAACTCTATAGCTCAGACATACTAAATATAAATTTCAAAAATAATTTTATTGCTTTTAATAATGACTCGTAGTTAAAAGTTTAAATTGTTTATGGTCCGTAGTGATATTACCTCGTGTGTAGCCGGCGCCACAGCGGTATGCATGTATGTCTCAGAATACAAACAGGTTTCATTCCATATGGTCAGCAGTGATTGTTTAATATATTATAAACTTCGATATACATTCGGAATGTGGGTAGGTACGCTTGTAATGTGATGCTGTTGATCTGCCGGTTGTGTTCGCAAAAGATTATAATGAATCGATAATATTGGTACCAAGAGATATTGCAGACGAAACCGTTCAGTAACATTTCGTGTACTCTACCTTATTTAATTTTGGTTAGAACTATATAAACGTGACTATATGAGCGTTAATTGCATGCCGAGTCGTCACCTATATCATGACGTCACGCAACATATTTTTAGTTTCTCGTTTTTCGTGTGATTTCGTGTATGTATATGCCTATTTGTATTGTAGAAATGCAATGTTGGGTGATGTCTTGAATAAATCTATTTTCTTTGTTTTTTTCGGTAGATACATTATGTCGGAAAAAATCAACAACATTTTGGCTTTAGCTAAGTTTGAGTTATATGGTTAAGTTAACTACGAGTATTTTAAATATTACAATGATATAATAAGTAATACTAAAAACTACCTACTATTACTACTACAAAAAAAAATTTGGACTATATACTGGCCGCGATGACCTAGACAATCCAAATGCTCCAGCCCACTACCACTAGGTAGCCAACATGCTGGCAGCATTTCCCCGTTGAATTGCAATGCTTATTCGTTGTGCCAAATAAGTGCCAGCATTTTGGTCACGCGTCGCGTCGACCAGACGATCTGATAAACTTTTGAAAACGCGATGAGCTCCCGGCCCCCAACGACCTAGGGCTCAAATATTTATAATATTTATTTATATTTACTATTTTATGTGTGGTCGAACGCGTGTCTCAGATATTTACTCGTCCAAGCGGAAGAGTTAAGTTTAAACCGCGTGCATGCGTGCACGGTAACGAGCAAAATTAATTTGATTAAAATCACAAAAAAAATGCTTCCTCTCCTAGTAAAGAATAGATTTTATTCACCAACATTGTATTATAACAGCTAAAAAGTATATTACCTAAACATTTTTGTGTCTGAATCTCGATTGCAGTGACAGTACTTTTCAAAATGCTAAAAAGGTTTGCAGACGACATGGTGCTTCTCTAAAACACTCAATCTTATTTTGAATCATTAATTATAAACATATCCGCATACCTTTACTAGTTAATCAACAATATGATAATAACAACCTCTAAACCACATTCCTCAGTAAAATATTCTTTATTAATACAGTTTATATTCGGCAATGGGTTTCCCAAATCATCAGAAGTATTGTGTTACAACGGATTAAGTTACAGGATGCTTAAGACTGAACAACAATGTGAAAATTATTAATTGTGTAACAATTTATACTGCCCAACATTTACTTGTTTAAATCGGTAGGTGTCTATGCTTGTAGGTACTTAAATTGCAATGGTTACGAAACCCCGTTACGCTATCGCAGCCGGAAGGATCCAGGTAGTAAATAGGTAGGTAGTCGCCCAAAAATTATCGAACAAGTAAACAGCGAGGCAAACATTCCCATATGGATTATAGTTCCTAATGGCCAAGCTACCGGAATTAGTTTATTACTCATAATCGGCCGTCCGAGGCGCCGAGAAGGCGTCACTGTACACCATTAGCCAACCTCCCAACCAAAACATACCTTTCCACAAAAACAATCCTTATAACCATTAACTTAAGACCTATACAAACTTTCGAAATGGTATAGTCAGATGTGTTAAATCTAGAGGCAAGCTCCTCACACTACAGGTGTTTTATCTACAGAGAGATTAGCTCGGGCTATGTCCATCCCCGCTACGGAGTGATTGAAGTTTTTATCATTATAGATAGCCTATATAAATAGGTAATACTGCCTACTACACGTTGTTTACGCATTAAAATATATTTCTGTAAAATGCAACGTCACCATATATTAATTTTATTGAAACGCGTTCCATGGTTTTGGTAGTTAATTATACAAAATGTGTTAAAAACAATTCGTCTGACAAGCTAAAACGGCGCAAAATATTTCAGCCGTTTGGCGTTGAGACCCTGGGTCGTGGGGGCCGGGAGCTCATCGCGTTTTCCAAAGTTTATCAGAGCGCCTGGTCGATGCGACGTATGATCAAATGCTGGTATTTGCTTGGCACAACGAATCATCAATCAACGTTCTCGGCAATCACGGCTAGTATACACCCCAAATGATTTTTGAAGTAAAACTTCTTTACGCACTCTTGACTTGGGGAGTAAGCCGGTGAATGTGGGGCGAACGGAAGTTGAAGTTGGTTCACGTAGATCTCCATTGACAACACAACAAAGCTAAAAATTTGTATTATTATGTTGGTATGTCTGGTAAAATGACAATTTACAATTGTCAATATGGCGACATTAGACAAAGCAAAAACAAAGTTATACCGGCCGATAGATGGAGCTAAAGAAATGTTACTTCAGTCGTGTGGTCTAAAGCACACACGTTTTTTTTTCTAACGCGCATTATTATTATACAGTGTAAATTAAATTGTAGTAATCTAATGTATAGAATAGGTAATTCAAACAGACATTTACTAATAACTACCTAGTAAACGGCCATAATCTAAAAATCTAAGAAAAATCACCATTGTGTAGGGAAAAACAAAACATCCGTACAATAATTGAATAGAAATAAATTATTGTAGTTCTGGCAGATTATAAAATTCCTGTGAATATTAAAAAAAAGCATCTTCCATCAGCCAGGTACTCAGATGAACCTTTGGACGGTTTAGCATTTTTAGCATTTGTAACTTTACAAATACTTTACAAATAATAATAATAATAATAACGCCCAACGATGACATACATAGATTCTGGACCCTAACTAGGATTCCCTGTGTCTAGGGACCCAGGAACTACGAGGACCACGGTCCCACAACACCCAGACTCAGAACAAGTATTGGCGCTTTTTTTTTCTGTGCACAAATACTTGTCCTGCTGCGGGAATTGAACCCACCACCTCCGGGTTATGAGCCAACCACCACACCACGGAGGCTGTCATTGAAATGAAAATGGTTGAACTACAAAAATTTACAAACCTAAAATTGAATTTTAAAAAAAAAGGCATGTAGATCTCACAGCCCTTCATTATGGTGTCGTAGGGTTGTGGTAAAACAATAAAAGACTAACAGTGAACAAAGAGGCCGCGCCGCGTGGTGAGATCGACACTCGGATAAGCTGTCCCATCTCGATACCCATCTCTGGTAACCTTTCTGGCGCCAAATTTCACAGAATTATACAGCCCACTTTAAAATGAAGCTGCTGTTCTTTATGTATTTACCGCACCCTTGAAACGGAATATATAGTGGACTAGTTACGCCCCGCGGTTTCACCCGCGAATAAAATTTCGGCAGGTTCGATTCCCGCAGCATGACAAGTATTTGTGCAAAGAAAAAAAAGCGCAAATACTTGTTCTGTGTCTGGGTATTGTGGGACCATGGTCCGCGTAGTTTCTGGGTCCCTACACAGGGAATCCTAGTTAGGGTCCAGGATCTATGTATGTGATCGTTGGGCGTCATATCATATATAAAAAGTATTTTAATTATTTGCTCATACCACGGAAGCAAATCACTTTTCCGGGATAAAATGTAGCCTATATGTTAATCCAGTGTATAAGCTATCTTGGTACCGAATTTCATCCAAATCCATTTAGCCGTTTGAGCGTGAAGGAGTAACAAACATACATACAAACTTTCGCCAAATTTGTAATATTAGTGTGATGTGATTCTAGAAGAATAAAAATATTGGCTTGCTTGACACTTATCAACGCTAGTTCAACTCTTCTAAGTCGTTTCGCTTAAATCGATTTTGGAATATGAACCAAAAAGACGAAAGAGAAGTTGAGTAAGGAAAATCCGGCTTCAGCCTTTTTTTTTTACCTTGCATTTAACCACTGTCTCATCTGATGGTAAGTGATGACGCGGTCGACGTAGCAATATCCTTGCAAATTGTCCAGCTAATAAACCACGTTACATAAATTGCCTATCAACATTTCCATCGTTAAAAGCCCTACCAGACGTTCCGCCCGCTGCTGAGTGCTGACACCGACAAAATCTAATAATAATACCATTCCGGAAGAAAATCCTCTAACAAGCGTATATATATTCCATCCGCATAGATTCCAGCCAGCCCGAACAGTATATAAAATATTAATAATAATATTTTTTGGACATTTCACACAACGCCATCTAGCCCCAAACTAAGCAAAGCTTGTGCTATGGGAACCAGATAACTTATACAATATACTTAGGTCCATATTACAGAACGATGCTCAGTCATCGATCGGTGCTTAAGCAGAGATTTCATTCATAAAGTGATCAATTAGTGAATGATATCTGCTTGAGCACCGATCGATGACTGAGCATCATACAGTATACGGACCTTAGATACTTTTTGTTTTAGAATACATACATAGAATACAATATAACACTCAGAGATAGAACAAAACTTCGTTCATCACACAAATATTTGTCCTAGGTGGAAAACCACAACCCACAGTTCAGGAGGTAGGGTTACTTCCAAATGAGCTATCGGGCCAGTCAAATCAAATTAGTAATAATAATTATGTAGGTATATCAGCTCCAACCGTCACACACGCTATGACGCAGCTGTCATCAACTTTCCCGATACCTAACTATCCACAGGTACTTTAACGGTACTCGTTCATTTAGGTACCCAATTTCGCTGAGACTTTACCGGACCAAATGAGAATATGATGAGCGGTCACTTACGTAAAAAATAGAGTAATACCGTCGTGTCTCCGCTTAGCATTCGCACGGTCTCCGCAGCTTAATGTATGAGAATTCGTGATTATACGACTTTCACCGGACAAGCGTTACAGACCGGTGGCGCCGACGGGTTGTGGCGTACAATACTGCTAACCTATAACATTTCACATCATTATTTAGAGCTGTACCATACTCGTTTGGTGATTAAGATACGCCTTAGGTGCAATGAGATGCCGTGCGATGCTCATGAAATGGCGGACGGAAATCCATAACCATCACTAGCTTTCTTTGTCTAAACCTCATCAGGATAAATGAGTGTAAGTGATCACTACTTCAAATGTAAAAAATAACTAAAACGCGAAAGAAAGTGGATTGGTCAATTTGCTCTCACTAGGTGGGTTCTTAGGGAGAGTCCAATCGAGGCATATCTCTTGGTGTTCATCTATAAAGCGAGGTCTAGGCAAAAATCAACAAATGCATTATTTTTAATCAGGGATAACCAAATAAAACTTGACTAAGTTAGGTAACTTACTTTCTGACTCGATAGCTCAGTTGGTAACAGCCCTGCCTTCTGAACTGCAGGTTGAGGGTTCGATTCCCACCCAGGACCAACATTTGTGTGGTGAACATAAAAGTTCCTCCTGTCTGGGTGTTATATTATATTCTATGTAAGTATGTATTTATAAACGAAAAGTAAGTATTGTATCAGGTATCTGGTTTCCATAGTACAAGCTTTGCTTAGTTTGGGGCTAGATGGCGCTGTGTGATATCCACCAATATTTATTTAATTTTTATTGCTAAAAAATATTTTTCTAACCTAGAATCTTTCTTACGACCCCCCAATATATACTTTGACAAATGTACAAATTTATAACCATATTTAAATGAAGAAGCTGCCTAATATTTGCTGCAAAAGGTGCCATTCATATTAAGAAATGGGAAACAGCCTTAGTTCGATTATTCTATGCGACGCGCGATGCGACAAGTCATCGGGCGCCGGTCTGACGCCACCAATATAGCACCATCAAAACATACAGGCAGGCGGGCAGTATCGGCACTAACTACTTCGTATAAAAACGAGTCTGCTTTATACCAAACAACTGAAGTGAAACTTCTTTAGTTTAGCTCCATCTATCGGCCGGTATAACTTTGTTTTTGCTTTGTTTAATGTTAATGTCGCCATGTTGACAATTGTAAATTGTCATTTTACCGGATATACTAACATAATAATACTAATTTCTAACTTTGTTATGTTGGCAATGGAGATCTGCGTGAATCAACTTCCAGCATTCGCCTCGCTACGCTTCACCAGCTTACTCCCCAGTACAAACATTTGTGTGATGAACATCGATGTTTGTTCTGTGTCTAGGTGTTATATTGTATTCTATGTGTGTATTTACAAACAAAAAGTATCTAAGTATTTTATCAGTTATCTGGTTTCCATCAAGCTTTGCTTAGTTTGGGATTAGATGGCGCTGTGTGTGTCCACAAAAAACAACTGATTCTACGCAGTTACTATACTGTTCACGTCTTGTAGTGCGACATAACATGCTTTCTTACGTATGAGGAGTTGAGGCCGTAATTACAACACGTTTTATTGCTAACTAGCTTTTGTCCGTGATTATCCACGGTAAAACCTTCAACAACAAAAGTTATTATAATTAACTATCGATTGATGAACAAAAGACCAATTCCGCTGCAGGAATTAAATGAACTTTTCATTTACCATTCCATCAATCATTGAAAACTGTACCGATTTAGATGGTATAATGATGGTGAAACGTTCTTTTCGTGTTGTTTCCAAAACTTCATAGAAGCTTCTGGTAAAGTTGCCACCACTTTACTATAGTATGACTTGACTATACTAGACTATGACTTGACTTGACGACTTGAACTGTAACTTGACTTCACATATATACATTATTAATTAACTTGAAAAATTACCAATTACTTGACACTGACTAGTGTGGAGCCAAACAAAAAAAAAATTGTCATTTTACTGGACATACCAACATAAAATTTTTAGCTTTGTTATATTGACTATGGAGATAAAGTGCGTAAAGGAGTTTTACTTCAAAAACCATCAATATTTTTTAAATGCGGCTGATAATATCGGTATCGTAACCTCTTCGCAATTGAAACCGTTTGGCCAACCCGAGTGATAACTGGAGGGTCCATTGTCACCAACTGTACAAACACGGTGCCCGATTGTGCGAGTGTCCGCGAGTCAAAATAACCCATTGTTCAGTGAATGTAGACTCAACATGTGTCTATGAAGCGCACCTGGGATGACGCGTGCTTGTAACCGACGTTACATCAATGTTAGCTTTGTGCAACCCAGCAACCCTAATATACGCACAATTTCTTTATTTATTGACGATAGGTTCTTTCTTATACAGAAAAGTACATTTGGTGCCTTCTATATTACGTAAAGAAAACATTAATATTACTATAGAGATGAATTCAAGGGGTGAGATCAAAAAGGGTTTTTTAACTGTCAAATTGATAGTTCCAAAAAAATTGACATTAAACTTTAACTGCTTCGTTTTAATGTAGAGTGCTTATTAGTCTAATAGAAAAGGTTTGTGTATATTTTAGTTGCTTGAAAATGTATTTTCTTATACTTTCGATTTTAAAATACAAAATATAGTACAATAGGCACCACCCTCAAATTTAATAATAATAATCAACGCCCATCGATCACATACATAGATCCTGGACTCTAACTAGGATTCCCCGTGTCTAGGGACCCAGGAAACATGAGAGAACAGTTTCTGAAACTACTGGGCCGATTTGAACAATTCTTTCACCATTAAAGTCCTACATAATCCTTGATGAATATTGGCGATAGAATATAATATACATTTATACATAAAAAATTCAAAGTCCTGACTGATTGATTTATATCAACGCACGGCCTAAACCGCTGTTCCTAGAGACTTGAAATTTGGAGGGTATGTTCTTTGTAAACTGTAGGTTATCTACTAAGAAAGGGTTTTTCGAAATTCCATCCCTAAGAGGGTGAAATGGGGGGTGGCTGAATTAATTATGAAAAAATCTCTTCGTTTCCTATAGTCCACGCAGGCAAAGCCGCGGGCAGAAGCTAGTATTTATATTTAATACCCATGCGTAGCCGGGGCGCTAGTAGCAATAAAAGGGGATAACGACACAGCGACAATTCCTATTTTAAAATATATCATTACCATTTCAAAACGCATAAGTCAATATTATTTCAACATTGGTAAAACAATGTATAATGGATAAAAACCACCTGGTGTAGCGAGAAAAATTGCATCCTCTAGACTTTTTGGCAGGAACGATTTATTTCAAGACACTACTGGTCTAGATTTGAATAAAGTCTAGAATTTGGAATAGATTTTAGGCTAAAAAAGTGATTATGCGTAACTACGGAGCCACCGCGTCTTATGCGTGCCGGTAGGGTTGCCACGTGTTGATTTTTCTACGCAGTTTATTCTCTAGAAGTCCGTTATGAATTGTAGTTTAAATTAAATGTTAATGAATGATGTGATGATCTAATCGTTCACCTGATGTTAAGCGACACCACCGCCCATAACAAAACAGTGTCACTCGGAACTCCAAAATATAAGTATTCGATAATAAGTTTCGATTTACACTGCACTGCGCCACATCATCCTGAGACAACAGCACTGTCTGATAATAAGATTACTCGACTGTGAGATCACATCACGAAGTCTCAATTGCCCAGTAACTTCACTACTTACAGTGCCCTTCAAGCCGGAACGCAGTAGTGCTTGCACAGTACTGCTCGGCGGCAGAATTACTGGCAAAGCGTGGTAGACAAACTTTACAGAAAAGTCCTACCACCTAGTAAACCTATACCTAGTAACTAAAGTATTAACATTATTTCAGAAGTACAGAATAATGCTAAAATACTCACGTATTTATTTCGTTAAAAACCTACCTAGGTATTTTCAATTTCGTTCTATTTCCTTTAACAGAAACTCCTTACGTTTGGTAAATCACATTTAAAAATTTCTACTAACCTACATTAGTTCATTTTATTTTCTATCTTGGCAACCCTATATAAGAGCAGAAACGAAGCTATGCAATCAGGCAATTTGTCAAACATCGAAAACAACTTTGCGATGCAAAAATATAATTTTAAATTCTAAACATTTTGCATGTGGCACGTCGAATTGGCTGCCGGCAGTTACAGATGGCATTTTTATACTACTCTATTACGAAAAAAATAGCGCCCAACGATCACATACATAGATCCTGGACCTTTGTTGTGCTGACATTCACCGGCTTACTCCCCAAGGCAAAGCGTCCGTAAAGAAGTTTTACTTCAAAAACAATTGAAGAAAAATAAGACAAATATAACATTTAAATTTTATTCCACAAAATGGCAACACCATGACGGCTGGCACCACGGAAGCAACCAAGCGTGGTACTTAAATAAACGCGATCGGACGACCTCACAAGGCTGCGCCAAGTCATTCACGCCTTCACCTGTGGTTCCGTGCAAAAGGCCATGCAATAATGACAGGGCAACATTCAGTCTACTTATCTACGCATCACAAAAAATCTTTCTGTACATCTAGATGTTCCACAGATTAGAGAAAAAACAATCTGACAGGAGCAAGACATATGCTTGTATCAAAAAAATCTGCGTGTAAATAATTATAAACAAATATTTCATAAGTACTTTTAATACTTTTTTTTATTTTAATGAATGATGACGAGCTATCATACGCCTGGGCGGTGATCACGAAACTTTAATTCTAATGCAACAGGAGAAATTTCCTACTAACTATGCACATAAACTGCGTATTCAAACTGTCAAATCCATACAAATTTGTGTTTCTATTGGTTGCAATCTAGTTACGTGATCGCCCAGCTGATATTAATAGTCACGACTGCCTTTAACAGTTGCAGTGCCATTTGGGCCTTTAAAAAAAGGTATAAAGATCACGTGAGACGGCACTGCACACGTCATCCCAAGATATCAGCCTTTTTTTTGAGGGAGGGAAATGCCCTCGCACTTCCCTGCCACCACGGGGGTGGTGGCAGGGGGCATGTGGGACTCGAACCCACTAAAACCCCCCCGTGATCCGACCGCCGCCGGGATGAGGCGAGATGGAGACGCACTGCATTAACAATCTCGCCCCGGCGGTTAAGATATCAGCCTAGTCTAACAATAAGGTTACTAGACTGTGTGATCAGATCATACTCTCATTTGCCCAATAATTTCACTAGCTACAGTGCCCTTCAAACCGAAACACCGTAATGCTTGCACTCTAGCAGAATAGCTGGAAAAACGGTGGTACCTACTTAGACGAACTTTGCAGAAAAGTCCTAACACCTAGTACATAATTAACCTCTACTTATCAATTTTGATGTTGTATTCAGATTTCCTAACCATGTTGTACAGTTTCCAGTATCGGCCTTATCGAGTGGTTTCACACTCTGCGTCGTAAAAATGCAATATCCTGCGGAAACGATATCGAAATCACTGAAATTCTTATACAACAGTGTTTTGTTTCTCTTTCCTTTGTTCCAGCATCAAGAATCGAATCACACGAAAATTCTCGGAGTATCAAAATCGATTTTTAACGGGCATTTAGTGCCTTTATTTTGTTAGCTTAAAACACGATTCAATAAATGCGACTAGATACTTTTGTACACAAAAGATTGTGATCTTAGGCTAGCTTGTCTGCAAGAGACGACAAAAATATGTTTACAGTAGTATCATTGATATGTAGATAATTATTATTAAATAGATTGAAATGTAGCGAAATATAAAAAATAAATACAAATACAAAAATGTTTATTGACATAAATATTATTACATTAAATGAATGAATCCATAGATTCCCGAACTAGTTTTTAAACTGTATTTCAGGAATCAGTGTCTTTTCCCAATATTTTAAAACGTTATTATTATGCCACACAAAAAAACACAGTGAAATCTTGAGAAAAAAAGTGTTTGTGTAATTATGTATGTGTTTATGTATAGGAAGGTGTTTGTTGTGTGTATATATACATATATGTTTATGTGGGTGTGTTTGTATATTAATGTGAACCAATAGAATATAGTTATGAGAGTTATGAATTATAGGTACATACATTTAAAATAGATAAATGTTATCTTTTACATATGTATGATAATATTAAATATTATGAGTAATTATTTAAATCAGCTCTAAAATATTCATGACGTGATTTTCATCCCTGATTTATTTTGTATCCTCAATAGCACAGAATAAACAATAGTACAAGAAGGGAAGCTTTTTTGCCGCTGACCACCCGTCGGCTTCCTCTCTTTGTGTAGTTCATCGAATTTTAGGTCTTCCCTGACGGTTACATACGTGATCATATTTCTTACTCTAAAATTGCTCGAAAGGAATCAAAGAAAATAGAACTTTTTTATCAAATATCGTAAAACTTATTTCCAAACCACCAAGCAAAACTTTAATGCAAATTCGTCTAGACGTTGCGTTATTGAGCAAATAACAAAAATCTTTGTCATTTATAACATCAAATATTATATTAGGATTACTAATAAGATTACAAAATCGTTAGCTCTTGCGATTAACCTAAGAATGCGCATTAATACAGCGAATGTGTTTCAAAGGAATGTCATGCTAATTAAGAAGGCGGCGCCAATGAAAAAACATCAGGATCTTGTTTGTATCAAGTGGGGTTTTCAACATTCTGGGGTTTCCCCATCACGCAATCGTTTGGCGAGTTCGAAGGTGACAAAAAAGATCTTTGCTTACACAAAGCATTGTGCGCCGTGTCGTGCATGGCTGTTTGGATATTGATATAAGTATTTGTCACAAATGTTACAATAGACTTCTAACATAGTACAAATTACTTGACACTGGCTAAATATAAAAAGTGTAAAGCCAAAAAAAAAAAAAGAAATATTACAACTTCGAGCGCCAATCCAGTTCGTAATTTTTTTGAAATTTGTTATTAACTTATATTTTTGGTGACTTCAAGGCCAATAGAAACAAGAGCAATGCGTAATTTCTGGATTTACGTGCTTACCATCAGTTGAATTAGTAATCAATATACCTAATGACTAAACAAAAAACTACTGGAATGATCGAATTGTTGACCAATTGACTTTTAACAACCTTAAGCAAACATTTATACTATATTATTAAACGTATTTGCACAGACAGACATAAAGAAAAACTATGGATTGAAAAGGTAAAGTATTAAAAAAATACGTTTAATTCTCTAGGATTATGAATAATGAAAGTTGGAAGGTAAAACCACACGTGAGTTTGCTATGTAGCCAACCGTTACTTACTGCAACGGTTAAACATAGCAAAATAAAAGGGAGGAACCAGCCGCGTCAACTAAAAACTGGAAAGTAATGCTCAATTGTAGGTAAATGTATACCTTTTAAAATATGTATATTGCAAAATGTTGGCAGGGAGACAGACATTATCTTAGTGATATCGTACACTCCCGAGGAGGTTTGACGTCAGGCAGGCGGTCGGTCGTAAACGTTTTCTGCAACATGATCGTACAGGCATGCTGCACCTGATCATCTAATAGGACAAGGATATGCAGATGATATGCAGATGGATAGTAGCACAAAAGGGAACCTTACCGCGCGGTGGTGAGTTGGATAGCGTATTTATTTTGTAAATAATGTTTTATTCGTTGTAACTTTTTATTTATAGAGTGCCTAGAATACTACTTATACTAAATGCTATGAGCTACTCTTCCTATAAATAAACAAAAACATTTGTAGCACAATAAACTCAACTTATTACGAATATATTTTGGGATGTTTAACTTCCACAAAGTTATAACTGGAATTCATGATGGTTTCTCAAATTCAGAGAGTAAGCATAATACAGCTAATAAATTATTTAATATGTATATCAACTTGACAGCTAGCACAAGAAGCCAATCTCCGCTTATCTGGCAACCTGTTTCGCAAACAAACCAGCATCCGGAGCCCAAGAACACGTGATTTGCAGCACGTGAAATATTGCCATTGCCTAAACTACTAAAAAAGTCACGTGTGGCGAATGCCTTTCTCTGGTGGGTTGGCTTATACCTGTATTTATCAATTCACGAACTGCAAAGTCAAACAACATGAACTTATTTGCGCCTTAATTGTCCACAAAATACAGGAATCAAACGCGTAAATTTCTGCAAATACTCGTACCACACAGAGACTTAATTTTTAAGTAGTTCAGTTGTTGATTCATTTGAAGAATTTCTTTTTTTTTGTCACATTATTTTCGTCCGGTATTGAACCAATCGTCAGTCGGTCTTGAGCCTTTTCCTTTAGTTCTCCTCGTTGAGCTGCTGCTAATCACTTGTGTCGATAATCTTTGCTTACCACGACTTTGTATTCTAATAACATACAACATTTTATAATGTGGATAATGTAGTTAATTGTACACTAATCAGTATCTAGATTATTATTTTGAATTCTATATTTAAATGTGTTTGTTATCGTTAAATAGCCTGCTGTGTATCATATTCCCTAATGTAATGAACTAGCCCAGACAAAAAATTACGCTGAAGAAAAAACTAAAGTTAAAAATAAAGCAATTTATGTTGTAATAAGTTACGCATTTTCTTTGAATTATATTAAGTTTTTCCTTCTATTTTTCATTGCGTTTGTGATTATTATTATCTTTTACTGATAACGTAACGGTACAAAGTATAATGGGCGCAAGTCACTTGATTCTGAGGCGTTTGCTGTAGGTATTATTCTCATTTTATACATAGTCCGGGAAATATTCAATCTTATTTCAATATCCTTTGTCAGCGGAATGGATACCACAAAACGTTCACTGATATATTGTGAAACGTATTTACAGTGTAAGACAGCGAAACCCGCGAGCGACCGCGCTCCCGCTCGCCTATTTTTACCACTCCGTCGGTAGAGGTAATTTCCTCACTGATGGAGTGCGAAAGTCCCGCCTCTCCTGACCCTGTTGATGATGATGGCTTCATCACAGTCACTAAAGGAAGGAAGCGCCCCGCGGCAGCTTCCTCTCCTCCCCCGTCCAAGGCAGCCTGCCCCAGTCCTGGGGCAGTAAGCGGCCCTTCCGACCGCAGAGGATCACCCGCCATTGAGGTAGATGTGCCCTCCTCGGGATCATCAGCCTCGAGACCGGAGCGACCTCCACCTCTGTACGTCCAGGAAAAGGAGAAATGGAGCAATGTTTCATCTCTCCTTACCACCAGGAAGGTGAACTACACGTCCGCCAGACCGACCAACTCGGGCATTAAAGTCCAAGTGGCAACCTCGGACGACCATCGTCTCCTCACCCGTATTCTCCGCCAAGAGAAAATAGGTTTTCATACCTATGCTCTCGAGGAAGAGAAAGTTCTTCGTGTAGTCCTACGCGGAATACCGAAGGAGGTGAAGGAAGAGGTTGTCCTCAAGGACCTCAAAGCCCAGGAGTTCCCGGTTCGGGAAGTTCACCGCCTATACAGTGGTCGTACCAAAACTGCCTTCGACCTTGTCTTGGTTGTGCTCGACCGCACCGCAAAGGGGAAGTCTATCTTCAATCTGAAGGAGGTAGACAAACTTTCAGCGGTCACGGTCGAGGCCCCACACCGAAACGGTACTCCGTCCCAGTGCCATCGCTGCCAGCTCTATGGGCATGCGGCACGTTTTTGTTACGCCAGGCCCCGCTGTGTTAAGTGCCTTGGGGATCATGGCACCGCCGACTGTTCCCGCACTCGGGACAGTCCAGACCCGCCAAGCTGCGTTCTGTGCGGAAACTCAGGGCATACCGCGAACTATCGTGGTTGCCCAAAGGCACCGCGCAGCACACGCAGGACTAGCGGGCGCGCGCCATCACGCCCCAATCCACCTACCACTGGCGCTCAAGGAATAAGCTCTAAGCTATCCCTTGTCTCGGCAAGCAGCACACAGCCCTCTCAGGCACCGCCTCCCGTAGTCAACGCCTGGTCCAAGCCCCCGAGCATGGTCCGGGCGCAGGCCGCGCCAGCGACACCTAGCAGCGCTCCAGCTATTGTTGAAGCGCTGCCTGTAGCCCACACTAGCCCTCCCGCCTCTAAGTCTGGTCCCTCTGGCCAGGCTACAACTTCCCTGATGGAAGATCTGGCTCTGATTAAGCAGAGCCTATCAGCCATCGATCTGAAGGAAGTACGTGTGCTAGCACACAAACTTCGTTCAGCCGCCACTCCCGAGGACCGTTTCTGTGCCCTGGTCCAGCACGATGGCATTCTCGACGCTATCATGCGCTGCCCCTTACCTTCTTTTAGTACTATCTAATATGGATAGTACACCAAAAAAGGTTAAACCTCGCTCCGTAGCGTTAGCGTTTTTCAACGCAAACGGCCTCACTCGTCAACGCGACTTGGTTCATAACTTTTGTAAGACCCATCAGGTCGATGTGATGCTTGTACAGGAGACCCTCCTGAAACCTAGTAAGCGGGATCCTAAGATCGCCAATTACGTAGTGGTTCGTAATGATAGGCTTACCAATGCCGGAGGCGGTACGCTTATCTATTACCGAAGGTCTCTTCACTGCATCCCAATTGATACTCCCTCATCTTTAATCAACTTAGAAGCGTCTTGCTGTCGCCTAGCTATGAACGGCCACGAACCGATCATACTAGCGTCTTGCTACCTTCCCCCTGATAAACGTTTGCTCAGTAGTGATATCAACGCGCTACTTTCTCTGGGAAGCTCCGTCATACTGGCGGGAGACTTCAACAGCAAACACGTCATGTGGAACTGTCACACCTCCAACACCAACGGTAGGATACTTGAACAGCTAACTGACCCACGACCAGACACAGACCACCACACCTTTGACATTATCGCACCCATGACTCCGACCAGGTTCCCCGGGAACCTCGACCAACGACCAGACATACTCGACATAGCACTTTTAAAAGGCGTAGCCCTCAGGTTAAGCTCGATAGAAGTGCTCCACGAACTTGACTCTGACCACCGCCCCGTTCTCATGAGACTAGGCTCGGATCCAACTGAACTGATACCCCAGACTAAGACAGTGGTGGACTGGAAGCGATTGGGGGAATCCCTGAAAGCTATCAGTTCACCAGACTTAGACAAGGTACCTGACGACATACAGACACTAGATGACGTCTCCACCGCGATCGATGCTCTCACTAGTCACCTCCGCACTGTGATCGGTGAGTCTTCTAAGCAGGTACCGGTGGTGGACCACCGCTGGGACTTGCCCGAGGACGTGAGGAGACTGCTGACAGCAAAGAACGCCGCCACTAGGGCATATGACGCGGCTCCCTCCCGTGATAACAAATCCACTTTGAATTTCTTACAGCGTGCTGTTAAGAAACGCATAAGTGATCTTCGCGCCCAGAACTGGACAGACCTACTTTCAGGGCTCGAGCCAACCCACCAGGCTTACTGGCGGCTGGCTCGAACTCTGAAAAGTGACACACTTAGAACGATGCCCCCTCTTGATAGGCCAAACCAAGTCCCCGCGTTCGATGATGAGGAAAAAGCCGAGTGTTTGGCTGAGAGCCTCGAGGCCCAGTGCAACCTTTCCCCCGATCACGTTGACCCTGCCCACCTCCATACGGTGGTCAGTGAAGTCGAACGTCGCAGCTCCCTACCACCTTCCGACCCCCCGCTCGAGCTTATTAGGGCCGCCGAAGTTGAGTCTGTCATCAAGGGTCTCGCTATCCGTAAAGCCTCCGGCGCTGATGGTATCAGCAACAAAGTGGTCAAACACTTTTCTGTCCCCTTAATCTATCTCCTAGTCAGCATCTTCAATGCGGCCATGAGCAACTGCTCTTTCCCCGTTGCGTGGAAGTCCGCCGACGTCATCGGCATCCACAAGCCAGGCAAGAAGGCTACCGAGCCCTCTAGCTACCGGCCCATCAGTCTCCTCAGTACTCTGGGGAAGATCTACGAGCGTCTCATTCGGAGGCGTCTCTGGTCCCATATCCACGAACATAAACTCCTTCCCGACGAGCAGTTTGGCTTTAGAGCTAGACACTCTTGCGTTCAACAAGTGCACCGCATCACGGAGCACATTCTAGATGGCTTCAACGCGAATCCAAAACCGAAAGGGACTCTCGCAGTCTTCTTAGACGTGGCGAAAGCCTTCGACAAAGTCTGGCACGACGGCTTGATTTTCAAGCTGTACCACATCGGCGTGCCAGATCGTCTTGTGCACATCATACAAGACTTCCTTAGGGATCGAAGCTTTCGCTACCGCGTCGAGGGGGAGCGATCGTCTCCCCATCCTATCAGAGCCGGAGTGCCCCAGGGCTCCGCGCTTTCCCCCTTGCTTTTCTCGCTGTACACCAGCGATATCCCGCGGTCATTTCATCCCAGTGTGCAGCTCGCACTCTTTGCGGATGACACCGCTATCTACTGCTCCGGATGGCAGAGAGTTCACATGCGTGGTCGCCTCCAACGAGCCCTCACCGAGATCGGTGCTTGGTTCAGGAAATGGCGGATCACGGTTAACCCAGATAAAAGTGCAGCGATGTACTTTTCTGACTACAAGCGTGGTCCGCCAGCGAAACCACTGTCCTTGTTCGACAAGCCCATTCCCTGGGCTTCGTCTACCAAATACCTGGGGGTTACCCTTGACACCAAACTCAACTTCAAGGACCATATTAAGCGAGTGCGCGATAGGGCTGCCTTTGTCTTAGGCCGCCTCCACCCTCTCATCTGCAAGCGTAGTAAGCTGTCCCTTAGAAATAAGGTGACGCTTTACAAAACTTGCGTTCGCCCCATTATGACCTACGCATCTGTCGCGTTTGCTCATACTCCCTCAGTACATCTGGATCGACTTCAGGTGATCCAGAACCGCTTTGTCCGCAAGGTGGTCGGGGCTCGCTGGTACCAGCGAAACTCCGACCTCCACTGCGATCTCGAACTCCCATCCATCCGTCAATTTATGAAGGATGCATCCCGCCGCTATTTTGATGCGGCACCTCATCACCCCAACCCTCTCGTAGTCAGAGCTTCAAACTACTGTACAGACACGACAGACTCGCCACCCCGTCGTCGCCGCCCGAGACACGTCTTGAGCGACCCGGATGATCCTATAGCAGCCGTAGTATCGGCTGCGCTAGGATCACCGGACCAGTCTAGCCCTTCTGGCTCAGGTACCGCTTTCGGCACCGGTATAGGATACCAGCGTAACACAATCAGACACCGACCCCGCCGGCGAGGTCGACGTACCCCCCGTAGGTTAGCTAGAACGGTCGCGACTTTCAATAGGGTCCACTCTTCCAGTGGACGTAGCCTTCTCGATCCTCTTATCCCGGCAACGGCCCAAGCCGAGGCTCGCACCCCAGGGGTGCCCTTGAGCTAGTTGCCTCCCACTTTTGACGGCTGGGCGCCCTAAGCGCCCGCCCTCCCGCCCGGTGACGCTGTAAAGGTCGATAGAGACCAACAGCATTAGCTCGTTCAAAAAAAAAAAAAAAAAAAAAAAAAAAAATTTACAGTGTAACTGAATCCTTGCCAAAGTAATTTTGTTCTATTTAACTGCTGATATTTTAAATTAAAACAAATTAATAAATAATAAGAGTTTTGTAATTATGTAAAAACAATTAGCCATAAATTTAAAAGCACTCAACTTTTATATTTATGGCTATTTTTAGTTTTTACAAATATTTTTACATATTAGTAGTTAGTAAAAGTATTCAACATTTATTTTTAAGTACCTATATGTGACGCAAAGGCAATAATATAGTATGTGATAATATAGTAGATACTAATTGGAGAATTCATCGATTTGAATTATCATTTCCCAACAACAACCCGGCTGCGTAATAATTTTGCGTAATTTCTTTAATCTGAAACTATATAGAACTTTGTGCTGCCGGGCGACTCATCTAAACTCAATTCTCGAGAAAAACTTCGTAGGTCAAACATCTGGAAGCCTTTCATTATCTGAAGAGCGTCACATTCACCTTCTCGAGTATTTATCTAAGAAGACCTTCTATTAGTAATTTAGTTGCACTGCCTATGATCGTGAAGCAACGTTGGAAATGTGGCAAAGAGCACTGAAGATAAAAATAACCAATAATTTTTAGTTTTTTACGTTTTATAGTTTATGAACAGACTTCGGAAAAGGAAAATTTTATATAAAATCAGTTTTGTTTTTTGGTTTTAGTGGTTTTTTTAAATTACGCACATTAAATAATATAATCCTAGTATTTCTCAGTATAAAACCTAACCAAGTCCGAACCAAACCAAGTCAGCCTTTGGGCAGCCTAAAAATTTTGATATCACTATCACTAAACTTAGATTGCAATGCAACAGGTGAAATTTCCATGTTAACTATGTACATAAACTGCGTATTCAAACTGTCAAATCCATAGTTTTTTTTTTTAGTTTTGGCTCTACACTTTTGTGTATTTAGCCAGTGTCAACTAATTGATAATTTATCAGGTTATCGATATTTCACGCAAATATGTGTCAAGTCACAGTCGAAGTCATCAAGTCAAGTCATAGTCAAGTCAGTCTAGTCAAAGTCATACTCCTTGTAAAGTGGTGGCAACTTTACTTGAAGCTTCTATGGAGTTTTGTAAACAACACGAAAAGAAACGTTTCACCATCATTATACCATTTTCCCACACTTACGCCTGTAATCCAGCACTTAACGAATAAAATGCCACCAATTTTATGCACTAACACTGAAAATAACATAAGTTTTGGAAAATAATACAATGCGGTGACGCAATCTTTTTCGCTTTCCCGCCAAAACTCCTCCATAGTCTTTCTATTAATTGCAACCGAGTCACGTCATCGCCCAGCAGGGCTCGGACAATATAGACTGATATCCTCCTCAAAGACTTTACAACGTGGCCAACTTATAATACCTATAATATAATATATGTGGAAATCTCATACAGCGCCATCTAGCCCCAAACTAAGCAAAGCGTGTATATGGGAAACCAGATAACTGATTCAATACTTATATACTTAATTTTTGTAAATACATACATAGAATACAATATAACACCCAGTTATGTGTGTTATGTGTAAGTCATGCAAAGCTACTGTGACATGGCCAATTAAGAACTATTCTTTCACACAAACTGTGACGTCACGATGCGTCTTAACTCCAAATAAGTACAGCACGCACATTAATCGTTACAAATATGCTGAACAGTAGTCCCCCACGCTTTTTACACTAATCAATAAAGATACAGATGTCAAACAGTTGAGACAAACATTACTATGGGCACATCTGGCGCGGCCGGCACATCTGGACGCCAACGGTGACGTCATGACATGTGGCGACACAAATGTACAGTTTTATTGCTGAACGATTGCTTCTTTTTGTTTGACGAAATTAATAATAGAGTTTGGACTGCATGTGCTTTACGCTGATCGCTTGCGTGGTGTCTGAAAGCAAAACGCGTTCCAATAAAAGCACATGCTCGCATGTGCTTGGAACGCGTTTTACTTTTTAAATGGCAGTTGTGGTTTACGTCATTCTACGATAACTGTCAAAATTCACCTATAATTTTTTACTATAACAAACTGTCAGGTTACAGGAGTTTTGGCGGGAAAACAAGAAAGATATAGTCGCCGCATTGTATTATTTTCCAAAGCTTGTGTTATTTTCAGTGTTAGTGCATAAAATTGGTGGCATTTTATTCGTTTAGTGCTGGATTACAAGCATGAGTGTGGGAAAGTGGTATAATGATGGTGAAACGTTTCTTTTCGTGTTGTTTCCAAAACTCCATAGAAGCTTCTGGTAAAGTTGCCACCACTTTACTAAGAGTATGACTCAGACTAGACCATAACTTGACATATTATGAAATATCATTAACTAGAAAATTATAAATGACACTGGCTAAATACATAAAAGTGTAGAGCCAAAACAAACAAAATAAACTGTTTTTCATATTCAAGAAAATATTTTTGTATCAAGAAATGAGAGATTATTTTGTTGATTTGTTTTCAAATAATTTGATCATCACCATTTCAAACCAATCAAACAGGATTATAGACATAATGAAAAACGAGATTTGAATAACTTAGCCAATCATAATATTGCAACACTGGCGCCATTTTCATCCATATTCTTAACTCAAGAAAAGTTTTACATTGACATCGGCACTAATAATCACTAATAATAATAACTAATGTTAATAATAGTCAATTAGGCATTCCTAATGGTAAATACGGTGTCGACATTTTAGAACTCGGGACCCCTTGGTTACGCCATGACATGTGAACAAACATGCAAAAACATTCAGTGATAAATTACACCTTATCTCACAGTAATAGAGCACATCAATAGGAAAAAACAGTGGTATACACTTGTTTCTTCGTATGGGGTTTTCACCCTTGAACATGTGCATGGTTTTTGTACCATACTGTTTTTGTTGAAAAGCGATTAAAGTTATTAAGGGTTGATTTTTGACGTATTTCTGTAACTGTTTTATAAATCTGTTGAAATTAATTAATTGGTGTAACTGATTAATAGGCGCTTTATCGTTAATACAAAACTAACCTAGACCTAAGAACTTAAAATTAATAAAAACTAAAAATTTAAAATAAACCGTTGGTGGAGGGGAAAGTTCCCAGAATGCTGGCAGCATTACCACGTTAAATGGCAACGCTTATTTTTTGTGCAAAATAAAAGCCAGGGCATTCTGGTAACTGATTATTTTAAATTCTAGATGCTTTTTCAGGATTTTTTTCTGGTCTGATAGCTCAGTTGGTAGTAGCTCTGCCTTCTGAGCTGTAGGGTGTGGATTCGATTCCCACCCAGGACAAATATTTGTATGATGAACATCGATGTTTGTTCTATGTCTGGGTGTTATATTGTATTCTATGTATGTATTTACAAAGTATCTAAGTATTGTATCAGTTATCTGGTTCCCATAGTAAACGCGTTGCTTAATTTGGGGCTAGATGGCGCTGTGTGAAATGTCCACACATATTAATTTATTTATTTATAATGTAACGCGTCTATTATACGATTGAACTGGACGTCCGGCGTTGCTTGGATCCGTTTTTCCGATTGCAGACGTGACGCGTGACCAAAATGTTGCCAGCCTACAAAACCATAATAGACACAAAAAAGCTGCCATACTAAGGGCTTGCTGGATTGGAAATCAGAAAGAAGTCTTATAAGCGAGGGGTTAATAATTCAAAATCAAACTATATTCTCTTAGTGTAGTTTTAAATTTTAAATAGCACAAATTTCGAGTTATAAATTTGTTTTTACCACTTTCAGCACGTCCAATTTACTATCCAAAAACAGCTGGTTGTAGAATTTGTTGTTTCCATTAGTTAGCGAATAAAGGCAATTCGCTCGTTGTTGTCGCCATATATCTACAACTAGCTTCTGCCCGCGGCTTTGCCCGCGTGGCCTATAGGAAAATAATTCAACCACGCATTTCACCCTCTTAGGGGTGGAATTTCGAAAAACCCTCTCTTAATGGATACCTACACTTTACAAAGAACACACCCTTCAAATTTGAAGTCTCTAGGACCAGCGGTTTAGGCTGTGCGTTGATATATAAGTCAGTCAGTCAGTCACCTTTGAGTTATATATATATACATATATATATGTATATATTGAGTTATATATTTAGATATACTCATATATATATATAATTTTAAAAAGCTACATTATTGTACACAACTGAAACATTTGATATTTAAGGCAGTAAATAACAAATGCTCGCTTATATTAATTTTATAACCTGCCATATACGGCCGGCGCCTAATATGAAGTCTACGCATCGAGTATTTAGATTTAAAACTTCCGTATTATGCCGTATATGGAATGTCAAGTTTTGTCAAGTTTTTTTACATCTAAAATGAACGGTCAATAATTGTTTGGTTGTACCATAAAATAAGTAAATTGGTATTTTTTGAATGTTAAGTTGTTATTCTAAAAATTAAATTCTACAATCATACTGAATGGCCCGATAGCTCAGTTGCTTAATCATGCCTTCTGTAGGTTGTTGGTTCCATCCCCACTCAGGACACATCTGTGTGATGAACATCGATGTTTGTTCTGTGTCTGGGTATATTCTATGTATGTATTTACAAACAAGAAAGTATTTATCTAAGTATGGTATCGGTTATCTGGTTCCCATAGTACAAGCAAAGCTTGGGACTAGACACAGCACACTAACACAGGTGATTAACTTGCAAATGTATAAGTACTGAGTTATTATACAAAACATGTAATTATTAGCCGAACAATAATTGTGATACATCGCAATTTTGGCCTCTTATTGTCTAGATATACTCGGCAATTTTTATTAATCTGTACCATTATGTAACATAGTATTTTCTCAAAAATCTGTTATTATTATTGCTAAGGATTGCCGTGACGAGCTAACCGTTCGCCTGATGTTAAGCGACACGGCTGCCCATATCAGTGGCAATTTCAATCGAAACTCATAATAATACAATTTTCTCGTGACATCGCCTGCGCACGTCGTCCTGAGACATCAGCAAAATCTAGTAATAAGATAACTAGACTGTGAGATCAGATCATAAAGTCTCATTTGCCCAGTAAATTCACTAGCACTACAGTGCCCTTCAGACCGGAACACAGCAGTGCTTGCGCACTACTGCTCGGCGGCAGAATAACTGATAAGCGGTGGTACCTTGGACGAACTTTGCAGAAAAGTCCTACCACCTAGTAAAGTAAGTCAGTGCTCTATCGTTATTCTCGTCCTGACACTTCATGCCGTTACGCGTTAAACGTAATGTTCATGAATTCTTGGATAACGAAGTCTTTGCCTTTCAGCGATAATAACCAATAAAATGCGTCATATCTCTTGTACCGAATCTGTACTTACAAAAAAATTATATTTGTGATGACTTGCAATGTCCTCAAAATGAATCCTATGTTTGTTCTCTTTAAGCAGAATCAAGATAATTTCAGAATTATTGAAATGGTGTATTTTTTAAGTAAAACTTCTTTACGCACGCTCATTGACTATAAATCCACAGGCTTTGTTATCATAGCGCACGCTTGACTTGAGGAGCAAGCTGGTGAATAAGAGGCGAACGGAAGTTGAAGTTGGTTCACGTATATCTCCATTGTCAACATAACAAGCTATTTTTAAATTATTATGTTGCTATGTCCGGTAAAATGACATCTTACAATTATCAAATTGAGCAGGTCAGCTCATAGCCCGGAGGCGGCCGGTTCGATTCCCACGGCAGGACAAGTATTTGTGCACAGAAAATAAAAGCGCAAATAGTTACTTGTCCTGATTCTGGATGTTGTGGGACCATAGTCCTTGTAGTTCCTGGAACCCTAGACACAGGGAATCCTAGTTAGGGTCCAGGATCCATGTAGGTATGTGATGGTTGGGCGTTATTATTCTTATTCTTATTATTATTATTCTTTTATTTATTTACAATCTTAAATTTAAGTTTTTTACAATATTTCTATAAAAGTAACATTACTAAAGTAAAAGTAAAGTAACATTATTACATAACAATATTACTAAAGTAACATAACTAACCTTTATTATTCTTATTATTATTATTCTTTTATTTATTTACAATCTTAAATTTAAGTTTTTTACAATATTTCTATAAAAGTAACATTACTAAAGTAAAAGTAAAGTAACATTATTACATAACAATATTACTAAAGTAACATAACTAACCTTTATTATTCTTATTATTATTCTTATTATTATTATTATTAAGCATATTTGTGTAATACAACTTAGTAGGTATTAAGTGCCTTAGATTATTATCGACCTGTCCCTACTATACCTACCTATTTAGTGGATAAGAAGAGGTAGGTGCAATATATTACTCATCTAAGTATAAATTATACTTAACCGCTTTTTGAAACGAGGATCTATGCAATTCGGACCTTAGGATGTGGTTGTTCAACATGCATTTTAGGGATTCATTTTTTTTTTTTTTAGATTTGGCTCCACACTTTTGTGTATTTAGCCAGTGTCAAGTTATTGATATTTTATCAAGTTATCGATATTTCACGCAAATATGTGTCAAGTCACAGTCGAAGTCACCAAGTCAATCCATAGTCAAGTCAGTCAAGTCAAAGTCATACTCCTAGTAAAGTGGTGGCAACTTTACTTGAAGCTTCTATGGAAACAACACGAAAAGAAACGTTTCACCATCATTATACCATTTTCCCACACTCACGCCTGTAATCCAGCACTTAACGAATAAAATGCCACCAATTTTATGCACTAACACTGAAAATAACATAAGTTTTGGAAAATAATACAATGCGGCGACGCGATCTTTTTCGTTTTCCCGCCAAAACTCCGGATTCATATTTAATATATATTATTTCGTGGACAAAAAGATAATAAGTAAATTAGAGAGATATCATTTACGTGTCAATTTTGCTGGTTTGTTTTGATATCAGTGTTTTTTTTTTTTTTTTTTTTTTATGTTAAGGAATGACGTGACGAGCTAGCCGTTCGCCTGATGTTAAACGACACGGCTGCCCATATTAGCTGCAGTGTCACTCGGAACTCTAAAGTATAGAGGTTCGCGTGACACTGCACTGCGCACGTCATCCAGAGACATCAGCACAATCTAGTAATAAGATTACTAAACTGTGAGATCAGATCATAAAGTCTCATTTGCCCAGTAATTTCACTAGCTACAGTGCCCTTCAAGTTGGAACACAGCAGTGATTGCGCACTACTGCTTGGCGGCAGAATAACTAGCAAAGCGGTGGTACCTAGCTAGACGAACTTTGCAATAAAGTCCTACCACCTAGTGGTATTTTTAATATTTTAAATTATACTCAGTTAGGTAGTAAATCTAAGAAGAAAAAATGAAAATCTTTGGATTGGACTTTGCGCCTGTATGTCAAACTTATCTAGACTACACGAATACTACTTAAGAAAGAGAAAAAAGAGAGAAAGAACTCACAGGCAATGTTTTATAAATTATACAATACAATACAAACTCTTTATTGCATACCACATGATTAAATTAATTTTACATAATAACTTATAGTTGGTAATACAATGGGCAATAAAATTATATTAAGTAGAAGGACTTTTAAAACTAAAACCAACCTTTAACAGCAGCTTGAGTAGAGTCTCCTGAAGCTGAAGTGGCAAAATTCGACATTTTCAGTCAATATCCACAACAAATCCTGTCAAACTCCACCAAAAACAAAGTCAACAAATAAATCCATAAATTCACTAATCAATTTGTTATTGGCACGTAATAAGACACAGTTTCATTAATAATAATTGTTAAAAAGTTAATATTACTAAAGCACTGTTGTAATCATTTTTGACGTACTCGCGAGTTCGTAAGTTTGGATGTGCGTGGACACATCCCCTCCGTCCGACACGCTACGTTCGACTGACGTTATATTATAAAGTTGGCCCGAGTGCCCGAGCCGGGGTAAAAAAGCACGGCGGCGCCAGCTTGGTCTCGCCCTTAGAGATGTGCACCGTACCGTTACAGAATTCTATCATACGTTAATTTACCAAACATTATCATTTTAAATATATTATTATTTCTTTCCTACTGCTTACTTTTTGACAAAACCGATTAAAGATAAAACTTTTATTAATATTGCAAAATTGCAATCAATGAATGCTATAAGTGATATAATATTTTATTTACTTACCTTATTAATAAAAAATAGTTATATATTTAAATATTTATAAAAAATACAAAATAATTTAATTTGTATATTAATGTGTTAGTTTAATGCTGAATGCTGATTATGTTTAGTTCTATGACTAATAATAATAATAATAAGTAAGGTCAAGGGTTTAAAAATGGCGTCAAAAAATTAAAAAAAGAAAAATAAACTCACCAATACCTATTATGTCGGAATAATAAAGTAAACAGAATTCATTTAGTATTTTTTTTATTCTACAGGCATCAAACAGGCTTGAATTTTAGAAATTTTAGCTAATGCCTGTATTTACAGCCGATTGAATAGAATTTTCCGGTGCCCAAAAATATTCTATGTGTTAATAATGTAAGTAGATAATTTAAGTAGAATTTAAATTGTCATGCACACTCCACTGCATTTTTTATTATTTGGTGTGTACAATAAAGAGTTCATCTATCTATCTATCTATTTATCTATCTATCTATCTATCTATTTATCTATCTATCTATCTATCTATCCAATGAAAATTAGGTCAGCCTTTTGAGCGTAGTGTATGAGATGGTGATAAAACTCCAAAAGCAACCCTAAAATAATAAAAATGATAATGCCTTTTACTTCTCGAGTAATTCCAATAGAATTGTTCCAGTTAGTTTTAAAAATATACTTCCTTATGGTACTTTATATGTTATATGTTGTATTTTTATGTTACTAAGGCCTCCTCTAAGAGTTTCCACGATTTCTAACCCAAACGTTATCATTCATTTTATTTGAATTATTAATTGCATAAATGGAAACGAATTCGGAAAATATAAATAAATGTTCTGTTTCTACAATAATTGATTTAATAAATTATAGATAAGTTTAATCAGTTGTCGATGAAAATATTGGTATCGATAATTGACAGCACTGGTGCGCCAGCCGGTCGCATTCCCTGGCGGCGGCGGCGACTTGTCGTGAGGATCACCACACAACACCGCGCTATACACTCTGTATCAGAACATTTGTTCAAACTTACAGGCTATTTCCACATGCACATGTGCGCATCCGTGACTCACGCACGCACTCGCTTATACAATAAGTACACATTATTCGCGCTCACACACAGCTCGCATTCAGAAGCCCAAATCTATCAGAATTCTATTTGGATAATCGATATAGAGTCGTGCTCTATTACGTATTATTTATTAGCAACCAGCTGTCGCATGCTAAATAGGCTGAATGAGGCATTGAATACTATTTATACGATTTTATTACACTCATTAAATATGATATAGTAAGAAGATAATACCTAATAAAACAACGATTGTGCTTTAGACCACACGACTGAAGTAAAACTTCTTTAGTTTAGGTCCGTCTATTGGCCGGTATAACTTTGTTTTAGCTTTATTTAATGTTTATGTTGCAATCTTGACAATTGTAATACAATTTTTTAACTTTGTTATGTCGACAATGGAGATCTACGTGATCAAACTTCAACTTCCGTTCGCCTCACATTCACCAGCTTACTCCCCAGATCAAGCGTGCGTAAAGGAGGTTACTTCAAAAATACTCATAAAATTTGATGTTATCATTACATATTATCAATTTTTCTTTAAGGATTGATGTTAGTTATATTTAACAATATCGTCTAAATAAGTTAATAATTTGTTCAATTCAGTTGAAAACACACTATCGTTTAACAGTATAAAAGTTGTTTAATTTATCTTTATGCCGCTTTTTATTGCAGATTGCAGTGTGCGCAGTGGCTGTGGCGGCATCCTCTTTATCATTTCTTAACGCGTCCAGATTTGGCAATGTCGATACAAAATCCTGTTCCGTCGACTTTTTGCTCAGACGTTTCCTCGATTTCGGGGAACGAGTCGCAAAATAACCGAGTTTTGCCTCCAGCCGTTTATACAGGTTTTGCCGTGAATTTTTATGGTTTCAAACTGAGCTTACCGTATTAATTCAAGTCATAATATAGTGAATAATCAACGGCCTCACGGTCATGCAGTTTGAATCCAGTGACAGCAACCCCTCTTCTTCACTTCTCTATAAGCTTTTCGTTTATACTCTTCTTTTTTTTTGATGTTTTTTTTATTGTAAGTTCTCAAAATTCATACCCGATCACGTTTCTTGAAACCATAGCCAAATATACGTGTTATTCTGAAAAATTCGTTCTATATTGTTTAAACAATCATTTGAGATGTAGCCTAGTGTAGAGGTGTGAAGGGATAACTCCCGAATAAACAAAATGTCTCTGAGATAGCAAACATCGGTCCAGTATTAGTTTGAGGTGTGTAGGTGTAAGCGGTCAGGTAAAGCTTTTGACACCTAACCTAACCACAGAAAAGAATAGGCGTTAATCTCGTCGCGCTTTATTTAACATGTTCAGTTTTTTAGCTATATGACTGTTCGTAAAAACTCAGCTCTGTCCAGTGAGATACCGGACTAAATGCTGTTAGCCATGAGATGCATTCGTGGTAGATAATTATACACCAAACCGTACAATTATCGTAAGTGCTTATTACTAAGTTAAAATGCTCTGAATATTGATCAGATTTGCCATCGGAAAGATCATAAACGAAGCCAATGTAAACGTCAATCAACAAGTTCAAAAAAGCTTGTCTGTAGGTCGATAAGATTTACTGGTGAAATAATTGCAGCCGATGCCCAAGTGGCGAGCCACCTGGCGACGGTATCGGCACAAGTGGTTCCAAATATAACTGACCTCCCTAAGATGCAAATTCAACTATTATACATGTATACGAATTAACCATAATTAGTTGAAGAATCAACTTTTTTGAAAAGCTTAATATGAGCGTTAATCACTTGAATTAATTTCAACCGCTGCTTTTAGTAGATTGTAGAGCACCTATTGAATTAATGTTAAAATCAATCAAAGTGATTATTGCGTAACAACTTAACAAATATACGATAAAAGAAATGCACTTCCTTAAAAATCGCTTTCTTTTACTCAGTGCTCGGAATTCAAAATCGAGTAAGGATATCAAAGTCTTCTCGTTCAATGCCAAAACCGATTTTATTGTGTTATTTTTAAAGTAGAAAATTCAACGTTGAAGATGTCGTAGTTAAATGATATATATAAAGTAAAGACAGCTTTATTCAGGTGATTTATGGTTGGTTTTTGAATGGAATATGGAGGAGTATGAGTGACAGGATAGCAGGCGCCGTGCTCACCGTGGCGCCGGCGGGCCGCCAACACCTCGTGTATTATGGACTAGCCCCGTGACCTGGCGTCGATCAACTGGTATTTGACTCGGCATATGAACCAATACCAGTAACTAATTTCTAAGCAAATTAACCTTCGCGGAAATCCTTAAACATTAATCTCCAACGATGGTTAAGTTTAATTAAATTCATTACACATAATTTTCAGTTAGGTAGATATACAGAGCAATTTAAAATTATGGTTAATATTGTGGACTAATATTTAAAATACCTGATAAGATTACATTGCTAAAATAAAAATTGGGAAACAGCGGCGCGCGGCGGGCGCTTGTCGCACGTCTACGCATTCTGACCGTAGCGAAACAAAAACAAGTGTTCAAAAGAAAGAGACGCACTACCGCACCAGTGAGATGCGGAGAAACATCGATAAATTATGCGAGCATCCCTAAAGAAACAGGAATGCAGTAACGGACGACTATGTAAGCAAATCGCAACTCAATGCAAACACAATAAAGCTTAAACTTCAATAAAACAGTAGTCGTAATACGTTGTGGTTGAAACAGGTGTTCGCTGAGCTTCTTTGTTTAGTCATACACTAACTTCAACTCTACGCACATTGCCTAAGTTTGGTTTTCATATGGAAGGGTAACGACGTTTGTATTCTTTTGTATTTGTATAGTTCTCCATTGCTCCCAGATGTGCATAGTGCATACTATGCTGGCGTATCAGTGACAGAGGCTGGGTAATGGAACCTCGATATTGATAATTTACGGGCTTTTAATTTTTTTCTTGTATTAATATTTTAATTTTATTAATATTTTTTATTGCATAACTAATCCTTTACGTTTGTGATATAGGTACGTAGGTAATTAACTGAAGTTGTTTTGACGGTTAAAAAAGAATATGTTTTGATTTTCTTCTTTGCCCCCAAATTTAGATTCGGGGTTAGACATAAGTTTTATAAACAAGGCTTAGACAGACGTCAAACGGGTGTTTAACACTACAAAACAAACGTTTAACACTAGTTTAAGGCTTTTTTTAATATTTTGTAGTTAAACCGTTACAGCCTTATTAATAAACGGGTATTCGTCTCGGATTAGTTACTTCAGCTCTTGTCCTTTTTTGCTACCGGAATATTTAGCTGGATCGAAAGAGACAAAAGATGGTGTAACTAGTCTAAAGCTAGTTCGTGTTTATTAATAAGGCTGTTAATGTATTAGATTGCCCGCGGTTTTACCCACTACACACTCGTTTTCGTAATTGATTCGTAATTTTCCGGGATGAAAAGTTTTCTATGTTTATCTCAGTAGTAGGTACCTATAAGCAATCTGGCCCGATAGCTCAGTTGGTAGTAACCCTGCCTTCTGAACTGTAGGTTGTGGGTACGATTCCCACCCAGGACAAACATTTGCGTGATGCACATCAATGTTTGTTCTGTGTCTGGGTGTTATATTGTATTCTATGTATGTATTTACAAACAAAAAGTATCTAAGTATTGTATTAGTTATCTGGTTCTCCCATAATACAAGCTTTGCTTAGTTTGGGACTAGATGGCGTTGTGTGAAATGTCCACAGATATAAGTATTTATTTTTATTTATTTTAATCTGCCTAAATATTCAATTTTTTTGACCGTTTTGGTGTGATAGTTAAACAAACAGACAACTTTTTACTTTATATAGAGCGAGCTTCTGCCCGTAGCTTCGCCCGCGGCGTGGCCTATGGGAAAATAATTCAACCACCCATTTCACCCTCTTAAGGGTGGAATTTCGAAAAATCCTTTCTTAGCGGATGCCTACGTCATAACATCTACCTGCATGCAAATTTTCAGCCCGATCCGTCCATTGGTTTGGGCTGTGCGTTGATAGATCACTATGTTAGTCAGTCAATCAGTCAGTCACCTTTGAGTTATATATATTTAGATTAGCTGCGCCCCGCGGTGTCATCCGCGGATTAAAGTAGCCTATGTGTTAATAAGCTATTTATAGATAGATAGATAGACAAATAGATAGATAAACTCTTTATTGAAACACCACATCACACTAATATTTTAAAGGCAAAAATTTGTATTGGTGTATGTGTGTATGTTTGTTACTCCTTTACGCTCAAACGTTAATCCAGTGTATAAGCTATCTTGGTACCGAATTTCATCCAAATCCGTCCAGCCGCTTGAGCATGAAAGAGTAACAAACATCCACATATACAATCTTTCGCGTTTTTAATATTAATGGGATGTATTTCTAATTTTTAATTCATGATGTAATTTTTGACGCCGATAGGAATTAATACACGACAAATATTTTTAAAGATCACTGGCTTGGATTGGGGTTTATTTAGACCAAATTTAAACCCCAAATGCTAAATAGTCCTATGTTGAACCCGTTTTAGGTGTAAGCCGTGAAATGCTAAAAAATGTTAGCACTGCATAAAAAAATGTTAGCACTGCATAAAAAAAATTACCCTATAAGTTGTGATCGTGACCATCCAACAACCACTTCAGTTAGCGTAAAAATCTTAAAAAGCGGTCCAGAAGTATAATCAGCTGTATTCTTGTAAACAAAAAATGTCTGTCTGCTGATTGTCCATTGTTCGTGAACAAAGCGCTACCTGTCGCCGCGGCTGAAGGGTCAACAACAAACAAGAATAAACAGTTTATGCCTTTGTCGCATTAAGCAATAGGACTTCTCTTCGGATTTGAAAGGAATTTCAAGATTTATTGGTATTTAGATATGGTGATAACATGTCCGTAATTCGAACTCTGTCAGAATCGTAATGGTCTCTCCAATAGATGAATTTTAAATGTAGTTACTTTTTTATTATTAATCTATTATTATTGTAGGATTTTAAGGTAGGTATAATTTTACATCATCATTTTTAAACGAATCCAACACTACTGGGCATAGGCTCTTCCCATAAAATTTCAAAGAGTAACTAAGTTTCACGGTTCCAAAGATAAAAAAAAATCGAGTGTGCTTTAGACCCCACGACTGAAGTAAAACTTCTTCAGCCTTATTAATAAACGGGTAGGTATTAGTCTCGGATTAGTTACTTCAGCTTTTGTCCTTTTTTTGCTACTGGAATATTTAGCTGGATTGAAAGAAACAAAATATGGTGTAACTAGTCTAAAGCTAGTTCATGTTTATTAATAAGGCTGCTTTAGTTTAACTTAATCTATCGACCGGTATAGCTTTGTTTTTGCTTTGTTTAATGTTAATGTCGCCATCTTGATAATATATAAATTTTTAACTTTGTTATGTTGACAATGGAGATCTACGCCTACAACTTTCAACTTCCGTGCTTTGCCTGCTTAGTTAATGCTCCCAAGTCAAGCGTGCGTAAAGAAGTTTTACTTCAGCATACATTTGGTCTAAATTAATTGTATTAAATCGGTATGGTAATGTTGATGGTTCCATTTTTTTTTTTTTGTGTTTTGGCTCTACACTATTGTGTATTTGTGCCAACGTGCTTAGTTATACTCTTACCGTTAACATGGCGTAGGTAGGTATCATACGTCCATGACCGCTAATTTTTTTTTAAATGTTTTGGTTCCACACATTTGTGTATTTAGCCAGTTATAAAGTAATTGATAATTTATCAAGTTAATGATATATTTTTTTTTTTATGTTAAGGTATGACGCGACGAACTAACCGTTCGCCTGGTGTTAAGCGACACGGCTGCCCATATCAGCTGCAGTGTCACTCGGAACTCTTAAGTATAGAGGTTCGCGTGACACTGCACTGCGCACGCATCCAGAGACATCAGCACAATCTAGTAATAAGATTACTAAACTGTGAGATCAGATCATAAAGTCTCATTTGCCCAGTCATTTCACTAGCTACAGTGCCCTTCAAACCGGAACTCAGCAGTGCTTGCGCACTACTGCTTGGCGGCAGAATAACTGGCAAAGCGGTGGTACCTACCTAGACGAACTTTGCAACAAAGTCCTACCACCTAGTAAATTCACGCAAATATGTGTCAAGACATAGTCGAAGTCATCAATTCATGAGTCAAGTCATAGTCTAGTCAAAGTCATACTCCTAGTAAAGTGGTGGCAACTTTACTTGAAGCGTCTATGGAGTTTTGGAAACAACACGAAAAGAAACGTTTCACCATCATTATACCATTTTCTCACACTCACGCCTGTAATCTAGCACTTAACGAATAGAATGCCACCAATTTTATGCACTAACACTGAAAATAACACAAGTTTTGGAAAATAATACAATGCGGTGACGCGATTTTTTTTCGCTTTTCCGCCTAAACTCCGACCGCTAATTATGTAGGTACTCAACTACTAGGTACTTCATTAGGTACTATATATATTGACTGGCCCGATAGCTCAGTTGGTAGTAGCCTGCCTTCTGGACTGTGGGTTGTAGTTTCGATTCCCTCCCAGGACAAACATTTGTGTGATGAACATGTTTGTTCTGTGTCTGGGTGTTATTAAGTATCTAAGTATTGTCTTAGTTTGGGGTTAGATTGCGCTGTGTGAAACGTCCTCAAGCTTTTTTTAAATATTATATTTACCACATTACGTTCCTTGGCGCTGTGTGAAACGTCCACAAGTTTTTTTTAAATATTATATTTAACACATTACGTTCCTTTAACTAAACAGAAGAAATAGAACGCTTGTAAAAATAATTCACTTAAAAAGCAGTATAAATAAAACTTGTAAGAATATAAACGTTGAAATATAAAAGTGCTTACGTACGCATTTCTAAAGTGAACCGCAATTTTTATCACATGTAACATTTCTAACAGTGATCCAGCCGCGTAACCTAATTCTGCACCTGATCGGGGCTCAGGCACCTGCGGGAATCCTTTCAGTTTTTGTAACCACCTGCGGACCCGGCCCTTTGTGCAATGTAGAGTTAGTGACGGTAGACAGAGACAGATATATTATTTTTCATTCTGTTTCATTTCAACTTTAAAAAATTGTAATCAATAAATGCACTATGTGAAATTATTTATTTATTTAATACTTTATGCACATAAAAAGTACAAAGGAGGACTTAATGCTAACAGCATTTTCTACCAGTTAACCAAGGCGTGTAGAGAAATAATTGAAGGGTTGAGAATAAAAAGGATTTAACTGTCAAATTGACAGTTTCGAGAAAATTGACTTTAAACGTCAACGGCGTCATTTTAATGTAGAGTGCTTATAAGGTAATAGAAAAGGTTTATGTAAGTTTCAGTTGCTTGAAAATGTTTTAATTCTATTTAAAATTACTAAATATAGTGCTAATTCATACAATTACTGTAAAATATAATATAATAAAATAAATAAAGTAATGTTTTTATGCTAAGCGAACTGTATTCCTGTGATAGATAAACCGTTTTTAGACTCAAAATCTCGAGATTTAAGCCTCATTTCGGTATTTTAGGAATGTATTATTGAAGATAATTTCACGCTGAATCCAACGATACCCATAAGTCATATTGTCAAAAAAATCAGTTAAACCCTTTTTATTCTCACCCCTTCAATTGTGAGTACACCACCGATAATAGTACCACCGATAATAGTACCACCGATATAAAATAGTATTTAACCCCACCCAGTGACGTTGTAAATTTCGGTAGAGACCAATAGAATTAGTCCGTTCAAAAAGAAAAGAAGAATGTTCACCTTGAGCGAAAGGCCTTTTTAGGCCTCATAACAATCTGCTGTTTCTGGCGAAAGATTATTACAATAAAATAAAATTATGACATTTTATCTTTTGAACATCATAGTGAGTCGGCATCTGTAGGGGCTAATACTGATTACAAGATAAACAACGAGTGTGACACAAAATACAGATGTTACAAAACGGCAACACGTACAGAAGATAAGATATTACTTGAATAAAAAGCAATTACTTACCAGAAGCTCAACTCTCATCATCACACTAATATTATAAAGGCGAAAGTTTGTATGTGTGTATGCTTGTTACTCTTTCACGCTCAAACAGCTGAATGGATTTGGATGCAATTCGGTACCAAGATAGCAAGATGCATTCTATTCGTTAAGTGCTGGATTACAGGCGTGATTGTGGGATATAATGATGGTGAAACGTTTCTTTCCGTGTTGTTTCCAAAATTCCATAGAAGCTTCAAGTAAAGTGGCCACCACTTTATTAGGAGTATGACTTTGACTAGACTATGACTTGACTCTTGACTTGATGACTTCGACTGTGACTTGACACATATTTGCGTGAAATATCATTAACTTGATAAATTATCAATTACTTGACACTGGCTAAAATGTGTGGAGCCAAAACATAAAAAAAAATTAGCGGTCATGGACGTATGATACCTACCTACGCCACGTTAACGGTATACATTGGATTAACATATAGGCTACTTTTTATCCCGGAAAACTTCCGGGATAAAAATACGCAATACGTATTTATATACAAATACGTATTTTAATTATTTGCTCATCCCACGGAAATATTCCCGTGGGATGAGCAAATAATTAAAATACTTTTTATCCACGGGTGAAACCGCGGGGCGCAACTAGTAATTAATAATGTTCAAATTTACGTATAGGTTTAATCAGAATTTCACTAATGTGCCTTCATTCTTGAAAGTAACTACTACATGTTGCATATGCGCCGGAAATACATTTTCAACCGACTTCAAAAAAATGACGAGGTTCTCAATTTGGTTGTATTTTTTTATTTCAGAACTCCGTCATTTATTAAACGATTTGAAAAAATCTTTTTTCAAACGTTATACTTGTTTTCGAATTGTCTCCATAGAAATTTCATCATAATCGGTCCAGTAGTTTAGTTTTTAAATCATAATAACTGAAAATAGACGATAATATGATCTAAGTATTTGTCAGTATGAAATTAAGAAAATGAAATCAGTTTCATTTTTCAAAGGATATTGCGTCGTTTACTTTCAAGATATAATATTTAAATAACTCGTAATAATAAAGTGCATACGTCTCAATAATAGTAATATATTTTTAATACGATTATCAAATCAACTTAATCTATGATCCTTAATCAGCGACAGCCGTTCGAATATTATTTATTACCTACTTATTAGATAACAAAATGAATCATAATAATAATTATTCTCGTGATATGCGTATAAGTAAAGTCGTGAAATTCTTCAAATAATTACATATATATACAATTACTCTATACATATAATTACAGATATGGTATGTTATATAAAATATTGCATGCGCATTCAACATTCCATAAATATTAAAACATTTTACAGTAAGCACACATTTTCATGAAATATCCAAGATGGCACTGGTGGGATGGTACTGGACTAGGTGGTAGGACATTTCTGCAAAGTTCGTCTAGGTAGGTACCACCGCTTTGCCAGTTATTCTGCTGCCAAGCAGTATTAGTGCGCAAGCACTACTATGTTCCGGTTTGATGGGCACTGTAGCTAGTGAAATTACTGAGCAATTGAGACTTTATGATCTGATCTCACACTCAAGTAATCTTATTACCAGACTGTGCTGATGTCTCAGGATGATGTGCGCGGTGCAGTGTCGCGTGAAACTTAATGTTATAAAGTTTAGAGTGACACTGTTTGGTTTTGGGCGGCCGTGTCGCTTATCATCGACTAGCTCGAATCATTCATATTTAAAAAACAGATACTTCCGGGTTAAATCATATAATATACAAGGTGGCATTTAATTCACTCTTTTCCTTAAATGTATGTACTCAGACCATACTATAGAACATTAGTACATGGTCCAATATTTAAAAAAAATGATTTTGTTTTAGTATTTAGTGCCTCTTAAAATAACTGCATGACAGCCGAAAAGTCTAGTACACACAGCGCGGGCACCAGCTGAGTGCTTTGTAAATGTTTCATAGGCAATAAAATACCTGCTTTGTTCAATGTCACAAGGCTTTTCTTTAGAATTTAAATTTGATGATACCTAGATTTAAGTTTTATTTCGTAAGTACTTTTTTATTTAGTTATATGGGGGCATGGACTGAATACATACATTAAAGGAAAATAACGAATTAAATTCCACCTTTTATATAAAATATTTTATGTATCGAGAGTAGGTTTTGCCATTGAATAAATAATAGTATAAGTAGACTAACAAACTTAAATAAAGTTGTTTTTACTAATACCAACGGAACCATGCTTAAATTAATTTGACGCTATCTAATGCCTGCTTTTTTCCATATCATTTCATTTCTACAGGTTAATTTGATAGGTGTTGTTGTTCATGTATTAAATAATATACGATTTAATTTTTTTTTATTGTAATTAGGATCGATTTGCCCAAACATCTTGCAGGTGTGTGACAATTTACTTTGATAAGATATTTAATTCATAATATTTTACATACATATCATTTTATATTAATTATTGTTAAAGTTTTTATATTTATATTGATTCCATAGTTTAAGTGTAAATAATAATTGTAGAATAATAAGGTTATAAATATGTTCTTTTTTTAAATTGTGATAAAATGTAACGCATTAGAATATTCTGTAATGTTATGTTTTATAGATAAATAAATAAAATAAATAAATATTGCGCAATATTGTATTTTTTATTGCGAACAATTAGGTACGTAACAATTTTTATGTTTAACTGTATTTTGTACCCACACCACTACATTATTTTATTATACATTATTGTTAGATAATTATTGTTAATTCTAAACTATGTGTAAAATATCATAGTAGTTATTATCTACAACAATTTAAACATATAATTCAAGAAAGATACTATTCTGGTTGAGAAATAAAGTTCTTAAACCAGAAGAAAGATATAAGCTTTAGTTGGGATGAAAATTGACAACGTGAATAAATAGCGTGCCCAATAAAAATGTCACGTCTACGACGTTGCAGCTCTACCCATTTCTTCTTACTTCAACATTTTTTGTGTCGAAGGTGTGAGTCCAGAGACGATCAACAAATTTTTTACCTCTTCAATTGAGCACAGGTGGGGTCATGTATCAATTATTAATTATGGTAATGCTGGGATTTAAATATTAGGTATAACATCAGAGCCTCAGAGTGGTTGAGTAGGTTGGCTCATAACCCGGAGGCGGCGGGTTCGATTCCTGCCCAGGATAAGTAATTCTGCACAGAAAAAAAGGCGCAAATACTTGTTCTGAGTCTGGGTGTTGTGGGACCATGGTCTTCGTAGTTCCTGGGACACAGGGAATCCTAGTTAGGGTCCAGGATTTATGTATGCGTTATTATTATCATTATTGTTTTGGGTAAGCTTCCCGCAGGTGATCTAAATTCTGTGTTTTATTTATCACCCCTTTTTACCTACAATATTCTTAGTCCTATTCCTAGTAAAGTGGTGGCAACTTTACTTGAAGCTTCTATGGAGTTTTGGAAACAACACGAAAAGAAACGTTTCACCATCATTATACCTTTTTCCCACGGTCATGCCTGTAATCCAGCACTTAACGAATAAAATGCCACCAATTTTATTCATTAACACTGAAAAAGAACACAAGTTTTGGAAAATAATTCAATGCGATGATGTTTCCCTTTTTTTCGTTTCCCGCCAAAACTCCTAAGCAAATGTTTTCATACAGGTAAGTCCTACTTCTTTGAGATAAGATTTTTTTAGAGGCTCATAGGCAGCGTTGTTTGTGGCCCGATCACAAAGCCTCGACCATAGACGCAAAGTTGCCAGCTTATCGGTCTTTAACGAGTGCATTTTGGAGAGTGCGCATTGGAGTTGCATAACCTGATTCCACCATCACCGTTCTAACATCGGACAACCATATGTATGAAAAACGCCACCGTTACATGGTTAATATCCCACATGTGCGAACAAAGCGATTTGCCCCCACGTTTATAATACGAACAGCCAAAGAGTGGAACGCTTTACTTTACCCGAAAACTACCTTAGAGTCTTCAAATTGAAAATGAACAGGTATCTTTTACTAGGTTACCACCTAGGACTTGAGTAGGACTTGTTGCAAAGTTTGTCTAGGTAGGTAACACCGTTTTGTCAGTTATTCTGCCGCCAAGCAGTAGTGTGCAAGCACTAGTGTGTTCCGGTTTGAAGGGCACTGTAGCTAGTGAAATTACTGGGCAATTGAGACTTTACGATCTGATCTCACAGTCGAGTAATCTTATTACCAGACTGTGCTGATATCTCAGGATGATGTGCGCAGTGTAGTGTCGCGCGAAACTCTTATGTTTTGGGGTTATGAGTGACACTGTTCTGTTATGGGCAGCCGTGTCGCTTAACATCCGGTGAACGACTAACTCTTCACATCATTCACTAACATAAAAGAAAACTTGGCAAGCTTGTCAAGATCCAAGACAGCATCGCCACTTACCATCAGGTGAGATAGTGGTCAAACGCAAACCTATGAAACAATAAAAAAGACGCGATTACGTGTGAGGTCTTGTGAGGCTAAAAACTGTATCACCATGAGTGATGTCTTCACCGCATAGGGAACCAAATCACGACATGTGGATCCCGACACATGTCATCGGATGAAATAACGACGTGCGCTTCCGGTGTGAAGTGTATCTGTGGAAGAATATTGAGGATACGGCGTGTTTATATTTTAGCACTAAGATATTACTGGGCTAATGCTGGCCAGTCTAGTAATCCTATTACTAGATTGTGCTAATATCTCAGGATGACGTGCCAAGTGCAGTGTCACGCGAAACTATACTTTAGAGTTCCGAGTCACACTGCAACTGATATGGGTCGCTTAACACCAGGCGGACGGTTAGCTCGTCACAACATTCCATAACATTAAAAAAAGTTGGAATATCGTGAACTATTTTTTTTCACTTACCTAACTTACATTTCTTTATTTACTTCGAATTTTCTACCTTTTTACTTTGAAGTCTCTACCTATTTCTACATTAACTAGCATACATTTTAATATACTGATTTAATCCATTGTTGTGTACTGTATGTAGATCCAAATTATTTTTTATTATGTTTGGACTCCACACTTTTGTGTATTTAGCCAGTGTCAAGTAATTGATAATTTATCAAGTTAATGACATTTCACGCAAATATGTGTCAAGTCATAGTCGAAGTCATCAAGTCAAATCATAGTCCAGTCATAGTCTAGTCAAAGTCATACTCCTAGTAAAGTGGTGGAAACTTTACTTGAAGCTTCTATGGAGTTTTGGAAACAACACGAAAAGAAAGGTTTTACCATCATTATACCATTTTCCCACACTCACGCCTGTAATCCAGCACTTAACGAATAGAATGCCACCAGTTTTATGCACTAACACTGAAAATAACACAAGTTTTGGAAAATAATACAATGCGGTGACGTAATCTTTTTCGCTTTCCCGCCAAAACTCCCAAAAACTGATACAGATCATTTATTACATTATTCACATCATTGATTACATTAGATCTTTTCTGCTGGAGTTCGTCTTTTGTTTATAGCGGGAAATGCCATCGCACTTCCCTGCCACCACAGGAGTGTGTATGTGGGACTCGAAACTGCTGAAATTCATGCGGTTGGAGTATGTGTATGCTTGATTTTTATCCGACATAGTATTATTATTATATTTTGACAGTGTCGGCAGCGGCGGAACGCTTTTAAGGCTTTATACCGCACCACCCTGCCCCCCTCAAGTACCGTCCGCCACCAGGATGGGGCGAGATGGGGTCGCGCTGGCATTTACCATCACGCCCCAAATTCACCATCTCGCCCCGGTTTATCTTTGTCGCCCACTGCATTATTAGTGACGTCGTAGTAGTACAAAGTAAAAAGTACGCAAGACAAAAAGGGTTTAATATATTGGTAGGATTTTGTTATCAGAATATGATTGCACGTGCGCAATCGTTGATATAACACACCTGGGTAATAAACTGACAAAGGTTTTAGGTGCATTATCAACTATCAGCTTTAGATGTTGGCTATCTATCGGCAGCGACTCTAAATACGAAATCAATACATTAAATAAACTAGGAGTGGAATCGAAAAATAGAATAGGAATTTTGGAAAAAGTTTTTTCGGATTTTGTACGTATGATGATGAAATTCTTGGGTTGTAAGTACTGTATACCATGGGAAAGCCATTTTTTGCAATACAATATTTACAAAAAATAAAAGTTACGACTTAGGTATTTGTATTTTTTTCCGTCAATGAAATGACTGGAAGTAACTGAAACAATACCGATTGTTATGTGATTTAAAAAAAACATTTTTTGACACAAACATAACATGTGTTCCGTTCAATGGATCATCTTTAGTGTAAGTGATGATAATATAATGTTGGATCAGCGTTAACATTCGGAAAAAATTTACGTTAAAAATGTATTTAATGTTATATTCTATAGAGAGAGCTTTCGAATAAAATATATATACGAAGAAGATCGCGACCTAACAGTTTATCTATTCAACCTTCATGCTAAAAAAGTGTTTCTAATAACTAAATGACGTGGTGATAAGCGTGCCGGCCGCATACAGTGTCACTCGGAACTCTAAATTAATGTTTCGCGTGACACTGCACTGCGCACGTCATCCTGAAACATCATACAGTCTAGTAATAAGATTTCTAGTCTGCGAGATCAGATCATAATGCCTCATGTGCCCAGTAATTTCGCTACCTACGATGCCCTTCAATCTGGAACACAGTAGTGCCTGCACACTACTGCTTGGTAATAACTGCCAAAGCGGTGGTACCAACATAAACGACCTTTGCAGAAGTGTGTCATTAGTGGAGTGGTGGCACTGGCTACTGGTGGGTAATGAAAGAAAGAAAAAAATATTTTTTTATTCATGGCAAAAAGTACGCATAGTATAAAAAATACATGACAGAAATTAAAAACCATATATATGCTACTAGCTGCGCCCCGCGGTTTCACCCGCGTGGTGAACATTTTCTAATTTTCCGCTTAACTTTGTTAATTTTTTCTTACATAAGAACCTTCTCCTGAAAATAATAAACACAACAAAAAATAATTAGCGAAAATGTTCTATCCATTCACCCGTGATGCGATGACCAAGGGAAATACAGATTCATTTTTGTATATTAAGATATAATGCTTCCGACGTATCTACACTAACCTATCCTCTAGCAAAACCACTAAAAATTCCCAACAAACAGGATCTCACTAAGCTGTAACATATCTCTTTGCACTGCTGTTTAGAAAAAGCAACGTTCCAAAGATTTGACAGGCAATGAGCCGGATGTTAAGCATAATTAGTTCGAAATTGGCCTCACGTTTAAAAATTCTGTTTGGTTGCTAAACGAATTATGTTACAGGAATTTATGATAAGTTAATTGGTTTTAAAAGGCTGTTTAAAAAAAACGTATTTTAATTATTCATAAACAGACAAATTTAATTTATAATTTAATTTAACATTACAGACAAATTTCCAATGGGATGTTACAACTTATAATAAATATAATCGCGTTTTTAAAAGTTTTTCATAGGCGCCTGGTCGACGCTACGCGAGACCAAAAAGCTGGCACTTATTTGGCACAACGAATAAGCATTGCAATTCAACGGGGCAATGCTGCCAGTATGTTGGGGTACGCTACCTACTGGTAGTGGGCTGGAGCATTTGGACTGTCTATAGGTCATCGCGGCCAGTATATAGTCCAAATGTTTTTTTTTTGTTACTACTACAAAAAAAACATTTGGACTATATACTAGGTACTTTTTAGTATTAGTTATTAAATCATTGTAGTATTTAGAAACTTATGAAATTATCACGATATGTGTTATCTCTAATTATGATATCAGAGCACCTGCGATGAGATGAGACGCATGGTCAAAAGTTTTTGTAGTAGATAGTGTAGTATACACGTCACGCGTAAAACGACTTTCGCACACTACAAGATCATATAAATGTTTACTCATAAAAAAACGAGTGTGGTTTGACCACACGACTGAAGTAAAACTTCTTTAGTTTAGCTCCATCTATCGGCCTTTATAACTTTGTTTTTGCTTTGTTTAATGTTAATGTCGCCATCGTGACGATTGTAAATAATCATTTTACCGGATATACTAGAATACAAGTTTTTAACTTTGTTATGTTGACAATGGAGATCTACGTGAAACAAATTCAATTTCCGTTCGCCTCGCATCCATCAGCCTACTGTCCAAGTCAAGCTTGCATGAAAATGTTGTACTTCAATATAAACTGTACAAAAGTGATGCGCCGCGAATTGCGACGCGTGTTGATTTTGAGGGCCCGCTCTTATGTGCGCGAGCCTTAAGGTATTAACCTTACTTTTTAGATACAATGCATTTGGACGTGTCACAGAGGAAAAAGTGCAAACTTAGAAGCTGTCAAACTGTAGTAAACTATAGTCCTTTCTCTTTTTATGACTTCTGCCATAGAAAATCAACCAAAGGAATCGAGTACAAGGATTGTCGCGAAGCGTTCTCCACGCCACGTGCTTTTTTTTTATGTTAAGGAATGACGTGACGAGCTAGCCGTTCGCCTGATGTTAAACGACACGGCTGCCCATATCAGCTGCAGTGTCACTCGGAACTCTAAAGTATAGAGGTTCGCGTGACACTGCACTGCGCACGTCATCCAGAGACATCAGCACAATCTAGTAATAAGATTACTAAACTGTGAGATCAGATCATAAAGTCTCATTTGCCCAGTAATTTCACTAGCTACAGTGCCCTTCAAACCGGAACACAGCAGTGCTTGCGCACTACTGCTTGGCGGCAGAATAACTGGCAAAGCGGTGGTACCTACCTAGACGAACTTTGCAGTAAAGTCCTACCACCTAGTGCTACCACCAGCTACAAGCGTAATCAAACAAAACGTGAAATTTTGCCCTTATTTATCAAAAAGAAAATGACTCATGTTCAGAATTATTATTATCTTTGAATTGTATAATACGTGTTTCATCATCGTACTTAGATAATAATTTTCCCTACGTCATAACTAAAATCAGATAACATTTTCCTTATAGATTTTTAGTACCTATACTAGTACCTATGCAGTAACAAATATGATTAAGAATATTAATTTTCAATCGACTTAATAAATGGAGGAGATTCTCAATTCAACGGGTTTTTGTTAATTTTTTACCTAAGAATTTTCGACTGAGTGAACCGATTTTGATGATTCCTTTTTTATTTGAAAGCTGGTGATTTCCGTGTGGTCCCGTTTCAATTTGATCAGGATCTGATGGGCAGTTTTTGAGTTATCCTTAACAATGTGTATTTCGACTTCAACTACATTGATGATTCTCTCATTTTTCTCTCAAGTGAGTATTATAAGTTTAACGTGTACGTATCAGCGTGTCTCTCTGTAGCATCATACCTCTATCGGATCAACTCATTTTGATTTTAATTTTTGTTTGAAGATCATCAACTATTTTTAGTTGATGAAAGTTTGTGAGCAACTTACACAGATCTGGGGCCTTACCGCGTAAGTCTGGTGGAGATGGTAATCGTGTTCTCTCTTGCTCGCACTCGTGGATTTGTTAATTGGCGCGTGCAGGATGGCAGGCGAAGCCGATTCCTAGAACAGTTACGCGGTAAATTAGGTATGTATAGTGTTGCTTCAACGATATTACAAGAACATTGTAACCTTCACCTGATGCTGCAGCATCACCTGGAATCTGCAAGATACCCAACTCCTCATTAACTTACAGTAGAGGTATCGTGTTTGGACTCATTGGAATGGTCTCACTGAATTATGGATCGAGCCTCTACAAAATTAATGAAGCCCTGGAATTATAGTCAATTAGTCTGTACAAAGTTTAATTTTTTTATGGACTTTGCTCGTATTTTGAGCGTAAGTAAAATCTACAGGGTTTCCCGTTCCATATCTCATCACTAGTCATTTAAAACCCGCTTCTCCTTGTTTGTTTACCATACCATCCTCAAGTGCCGCACGCGCTCCTCAGCTATTATTACCGGGCAATCTGTATCCACAGGATATCCTGGCCCATCTGGCCCATCGGCGTATTTATAGCCGGCTCATTGTCCCGGACTATACCCGGACTGATGCATCTGGCTACCGATATCGGCTATTTGGAGTGTCGATCAGTCTTCGGTCAGAGTGTTGGTTTTAGGAGCAGTTATTTTGACTGAGGCGATAGTTTGGTAGTAACCCTGCCTTTTAAACTGTAGGTTGTGGATTCGATTCCCAACTAATAAACATTTGTGTAATGAACATCGATGTTTGTACTGTGTGTTATATTGTATTCTATGTATGTATTTACAACCAAAAATGATCTAAGTGTGTTATCTGGTTTCCATAGCTTGGCTTAGTTCGGGAGTAGATGGCGAAATGTCCACAAATATTTATATTTACGTTTTGAGCAGGCGAGATTTCCCGTTCTCTTCTTTCTTGGATTCTGTTGAAAGTCGTTGATTAACACAGATCTCAATAATTATCAACATAACGAAATGAAAAATTTGTATTATGATGTGGGTATGTCCGGTAAAATGACAATTACAATTATTGTCAAGATGACATGACATTAACATTAAATAAAGCAAAAACAAAGTTATACCAGCTGATAGACGGAGCTAAACTAAAGCAGCCTTATTAATAAACGGGTATTAGTCTCGGATTAGTTACTTCAGCTGTTGTCCTTTTTTTGCTACGGGAATATTTAGCTGGATCGAAAGAGACAAAAGATGGTGTAACTAGTCTAAAGCTAGTTCGTGTTTATTAATAAGGCTGAAGAAGTTTTACTTCAGTCGTGGGGTCTTAAGCACACTCCATTTTTTTTAAATTATGTAACTGAATAGCTATCTAATTTTAAATTTGCTAAATTCTATAATAATCCTTAAAAGCGTTACCATGCAATGTTATGTGAACAGCTGATTTTTTTCGTTTCGTGTGTTTGTCCATTCGGCGTACTCGATTGTAAAGGTGAATCTAGTGCCAACAAGATAATCGGCGTGCTTGAAGTGCTGGTTTTCAGATGAAAGTTCCGCGTGATCTATCCGGATATTTCATACTTTCATGGCCATCATGTTGAATTACTTCAGAAGTTTGACAGCTCAGAAGCCAAGGCTAGCTATTTTCTTTACAATAAGGTGAAGAAAGGAGTGCTAAGAAACTGTGGTTGTGGCTATGTCGCTACTAATACCATTCACAAAACTAAACAATAAATAAACATTATAAACATTAACAAAATTAATAGTAATAATAATAATAGCGCCTATTTATTCCGCTAGATGGCGTATTATTTGTACCAATGTTGGAGAAATTGATATCTTACAACTGACAACACTAAGGTCCGTATTACAGAACGATGCTCAGTCATTGGTCGTTGCTCAAACAAAGATTTCATTCACTAATTGATCACTTTATGAATGAAATCTTTGCTTGAGCACCGATCGATGCCTGAGCATCGTTCTGTAATACGGACCTAAGAATAGCTTCGCGTGTGACTCCTAACTACGATATTTCAACTATTTAAATTAATTATGAATTCAGCGGGAGAGCTACTATTTTAATTTATTTGAACAGCTGCGACTTTCCACCAGTTAAACCATACCACTGCAAATAGTGTAGAGACAATCGCAACATATACAGGCTGATGCTGAGTTGGGACCGTTTCGTAGCAACGTGGAAACCACGATTTTATTCTTTGTTACACTTAATTTTTAAACCATTGCCTTTTGTCATGAATATATATTTTTTCTATTCTATTCTGATGCAAAATGTAAAACATATTATATATATATTTTTTTATGTTAAAGGGAGCAAACAAGCATACGGCCCACCTGATGGGAAGTGGTCACCGGAGCCTATGGACATCTGTAACACCGGAGGAGGCGTCACCAATGCATTGCTTACCCTGTAGGACTCTTTTAACCCTCCTTTTGAAGTACTCCATGTTGTAACTCTGTGGAAACACCGCTGGAGCTCATTCCACATTTTGCAGGTGTACGGCAAGAACGCATGAATCGAGTCGTATGAGATTTCCACGACTCAATAATATGTGGATGAGCTTTTTTGCGGTGGCGAGAGGTGCGATTGTAGAAACGCGATGCCGGGATCAGTTTGAACAGCTCCACAGAACATTCCCCATTGTAGAGACGGTAAAATATACACAGAGATCCAATATCAATATATTTTCTTAGTAGACAGATTCAGACGTACCTACACGTACTTTTCAGATTGTCAATTGATACATATTGAAAAATATGTTAGATTTACTCTTAGAATTGTGCTCATTAACTAGTTGCTGGTGTCGATTCTGTGTCGCTTCTCTAAAACTAAACGTAAAGTATGGCGGTACTCTTATGATTATGGGGAAATGAAAAAGACGGTAATATAATATTCTCGTTTAGCTTTAGAGTATGCGACACAGAATCGACACTACTACCTATGTAACATTCAATAACATAACATCTGGAGCATTGGCGGGAAAACGAGAAGGATCGCTTCACCGCATCATATTATTTTCCAAAATTTGTGTTATTTTCAGTGTTAGTGCATAAAATTGGTGGTGTTTTATTCGTTAGGTGCTGGATTACAGCCATGGGTGTGGAAAAGTGGTACAATGATGGTGAAACGATTCTTTTCGTGTGTTTTCAAAACTCGATAGAAGCTTCTAGTGAAGTTTCCACCACTTTACTAGGAGTATGACTTAGACTAGATTATGACTTGACTTGATGACTTGGACTGTGACTTGACACATATCTGCGTGAAATATCATTAACTTGAGAAACTATCAATTACTTGACACTGACAGCAATAAATGATATTGAATTTAAATTTGCTAGGTTTTAATACTCACGTTCATATATATAATTATAATATATAAGTAGAAATACGTACACAACTGGACAGAAAAATATTTATCTCATTACACAGAAGAAATTGGTTGGCTAAACTTTTGACAGCCCCTATGGTGTGGTGTTTGAGCAGGTTGGGTCATAACCTGGAGGTGGCGGGTTCAATTCCCGCGACATGACAAGTATTTGTGCACAGAAAAAAGTGCAAACACTAGTTTTGTGTCTGGGGGTTGTGGATCCATGTTCCTCGTAGTTCTTGGGTCCAGAGAATCCTAGTTAAGGTCCAGGATCTATGGGATCATTGGGCGTTATTATTATTTAAAAAACTCTAAATGGTCTGTGGATAATTGGAACTTATCGTGTTGAAAGCTTTGAAGTTCTTTCATCGGTGTCTTTCATTCTCAGTATTTTTCCAATACACCCTTTGGAAAGTAAACAGAATAACTACCAGAGGGTAGTAGTATAACGAGTCTGCACAATAGATGGCGCCACGCGACCGCCACGCGTCAGTCGCGCGCCGACCTCCGAAGGGACAACATGTATTATCGTGCGCACGTTCACAGTTCACTTACGTAAAAAGGGGATCGCATTGCTATCGTAATTTCCTCTCTTCTACGATGACTTGTAATTTATATAATATAATGATTTAGTAACTTGTATTCATTTTTTACAATAGCTAAATATTGATGTTAAGGGAAAGGCCCTTTCATATCAGTAGTCGTACAAGGAATCTATCGTTGAATACTTTTTGAAGTAAAACTTCTTTACGCATCATTTCACCATCTTGATATTTGTAAATGGTCATTTTACCGGACATACCAACAATAATACAAATTTTTAACTTTTTTATGTTGACAATATACGTGAACCAACTACAACTTCCGTTCGTCTTACATTCACCAGCTTACTCCCCAAGAAAGAAAAGGAGTACGAGCGTAAAGAAGCTTAACTTCATAACTCATGTAACCCAAACTAGGTGGTAGGACTTTACTGCGAAGTTCGTCTAGGTAGGTACCACCGCTTTGCCAGTCATTCTGCCGCCAAGCAGTAGTGCGCAAGCACTGCTGTGTTCCGGTTTGAAGGGCACTGTAGCTAGTGAAATTACTGGGCAAATGAGACTTTATGATCTGATCTCACAGTTTAGTAATCTTATTACTAGATTGTGCTGATGTCTCAGGATGACGTGCGCAGTGCAGTGTCGCGCGAAACTCTATACTTTAGAGTTCCGAGTAACACTGCAGCTGATATGGGCAGCCGTGTCGTTTAACATCAGGCGAACGGCTAGCTCGGCACGTCATTGCTTAATATAAAAAAAAGTACAACGTGCAAAGTATCACCAGCCTCGATTCATCGTAAAACAATCACATTCAGATCGTACAATGTGTTACTGTTGATACAAGACAGGTGTAATGATCAACACGGACGAGCGCGGGTGCATATGGCGAGGAAATGGGACCACGCGTTTTCTTTTCATCGGACATAAATCTATTTTTTTTTAGTTTTGGCTCCACACTTTTGTGTATTTAGCCAATGTCAAGTAATTTATAATTTCTCAGGTTAATTAATATTATATAATGTTTCAAGTCAAGTCATCAAGTTATAGTCTAGTCTAGTTAAGTCATACTCTTAGTAAAGTGGTGGCAAATTTACCAGTAGCTTCAATGGAGTTTTGAAAATAACACGAAAAGAAACGTTTTACCATCATTATACCACTTTCCCACACTCAGCACTTAACGAATACCACCAATTTTATGCACTAACACTGAAAATAACACAAGTTTTGGAAAATAATACAATGCGGCGACGCGATCTTTTTCGTTTTCCCGCCAAAACTCCAAATCTATACTTCTACATTTGAAAAATTCTTTTACTGTTGGGAAGCTACGCTATCACCGGGTGACATAGACTATATTATATTTTCAAAAAAATTAGGAATCCTTACACAACTCCAATAATGTAACACAAGGTGTAAAAAAAATTACATAAAATAATCTTTAATCCCGTGCGCTGCGAAAACTTGATGATAGAATAAAATAATGTACTACGACTTTACAAAACACATCATTTAACAAGTGTCGCGACAGCATATTTCTATTATTTATGCCAAAATAAGTGTTGTTTTATGTTAAAAATCTAATTGAAATGCCACTGCTAGAAAAGGCTCTTTATTTGTATCTTGATATTAATCCTTATCAAAATAAATTACTTCATATTCAAGACTGCTTCAGTACCTTTATATAACTTCTTGGATTATTCAATTTGGACATTCCATTCGATATCACGAGTTTAAAAATAGTAAGTATTAGAATAAAGTTGCTCACCCTGCGTAAAATAGTGTAAAGATTGAATAAATTGGCGTGGTAGATACAAGTAAGTAAAATTAGACTCTTAAAGTCATCGTAGGACTTTTCAGCCGCTGCACAGAAGTCGGTTTACATTGAGTGAAATCGTTACGTACATCTCTACTCTAAGCACGCTCATAATGCACCAACGGCAAGGGCTGTAGCTGTTATCAACCGCTTCTTAAGCGAAGTCCAAGTATACATACTGACCCCATTAGTAGCCTTTATAAATATATATTGCTTAGTCCATATAAGAACTTAGTATAACAATGTGAATGTTTTGGCGTAGCTGTAAGTTCACTGTGTATTTAACAAATAAATAAATAAATAAATAAGTCATTTTTACCACCTTTTTCACCTATATCTTCACTTGTCAAAAAGTTTTCATCCATTATCCTGAATGTCCAGTATTAATGGCAACCCTAATCTGATCCTCGATGATATCATATTCGCAAACATTTGTGTTTGTTTCGCATTTAGCGACTGCGGGCAATGTACTGGATTTACTCAGATGTATGATTCGGTCAAACTTATACTCTGCTATGTTGGCAACCTAAATGTATAAAATGTATATAACGTCTGGATACTTTGATGGGCTTATTGTTTCTAATTGGAAACAGTTTAGGTATTGTAAAGTCGTAAGTGCGGTAATGACATGATGATAATAATAATAATAATGAATACAGCATGCCGTAGTTACTAGATATTGGCTTGCGTGTGTTATTTTTTGAAGTTAAACTTCTTTACGCACGCTTGACTTGGGGATTAAGCTGGTGAATGCGTAACGAGGCGAACGGAAGTGGATTCACATAGATCTCCATTGCAAACTTACAAATTTGTATTATTATGTTGGTTTGTCCTGTAAAATTACAATTTACAAATGTCAAGATGGCGACATTAACTCTTAACAAAGCAAAAACAAAGTTATACAAGCCGATAGATGGAGCTAAACTAAAGAAGTTTTACTTCAGTTGTTTGGTATAAAGCAGACTCGTTTTTTGTTCTACTTAAATACTTATATAGCACTGTTGCTCCCAAAATTAAAAAAAAAACGATGTGAACTGACTGAATGAATTTACGAACCAAGCCGCGTTGACCATTCTCCCAATATCTGACCTATTTCACCGCAGGTAATTAACCAACGTCTTTCCGGTCATTAGAGTCCAAAGACGATCGCAGTTCGTTTTCGCTTTTTACTAAAATAATTTGTTTCCTCTTGAACACCTTTCCCTACGAAATTCGAGCACCTGATGCTTTCGCAGCTGATGATGGCAACACCTTGTCTTTTTGTTACGGAATTAACTACCCTCTAATTACATCATATTTTAGTGTTTCGGCTTCTCTACGGATGTTTGCGGTATCGGTATCAATTTTAATAATCACTTAGCGTGCTTTTGGATTGGCAAGTTATCTATATTTGGCGGGACGGCAGATGCCTGTTTTAACTTAAGTTATAAGATAAAGTCTAAAAAGGACATCCAATTTTAAAATAATTACACTCTAATTGGTTTTACAACGAATTGTAAATTGTATAAAATTTATATCTACTTTCTATAAAAACTATTAATCTAAATGGGATATCCGATATCGATAAAAAATATTAGTGTACCTAATTTTTTTGTGTTTTTGTTTTGGCTCCACACTTTTTTGTATTTAGCCAGTATCAAGTAATTGATTTTCAAGTTAATTAATATTATATATAGATATAGGTATATGTGTCAAGTCCAGTCTAGTCAAGACATAATCCAATAGTAAAGTGGTGGCAACTTTACCAGAAGCTTCTACGTAGTTTTGGAAATAACACGAAAAGAAACGTTTCAACTTCATTATACCACTTTCCCACACTCACGCCCAGCATTAACGAATTTTATGCATTTACACTGAAAATAACACAAGATTTGGAAAATAATACATTGCGGTGACGCCATCTTTTTCGTTTTCCCGCCAAAACCCCTGCTTAATATTTTGGTGACTATGAAAGCAAGCAGCCAGTATTTGTTGCCAGTATTAAAAACCGTACTCTCGCCCAGCTGTCTAGCAATAAGGGCACGCGCGCGCGAAAAAAATAAAGAATGGGGGGACAAGATGGCGTCGCCCCCGTGCACTTGACATTTCCAATTAATTTGCGCGGGACATCTGTGCGTTAGCAGCTGATCATGATGGCACATTGGGGTAATGCGGATTACGTTAAAACGCGTATACGCGCGCCGCGCCAGAAGTGCTGGGGGGCCTGGCAAGGGCTGTGGGAAATGCATTAACGAAGGGGCTTTTTTATGGGACATAGAACATTATAACTGAGCAAAGAAGTCGCAACGATCTTGTATGTAGTATCTATAAATTTAACGTATGTAGAAGTAAAATGTGTCATAATTTTGTATCCTGTAATGTCATATTAATATTTAATAAAAACGAGTGTGCTTAATCACACGACTGAAGTAAAACTTTTCTTAGTTTAGCTCCATCTTGTTTTTGCTTTGTTTAATGTTAACGTCGCCATCTTGACAATTGTAAACTGTCATTTTACCGGACATACAAACATGATCATACAAATTTAACTTTGTTATGTTGATAATGGAGATCTAGTTGAAACAACTTCAACTTACGTTCGCCTCGCATTTGCCAGCTTACTTCCCAAGTCAAGCGTGCGTAAAGAAGTTTTACTTCAAAAACAACTGACAATCAAATGGCAAGTACGTAGTACAGGTAGACTGTATCTGTATCTGGGAGAGATCGCTCTTAGCGATAAGACTATGTAATATTAGAGATTATGTAATTCTCTTTTCTACATGTTTATTTTTGATGTCAATAAAGCCTTTTGTATTGTATTGTATTGTAGACTATGCAACTGCAAGGACTGCTAGAAACCAATACTAGTGCAGTGCGTTTTGCATTCTCCCATTTCTATTTTTGAATAATATGTAACTCAACGCTTTTTTTTCTTTGCTCTATGCCACCAGTGAGTAACTTATCTCTGACTGAATAAATAATAAACCCACCCATATAGAGTTTGAAAAAATCCAAATCAAACCTAACGGAACAAAAGCCGTGTTTTAATGAATCAGTTGTTAAACTCACCGATTTACCGAGAACTAAAAAGCAGGTCAATTAAGTCAGGCTCCTCGCAGGTTCATTTGCAAGTTTTTTTTTTTTAATGGCGACTAGCAACTCCACTCTTTGGGGATATTTTGAGATTTTCCATGAAGCAAAAACTTTTTTTTCTTTTTGTGGCCAATCTATGGAAATGTGTCAGAATATGTAAATATGTGCCCAGAATACCACGCTGACTGAGGTTTTGTAACCGCCAAGACAAAATCTATATACAAAACATATTTTGTCTTATTACAAACTCCAACAGTTAGCGTCGATTTCAGTTTATTGAAGTATCTATCACATCACATCACACTATATAATATTATAAAGGCGAAAGCTTGTATGTATGTTTGTGTGTATGTGTGTATGTTTGTTACTCCTTCACTTTCAAACGGCTGAATAAATTTGGATGAAATTCGGTACTAAGATAGAATACTTAGTATTCGCGGGTGAAACCGCGGGGCGCAACTAGTATCTATGTTCTTCAAACAGTCTCCATTCTTAATTTAATCAAAATCTGTTTAACCGTTTGGTCGTGAAAACGTACTAACAAACAGACAGAGAGACAGTCAACGGTAAACATTTTTCTTGTTTTACAACTATATAAACCAATAAACCTAAAGAAAAAAAAATTATAAACATGGTAGTCTTTTTTTTAATGTTTTGGCTCCACACTTTTGTGCCAGTGTCAAGTAATTAATAATTTATCAAGTTAATGATATTTCACGCAAATATGTGTCAAGTCACAGTCGAAGTCATCAAGTCAAGTCATCGTCCAGTCATAGTCTAGTCAAAGTCATACTCCTAGTAAAGTGGTGGCAACTTTAAGCTTCTATGGAGTTTTGGAAACAACACGAAAAGAAACATTTCACCATCATTATACCATTTTCCCACACTCACGCCTGTTATTCAGCACTTAACGAATATAATGCCACCAATTGTATGCACTAACACTGAAAATAACACAAGTTTTGGAAAATAATAAAATGCAGTGACGCAATCTTTTTCAATTTCCCGCCAAAACTCCCATGGTAGTCTTATGAATTCATTTTTAATCAATTACTATTACTAATAAGGATATGTTTATTTGAATAGATCAGAATATGCCCATAATTGTGCAATGAGTATTTACTACCTAATTGTAATTCACTGAATCATCTCATCTACATGATTTCTTGACCTTTTACTGCATTCAATCAAATAGTTTTTTAAATACATTCATTAAATATGGTAACACTATTTAAAATGTTAATTGGCAACACCAACAGTTCTCCCCATAAGCACTGTAAAGCTTACGTAAGTGTGATTAGATTATACGTTTTCCACTTAGTTATAAGCGAAACTATACCTTATTTTAAGAATAATAAGATCTGTGGATTTTGTCAAATAAATTAAGTAAATAAATATTCAAGGAGGATTTATACAGAGTTTTTAATTGTAATTTTTTCGCTAAAAGAGCGCTGTAGGGTACGGTTTATTTACTTATATCTATTAAAAAACACACTTAACTGTCTGTTCTTTAACTCTTTTTTAATAAAATTGTTTTTGTATGAAGAAACAATATTTAAAGATAAATAAATGTATCCTCTTTTTAAGGAATTATTTGAATTACGTATTTTTTACATGCACTGTCGGCATCTCTACTTGAGCACCAAACTATCAGACACAGAGTAAATAAACACGTTCAACAAGTGAAGTCTAATGCCCAGAACAACCATTCCACTGTTCTACGACTGCACTTAGCGGCATAAGTTTATAGAGGAAGGGCATTCCCGCCTTAATTAATCATTTCCTTTACTAATCTACGGTGTTTGACTACAATATTTTTACTTCCTGTGCTCTATGCGTCTATGCTCTTGGCTTAGATGGATAGATAAACTCTTTACTGGGGAGTTTTGGCGGGAAAGCGAAAAAGATTGCGTATTTTCAGTGTTGGTGCATAAAATTGGTGGCATTCTATTCGTCAAGTGCTGGATTGCAGGCGTGGGAAAAAGATATAATGATGGTGAAACGTTTCTTCTCGTGTTGATTCCAAAACTCCATAGAAGCTCCAAGTATAGTTGCCACCACTTTACTAGGAGTATGACTTTGACTAGACTATGACTTGACTTGATGACTTCGACTGTGACTTGACACATATTTGCGTGAAATATCATTAACTTGATAAATTATCAATTACTTGACACTAGCTAAATACACAAAAGTGTGGAGCCAAAACATAAAAAGAAAACTCTTTACTGACACTAAGGTCCGTATTACAGAACGATGCTCAGTCATCGATCGTTGCTCAAGCAAAGATTTCATTCACTAATTGATCACATTATGAATGAAATCTCTGCTTGAGCACCGATCCATGACTGAGCATCGTTCTGTAATACGGACCTAAGATCACGAAATACAAAACAGGAAAGCTTATAGTTAGAATGGGCGGCCTTATCGCTAAAATGCGATCTCTTCCAGATAACCTTTGTATGGACAGGTAGATCAATGTGCATGGACGGTGGTTTAGTTTTAATAAGGCGGCTATAATTTAATGTTTGTTTAAACACAGTTTATAAATTAAAAGTGGATTAAGTGTAATGTCGGGGAAAAAGTATTTTCTTATTTTGTGCGTTTTAATTCGATTCACCTATTGGTTTGGATATCAATAGACACCACCCTCAGATTTAATAATAATAATTAACGCCCAACGATCACATACATAGGTCCTGGACCCTTACCAGCATCCCTGTATCTAGGGACCCAGGAACTACGAGGACCATGGTCCTGCAACACCCAGACTCAGAACAAGTATTTGCGCTTTTTTTTTTCTGTGCACGAATTGTTGTCCTACCGCGGGAATTGAACGTGCCGCCTCCGGGATATAAACCGACCAACTCAACCACCATACCGCAGAGCCTGTCAAAAATATAAGTAGTAGATAAAATTACAATCGTGCACAAACTTTAATAATATATACATATATACAAACTAGCTTCTGCCCGCGGCTTCGCCCGCGTGGCCTATAGGAAACGAAGAATAATTGTTTTCATAAATAATTCAACCACCCATTTCACCCTCTTAGGGGTGGAAAATCTCTTTCTTAGTGGATACCTACACTTTGCAAAAAACACATCCTCCAAATTTCAAGTCTCTAGGACCAGCGGTTTAGGCTGTGCGTGGATATATAAGTCAGTCAGTTAGTCTTTGAATTTTATATGTATAGATGAAAAACATGACCTATCATAGAAGGAAAGATAGAAGGGAAGAGAGGAAGAGGCAGACCTAGAAGGGCTTAAACAGGTCAAATAAAAGAAAAAATAGATGTCATGTCGTACAGGTAGGTTAAAACGTTGGCCGAAGACCGAGAACGATGGCGATTACTGCACCGAAAAGAGCTGGACTCTTAAATAAGAAGAAGATAAATAAAAATAAAATAATAAAGTCGGTTAACAAGCAATAAAGTACTTATTGAAATCGAAAATGGCGGTAAAATTATTATTATTCTGTGACAAAATGTAGTCGCAGCCGCGCAGGTAGGACCACAGATGCACCAGCAGTTGTCCACAAGAGGCGGGCGGAGTGAGGACAATCACATCTCGTAAAGGGCGCTTTATGTCTAGGGTTAGCACACGATTACAGGATATATTTTTACAGCTCTGATCTCAACCCTAAATAAAAGGTGTGACATTTTTTTTTTACATCAAACTTATCTAGCATTTGACCACGCTCTCAAGTCCCACCTGATGGGAAGTGACAATGCGATCGAAGGTGTAGCATGCTAGCCAAGTAAATACACATCTTAAATCTTAATGAAACTTGGAAAAAAAATGTTGCAGTTATAAGTAAATCAGGTTTGCCGTAATTTCTGTGATTTTTTCAGTTAATGACATAGGCTATATAATTTATACCCGTGCGAAGCCGGAGCGAGCCGCTAGTCTTAATATATGTACATATAAAATTCAAAGTCCTGACTGACTGACTTATACAAGGTGTAATTTAATTCGTTCTTTCGTATTCAGTTCATTCTATAGAATGCTCCCATATAACTTAATAATAAAAGTACTTCACATCACACTAATATTATAAAGGCGAAAGTTTGTATGTTTGTTTCTTCTTCACGCTCAAATGGCTGAATGGATTTGGATGAAATTTGGTAAAAAGATAGCTTATACACTGGATTAACATATAGGCTACACTTTATCCCGGAAAAGTGAAACGTTCCCGTGGGATGAGCATATAATTAAAATACTTTTTATCGGCGCAACTAATATAAAATAAATCTTAAATCTAGGTTAAGGAAAAAAACGAATTAAATTCCACGTTGTAAAAATAAATAATAAATTAATATTTGTGTATATAGGCTGGGGGTAGTGCATGGCGGGCAAACCATAGAACTATAAGCCTTCAGCATGCGCACCGTTCCGTGGCCGGAGCAAGAATGATTTGTAGTACACCGAGCGTTTCCTTTTTATAGCCAGATGAATGGGGGAGCGATGATAGTTACCAGTGTTGCCACTGTAATAAATTTAAATGCTACCACAGGGTAAATTACGGTACTGCCCGCTGCGCATAGAGTTTATACAACTGGGCGTTGCCGCCGTCATGTTCACTTCACACAGCGTCATCCAGTCCCAAACTAAGCAATGCTTGTACTATGTTAAGCACCTGCTTCAGTTACCCAACTGATACAATACTTACATACTTTTTGTTTTTAAATACATACACAGAATACAATATAACACCCAGACACAGAACAAATATCGATGTTCATCACTCAAATGTTTGTCCTGGATGGGAATCAAACCCACATCCTACTACCAACTAATATTACTTATAAATTTATGATATCCACTTACTAATAATTTATTTTTATTACTATATTTATTATATTTTATATTAGTACTTAAATATCTTAAATTAAGTACCTAAGTTTTTTGTGTGAGCGAAAGAGACAAAAAACTTAGGTACTTAACCTAAGTTTTTTTGTCTCTTTCGCTCGCTCTCTCAGTCTCAGGTAAGCCCGCCAAGCGCCGCCATAAAATCTTTTCTTTCTTTTTTGAGTGCACCTGTGAAATGCGAAAAAAAAGTCAAGTGGCCAAGGGCGCGAACGCGGCTGTTTTGACAGCGGCTGGCCTTTTGTCGCTCTGTGCCATTAAATATAATTGAATTTGGAATAGGCCTGCGAAATGACACCTTCTTTCAAAGGATTGTTTTTTTATGTTTTGGCTCCACACTTTTGTGTATTTAGCCAGTGTCAAGTAATTAATAATTTATCAAGATAATTATATATTCACATATATTTCATGCAGATATGTGTCAAGTCACAGTCCAAAGTATCAAGTCAAGCCAGTAGTAGTAGTCTAGTCTAAGTCATACTCCTAGTAGAGTGGTGGCAACTTTACTAGACGCTTCTATGGAATTCTGGAAACAACACGAAAAAAAACGTTTCACCATCACTATACCACTTTCTCACACGCATGCCTGTAATCCAGCACTTAACGAATAAAAAAACCACTAATTTTATGCACTAACACTGAAAATAACACAAGTTTTGGAAAATAATACAATGTGGTGAAGCGATCTTTCTGGTTTTTCCGCCAAAAACTCAAGGATTGTGTTGAGTAAAAATTTGCACATATTACCGAGTATAAATTTAGTAGAAGCCGTACTACAAAACAAAAAAAAATGAGTGTGCTTTAGACCAAACGATTGAAGTAAAACTTCTTTAACTCCATCTCTCTTGCCCCTAATATAGGAAACGTAACTCTTTCTTTCTATAGAGAAGAAGATATAAGTATATAAATTTATACTAATTTTCCGTTCGCCTCACCAGCTCAACCAACCCCGTGCGTAAAGAAGTTTTCCTTCAAAAAGGTCTTACTGAAAATCACCTTATTGGTCACTTTGGTGTTGCCATGCAATCTGGTAATATAATGCTAATTTTAGTCCTCTGCAGGTGAACGGACGTTCCCAAACATCTAAGAAGCCAAATTGCTCCAAATCGTTTCTTCGTGAGAAAAGAATCCGAATTTGTGACATCCATATGATTGAGCTAGCATTTATCCCAAATATTCAAATCTGGGAGCCACTGATAGTCCAGTTTAGAAAGACCTGACTTATCATACGATTAACAAGGATATTGTCTTCTAGTTTGGAACGAGGGAGGTCGCTATACAATGGTTTTTTCATGAAGGAATTTGGTAATCAAGTAGCTTAGCCAGCGGCCGTCACGCGATGACGTTCGATCTGCTAATTTTGGAGTCCCGTACGTAAATTTAAAAATCGACTTTAGGAACTTCTATTCTCTCATCATCAGCTGTTATAGGTGTCTGGGCTATGATAGAATCGCTGAACGGTTTAGTCAATCCAAACAAACTAAAATTTTTGAAGTTAAACTTCTTTGCGAAAGGACGAACTTTCTAGTTTTATGAACTAACACTGAAAATAACACAAGTTTTGGAAAATAATACAATGCGGTGACGCGATCTTTTTCGTTTTCCCGCCAAGAAAGCCGTCATCAAGAAAGCTAAGGAAAATTGCATTGGCATATAAGATCTAATTTAACAATAATCCAGAGTATTGCTTTAGTGAACAACGAATATTAAGATAGCTACGGAACCCTCTCTATAAATTCTTGATCGCATTCCCAATTTCAATAATGCAGGTATTATTCAGATATTGATTATTGCATTATAGCTGCTGGCCAGAAGTCAAGTCACGGATTTCGATAACGAAATGATTGAGGTCCATCCATCTCCGAAGTTTATCTTTTAATACCAAGGCCCGAGCGCAATTGCTACTATAGTAAAAGCTAGTGTTCTCTGTCTATAGGCACCCAGGACCATGTTCCCACACAACCCAGACTCAGAACAAGTATTTGGGATTTCTTTTTCTATGCACAAATACTTGTCCTGCCTCGGGAATTGAACCCGCCACCTCCGGGTTATGAGCCGACCTGTCAATCACTACACCATAGAGGCTGTGAAATTGCCGCAGAAGCAACTAAGATTCAATACAATTCAGTTAAAAAAATCATCTTACTACGTCAGAAAGAGTTCCCACCAGAGACAGTGAACTCCAGCAAAGCATTCCTTGCATACCCAAGTACAAATCCAATGGAGTCTTCGCGTGCTGCCCTCAGGGCGCTCTCATGGAAGGCGCTGATGGATACATTTCTTAGTGGAACTGTTTACAATTGCATATACAACCGAAGCAAGTGGCTTTAACAAAATACACAGGATATATATAACAATAATAACGCCCAACGATCACATACATAGATCCTGGATCCTAACTAGGATCCCGTGTCTAGGGACCCAGGACAGGGCAGGACAAGTATTTGTGCACTGAAAAAATAAGCGCAAATACGTGTTCTGAGTCTGGGTGTTGTGGAACCATGGTCCTCGTAGTTCCTGGATCACTAGACACAGGGAATCCTAGTTAGGGTCCAGGATCTGTGTCTGTGATCTTTGGGCGTTATTATTATTATTATTGTCCGGTATAAATGTCTTTCCTTCCTTTCTTTAGTATTGCAGAATGGCACAAGTACCCGATTCTTCACAGATTCGCAGTTGTACTTAGTTTGTTACCAAACATTTTGTACACAAAATAGTTCAACTATTTGTTGCTTAACTTAGTTGATCAGTAAGTCAAGGTCATAATAATCGAGCATAATATTTTGTTCTATTTTATAACAGGATGGATAATCTACGGAGAGAGTGGTTCAGCAGTTAAGTTATAATATAATATACTGTGTATTGGGTTTGTGACATTGAGGTATAGGTGCCTATGGCATTGCTAAATTTCTTGATTTCAAGATCGAATGACGCGGTAGCTCAGTTGCCGATAGCCCTTACCTTCTGAGCTGTAGGTTGTAGGTACGATTCCCACGCAGGACAAAACACAGTGTGATAAACATCGATATTTGTTCTATGTCTGAGTATTATATTGTATTCTATGTATTTACAAAACCAAAAGTATTGTATCAGTTACATTAAATGTATTGTGTTATTAAAAGTATTGTGTCAGTCCGATTTTGCTTAGTTTGGGGCTAGATGGCGCTGTGTGAAATGTCCACAGATAATTATTATTATTATTTTTATTTAATTACTCTAAACTTATATTGTCCTTGATGACCAAAAATACGGAGTAAACCAAGTAAAATACGGAAGTAGGTAGTTTAGACATGAAAAACAGTTGGGCTGGAGCATTTGGACTGTCTACTATATAGGTCAACGCGCCCGGTATATAGCCCAAACTTTTTTTGTTGTAGTAGTAGGTAGTGTTTAGTATTACTTATTATATCATTGTAGTATTTAGTTTGTATTTATATATAAAACCAAGTGTAAAGTTACACTATAACTCTCGCGTATCGTTATTAGAGATTTAACAGCCAATAATCATTACGTTATGAGAAACATAATAATAGATAAAACTTGATTTGTGTTTCCGGCTCCGCGCTACTGGTTTTAGCGGAGCTGTTATTTTAATACCCGATCTTTGCCGTTCAATTAATTTTTGTTTGATATACGGTTTGAAGGTACGTTAGTTAATAATGTGTGTGTGTGTGTGTAAATTTGTGTGAAATAAAAATCCATGTTTTCAAAATACTACTATAATACTACTATAAAACTACTATAAATAAAAATAAAACTACTATAAATAAAACTTCAGCTGAAATTAGAATTTTCATCTAAATAAAAACACAAATACACACACACACACTCCCACACCCACATACCCATACATACCCGCACAAACCCACACACAACCACATACCCACCACTTACCACCAGCTATCATTTCATTAAAGAAGATTTAATAAATAGCTTCGAAGTTTTTTTTGTAACATAGACAAACAAGCAGACGGCCTGCCTGATGGTAAGCAGTTACCGTTCTCCTATAGACACCCGCAACACCGGGGGCGATGCCGATGCCGATGCGTTACATACCTTTTAAGAATCTTTATAAATATTATTATTTTATAAATATTTCGAATAATATAGTTCATGGTTTATATCTGACTTAAAAAAAGGATTTGGCCATGGTGATTTTCTCTTTTATACCCATTGAATAAGTACTAGTTTTCAATAGATGTTAAATTAATTATGCTACTATTCGTTCAGCTAGAAAATAATGGCCGCAGGGTCTCCCGTGAGAAAAGAGAGAGTTTTTAAAGATCCACTAATATGTATGTTTATGTATGTGACCTTTAAACCTTAATATTGACCTTTCACGTCACCCTCCTATTACGTGACAATGTGTTTAAATGTGACCTAAATATGCTGTCCAAAATTTGAACCGACAGGAACTGTAATAGCTGCTTTTCGACTAGCAGCACAGCTTCAGCCCTGCTTGGGACCATGGTCCTCGTAGTTCCTGGGTCCCTAGACACAAGGAATCCTAGTTAAGGTCCAGGATCTATGTATGTGATCGTTGGGCACTATTATTATTATTATTATATTATACTTTATCGAACCCGTCAGTTTACTTTCCGGACATACCAACTTATTGTAGTCGCCAAAGGGGTTTTCCCACGAAATTAAGATTTACTTGCAGAGGCAATGTGTTTTCGACATCAATGCGGTATTGCCTTGGACATTGTACATTGCTGTTTTCAGCGATGACTTCGGGAAGGAGTACTGTTATAACCTGAAGGTTCACTAGTTCGAGGTAATTAATTGATACACTGAACCGGATGGACACTTTAGTTTATTATTATACTTTATTCACATATAACTACACTTTAATACAATGAACACTACTCTAAACCCGCTACCACTGATCAATCCAAAGAGTATAGTAGAGTGAATACTAATATACCACAAGTACGATGAAATATTACAGACTATGGCAGAAAAAATTAGGTTTCACAGTAACACAATACTTATTAGTTTTCTGTGCTATTGATTTTTATATGTTAATTTACAGCGTGGTCTGCCCCGAGACATTAGCAGCCTTATTAATAAACGGGTATTAGTCTCGGATTAGTTACTTCAGCTTTTGTCCTTTTTTACTACTGGAATATTTAGCTGGATCGATAGAGGCAAAAGATGGTGTAACTAGTCTAAAGCTAGTTCGTGTTTATTAATAAGGCTGTTAAACATTAAGCATGAAGGAGTTTTTTTTATGTTAAGCAATGACGTGATGAGCTAACCGTTCGCCTGATGTTAAGCGATACGAGTTTGTAGTAGAGTGAACTTTACATACGCTAATTAGGCTCTGGTTAGATAGTAAATCTACGTAGCATAGTATAATATATCTACATGCGATGTACGGCTATTAGTATATCACAATGTAGTGGCAATCTGGCAATGTAGAAAGGTAAGCGGAGAGCAACGGTCGACGCCGCGGGTCAATGTATGGTGGAAGTTACAAGATTATCGTGAATTGCTTTTTTTATTTATAATCATCTAAAATATTCTGTCTGTGGTTATAAAACACCCCGTTACATAGATGGTGATTCAAAAACTAATTAATGTGTGAGCATTCCTAAGTATAGGTCGCGTTCAGAAGATGGGCTCCGCAGACTAGAACTTGCAGTTTTTTTTTAAGATTTGGCTCCACACTTTTGTGTATTTCCAGCCAGTGTCAAGTAATTGATAATTTATCTAGTTAATGATATTTCACGCAAATATGTGTCAAGTCATAGTCTAGTCAAAGTCATACTCTTAGTAAAGTGGTGGCAACTTTACTTGAAGCGTCTATGGAGTTTTGGAAACAACACGAAAAGAAACGTTTCACCATCATTATACCACTTTCCCACACTCATGCATGTAATTCAGCACTTAACGAATAGAATGCCACCAATTTCATGCACTAACACGGAAAATAACACAAGTTTTGGAAAATAATACAATGCGGTGACGCAATCTTTTTCGCTTTCCCGCCAAAACTCAACTTTGCAGTTGTATCAATAAAATAACATTTCGCCGCAATAACCATCAACGGATCCCCTCAATTTCAAGAGTGCGTATGAAATTCTCAACATGTAATTAAGGCAATATTGGAATCGGGAATAACCCCATTTGTTAAAGGATTCTAGCACTAATTATTATAATCATTGTATTTCTTTTTTAGATAGAAAAATTAGAACACGTGTGGATACTTGATTTTTCTAAACCGAAACCGACTCTTTTAAATTGTACCAATCAAAGCGGTCGGTTTGTACCATCGGCAAAAAAATGCAAATTGTCATAAGCCACGGGCGAATCACGCGCAGACATTCCCACAGTCGGTCGATGGACGGATAGCAAATTAATAAATACTTGCATATCGAGAGATCACGACCACGAGTCCCTTTTATTTCGGTAGGGTCTCTTGTGGTGCGTGTGGAGTATGGACCAACAAACGGCACGGTAGGTACACGCGACCAACAACAACGGTGGTTAGGAGTTAAGGTTTTCTGTAATTTACAAGTATGTTTATATACCAAAAAAGTACTGTTATTAATAATACTTTTTTTATTTTAAGGAATGACGTGACGAGCATGGCGTTCGCCTAATGTTAGGCGACACGGCTGCCCATATCAGTTGCAGTGTCACTCTAAAATATAGTTTCACGTGACACCGCACTGCGCACTTCATCCTGAGACATATGTGTTAAGTCCTGCCTCCTAGTAGAAAAGTCTTACCACCTAGTAGAAAAGTATTACTTCCTAGTAGAAAAGTTCTACCACCTAGTACTGGGAGGTATTGTTGATAGTAGCGCCTTTTGTGTGCTGTTTTTCACACTTGATGTATTAAATTAAAATCAGTGCAACACGGTACTATCAATTGGTTCGTTCAATGTGGTCACCGCAAAATAAAATATTGCCCTGCTTGTTTTTCTGCCATCGCTACCGGCACCGTGATCAAATCTCTCGCTGATCGCTCTACATAGGCGTGATACGATCCTGCATCGGTCTGATCAGAGCCAACGACACCGATAATAATATACCAAGTCACGACAGGGTACAATGGCATTTAATAAGGATCGATGATGAGCTTCTTCTGTTTTTCATCAGACCGGGTGTCAAAGACCGCAGTTTATCGGTCAACTGTTTCTAGCAATAATATTCAATAAATAAATATGTGTGGACATTTCACACAGCGCCATCTAATCCCAAACTAAGCAAATCTTTTTCACACAAATATTTCGGAGGCCGAAAAATGCTGTTCAAAATCAGCCTCGCTTATGTAATAGTTTCTCCTTTCAACCTCTTCACAGATCCAACAATTTTCTCACCAAAATTGCTTTTTCCTAATCTATTCCGAATTAGCATTTGCCGTGCTTTCACACGATGTAAAGATTGTAGTAGATTATGTCCGAATCCGAATTATGTGAACTTTACCTCTGGCGATACGTACAACGGTAAAGTCATTATGGATGTACGCCTACTAAGAGTAACTGCGATGTAAAAGTCAACCATTGATACAGAACTTCGTAGTTAGCGAATTACGGCCTTGATTAGGCTTCTGAAGCATCAAACCAGGAATTAGATGACCTTACAAAGAATCAGAGAATTACAAAACCACTATAAGGTTGATGATGACGTAGCTACGTAAGAGAAACAAGGTTCAGAGCTCACAGAATAAGCAAAAGTATCAGTGGGCTGGTCACATTAGCCGCACCACTTCAGCCATTACGGGAGACGCCGGGGTATTGCGTGAAAACTGAGAGAAGAGAAACGGTGGTATCTTACTATATTAGGACGCCTTCTGAGAAGGTGGAGGGATTATATACGCGGGGGCTGGTAGTGGTAGAGCAATCTAAGATCAGGGTCAACAGAGAGTCATCAGCAGGGTAACACAGTACAAATAATAGTAAAAGTAGGTAAGTAATCCATACTGGTTATCATGATAATGATCAATGAAAACAAGTCTTCACTTGTAAACATTACTTCTAATGAAATTAGGAAGTAATGAAACCTCCCACAATAGAATCAAAACAGGTCTACGCAATGGGCTGCCTGATCTCGAAGACCACAAAGCGCGTCATCATTAATAATACCATCATCATGATTACTATGCCACATCCATTCTTGCATCATCGGCTTCAGCGACTATCCATCATCATCAGTTGTGCCAGCGATCGAAGACCGTTCTTCGGTATTTCAAGGAGTTAGGTGGCTAGACAAGCTTGCGGGGATTAATGCAAGGAATATCTCATGTGTGATATGATAACCATCATATCTGTAGCCTACAGATCCTTTCGTGCACAAGACTTTAAGACGTAGACTGCATAGCTGGATGCAGTAAAGTGGCAGGAAACAACAACGAACAGACAAACGTTCCAATTAATGCTAATTGCGATAGTTCCGTGTTGTCTAATAACGTTCAATTGGATGCTACTCGCCGACGTCATGGTAGTGGAAAAGAAAGGAAAATAGATCAGGTGAAATTTGGAACCACAGGACGCCCCTAGTGCTTACGAAAAATAATACAATTTTTTTAAAAGGGGCTTAGCCGACTTTAATTGCTTTAATTTCTTTTGTAGTGTGGTGGTTGAGTACGTCGGCTCATAACTCGGAGGTGGTGCGTTCGATCCCCGCGGCAGAACAAGTATTTGTGCAGAAAAAAAAAGCGCAAATACTTCTCCTGTGTTGTGGGACCATAGTCCTTGTAGTTCCAGGGTCCCTAAACTCAGGGAATCCTATACCTACATATTATAGTTAGGGTCCAGGATCTATCTATGTGATCGTTGGGCGTTATTATTTTTATTATTATATTAGAAAGTACTTGGAATTGAAGATTTCCGTTGCTTAAGATTGTAAAGATAAAACGGATTTTAAACTATTTAAAATTATCAAAACAAAAGTTTGACTAACCTTAAAGTACCTAGTCAAAATAATGTTTTGATAATTTTTGTGCCGTTTTATTTTTATAATAAGAGTTCAAATCGCGAAAGTTTAACAAGTGCTATCTTCTAAGATCTTCATACATGGGACCACAGTGCGAGGTTTTTTTACCCAATAAAAAATCAAGCAAGTCGTTCCATAAATGTCGGAGAATTCGGTGCACATACATAAAAAAGACATTCGGAAGAACCACCTCCTTTTTTTGAAGTCTATTAACCGACTTAACCACAAACCAATTGGACTTAGCAAATACTTACTCCATTGCCTATTGTTAGGAACACGTTACTCCAAATATTTGCCGACCAACGCTCTGGAGTCGGGACTGCCTGTGGATATTTCCTAACGCCCTATACCACAGCCTACCTGACCCCTCACCCACGAGGCCATGGGTGTTGACATTTCCCTACGTTCTTCAAACTTGGTCAAATATAGAGTTCAACCTGTAGGGTTGCCATGATATGATAAAATAATTATAGCGGTATTAAAATATTTGACAGTCTTTGTGGTGTGATGGTTGAGTAGTTCGGCTCATAGCCCGGAGGCGACGGGTTCGATTCCCGCGGCAGGACAAGTATTCGTGCATTGAAAAAAATGGGAAAGGGACCATGGCCCTCGTAGTTCTTGGGTCCCTAGACATAGGGAATTCTAGTTAGGGTCCAGGATCTATGTGTGATCGTCGAATAATATTTTACAAATACAAAATCATAATGAACCAACAAATATCGACGACGTCTGACCTGATAGCTCAGTTGGTAGTAGCCCTGCCTTCTGAACTATATGTTGTGGATTCGAGTCTCACCCAAGACAAACATAATGTGATGAACATCGATGTTTGTATGGTTTCTCGGTGCTTTATTGGATTCTAAGGTCCGTATTACCTACAAAACGGTGCTCAGTCATCGATCGTTGCTCAAGCAGAGATTTCATTCACTAATTGGTCACTTTATGAATGAAATCTCTGCGTACCGATCGATGACTGAGCATCGTTCTGCAATATGGAACTAAATATTTACAAAAAAAAGGCATATAAATATTCTATCAGATATCTAGTTGCCACAGTACAAGGTTTGCTTAGTTTGAGACTAGATGGCGTTGTGACAATTGTCCACAAATATTTAAAAAAATATTAATTATCCAACCAAGATAATACAAATAGGATTCATAATAACCAACAATTAATAAATCGTTTTTAATTTCTGACGCGTTTAATTAATTATTATCAATATATAAAATCTTAATCATAAAGCAAAAACTTAGAAAATTTAGAAAACTGAGAAAGTTAAAAAAATATTCTTGTCTCTGTCTCGATTAGGGGTAAATGGTAAAAAAAGGTTTATTATCTCTCTCTGTTGGTAAGCGTCGTAATTATGGACATAAACCTTTTTATCCATGAAACTACGCAATTTCATTACCAACCAATTTCGAAATCTTGCCAACCCTAACGTTACCAACATTATAAAGCAAACAAATACAATCGGTATTAGTGCCCTCACGAATGGGTAACATGTTGACACCTACAGTTGGCCGGGTAAACAAGCAAATAGCCCCCGTGCGTATTGACCTTTCCAAATTTTCCCAGGATACCACTACTCTCTTTTACGAAGCAATTACAGACTCTATTGCAGAAAGTTAAAGTTAAAAGTGGAATGAAAAGGCTTGTGGGAGATTTTCATTCATAAAATCACGTAGGATTCGTTTTGTGAATGTTTGATTTATATTGGAGCTTTGGACACACGCGTAGCTAAAGGCCTAGCTAAATAATTAAAACAACTTGAACCATACATATAAAATTCAAAGTCCTGACTGACTGACTGAATTACTGACTTTTCTTTTGGCTCCACACTTTTGTGTATTTAGCCAGTGTCAAGTAATTAATAATTTATCAAGTTAATGATATTTCACGCAAATATGTGTCAAGTCATAGTCGAAGTCATCAAGTCATAGTCTAGTCAAAGTCTTACTCCTAGTAAAGTGATGGCAACTTTACTTGAAGCTTCTATGGAGTTTTGGAAACAATACGAAAAGAAACGTTTCACCATCATTATACCATTTTCCAACACTCACGTCTGTAATCCAGCACTTAACGAATAGAATGCCACCAATTTTATGCACTAACACTAAAAATAACACAAGTTTTGGAAAATAATACAATGCGGTGACGCAATCTTTTTCGCTTTCCCGCCAAAACCCCACAGACTCCCATTACTGACTTTTATATCAACGCACAGCCTAAACCACTGATCGTAGAGACTTGACATTTGGAGGGTGTGTTCTTTGTAAAGTGTAGGTATCCATTAAGAAAGGATTTTTTGAAATTCTATCCCTAAGAGGGTGAAATGGGTGGTTAAATTATTTATGAACAAATTTCTTCTTTGTTTCCTATAGGCCACGCAGGCGAAGCTGCGCGCAGAAGCTAGTTATCTATTAAAATAATATTAAGAAGACTGGTTTCGTTCTATTAACGGTACATAGTGTACGGTGGTATAGTGCTGTTACAGAATAAATAATAGGCCTAAGGGTAAAACCCGAGTTCCTTGAAAAAACACAAAATCAACAAATCTCTAATAATATTGTCCGACAAATCTGTTAAATACTATGAGATCTTTATATCCATACAGTTAACTCTGTGACTTGACAGTTTTTATAACATAGAGATATACTTTTTTAAATTACATGACACTAATGAAATTGTGGTGAAATTTCCACAGAAGCCACTTCAATTCAATTATACTTGATAGAACTTTGACAAGCTTGAAATGGTAATCACCGAACATAGATTAAAGAAATTACTACTGATACGTGACAACTTGACAAGCGAGGAGTTTTGGCGGGAAAACAAAAAAGATCGCGTCGCCGCATTATATCATTTTCCAAAACTTGTGTTATTTTCAGTGTTAGTGCATAAAATTGGTGGCATTTTATTCGTTAAGTGCTGGATTACAGGCATGAGTGTGGGAAAGTGGTATAATGATGGTGATACGTTTCTTTTCGTGTTGTTTCCAAAACTCCATAGAAGCTTCTGGTAAAGTTGCCACCACTTTACTAGAAGTATGACTTGACTAGACTAGACTAGATTATGGCTTGACTTGATGACTTGGACTGTGACGTGGACTATTATTGTTAATATGACTGGGGTATTCAGTTGCAGAGGCTAACAAATATTGTATAGACAAATGTGTAAATTTCTCTCCACTAAACAAAACAGAAGTTGTCCCTTTACGTCACCCAAATATTAGATTGATATCTTATTTGTTCTCAATAATTTAACGTAATCAAAATCACGTGTATATTTTACAAATGGCAAATAAATACATAATAACACGGTCAGGATTCAAGCCCCGCCGCGGCTGGGTCCTCAAATTAGGACGGACGCAGCGGGCATCCTGCGCTTGCGCCGATTGATTCCACCGCTGTCATTTTGAATCTATAGCTCAGTTTTTTGAAGGAAAGATTACTGTGGATATTATAAAAGCATGATCCTTTTAAAAAATAGGGTTAAACCGAATTTAATCCCTCCCTAACTACATTACTCTTTCTCAAACTATGAGTGGATGACTGGTAGAAAATGCTTGAGCATTAAGTCCTCCGTTTGTACTGTTTTAATGCAATAAAGAATTATATTAATAATAATAATAATAGCTTTAATTCCCTACTAAAAAATAAATTGGATGATATTAATTTTTTTTCAGTTATTTTAATTCAAAAACCAATACTGCACCGATTTTGATGAAATTTCTAGGGAATCAAATTGAAAGTAAGTGTAAAGTTTAAATAAAGAATTTTTCGAATCGTTTAATAAATTAATCTTTTCCTGTTGTAGAGAGCCTTCAGCTGATTGTTAGAGATCTCTCATATGAGAGATGAGCTGACGAGCGGAGCGGCGTATTGGACACTTTTTTTATGTTAGTGAATGTTGTGACGAGCTAGTCGTTCACCTGATGTTAAGCGACCCGGCTGCCTATAACAGAACAGTGTCACTTGATCAAGTTATGACACTGCACTGTGCACATACATCAATTCAAATTCAACATAAGCTTCAGTTTTCTAATATTCAGTTAATATAGCATTTGAACATTTTTTTTTTTTTTTTTTTTTACTTCAAACTTGTCTAGCATTTGACCACGCTCTCACCTGATGGGAAGTGACGATGCGATCGAAGGTGTAGCATGCTAGCCAAGTAAATACCTATTCACTCTTCTCTTGAACACGCCCGGGTCATATTTCGCCGGAAACACAGACGCTGGCAGGGCATTCCATTCCTTAGCCGTTCTAATTAAGAACGTTGAGTCAAATCGCTTGGTACGAATGGGTGGTATTTCGACCACAAAAGGATGGCGCTTAGCCGAGCGTCTAGTAGTCCGGTAGTGGAATGGTGATGGGAGAATTAGATCATGCAGTTCTTGAGCGCATTCACCGTGGTGTAATCTGTAAAAAAACTGACAGACTTGCCACCTTACGTCGATGTGCAAGGCTCTGGAGCCTTTCACCAACCAAAGTGTCGTCGTCAATGAGCCTTTTGGCACGCCGTTCAATCGAGTCCAGAGCCTCAAGCTGGTACTTGGCAGACCCGTCCCACAGGTGGCAGCAGTACTCCATACACGATCGGACTTGTGCTTGATACAGATTTAGAAGCTGTCCAGGTGTGAAGTACCGCCTTACCTTGGACAATATGCCGAGTTTTTTTGAAGCTACTTTGGCTTTGGACTCGATGTAGGATCCAAAGTTTAGGTTTGACGTGAGATCAACACCCAAAAGCTGAAGATGGTTTCCTAAACTTACAGATACACCACGGAATGAAGGAGCCAGATGGAGTGGGCTCTTTTTAGCAGTGAATAAACACGCCTGTGTTTTTGCAGCATTGAACCTAACCAAGTTAGCATCGCCCCAATCGGACACGGCTTTCAAAGCCAGGTTCATGCGCTCAACCATAGCCTCTCTCTCAATCCGGACGTCGTCACCACTGGCTCGGGCACTGGATGTGTATCTTTCAACAACAGTACTATCATCTGCATACCCAAAGGTACCGGGCTTTAGCAGATCATTGATGTGGAGTAAGAATAGTGTTGCTGAAAGAACTGACCCCTGAGGTACACCAGCATTAATAGCTAATTGATCGGAAGAGCAGCCATCAAGAACTACTCTAAGCGATCGTTCCCTCAAAAAGTCTGATATCCAAGTGCACAAACCAGCAGGTAGTCCGTAAGATGGAAGCTTATTCAGAAGACCGTCGTGCCAGACCCGATCAAATGCCTTAGAGACGTCTAGAGATACAGCAAGTGCCTCTCCATGCATCTCTAAGGCTTCGCTCAATATGTGAGTGGCATACGCAAGAAGATCCCCAGTGGACCGGTTTCGGCGAAATCCGTACTGCCGGTCACTGAGGAGATCATTGTCTTCAAGGTATGCCAAGAGCTTGTTGTTAATTATACGCTCCATACTCTTACAGAGAATGGAGGTAATTGAGATGGGTCGATAGTTGGCAGGATCAGCACGACTGCCCTTCTTAGGTACAGGTTGTACGTTGGCTAGCTTCCAACTCATAGGGACTATTCCGGTGTCTAGAGAGAGGCGAAATAGGCGTGTTAGAATGGGAGACAACTCGGGTGCACAGCTCTTAAGTACAATTGCAGGTATACCATCGGGACCACTGGCTTTGTTCACGTCTAGACTGCGTAATGTTTTTAGTACTTCCTTCTGACGTATGCGTATTTCCGGCATGAAAACACCGCATTGTGGAAGGCAGGGAGGTACCTCATTAGCAGTGCCTAAACGCGAAGCTTCTGCAAAGAGAGTAGCAAACAAGTTTGCTTTTTCTTTTGCAGTGTGAGCCAGCGATCCGTCTGGTTTCAATAATGGAGGCAGTGAGGATCGACAGAAGTTCGCTTCAATCGATTTGGCTAGGGACCAAAAAGCCTTACTACCCGCTGGGTAGGAAGCAAGTTTAGTCCCTATTCGACCAATATGATTGAAACGAGCCTTCCTTAATTCCTTCTTACAGGCCTTGGCGGCAACGTTAAAGGCTTTCTTCTTAGCTCGAGTGTCCGAGGCCTTGCGTTTTCGAGCGTCAGCCCATGCCAGATATGCCGCATGCTTCTGCGCTTCAGCACGTGCACATTCGGCTCCAAACCATGGGCTGGCTTTGCTGGTTTACATAGTAAAGAATATTTATCACATCAATTTAATTTAGTTTTCAATTATTTAAAATAGGTACTAACTTAACAATCCTTTCATTTATTTAAGTATATTCAGTACATTCTAGTTGTAATTAAGTTAATTTAGGATAACTTACAACTAGAATTTACTTTACTTTACTTACGATTAAAATCGTTTTCTATAATATAATATTTTAATCGTGTCTGAGTTTGTCATTGGTCTGATTAGTTCTGATTATTCATTCCCAGTTTATTGAAATAAAAAACACTGCACTGTGCACATCATCCTGTGACATTAAAACAGTCTGGTAATAAGATTACTCGACTGAGAGATCAGATCGTAAAGTCTCGTTTGTCAATTTATTTATTTTATTTATTTATTTATTTATTGTGATAAAAACGACAAAATCAATTACAATTATCACATAAAGTATTACATACATTAACAAAAAACAAATCACGGTTGTAAAATAATAAAATAATCCAATTAGGCTATTACAATAATGTCAAATAAAATAAAATAATGTCAGAGTTAATTAAATAAAAAGAAGAATTATTCACTATCGCTACAGTCAGGATTACCCGTATTGCTCCATTGGTCACTCACGCTTTCACAATATGTTAATACCGCAGCAACAATATTAGACCACTTGTCAAAAGAAAAATCAAAATCAGCGTTGGCGTCGCGGAGTGCATTGAGGTGGCGTAGAGGGCGAACCAGCGGAGACATCGCTCGTGCCCTTGTGTGACCGCTATCAACTGAGAAGAGTTTATGTTGTCTTCTGTCACCACGCCTACTTGACGGGACCTCAATTTCGTCTGGGACGTACAGCACACACAGTAGATTGTGCAAGAGCAAACAGTCAACAGAACCCCTCAGCACTTTGAGGCAAGTGGTGAGCTGATCAAATATTCTTCTCACCTCTAGAGAGTTATAGCCTAAGTGCCCGAGGAGAAACTTGGTCGGGTACCGGAATGGGTAGTAACCATAGACTTTTTTGTAAAGGCATCTTAAAAAGGCTTTTTGGACCTTTTCAAGCATCCGTGCATATGTGACATGATGCGGATTCCAGACACACGCGCCCGATTCAAGTTTGCTTCTGACTAAGGCGTTATACAAGGTTGTTAAAACTTGCGGATTGTTGAAGTCTTTGGCGTTTCGTAAAACAAAACCCAAGCGTCGATAGGACTCTTTGGCGAGACTAGCTATATGATCATGAAACGTCAAAGAGCGATCGAAAGTAACTCCAAGGTCTATAACACTGTTTTTCCTATTAATACATGTGGTGTTCAAATAATAATTAAAATTAATTGGATTTTTTCTACGGTCAAAGGTCATTACATTACATTTATTATCATTAAATAGCATTTTATTTGTCAAACTCCATTCATAAATTTGGTCAATATCATTTTGTAAAATAAGGCAGTCACTGAGAGATCGTATTTCGAGAAAAAGCTTTAGGTCGTCAGCATACAAGAGACATTTGGCGGTAGACAGTACTTTTGGTAGATCATGGATCATAATCAGAAAAAGGAGTGGGCCGAGGACTGAACCTTGACTCACACCAGATCGAGTGTGATATGATCCAGATACGTGTGTGCCATGCCTTACATACTGGCGCCGGTCCTTCATATAGTCCGAGAAAAAATCTAAGAGACCGGGAGTGAAACCGATTACAGAAAGCTTGTTTAACAATAGATCGTTATCAATTCTGTCAAAAGCCTTTTGAAAATCAAAATAAATAACGTCTACCTGCAGCCCACGATCCATAGCATTCGATACATAGTCAACAAGGCATAACAGGTTCGTATTCACAGAACGACCTGGTCTGAAACCATGTTGCTCATCGCCTATTAGTTGTTTTACCTGTCTATATATTGCCTGGTGCAGAATGTACTCAAAAATTTTGGCAGGCGCACATAGTATGGCAATAGGACGGTGTTCTTCTACAAGCATACGGTTATTATTTTTAGGGATCGGTGTTACCCTAGACAGTTTCCACTGGGGAGGATACTCGGCATTTCTAAGAGAAAGATTTAGAATGTGGTAAAGAGGAAGAATTAGATGTTTTTTACATGATTTTAAGACAAAGCTAGGGACATTGTCAGGTCCTGAAGAACTACTTAACTTCAGTTTATTGAGACCGCGTTCAATATCCTGCGGTAACAGAGAAGGTACACTAACATGACCACCTTTTAAACCTAGCTGACAACATGAATTAGCATTGAGCTGTGGCAGTTCGTTAAGAAAAACACTAGAAAAATAGCTAGCGAACGCCTCAGCAGCCTCGATGCCTGTACAAGTTATCCCTTTGTACGAAACACAGGGCTCAAAACCACCTTTGGATCTAAGCTTATGTACATGGCTCCAAAACTGCTGAGGTCGCAACTGCAGGCTATTTTCAATACGAGCCAAATAAACTTTGTACGCTTGAGATATACGAGCCTTTAAACTGGCACGTAGATTTGAAAATACGTTGTATGACGCAACGCAGTTAGACGACAACCAGGCCCTATGCAGTCGGGTTTTCCGCTTAATATCATTTATGATTTCGGCGTCAAACCACACGGGGTACCTGCTGCATTTTGATATCTTACGCCTTTTCTTTTTAGGTGCTGAAAAATCAAATAATTTATACATTATATCATAGAAAGCATCCGTGGCAACAGAGACATCACAACACTCAAGGACAGGCTTCCAGGAGATTTCGGCGAGCAGTGATTGAAAATAAATTATGTCCATTTTGTTGAAATTCCAATCGCGCGACGCATCTATGTTGCTAGGCTGCAGTCGATCACATCTGCCATTATGCAATCGGAGACTCACCGTTATCTCAAGCGGGGGGTGGTACAACCTGTCGGGGGGAACGAAACCTGCGCTAGCCGCACTCACACAGACCTGCTGTGACCGCGACTCATTGCACTCGCGCGCCAACACTACGTCAAGAATGCTTCCGTGGTGATTAATTATGTCATTATGGTCAATTAAATTACAGTAAGACAAAAAGTAACAATAATAATTCTTAATATTAACAGAAGCGCTATTTAAATTGAGGTCGCCAAAAATGAAAAATTTACTATTTGAATTACTTAAAAAATCTTCTATGTTACAAAAAACATTCATATAAACAGCGTCCGTAGCTTTCGGCTTTATATATACAACACATACAATAAAAGAACTACCTTGGTACGCAACAGACACCTATAAATCCTCACCGAGTTCTGACTCAAACTCTCGCAGGCGTTGTACGGTAACACCAGGCCTTGCGGCAAGTAGGGTCCCCCCACATGGAGTAGCGCGATCACGCCGTAGTAATGTCCAGTCATCCGGCACCACCTCGGCATCCTCGACGGATTCATCAAGGAATGTTTCAGTCGCCGCGATAAGTAGATGGTCGGAGACTAAAATGCTGGTATACCAGAGGAACAGCTTCGTCTTCAAGCCTCGCACATTCTGGTAAAAAAAGTTGATTTGCGCAGACACTGTGGCGTTACTGCGTTGTTGTTGCCCTGTTGGAGGGCCGTTCACGAAAGGGCCGGGGGCTAGTTGATGGACCGGCTTTTGAAGTAGTACTTGTCTGTTTGGCTGGACCTCTGTAGTTTACCCAAGGTTTAATTCTGGCATTGACCGGCCATACGTCGATCGAGTAGCACGTATCATAGTAAGCAGCTGGTACGCCTAATTTATACGATTTGTAGCTTCCTTTTGCAGTAAGCTCATCCACTGTACAGGTTTCATTTGAGCAAAGCTGGCGCAGGTATTCACGTACCTCATCTGCACCCGACGCCATATTCCACAAGTGCAGGTATTTACGTACTTCCACAGCTTTCAATGACGTCACTGTTGGACCAGCAGTACCACACAGGGAGAGGGGGCGTCTATTCATCTTTTTCTTCACCTCTATCCAGTCATCGGTATCTGGTTTCTCGGCTGGAGTGGATTCTACAGTATTTATGGTGGAGTTGCAAGCAGCCATATTAGTTGACTGCGTCTCAATCAGAGAAGAAGCACGGACATTGATCTCCTTATTCTTCTGCTTCTGTACTTGCCCACTTGTGGCTTTCATAGGCTTAAGAGCGGGAGTTGGAGCTGCTTTTGCCACGATTTGGCATTTCGGTTGGAGTGCAGCAGGTACAGGTACAGGTGGTGGGTGAGATGGCTTGGAGACTGTTGGTAAGGGATGCAACTGTGTGGCCACGGTTAGTGTCTGAGACATCTCAGGCAGGTTTTTGGAACTATCAACGTGACAGACTACTGCACTACCGCACTTACAATTCCTAAGCTTCTCTAGCAACTTCTCAATTTGTGACGTATACTCTCCTAATCTCGCCTCGTAACTTGAAATGGTGGAAACAGACTGGCTAAGCTTCTTGTCGTAATCAGCTATTAAGGCGACTGACTGACTAAGCTTACTATCATATGTCGCCATCAGAGTATTATAAGAGGTAAGTTGTTCTCGAACTAGTGACATCTCAGTACGTAGCTCCTGAACTTCACATGATGGACCTGGTCCAACTAAACTCGAGCATGGGTCGTCTTCAGCGCGAGATCGTGATGGTTTTTGCCGTATAGTTACATTGGGGTCCCGCTGTTTTTTAGAAAGCCCTACAGGGGTCGAGCTGTTATCCCCACCTTTTTTGGCAGCACAGCAACACTCGGGACAGGCCCAGGTTTTAATTTTATCGTGAGCGGGCTTTTTTTCCCCGATACATAAGAGGTGATAGCTTTTACAACAATTCAGCATTGTGCAGCGTATGTAATCTTCCTTGCCTATAATCGTATTACAGCACGCAGAACAATTCATAGCGGCTAAAGGCATTAATGCGGCGTATATAATTGATAAACTGATAGCGGCAACAAGCGAGCGATGAAGTGCAGCGGACGGTGAGTCACTTGCAAAGATGCGCGCGACTGGTCGGTCGTATGGCGCGATGACTCAGCGCCGATAATCTCCGACTGGTTCCGATCGGTGCGAGCGGCGGGCAGGAGCGTAGGTCGAGAGTTCAAGCATAAGCCGTTACCAAAAAATTTGAATGATTTCTCACTTGTATCTTCCGAACTACTCGTCCGATTTGCACAGGATAACCACCACTGACAGCGTTGTGCACTTAGCTACATATCAGTATAAATTTAACTGATATAGCTTCACTTTTGCCGCATAAAATTACAATAGATTGCGGAGCAAAATAAACGTTATGTCACCAACGAGACGCGATGCGTGTAATGGTCAAGTCCCTGTCATATCCACTCTAATCTTACTAACAACGTCTGCGAGGCAAGGCGCCTGCGATTTTGATATACGATTTAAAAAACTAATGTAGACGAGCCCCTTGACTTTTTATGATGAAGTTGATAACTTCTCACAAACATTATCCACCTGTTTGCTTTCTCTGTGTTGTTTTTGACCTATCATAAAATCTTTAGACATTCGTGGTATTTTTATCATATCTTTAGTATAATGCCTAGCAGCCTTATAAACACGAAATAGCTTTGAATTAGTTACACCATCTTTTGTCTTTTTCGATCCAGCTAAATATTCCAGTAGCAAAAAAAGGACAAAAGTTGAAGTAACTAACCCAAGGCTACTACCCGTTTATTAATAAAGCTGTAAGTGTCTATAATGATGGCTAACGCGCTAACAGTTTGGAGTAAAATAATAATAATAATGGCTTAATGTCATGTGGAGTGTTGACTGAATGAGCATCGTTCCGATAGTCGTCTCGGCGAACGGCCTTATAGCGAAGAGCCTCGACCAACACCTCGAGAGGCTCTCGTTAGACGGTTGGATCAAGGGTCAGATTCAGAAGGCAGTACTCCTTGACACGGCACGTATTGTCAGGAGGTTCCTCACTCTGCAGCCCTAACCACCGGTAGCTTGGGCCTTGCCCCGCTGCTGGCGGCACACTAGGTTTAGGTTATTTATTCTATTATTGTAATGTTACTTTTATAAAAATACTTTAAAAAACTTAGATTTTAGATTGAAAATAAATAATTTAAATAATAATAAAGCCCAATGATCACATACATAGATCCTGGACCCTAACTAGGATTCCCTGTGTCTAGGGACCCAGGAACTACGAGGACCATGGTCCCACAACACCCAGACTCATAATAAGTATTTGCGCTTTTTTTCTGTGCACAGATATTAGTTCTGCCGCGGGAATCGAACCCGCCGCCGCCGATGAGCCGACCTGCTCAACCACACACCACAGAGACTGTCAAATATATCTCTTATAAGTCTATTTGCTACAGCTCACGCTACCCATTCTAGCTTAAGTTAATTACATTAATGAAACTCGCAGATCCACCTGTGAGTCATGCTGAGAGCGGCAGGGATGAGTATATAGATCTTGTCAAAGCTCTACATCCCACAATCAAGATGCAAAAGACTTTATAAAATACCTACCTTATTTTATTAAGCCTGAATAAATAGCCTATAGGGCTGAGGGCGATTAACATTTAAATTATTTTCAATATTTTATTCTATTTCAATTGAGCAAAGGTTATAAATATAATACAAAGGATCTCGTTGTAACCATCTGCCAGCAGCAATGGTATTTTATTAATATAATTACATGCATTTACTCACTGAAAGTCGTTTTCAATTCAAAACTAGCCCTTTTTATTGAACGGGCTAATGCTGTTGATCTCTACCGACCTTTACAGCGTCACCGGGCGGGAGGGCGGGCGCTTAAGGCGCCCAGCTGTCAAAAATGGGAGGCAACCACCTCAAGGGCACCCCTGGGGTGCGAGCTTGGCTTGGGCCGTTGCCTAGATAAGAGGATCGAGAAGACTACGTCCACTGGAAGAGTGGACCTTATGTAAAGTATGGACCCTATGGTAAGTAGACAAGCTAGACCGCCGGCACCAGTCACAGCTTCGCACGTGATCACAGAACAGGAAAAAATTCGTTCGCGCCCAGATAAAAATTTCATGTGATTTTTTTGTATACTTTGGCACAAAATAATGTACAAGGAGGAGTTAATGCTATGAAGCTTTATCTACTAGTCAACTTGGATGTACCAGAAAAATATGGTGCATCCAAGTAGCAGTGCAGTGAAATTTATATTGTTACCTTTTTTTTTTTTTTTTTTTTTTTTTTACTTCAAACTTGTCTAGCATTTGACCGCGCTCTCACCTGATGGGAAGTGACGATGCGATCGAAGATGTAGCATGCTAGCCAAGTAAATACCTATTCACTCTTCTCTTGAACACGCCCGGGTCATATTTCGCCGGAAACACAGACGCTGGCAGGGCATTCCATTCCTTAGCCGTTCTAATTAAAAACGTTGAGTCAAATCGCTTGGTACGAATGGGTGGTATTTCGACCACGAAAGGATGGCGCTTAGCCGAGCGTCTAGTAGTCCGGTAGTGGAATGGTGATGGGAGAATGAGATCATGCAGTTCTTGAGCGCATTCACCGTGGTGTAATCTGTAGAAGACCGACAGACTTGCCACCTTACGTCGATGTGCAAGGCTCTGGAGCCTTTCACCAACCAAAGTGTCGTCGTCAATGAGCCTTTTGGCACGCCGTTCAATCGAGTCCAGAGCCTCAAGCTGGTACTTGGCAGACCCGTCCCACAGGTGGCAGTAGTACTCCATACACGATCGGACCTGTGCTTGATACAGATTTAGAAGCTGTCCAGGTGTGAAGTACCGCCTTACCTTGGACAATATGCCGAGTTTTTTTGAAGCTACTTTGGCTTTGGACTCGATGTAGGATCCAAAGTTTAGGTTTGACGTGAGATCAACACCCAAAAGCTCAAGATGGTTTCCTAAACTTACAGATACACCACGGAATGAAGGAGCCAGATGGAGTGGGCTCTTTTTAGCAGTGAATAAACACGCCTGTGTTTTTGCAGCATTGAACCTAACCAAGTTAGCATCGCCCCAATCGGACACGGCTTTCAAAGCCAGGTTCATGCGCTCAACCATAGCCTCTCTCTCAATCCGGACGTCGTCACCACTGGCTCGGGCACTGGATGTGTATCTTTCAACAACAGTACTATCATCTGCATACCCAAAGGTACCGGGCTTTAGCAAATCATTGATGTGGAGTAAGAATAGTGTTGCTGAAAGAACTGACCCCTGAGGTACACCAGCATTAATAGCTAATTGATCGGAAGAGCAGCCATCAAGAACTACTCTAAGCGATCGTTCCCTCAAAAAGTCTGATATCCAAGTGCACAAACCAGCAGGTAGTCCGTAAGATGGAAGCTTATTCAGAAGACCGTCGTGCCAGACCCGATCAAATGCCTTAGAGACGTCTAGAGATACAGCAAGTGCCTCTCCATGCATCTCCAAGGCTTCGCTCAATATGTGCGTGGCGTATGCGAGAAGATCCCCAGTTGACCGGTTTCGGCGAAACCTATAAAATACGTAGAATTTTTTTTATAAAAATCATAATAAAAATGATATAATAATACGCCTGCTTACATAATTATAATGAATAAAATTACTTGCATAAATAAAACTACATAAAACTACTAGCACAGTAGTACTTATGTAACGTCAAGATTAAAGAGTGAATATTATGATAAATACAACGATTATTAACAGTCATCGAACATTTAGAGATTCTCTAATTTTACAGTAATTATCAGGGGAGTTTTATTCATAATAATTTATAATGTAATAGCTGCGAACTGGTTTTTTAAACTCATCTTTGGAGGTAATCTTTTTTAAGTCAAGCGTATAAAATCTCAATTGAAGAGTTGAGAATAAAAAGGGTTTAACTGTCAAATTGATAGTTTCGAGAAAATTGACTTTAAACTTCAACGGCGTCATTTTAATGTAGAGTGCTTATAAGGTTAAGGAAAAGGTTTATGTAAGTTTCAAAAAAAAATGTATTGATTATATTTTAAAATACTAAATATATTGATAATAATTAATAATTAATAAACTAATTCATACAATTACTGTAAAAATATAACATGATAAAATAAATATAATAATGTTTTTATGCTAAGCGAACTGTATTCCTGTACCTGTACTGTGACAGTAAACCGTTTTTAAACTCAGTCTCGAGATTTGAGCCTCATTTCGGTATTTTGAGAATGTATTATTGTAGATAATTTCACGCTGAATCCAACGATACCCGTAAGGCATTTTGTGAAAAAAAATCAGTTAAAACCTTTTTGTTCTCACCCCTTCAATTGATTCAACTAACTATAAGCGCTCGACGCCTATATGAACACACGAATTTCGTTTCTATCGGAGCGCGTACCTACGTCATATTTTTCCTTGGGATAGTGTGCAATGAAAAAAAAGTTCCCCGAGCAGAAATGTAATTAGGCCCGTGTCCTTACAATGCTATAGCATAAAGTTTATTGACAATTGAGGCCATGAGAGCCAAAGTGGCCTAACTGCATTTTTTTCTATTTTCATATTTTTATTGGAGTCAGCTCTAAATGGTAAAAGCTATAGCGCAATAAATAAATCCATCAATAAAAGGCTTCCAATAAATAGGGATTAAAATAGGGTGAAAGAATAAGTGAGAAAATGGATCCTCCCTTTATTATAATGTACATAGAGTACAATATAATAAAGGTGTGAAAAATGCAGTTAGGCCACTTTGGCTCTCATGGCCTCAATTGTCAATAAACTTTATGCTATAGCTATGTTTTTATGAGCTGGACACCTTAATTAAAAGTTGTGTTCATTCGTTCGTTCTTTATTAGTTTAAAACAATTAAATAATTATTTCGAGTTAAATCGCTTGGGTGGCAAAGGGTAAAGCACTAGTGCCTCAAAGTGTACTAATTCAAAACCAATGGGTATATGGTCGCAATCCGATCTGTCGTCTGTGGCTGCAGCCACAGTAAAACGCGCGTGTAATGCGTGAGGATATGTCCAAGTAATAGAAGACGAGCGGGCAGTCGGAGTTGTAATGTAACTTTTGTGACAGCTGTCTACGCGCAGACCAGTACCCCTACCGCGTAATCGTTCTGGGAATCGGCTTCGCCTGCCATCTCGCACGCGCCAATTAACAGGTGCACGAGTGCGAGCAAGAGAGAACACGATTACGATCTCCACCAGACTTACGCGGTAAGGCCCCAGTTTGATAAAGCTTAAGATGAAGATGAATACTGCACCACTCCGCAAAGCCGACGCTGGATGAACGCACGTCCATATTAAATTGTAAATCTACCTAAAATTGTAGATTTAACCTTTTGAAATTAAACTAATATTGAGTTACGCAATTTGTTGTTATTAATAACAGCAGTACTGTAAAAGCACATATAGATAGATAGAGAACTCTTTATTGTCACCAATGAAGTACACAAACTTCCCAACTTTCGAACTAGTGTAACAATGGGCGGTCTTATCGCTGACAGCGATCTCTTCCAAACTTTGGATGGACAGTAACGGTAGAGAAGAACGGCGGTGTTAAACAATTTATATATAAAGTAAATACAGATATTATATTATAAGGGTAATGATGCGTACAAGGGAAAGGTGAGCGAAGGAATGATGGAGTATTCTCAGTTGCAGAAAAACGCAGTTACGCATATTTTTATTTGTAAGATGACAGGCGGGCCTTAAAAGATGAATTGATATTTCGTATTTTAGCTCGATATTTTTTATATCTACCTAATTATACATCATAACATAACGACATATTCCGAGACATCCTCAAGTGTACCTTTTCAACCGCTAAAGCTCGTGTATTGTGGCACTGGTCGCGAGGTGTATCTAGTGAGCGCGCGTCCGCGACGAGCCAATTTCACAGATTCGTCACCGATTAGCACGCGTCTTCTAGTGCGACTCTCTTGAATTGGCCTTTGTGGTGTTGTCGGAAGCGTCAAACTTTAAATCTTTGTTCTCTCTTCGAAATCTACTATTGTGTATATATTTTTTTCGAAGTAAATTTTTTTACGCTCTCTTGACTTGGGGATCAAGCTAGTGAATGCGAGGCGAACGAAAGTTGAAGTTAGTTCACGTAGATCTCCATTGTCAACATAACAAAGCTAAAAAATTGTATTAATATATTGGTACATCCGATGAAATGATAAGTTGTCAAGATGGCGACATTAACTAAACAAAGCAAAAACAGACTTATACCGGCTGATAGATGGAGCTAAACTCAGGAAGTTTTACTTCAGTCGTGTGGTCTAATAAACACTCGTTTTATTTTGTGTATCTATTATGTCTATTATGTCTCTATCAAAATTTTTCATCAAACTCTAAACGACGTCTTCCTTTCATTATCTTTCAAAACAGTGAGTTAATTGTCTAAGCATGGGCTGGATTGTTGTAATGTGACCAACATTTATACAAACAAAAGTTAAGGATGCGTGGGTACCCTCCACGAATATGCCTAGAAGAAATACTGTTTTGAAAAGACAGGCACGAAAATCGTATATGACGAGCATTGTTTTAAAAGAAAACCAAACCAATGAATTGATTGATTCCTTAAAGCTTAAATAAAAAGAGGTTAATCTTGAATAGTAAAACAACCTGTTACAAGCTATGCAAAACTTTAACATTAACTATGTGTTAATGTTTGCGCGCGCGACAGTACCCATGCGCAGCTATCCCTTCCACATTTCGGCCAGCGTTTAACTTTCGTGCCGCTACCTACACCTACTTGCCAGCGGCCAATCCTCAGCGTTTCTAGTACAGCTATGCGTCGCGGCGCCAACACGGCGCGCCGCGTCTGCACCAGCCGGCAGAATGCACTCAATTGCAATCTCGCGTCGTCTTGTGCAGGCTGTCGCCGATTTAACTAGTACTGTACCTTTCCTATATAATAGTTACATACATTGCGTACCTACACCTCACAAAAAAAACGAGTGTGCTTTAGACCACACTAGTAACATATTTAATTTAGGGTCATCTATCGGCCGGTATAACTTTGTTTTTGCTTTGTTTAATGTTAATGTCGCCATCTTTACAATTGTAAACTGTCATCTTATCGGACATACCAACATAATAATACAAATTTTAAGTAATTTTTAAATTTGTTAAGTTTACAATGGAGATCTACGTGAACCAACAACTTTCAACTTCCGTTCGCCTTGTCACGCATACACCAGCTTACTCCTGAAGTCAAGCGTAAGTAAAGAAGTTTTACTTCAAAAAAATATAAATCCAAAATCGGAAACAATCTTTTGTAGCAACAACAAATTTGCCAAAACATTTTGCCATAAAAAAAAAACAATATCATCAGTCTAGTTAGGGTTACCTGGCCATGGTCGGGACCCACCAGAGCTGTCTCAGAATCCCGGGTCCCGGAAATCCAAATATGGCATCAAAATTATTTTCTATGCTCGGCAATAGTTTTAAATTTGACCGCCGCCATAGTTTTAAATTACCTGTCTATGGTCCGTATTACAGAACGATGCTCAGTCATCGATTGGTGCTCAAGCAGTGATTTCATTCACTAATTGATCACTTTATGAATGAAATCTCTGCTTGAGCACCAATCGATGACTGAGCATCGTTCTGTAATACGGCCCTATTTGTCTGATATAGCTCGTGCAAAACTTTATGAGCTCTCGGAAGTTAGGCCCGAGTACCAAACTGCGCATGGTACAGTTGAGTGCATTGTAAAAGCGACCATACAGTATCTATAATATGCGTACTGCGCAGCCATCATAAAGTTTTGCGCGAGCTATACATTCGACTTGAATAAATACCAATTATGTGAGATTGAACTGAACTAATATGAACATTAAATTGGCAATTACAATTAGAAATAAGAATTTAAGTACTTATGTTTATGTTTTTGTTATTGGCTGTGTTGTCCTTCCTGTATTATATATATGTTCATGTTAATAATAGGCTTGATTCATAAATATAAAAAATAATCTAACAAAAAGCACGGACCCAGGTATCTGTAGAAATGCAGAATAAATAAAAAACATTAAATTCGTCTAATAATGCGCCATAAATTTAGAACATAAAAAAATAGACATTCTAAAAGTAATTGTAAATAGTTATGTACAACAATAAGAATAAATATTTATTTATGCGACAAATCGATTTAGGTGTCAGACTTATCCTTAAACGGCCAGCCTAAAAATATACTCAGCACGCTATTTCACTAAGTTTTATAGAGTTTTATAAAATAATAAAAATAACAGCCAACGATCACTCATAGATGGACCCTAACTAGGATTCCCTGTATTAGCACAAGTATTAGCGCTTTTTTTACGAATACTGGTCCTCCGTGGGAATCCAACCCGCCGCCTCCGGGCTATGAGCCAACCTGCTCAACCACTACACCACAGAGGCTGTGCATCTGCATTTAAATAATTACACCTAATAAATCGATCTACAAATAAAAACAGTTTTTTTTCAAATGGATAGTAAAAAAAGACCTTATAATAAAATTCTGTAGGCCGCATAGAGTTGCAGTGAGGCCGTGGATCATCTTAGACATCTGACATCCACCTGTGCCAAAGTCAAATAAAAAAAAACAATGCGAGAAGGCATGCGGCCTTTCATTGTGTATTTAATGCCGCCAAGTTTAATAAAATACATAATTTTCTCCAAATGCGAGTAAAGTTTACGAGAGAATGGTTCTGTACATAGTTTTTGCATATTATATTTGGGTCATTTTTGGTTTATTTTTATTATATTCGGATTACTAGACTGTGATGTCTCAGGATGACAGCATGCAGCAGCAGATGAGGCACAGTGCAGTGTCGTACTTTAGAGTTCCGAGTGACACTAAAACTGATATGGACAGCCGTGTCGCTTAACATCAGGAGAATGACTGTATTATATGACGAGCTATAGTCATATCATTCAGATCATATAAAATGTATGGATAAATAATGTTACTATTAGGTATAAATATTAGGTGGGTAACAAGCATGAATCATTTTAGGCAAGGTATGCTTGCCTAAAATGCACTAAAATGCTACTTCAACCGTAGACATAGGATTTTTTGGCTAAGCTCAATTGAGCCTATGGTTATAACAGCACAAATACGGAACTAAAAGCAGGCACTCTTATTTATTTTGCGGTACAGCTGTCTAACAAAAAGAAAAATGACCCGTCTCTTTGCATGACTCTTTGTTAAGGTTTTTATATTTAAAGAAAGAACCCTGATGATGCGAAGGTGAGCGGATAAAAACGTGTTTATTTTAATTTGGGCCCAAATTGGTCGAGCTCCATGTTTTCGCAGAATGACGGACACCGAGTGACAAATAGCCTAGGAAATAATTTTATTCAGCGTGAAGCCAAAGGTAATGCTGAATGTATTATAATATTAATATAGTGCGCTTTGGGGATAGATCATGGCAGATGCACAAGCTTTTTCATACTCTATGCACGCATTGACAAAAAAGTGATTCTTTTTCTTGATTCAAATTTATTATTAGGTGGTAGGACTTTTCTGCAAAGTTCGTCTAGGTATCACCGCTTTGCCAGTTATTCTGCCGCCAAGCAGCAGTGTGCAAGCACTACTGTGTTCCGTTTTGAAGGGCACTGTAGCTAGTGAAATTACTGGGCAAATGAGACTTCTGACTGACTGACAATCTGATCTCAGTCAAGTAATCTTATTACCAGACTGTGCTGATGTCTCAGGATGATGTGCGCAGTGCAGTGACACGCGAAACTTTATAATTTAGAGTTCCGAGTGACACTGTTCTGTTATGGGCGGTCGTGTCGCTTAACATCAGGTGAATGACTAGCTCGTCACATCATTCATTAACATAAAAAAAAACAGAAATATAAATAGCAAAGAAAGATCTACTGTGTGGTGGCCGCACAAGTCGCATTCTTATAGGTAATGCTTGGAGGTACTCATAAAGTAAAGCGAAGGTACCTACGAGACGAATTCTTTCGAAAAGTCCACCACCTCGTGAAAAAGTCAACACAAAGGCTTTTCCCATAAAACGCTACTTTGGAGGACAGTTTGCTATAATTCAAAACACAACCATGTAGTTTTGGCCGGAAAGCGAAAAAGATTGCGTCACCGAATTGTATTATTTTCCAAAACTTGTGTTATTTTCAGTGTTAGTGCATAAAATTGGTGGCATTTTAATCGTTAAGTGCTGAATTACAGGTATGAGTGTGGGAAACTGGTATAATGATGGTGAAACGTTTCTTTTCGTATTGTTTCCAAAACTCCATAGAAGCTTCTGGTAAAGTTGCCACCACTTTACTAGGAGTATGACTTAACTAAACTAGACTGTGACTTAACTTGATGACTTGGACTGTGACTTGACTTGACACTTCATATGATATTAATTAACTTGAGATATTATCAATTACTTGACACTGGCTAGACACAAAAGTGCGGAGCCAAAACCAAACAATAAAAAATTCCTACATTCTACACTGTATCGACAATTGGTGCCAACATTACAGAATGTCACGTCAGGCAGCTGGACTCCTCTGATGATCCCATATCAATATCTCACGTGGAATGAAGCAATATTTCGACTTCATTATAGTGGACTAATAAAAACCATCTTGTGTCTCAAAAAGCTCGTTAACTGTTGTATCGCCAGCCAGTACCAATTTATATGGCAGGTAGAATTATTTAGCTTGAAGAGTGTCAGCCTATTTTAATCAGCATCTGTGAATTATCACACTAATATTATAAAGGCGAAAGTTTGTATGTGTGTATGTGTGTATGTTTGTTACTCTTTCACGCGCGGTTGAATGGATTTGGATGAAATTCGGTACCAAGATAGTTTATACACTGGATTAACATATAGGCTACATTTTATCCCGAAAAGTGAAATTTTCCCGTGGGATGACCAAATAATTAAAATACTCTTTATCCGCGGGTGAAACCGCGGGGCGCAACTAGTATTGTTTATATTTATCACACTTCACACTATCACACTAATATTATAAAGGCGAAAGTTTGTATGTGTGTATGTTTGTTACTCCTTCACGCCCAAACAGCTGAATGAATTTGCATGAAATTCGATACCAAGATAGCTTATACACTGGATTAATATATAGGCTACAAATTATTCCGGAAAAGTGAAATTTAAATTAATTAAAATAAAAAATATTAAAATTAAAAATAATTAAAATAAAATCCGCGGGTGAAACCGTGGGGCGCAACTAGTATTGTTTATATTTATTTAGTTCGTGTGTGCCATTAAAAAAGATGGAGTTCAATTTGTAACCAACTTAACTTTACAATTTTCTTTCCAACACTACCAAAATAGTCTCTATTTAGCCCAAAAGCATTGCCATTCAACGGGGCAATGCCACCAGCATTGTGGCCATGTTGCCTACTGGTAGCGGCTTCTTAAGTTTTGCTACTGCATTTTCTGTTATTTTAATTTTAATTTTGCAAATAAACCCCTGAAACCAGCTTGAAACGGATAATGCCTAACGTACGTAATTAATGTATGTATTGAAAAATATTACCTACCTACATTTTCTAATTTTCAACTTTCTTATATTTTTTTTCTTAGAACCTTCTGCCGATAATAAATACAACGAAAAAATAATTAGCAAAAATGTTCCATCCGTTCAAGCTGCGATGACCAAGAGAAATAGAGATTCATTTTTATTTATAAGATTACTTTTCAATACATAAATTAACTAAGTACATAGCTTTTAACTTGGAATCATTAGCTTTACAATCTCTAAATAAATATAACTCAAAAGTGACTGACTGACTGACATAGTGATCTATCAACGCACAGCCCAAACCACTGGATGGATCGGGCTGAAATTTGACATGCAGGTAGATGTTATGACGTAGGCATCCGCTAAGAAAGGATTTTCCGAAATTTCACCCTTAAGAGGGTGAAATGGGTGGTTGAATTATTTTCCCATAGGCCACGCCTCGGGCAGAAGCTCGTTATACATATAGTACATATCGTGATTTTATTCATAATTGATTAGTTTGTGTATGAAATCGAATCTTGACTGGTTGATGGACTAAAAGTTTTCTTTTGCTTTGAGTTAGAAGCTTTTATAAAGTAGGGTACTTTTATCTTCTTTGTTTTTGATTTATTAAAGTGAATCCTACAATTAAGTACATAAGGTTGTAGCTCGTTTTTTACCAAGTATTACAAATAATAATAATAATAACGCACAACGATCACATACATAGATCCTGGACTCTAACTAGGGTTCCGTGATAGGGACCCAGGAAATACGACCATGGTCCCACAACACAGACTTAGTACAAGTATTTACGCTTTTTTTCTGTGCACAAATACTTGCCTGCCGCGGGAATCGAACCCGCCGCCTCCGAGTTATGAGCCGACCTGCTCAACTACCACACCACAGAGGCAAATAACAAAAGTATAAGCAATTTTGCAAACGACCCTAATTGTTACCTACCCACTAATGTTTCCTTTAATTTGTTCCATTGCGGACATCTGCCCGCACGCCTGACCAACTTTTGACAAGCACCTGCACAGATTTTTTAAGACGGGTGATCTGACATTTTTTACTTTTTTCGTGAAACACTCGCCTTTGACACCTGGCCATTCAGCCTAGCGCGTCATTATCAAAGGATCGCAAGACAGCCGGCGGGAGAGTATGCGGCTATGCGACCGGCCGTTGGTATCAGTGCAATTAAAAAATTAAAAAACAACGTGTGCTCTAGGCCACACGACTGAAGTAAAACTTCTTTAGTTTAGCTCCATCTATCGGTCGGTATAACTTTGTTTAATTTTAATTTCGCCATCTTGACAATCGTAAATTGGCATTTTCAATCATTGGCAATCGGACATACCAACATAATAATACAAATTTTAACTTTGTTATGTTGACAATGGAGGTCTACGTGAACCAAATTTAACTTCTGTTCACCTCGCATTCACCAGCTTACTCCCCAAGTCACGAGTGCATAAAGAAGTTTTACTTAAAAAAATAACGAGTGTGCTTTAGACCACACCACTGAAATAAAACTTCTTTAGCTCCATCTATCGGCCGGTTTAACTTTGTTTTTGCTTTGTTTAATGTTAATGTCGCCATCTCGCCAATTATAAATTGTTATTTTACCAGACATACCAACATAATAATACAAATTTTAACTTTGTTATGTTGACAATGGAAATCTACGGGAATTAACTTCCGTTCGCCTCGCTAGCGGATTCCCTAAGTCAAACGTGAGTAAAGAAGTTTTACCTCAAAAAATTAATGAATATTGAAATGTTGAAGCGATCGTATAGGGCAATAGAGAAAATTAAAGAGTGCACCAGTAGATACATTTCCTGAACTTATTTAATTATTCAACAGCTGGTTGTAAGTATAGGCATCCTGTAGGCATTAATCGATAAGGTAACGGTCGCACGCTTCGTAGGGTAGGTCGTTATGTTTGGTTTTACTTTTGATTTTAAAATGTAACCAACCATTCACCTACATTTCATGGAATGTAGATAAATGTTAGTCGCAGCTCAAAAAAATGTTCTTTTTCTCTTCGTTTAATGGCTTTCTATCGCTTTTTAGTGATAATTCTGTCAATGTCAAGTAAGGAATTTTTGTACGGTTATGTCATGTCAAAGTCTTATTTTGTCAGTCAAAATGCCACAGTAAAATGGTGGATATTTTACTGAAGGTTCTAGGAAGTCTTGAAGAGAAAACGAAAAGGCATAGTTGGAACCATTGCCAACACTAGTGCACGTTCCTTTATCACGCATTAAAATTCAAAAATACACGGGTTATGGAAAAAAATTCAAAGTTCACAACCGCCATTTCCGGATTCATTCCAACGGCTCTCCCAAAAAAAATTATATTAATTATTTTACTACTTTCAATAATGAAAAAGTCCTCATGGTTCTACTTTTAAATTCTAATTTATATTTATTTTTAAGAACCAACGTTTTATTTAGGTGGTGAAGTAATTTCTTTAAGGCGTGTAGTTATAAACTACACTAAAGGTTCATACATAAAAATATTAAGCGCTTTTATCATGTAATACTTTTCTTTTTTAATTTCAAGGTGGCAACCGTAAAATAAAGTGACTGACGTTTCAATGGCAGAGTAAAACAATTCACCCATCGGATTAACACTATTAAAAATTTCATATAAGCCCACAGTTTGTCAGACATTGATCGATAAAAACACAAAAAAGATACGTAAATATCTTATAAATAAATACCATTGTGGGCACGTTATTTTAATTACAAATTTATTGTCATATGACCTTAAATTGTGGCAAATGCTCTAAAAGGTGTCTTCTGTAACAAAGGTTTACAAAAACAATATTATACGGTGGCTAATGTAATACCCTTCTTAGCCACTTTGAACTCTATTTAAAAGATATAGGAATGTCAAAATAATAAAGTTGTGTTTGTAATGTTGGTAATAGTTGCATGTTTAGGGTGGGTTTACACCTGACATAGTCACCTGTAGTTGACAGTTGCGTCACACCTTGGTCCTAAAGAATAGTATAACTTCAGCTATTACAATAATAACGGTACACAATAGGTCAGTTTTTTTTTTTCAATTTGACGACTAATAAACAGCAAACAGTCAACTGTTCAAACAGCATTTGAAAACTGTGTTTTTTCACTGTTATTAATTATTATTTATAAACAAAACATTTTAATACAAAATTAAATTAAGAATATGTAATTCCGCTAAATTCCGTTTTCGTTTTTTGTGTTTTTTTAGTAGTATTTATGAAGTTTTTATTGGTGGCAACTTTATGTAGTGTATGTATTTTTATATAAAAAGTATTGTAAATATTTATCATTATATTACATATTGTATATTATTAGCCCTATCTTCTGAACTGTTGTGGGTTCGATTCCCACCTAGGACAAACATTTGTGTGATGAACATCGATGTTTGTTCTGTGTCTGGGTGGTATATTCAATGTATGTATTTATAAACAAAAGTATCTGAGTATTGTAACAGCTAACTGGTTCCCATTTGCTTAGTTTGTGGCTAGATAGCGCCGTGTAAAATGTCCACAAATATTTATATACTAGTTGCGCCCCGCGGTTTAACCCGCGGATAAAAATTACTTTAATTATTTACTCATCCCACGGGAAAACTTCACTTTTCCGGGATAAAATGTAGCCTATATGTTAATCCAGTGTATAAGCTATCTTGGTACCGAATTTCATCCAAATCCATTCAACCGTTTGAGCGTGAAGGAGTAACAAACATACACACATACAAACTTTCGCCTTTATAATATTAGTGTGATATTTATCATTTTTTAGTAAAATAAAACGTTCATTCATCTTACAAAGATCCTCGCGCCGCCTCCGGTGGCCACGTGCCCGCACCTTGCCGCCAGGTGCCAACAACTGGTACACTTCATCTAGACTAGACCCGTTTCTATATAGGTTACCTAGATACCTAGTACTTGATTTATTAGAAAACGTACCCTTACTTTTATTTAGTTCTAAAACTGTCGTGATTGTCATACTTAGTGGAGAATGTTATAACGGAAAAAACTGTATTTGTTTTTAGGGTTCAAAGGGTAAAAACGGGAGCTTATTATTAAGCTTATTATTTGATCTCCTGTATCTGTCTGTATGTACGACCTATAAAGCTGTCTTAAACGGGTGAAATTATCACAGAATATGCGTTATTACGGCGGAATACTTAACAAACAATAAAATTACAGAAAAGAAAAATTAATTAAGAGTTAGAATTTGTTTTCAACGTTTTTTTTTCATATTGAAAAAACAAAAATGCATACAAGCCACATAGTAATTGTTATAGTGCATGCTTTATTGTATAAAAACAAGTATTAGAACCAAACAAGTGCGAGTTGGACTTGTGATAACGATTTTTAACTACTATTCTATATTCTAAATTAACGAACTATTTAAGCTATTTAAATATTCATTAGTACATTTTTGAACATAATATTAGTTAAATACTTAAGTCTGCTAGCCGATTAGTTATCGGGGTATGTGGGGCTCGAACCCACTAAAACCCTCCCGTGAGCCCTCGTCCGCCGTACCGGGGCGAGAAGGGGTCGCGACTGCAGTCCAGCCAACTCGCCCCCGGCGGCAGGCCCTTTCGGGCCTCCTCGCGCCAATGTATGGGTGACCCACCCACCAGACATATGGGGCCGTGCAAGCCGGGGGGGCCCAAGTCGGGGGACTCTCCACCAGTGGCCCCACTACGGGGGAGGGAGGAGGTGCACGTAACGCCTCCTCTTCCCTCCCACTCGTCTGCGCCGGAGCGGGTCAGCTCCAGCGGCCTACTCATAAATGTACCTACGTGTTTACGGAAACCTCGAAGCGCGAGTCCGACTCACACTTGAACGGATATTTTTATTATTTATTTTTAAGATGATTTGATGTTGAAGTATGTTTTGTTAGCTATGATTCTATTTTAAGTACATGTGTACGGAACCCTCATTGCGAGAGTCCGGCTCGCACTTGGCTGTTTATTTTATTTGTTGTTTGAAATATGACATGATCAAGTGTCTTAGCTATGATTTAAAAAATCTGTGCAGATGTTTGAAGAGCATCTGTTCTTTTCTGGGCATAATAAAGGGAATAAAGGGCAAGTTATTGTGTGAATTTTGAATAAAATTATTCATGTCTATATTCATTTTTTTTTCATGTACAATTTATATATACTTATATTATGTCAGGTCTTATTATTACTTTTACTACTACTACTACTACTACTACTACTTTTTTTATAATTACTTTGAAGTAATCCTTCTTTACACACGCTTGACTTAGCTGATGAATGCGAGCCGAACGGAAGTTGATGTTGGTTCACGTAGATCTCCACTGTCAACAAAACAAAGTTAAAAATTTGTATTATTATGCTGGTATCTCCGGTAAAATGACCATTTACAATTGTCAAGATGGTGACATTACCATTAAACAAAGCTATACCAGCCGATAGATAGAGCTAAACTATAGCAGCCTTATTAATAAACGGGTATTAGTCTCGGGTTAGTTACTTCAGCTTTTGTCCTTTTTTTGCTACTGGAATATTTAGCTGGATCGATTTATTAGTAAGGCTGTAGAAGTTTTACTTCAGTCGCGTAGTCTAAAGCATACTCGTTTTTTTTTTGTGTAACCTTATTTAGTGCCTTTATGTGAAGAAACAAAGAGCTACGGGCAAACTGAGTGAATTAAATGACGGCTTGCGGCTGTTTACAATTTTTATCAATAATGTCATTACTTATTCTCAAGGGTTCCGTGCAGTTTTTACACGGCCCTAATAAGACCTGTCAACTCAAATTAAAGTTTAAAAAGACGTGAATTGTACGTTTAAAACACGAAAACAAATGATGTACTCTTTATGTAAAGTTTATGTCTTCGTTAAGAATATTTATTTTGTGTATTCGCGTCAATTTGTGAATACTTGATAGGTATTTGCGATCAGCTTTCGGTGAAGTTTTTATGGCATAACTTATTTGGCTGCCATTTCGAATAATTATGTTTATAAAATATTTGTAAGTTGGTACTTACTCTCTCCATCTAGCCAGTATGTATAAGCTAAGGTTCTTATGGCATTCAACAAATTATTTATTTTCCGGTTAAGTACTTACATATTACGATCCTTTTGTTTTTTTTAGTATCTTAGGTTCATCTAGAAGATTGATAGCTCCAGCCAGGCAATGCCAGCGCGACCCCATCTTGCCCTCGGATCACAGTGGGGTTTTAATGAGTTTGAGTCCCACGTACACGTGGTGGGCCACGAGAGTGAAGTGCGAAGACATTACCCCATCTCTAAAAAGAAGATTGAAAGCTTTAGCTGGCCTTTTATTCATTCCATGTGCCAAAACTGGTCACTCAACAGTCTTTTTTACACAGGCGGACGGACAAGGACAAATGGACGGACAAACGGACTGAGAGACGGATGGACTGACGGACAGACAGGCGGACTGACAAATGTACTGACAAAGAGGTGGACAAACGGACTGAGAGAGGGATGGACAGACGGACAGATGATTGAGGATTCGATGCGTTGAGTTGATGAACTCTTCTTTCAAAAGTTCAAATGTTGATTAATACTGGAGTACCTATATAACCTCTCTACAGGGCCGAGTGGGATTTGAAACTGGCTGCGTCCCGTCAGATTGAAAGTCTCACCGCTGATCCACACTTGCTCTTTAGCTACACTGGGCAGACTATCAGACGGCAATATTTAAAGAAAGAAAGAAAAACATTTATTCAACACTCACTCACAACACAAAACTAAAATAAAATAAATTTTTCAAGAATATACATACAACAAGTCAAGGTCAAAAGATTTGAATCATATTTCAAATAGGCTATTTTTAGCACTTTTACAAGTCAAAATTATATGAGGTACTTAAAATTAAGTTATTGTACTAAGCATATAGAATTACAAAGTTCTTATTGTCAAATATTACATAGCAAGCCCAACAAATATGAGATTGAAAAAAAGCAGTTCTCTTTCACACTACTGGCGCTAGCAAGAGAATACAATTGAATATAAACAATGCCTAGTAAGAGTATATGTATAATAAGCTAAATAAAAGAGTAGATAGGGTACGAAACAGTGGTGACGAAAAGGGCTTAACTCAGCATTCGCGCTGGTGTACTCAACACCTGGCACTGATTTTCAGTTAAGTCCTTGCTAAAGCTAGCATTCTCCATTATAAATTTTGAAAGCCAACTAGACCCTCATTGGCAGTACATAATTCAATGTAACATCTGTGTCAGTTCGTGTTGACACGGAATTGCGTCTGCGCGGGACCAATAAAAAAATAAAACTAACGACTGGCAACAGCATGCACATGTGGGTTCCCGAACTCAAATATTCACAAATTAATTGGGCAAGTATGATTGTATTTATTGCTATTGGGTCCCGTATAATTATTATAAAAGCTCGACTGTTATTTGCTAAAATTACATTCTTTATTAATTAGTTTTCTATTCTGCATTGTGCCGGATTGCTTGCACCAGTAGTGAGAAAGAGAACTGCTTTATTTTCAAACTCATATATTGTAATGGGCTTGCTATATATTATTTGACAATAAGCACTTTGTAATTTTATATGCTTAGTGAAATAACTTAATTTTAAGTACCTAATATAATTTTGACTTGTAAAAGTGCCAAAATTAGCCTATTTGCAATAAATCTTTTGACTTAGACTTTGACTTTACACAATTTTTATTATTAGGTATGAAAATTAGGTATGCATACGAAATTGCTGCAAATAACTGGCATTATCATCAAAAAAGAAACAAATTGTATATGTTGTATAAGATACCTAGATAAAGCAAAGTTGGCATTTTTCTCGGTAACTACCTATTTTAGACTGGCACGATAGCTCAGTTGGTAGTATCCCTGCCTTCTGAACTGCAGGTTGTGGGTTCGATTCCCACCCAGGACAGACGTTTGTGTGATGAGCATCGATGTTTGTTCTGTGTCTCGGTGTTTATATTGTATACTATGTATGTATTTACAAACAAAAAGTATCTAAGTATTGTATCAGTTATCTGGTTCCCATAGTACAAGCTTTGCTTAGTTTGGAGCTAGATGGCCCTGTGTGAAATGTCCACACATAAAAAATAATAAAAAAAAAATTATTAATATAAATTTATAGATAGGTAGTACCTTGACAGCCTCTGTGGTGGCAGCCTGTGTGTGTGTGGTAATTAAGCAAGTCAGCTTGTAAATCGGAGGCGGCGGCTTCGATTCCCACGACAGGGAATATTGTGCACAAAAAAAAGCGCAAATACTTGTTCTCAGTATGGGTGTTGTGGGACCAATGGCTAAAAAATCTTGCTTTCCTAGATACAGGGAATCCTAGTTAGGATCCAGGATCTATGTATGTGATGGTTATTATTATTTATACCTACTAATTGCAAGGAGTTTCCAGTTTCGTTCTACAAAGACAATTTGTGATATAGATTTCCGGATGATTATACCGAACCCTAACTATTATTTTTTGCAGATTGCACCTTGTACAGAACGGTTAAAGTCTAAAACGGCAATAAACGCTTTCTTCGAATGGTCCATGACATTTAAAATCCAAAAATGTTGTCAAATATTTTGTGTCATTAGTTAATTATTATTTAAGCTTTGACATCTTGAACTGTATTTGCATAGTAATAAGGATCAAGGATATAAAGCATTAGTTTCGTAACTTACGAGGTGTTTCTTTAACCTATAACCCTTGAGCTCGTAAATTTACGGTTTCTATTTCTAAAATTACTTTCTTGACGTGTAAATATGCATTTGGATTTTTTTCAGTTTTTAAAATGAAGGCACTTTTTTGTGATACCTACCCAACAAAGTTTATCAACAATTTTATCATAATCTCTCATACCAACTTAATAGAATAATATAAAAATAAACACTCAAATATACTTATCACTGCAGATCACAGTGAATCATTTGGACTGTCTATATGTCTATAGATCATCGCGGCCAGTATATGTGTTTGTACATTATATCTAATAACATACTATTAGTATACAAAATAAGTATTTTTTGCTCATATTGCGCACCACTGATGTCTTCTTTTATGATACTATCCATCCAAAGGTTGCCTGGAAGAGATCAATTTTAGTGTTAAGGCCGCCCATTGTGCTACCTATTCTAGTACTGGAATATCTAGTTTTATTTTATGTTGGTATACGCAATAAAGAGTTTTTCTATTCTATTCTATATAGTCCCAATTTTTTTTTTTGTAGTTGTAGGTAATGTTTAGTATTAGTTATTATATCATTGTAGTATTTATCATTGTAGACTACTCTGACTGGAAAACAATATGTAGATACGTTGGTTACTAGGTACTTATATATAATTGAAGGGTTGAGAATAAAAAGGGTTTAACTGACAAATTGACAGTTTCGAGAAAATTGACTTTAAACGTCAACGGCGTCATTTTAATGTAGAGTGCTTATAAGGTAATAGAAAAGGTTTACCTAAGTTTCAGTTGCTTGAAAATGTTTCAATTCTATTTTAAATACTAAATATAGTACTAATTCATATGATTAGGTACTGTAAAAATATAATATAATAAAATAAATATAATAATGTTTATATGCTAAGCGAACTGTATTCCTGTGACAGATAAACCGTTTTTAGACTCAAAATCTCGAGATTTAAGCCTCATTTCGGTATTTTGGGAATGTATTATTGAAGATAATTTCACGCTGAATCCAACGATACCCATAAGTCATTTTGTGAAAAAAATCAGTTAAACCCTTTTGTTCTCACCCCTTCAATTATGTACCTAAATACTACCTGATCCGCCCCGAGTTAATTCGGGCTAATTAATTTTACTCCTAAATGCCCCCACCTAAATTAAATATAATATAAAGTAAAATACAAACAACCCTAGTTGTTTGTATTTTTAATGCCGAAATATAAAAAAATCTGGGGTAGACCACCCTTATCACTTAGGGATATGAAAAATAGTTTACGTACTATTCTAAGTAAGATCTACTGAATATACACACAAAATTTCATAAGAATCGGTCAAGCCGTTTCGGAGGAGTTTGGTTACAAACGCTGTGACTCGAGAAGTTAATATACTTATTAGAAGATAGATTAGATCACACTAATATTATAAAGGCGAAAGTTTGTATGTGTGTATGTTTGTTACTTCTTCACGCTCAAATGGCTGCATGGATTTAGATGAAATTCGGTACCAAGATAGCTTATACACTGGATGAACATATAGGCTACATTTTATCCCGGAAAAGTGAAAAATTCCCCGTGGGATGAGCGAAAAATTAAAATACTTTTTATCGGCGGGTGAAACCGTGGGGCGCAACTAGTATTAAATATATAGGACTTAACTGTAGGTATACCTATATATATGTCTCTACGTATACCTAGAAGAACAATATATACAGACCTCTGTCTGTATATATTGTTCTTCTGCAAGGACGTAATCTTACAAACAAACAAACAAAACAAAAAAATATTTATTGACATAAATATTGTTACATTATATTAAATGAATCCATAGATTCCCGAACTAGTTTTTAAACTGTATTTCAGGAATCAGTGGCTTCTCCCAATATTTTAAAACATTATTATGCCACACAAAAAAAAAACATACAGTGAAATCTAGAGAAAAAAAAAACTTATAGTGTAGAAGTTACAAAAAATGAACAAAAATAATAGTGAATTTAAATCTGAGTCTGCTGCGGATTTATTAGGTGGGCGAGTAAAAATGTTACTGAAGTAAAACTTCTTTACGCACGCTTGACTTGGGGAGTAAGCTAGTGAATACGTAACGTAAAGATAACGGAAGTTGAAAGTTGTTGGTTAACGTAGATCTCCATTGTCAACATAACAAAGTTAAAAATTACTTAATATTTGTATCATTGTGTTGGTAAAATGACCAATTGTCATGATTGGCATTAACATTAAACAAAGCAAAAACAAAGTTATACTGGCCGATAGATGGAGTTAAACTAGTGCTGAAAATACCGGACGTTTGTATTGCTGTCCCACTCTTCCTATACTCTGGATATATCGATGAGAGCGAGAAAACACGATTCAGCAGCTTTAATCAGGATCGCTTTTTCAATGGCGTTATATCTTAGGATAATAATTCTGCAGCTGAAACATCACCTTTGAAAGTCTTAAATAATTAAGAAGAATATTATCTTAAATTTTTAAATTAAATGAAAGGAGCATAGGAGGTGCATTTTAAAGGATCAAGATAAAACATTTCTAGGCGTATAAATACACTGTTATTTTACCATTAATTTACTTGCCTTGAAATACAAAGAACAAAGATATATGTCGTCGTAAACGTGCATACCATCTGATATAGTTTGCTGCAAGCGCCATGGAGATCAGTACCTTAGGTACCTACATATAGGCACAAGTCTTATTAGGCACAGGTACAGAAGCTTCACAGTGTTAATAAGGTGCAATTCAGTTGTCATAGCTCTACAAACCTGCCCTAAAAACATGTCTCTCTTTTTATCGCTTTAGCGACAGTTTTCGGGTCCTGATTTAAAATATTTTAGAAAGGTTGGTAGCCTAAAATAACCCTTAAGGTTTGATTCGATCTCAGTGTCTGTCCGATCTTTGTTTAGGTAAAGAATGTGTCTTATTAGCTGTTAAACAACGCCAAGACTCAACCGGATATTAAAATTTTTCAGTGAACAATTTGTTTCAGTTTTTGTTTTTGTATATTTTTAGCAACTCCGTTTTTCTTCAAGCGTAACCAAAGGAAGCATTGCTCATTTTCCTTTCCTGCTCACTGCTACGGTAGTGAGCGGATGAATGTAAATGTATGGAAATATGTAGCGCAACTATGAAAACGGGTTTCCTCCCATACAATATGTACCTACTCGCATTTCGCGCTTCCATTGTCTTGCTCACTTTTCTTTCCTGCTCACTGCTACGGTAGTGAGCGAATGAATTTAATTGTATGGAAATAGGTAGCACAACTATAGAAACGAGTGTCCACCCATACAATATGTACCTACTCGCATTTCGCGCTTCCATTGTCTTGCTCACTTTTCTTTCCTGCTCACTGCTACGGTAGTGAGCGGATGAATATAAATGTATGGAAATGCGTAGCGCAACTATGAAAACGGGTGTCCTCCCATACATTATGTACCTACTCGCGTTTCGAGATGCCATTATCTTGCTCACTTTTCTTTCCTGCTCACTGCTACGGTAGAGAGCGGATGAATATAAATGTATGGAAATAGGTAGCGCAACTATGAAAACGAGTTTCCTCCCATACAAAACATTATGTACCTACTCGCGTTTTGCGCTTCCATTGTCTTGCTCACTTTTCTTTCCTGCTCACTGCTACGGTAGTGAGCGGATGAATATAAATGTATGGAAATAGGTAGCGCAACTATGAAAACGAGTTTCCACAACATTATGTACCTACTCGCGTTAGCGCTTCCATTGTCTTGCTCACTTTTCTTTCCTGCACTTCACTGCTACGGTAGTGAGCGAATGAATGTAAATGTATGGAAATAGGTAGCGCAACTATGAAAACGAGTTTTCTCACGTACAAAACATGTACCTACTCGCGTTTCGTGATGCCATTATCTTGCTCACTTTTCTTTCCTGCTCACTGCTACGGTAGTGAGCGGATGAATATAAATGTATGGAAATGCGTAGCGCAACTATGAAAACGGGTGTCCTCCCATACATTATGTACCTACTCGCGTTTCGAGATGCTATTGTCTCGCTCACTTTTTTTTCTTGCTCACTGCTACGGTAGTGAGCAAATGAATGTTAATGTATGGAAATAGGTAGCGCAACTATAAAAACGGGTGTCCACCCATACAATATGTACCTACTCGGATTTCGCACTGCCATTAATTTATCTTGCTCAATTTTCTTTCCTGCTCACTGCCAGTGATGAACGAAGGTTTCGCATGCAAGCTCGGCTACTGCACGACACGGTAGTAAGCCACAGGTGCGATTATTTCGGGCGGTTTGCACAAAGCGGCACGTGGTAGGGCTGCCACCTTGCCGCGACAGGTGAACGCGGAGGAGTCCTGCCCAAACGGAAATTCCGCATGTCATGGGGTGTATTAGACAAGTGTTTGTCATGGCTTCATTCGTTTCATTCATGGCTTTACCTACAATACGTAGGTAAACTAATAATAATAATAATAGTAATACCCGCTGATTGATTACTCTACTCTTATTACTGACTGACCCGATAGCTGTTGGTAGTAACCCTGCCTTCTAAATTGTAGGTTGTGGGTTTGATTCCCACCTAGCACAAACATTTGTGTGATGAACATAGGTGCTTGTTCTGTGTCTGGGCGTTATATTGTATTCTATGTATGTATTTACAAACAAAAAGTATCAGTTATCTAGTTCCCATAGTACAAGCTTTGCTTAGTTTGGGGCTAGATGGCGTTGTGTGAGATGTGCACACATATATTATTATTTATTAAAGATCGATAGTTAGTCGTCGACTGATGCTCATCAGTCACGATTTTAATCTATAATTTTCAAACAATTCAAAACTAATTCCTTTTAAAAAGGGGTTTTAACTGACTTCAATGAGAACATCATCAATGCAGTCGAAATCAAAATACGCATTATTAAGAATAACTCAAAAACTACTTGTAAGATCTTGATAATATTGAAATGGGACATGGTAGCATCAGCTTTCAAATAAAAAATAATCATCAAAATCGGTTTACCAAGTCGAAAGTTCTGAGGTAACAAACATTTAAAAAAATAGTCGAATTAAGAACTTCCTCCTTTTTCAAGGCTGTTGAATTAGTCGTTTGCCACCTCAGAGCTCACCGAATTGGAAAAGGTACCCAAAGTTGAATTTACAATATCAAATAATTAAAATCTTTACCTAATTAATCATTTTGGCGGCCTCTGAAATAATTACGTCTGATTTTTGCAAATTTTTGCTTAAAATATGTATCTTTAGTAAAGTATTGTACCATATAACTACTGAAATGAAACTGAATACATTAAATTTTTAGTATAAAGGGAACTTAATCAAACAAACCATTATAAATCTTTAACTATAGTTTTTGATTGATTTTACTGATAGATAGTGGGATCCTATATATAGTTCTTAATGGGTTATTATTTTCTCTTGGACTTTGGTAATTTTAATTTATTTTTTAACCTACGTACTGAGTAGAGTAATATTCTAATTTATTTTTAATTTGATTCACAACTGGCCCGATAGCTCAGTTGGTAGTAACTCTGCCTTCTGAACTGTGGGTTGTGGGTTCGATTCCCACCCAGGGCAAACATTTGTGTGATGAACATAGGTGTTTGTTCTGTGTCTGGGTGTGATATTGTATTCTATGTATGTATTTACAAACAAAAAGTATCTAAGTATTGTATCAGTTATCTGGTTCCCATAGCACAAGCTTTGCTTAATTTGGGGCTAGGTGGTGTGTGAGATGTCCACACGTTATTATTATTATTAATATTTATAATTGACTAGTTGACCCGCCCTGGCTTCGCACGGGTGAATTAGTAAAACTCGGTCGAACGAGATAAAGAGTATCCTATGTCCGTTTCCTGGTTCTAAGCTACCTCCTCACCGATTTTCAGCCAAATCGGTTCAGCCGTTCTTGAGTTATAAATAGTGTAACTAACGTGACTTTATTATATACATATAGATTACGATAATTCATTTAACTTCTTTATCGATAAAAACAAAATACAATTTTTCTGGGTGTCTGTCTCTTTGAACGTGTATCTCACAGAACACTTCATTAATATTTTTTTTCATTCTGTATAACCTACATAGAACTTAATTTATAAATAATAAATTAGTAGGCAGAACGGGTTGTGCGTAGGTTGCAACCTATATAACTATAGGCCTTCAGCAAGTGCACCGGGCCGTGTCTGGGACAAGAATGATCCGTGGTACACCGAGCGGTCCCTTTTTATAGCCAGATGGGTAGGGAAGCGATGACAAATGCCAGTGCTGCCACTGTAATAAATTTAAATCCTGCCACAGAGTAAATTACGGTACAGCCCGCTGCGCATAGAGTTTATAACTGGACGTTGCCGCCGTCAAATTTATATAAGCTTTAGCCTTATCTTGTAATATTGATACATACCCACCGATAAGTATCATTATGTACCTATAAATGTAGGTAGAGTCTAAAAGAAAACAAACAATTTCATTAAAATATTATAGAGTATGAAAATAAGTAGTACCTAAGTACTAAGGTAGTTCAAAAAATTTTAGTGTTTTGACTTTTAATAAATTGATAAATAATACATTGATAAACACATTTTTTGAATTAATAATAACACAATTTTTTTAAAATATATTTAGGATCAACAAACTGTACACAACAAACATAATCTTAAATAGTATAAGCCTTAGAATGTAGGTAGTTAATGACCAACAACGCTGACCACATATTAATAAGAAATATAACGAAAACAGAACAGAGATGTAACTTAAGATATTTAGTAGGTAATTGATTCCTAACTATCGCCTTAAAGTGAGTATTTAAATTATATATATAGTTGTTACCCTATAATTATAATTATAGGGTAAGAACTGTTACAATAATACTAAGTACATAATTAATTACCAGTAATTTACTACCTTCATTCAGTAGGGTATCTGTAAAGTAATAGAAATAAAAGGAAAGCCCCGCGACCGCGGCGCCAAAACGGCGCCAAAATCCGGTCGATACGGAACCCTACGCAACCTTGCCAAGTTGAATAACCCCCTTCACGGATGGACTACGAACAAGAAGTTTCGGTATGAAAAAGTTGCCTAGATAAAATTAGACCAATCTAAGGTCCGTATTACAGAACGATGCTCAGTCATCAATCGGTGCGCAAGCAGAGATTTCATTCACTAATTGATGACTGTATGAATGAAATCTCTGCTTGAGCACTGTTTGATGACTGAGCATTGTTCTGTAATATGGACCTAAGTGTTCCTAAGTGCCGGAGTTTTGGCGGGAAAGCGAAAAAGATTGCGTCACCGCATTGTATTATTTTGCAAAACTTGTGTTATTTTCAGTGTTAGTGCATAAAATTGGTGGCATTTTATTCGTTAAGTGCTGGATTACAGGCATTAGTGTGGGAAAGTAGTTAAATGATGGTGAAACGTTTCTTTCCGTGTTGTTTCCAAAACTCCACAGAAGCTTTTGGTAAAGTCACCACTTTACTAGGAGTATGACTTGACTAGACTAGACTATGACTTAACTTGATAACTTGGACTGTGACATGAATGGACTTGACACATAATATATATAATATTAATTAGCTTGAGAAATTATCAATTACTTGACACTAAATACACAAAAGTGTGGAGCCAAAACAAAACAAAAAAAAGTGTATCAATAATAATAATAATATGTGGACATCTCACACAACGCCATCTAGCCCCAAACTAAGCAAAGCTTGTACTATGGGAACCAGAAAACTGGTACAATACTCAGATACTTTTTGTTTGTAATAATACATACATAGAACACAATATAGCACCCAGGTACAAACACCTATGTTCATCACACAAATTTTTGTCCTGGTGGGAATCAAACCCACAGCCCACAGTCCAGAAGGCAGGGGACCAACTGAACTATCAGGCCAGTCCAATGAATTACTGATCATAATTTTAGTACCTACTCACCAAAGTATTTTATAAATCACTGTATTCTTTGAAGTTAAGTACCTAAGTTTGAAACGCGTACACTCTGTAAACAATTTCTTTTTTGTTTCTTTTAGCTCCACACTTTTGTGTATTTACTAGGTGGTAGGATTTTGTTGCAAAGTTCGTCTAGTTAGGTACCACCGCTTTGCCAGTTATTCTGTCGCCAAGCAGTTGTGTGCAAGCACTACTGTGTTCCGGTTTGAAGGGCATTGTAGCTAGTGAAATTACTGGGCAATTGAGAGAATTGAGAGATTTATGATCTGATCTCACAGTCGAGTAATCTTATTACCAGACTGTGCTGATGTCTCAGGATGATGTGCGCAGTACAGTGTCGCGCAGAAACTATGTTTTAGAGTTCCGAGTGACACTGTTATGTTATGGGCGGCCGTGGCGCTTAACATCAGGTGAACGACTAGCTCGTCACATCATTAACATAAAAAAATAAATTTAAAAAAATTACCTGGTGTCAAGTAATTGATAATTTCTCAAGTTAATGATATTTCACGCAGATATGTGTCAAGTTGCAGTTCAAGTCATAATCTAGTCTAAGCCATACTCCTAGTAAAGTAGTGGCAACTTTACTAGAAGCTTCTATGCAGTTTTGGAAGCAACACGAAAAGAAAGGTTTCCCCATTATTATACCACTTTCCCACACTCTGTGTAATCCAGCACTTAACGAATAAACCAAGCCAAATTTATGCACTAACACTGAAAATAACACAAGTTTTGGAAAATGATACAATGCGGTGACGCAATCTTTCTCGTTTTCCCGTCAAAAAAGTCTACCATAACCATAGAGTTAGGATGTACAATGAAAATATTCTTAACAGCCTCTGTGGTGGGGTAATTGAGTAAGTCGGCTCATAGCCCGGAGGCGGTGGGTTCGATTCCCGCAGCAGGACAAATATTTGTTCACAAAAAAAGCGCAAATACTACGAATCCTGGGTCCCTAGACTTAGGGAATCCTAGTTAGGATCCTGGATCTATGTATGTGATCGTTGAGCGTTATTATTATTATTATTCATGGTCGGTGGTTTGAAAATATACCTAAACAGCCTTATTAATAAACGGGTATTAGTCTCGGATTAGTTACTTCAGCTTTTGTCCTTTTTTGCTACTGGAATATTTAGCTGGAAAGAGACCAAAGATGGTGTTACTAGTCTAATGCTAGTTCGTATTTATTAATAAGGCTGAAGAGTTTATCTATCTGTATAATGTATAAGTAGGTACGTCACTGGCTAAATACACAAAAGAGTGAAGCCATAAAAAAGAAAAGTAAAGTAGGTACGTCTCTAGTGTAAATGTTTATCGATTTTATTTCCGGTGTTTTCTCGACTCAGTCGCGTAACACTAAAGAGATAGCTCGGTTTGCCATGTTGGCAACTTGGCATACGCTCGGAGGAGGACAATGGAATGGATGGCTCTCACATTATTATAAATGTGGCGCGCCCGGCCAGATGCGCGTTTGTTTACTTTCTTTTGTTTTCGCTAATATTACCCATGGTTGCCAAAGATAGGATGATTTTTGTTATATTTTCACACAAAGCTAACTTTATATATAAATATTAATCTCTATTTATCTTGGTCATCGCATCACGCGTGAACTGATGGAACATTATCACTAATTATTTTTTGTTGCGTTTATGAGAAAAAACTGAGAAAGTTAGAAAATTTTCACCACGCGGGGGAAACCGCGGGGCGCAGCTAGTATTATATAAAAGAGGTTGATATTATGTGGTAGGCTACAGCAGCATAAAGTCGAAGTCAAATGATTTACTGCAAATAGGCTATTTTTAGCACTTTTACAAGTTAAAATTATATCAGGTGTACTTAAAATTAAGCTATTTTACTAAGCATATAAAATAACAAAATGCTTATTGTCAAATATTATATAGCAAGCCCATTACAATATATGAGTTTGATTAAAAGTAGTTCTCGTTCTTAGGTCCGTATTACAGAACGATGCTCAGTCATCGACCGGTGTTCAAGCAGAGATTTCATTCACTAATTGATCACTTTATGAATGAAATCTCTGCTTGAACACCGATCGATGACTGAGCGTCGTTCTATACGGACCTTACTACTGGTGCAAGCAATCCGGCACAACCGAAGCTTCGATTACACCTGTAAAGAAAAGGCTGTAAGAAACTTTACAGTGTTGTATTTTCTTTTTCTACTGTGATTACCATTATAATTCATTATAGTTGAGTATGTAATTAATATATTACAAATGGTTTTTTGTACTTACATATTTGCATTTGATTTATAGTAACTATAACCATAGTGATCAAATATATATGGTGCAATAGTGGTCAAACGCAAGCCAAAAAAATCATGGCATGTATGTATTAAATACCTAGGTACCGTTTTTGAGATATAGAAATCGCGTTCGAATCGCGCGGGGACCTATTATTATTTTTCTATTTCTTATTAGAAAAAATCATTTTATAAACAGTGCTTGTTAGTGCCATCTAGCGTTAATAGATAAACGAGCTTTGTGACAGCGGAGAGTGTAATTGTAATTAGTATGTCTACTTTACGCTAGACGGCGTTAAAATACTTCAGCTACTCAACGCTAGATGGCACTTATTCTTAAGATCCATCATAACTATATATCTAATAAAATAACTTTTAAAATAAAAATACAACTGATAGACCTATAAATATTTATTCTTGAATATTTTTTTTTCATATTAGTCATTCCAAGAACCATACGTAATCAGAAGTATGAAATATTCGGATGTAAGGAGTCTCCACTGCCTGTAAAACATGAATATCCTGCTATAGGGTACACTCTGTGGTAATTCATTTTTTAAAGATAACTCACCCTAAAGGTAAAGTTTCTATGGTCTCCTGTGAAAGTGATGATCTAGAATCCTAATTAAAAATTACACAATTATTAACTACAAAAAGCATAGCTAAAGCAATAATATAGAAATAAACAGAAGCCAGGAGCTAAGTAATATAAGCGTAGGTGTAGATAGAAGGTACAAATTAAAAACAAGCACGGAGTTTTGGCGGGAAAGCGAAAAAGATTGCGTCACCGCATTGTATTATTTTCCAAAACTTGTGTTATTTTCAGTATTAGTGCATAAAATTGGTGGCATTCTATTCGTTAAGTGCTGGATTACAGGCGTGAGTGTGGGAAAATGGTATAATGATGGTGAAACGTTTCTTTTCGTGTTGTTTCCAAAACTCCATAGAAGCTTCAAGTAAAGTTGCCACTACTTTACTTTACTAGGAGTATGACTTTGACTAAACTATGACTTGACTATGACTTTACTTGATGACCTCGACTGTGACTTGACACATAATTATTTGTTTGAAATATCGTTAACTTTATAAATTATCAATTACTTGACACTGGCTAAATACGCAAAAGTGTGGAGCCAAAACATTAAAAAAAAACAAGCACAAAGTTTACGATACGACTACAGATTAGAGAAAAAACAAGTGATCTATGATAACGTACATATTATGTAATCTGCGTGAGTCACGGTGCTCACGTGTTGATGGGATGTTGCCTAAGTTACTATAGTATTTTATAATCTGTAACGAAGTGAATGAAGCACGTCTGCTTCATTCACTTCGCCTTCACCTATTAATACCACCAGTGTTTATAAAGGGTTTAGTTAGATAAGTACTATTTAAAATAAGCGACATGCTATCACAGCCCATAACCACACATCATTTAGGTGTTTTGTTAGTGTAAGATAACATCTTAGCAGGATGTTATGTTACATTCTCATTGAATAAATTAGCGTTGTATCACAAAAAAGTGCTATTTTTTTTTCTTAAAAAGTAACATCTGTTTTACATAAATAATTACCTTAGGTAAAATTATAACTTTTTGGCCTTTTCTATTACCGTGAGATGGCGCTGAACAGAGTTCTAATTGTAAATAATAGTTTCCCTGCTGCTGGCTTGGAAATACTGAAAAATAAGTAAGTACTACTTAAAGTACATAATTATTGTTTATTTATTTTTCAATACATGTATTTTTTTATGCTGAAAATATTTCATAACCTCTCATTCCATTATTTTATTTTATTTATTCACTCTATTTATATTAAAATAGAAGCTAATAACTTTTCAGCTGCAAAAACTGTCTAATATGTTTTTGAACTTATTTTCATAAACTAAGTTAGTATAAAATGCCCAATCATACTCATATTTTTATATTAAAAAGTAATAAAAACATTTCATATTTTTGCCCCCGGTTTTTATTAGTTTTCATGTCTATTATTTTTTAACCAATTTTTTTTAAGTTGGTAAATAAATAACAGACAATATAGATATATTTATAATTTATAGAAATGTGATGCTAAAAGAAGATTTTAGCAAGAAGTCATACAGGGGATAAAAGTACCAAGCCTTTGCTTCGAAATCTTTCTTATGGCAGTATTGGCACAAATTAGACTTCACATGTCGATTGTAATTTAGCCCCACTTTATTTTATTTTTAACAATAACTTTAGAAACACTCAATATAAAAATCTGATATTTTATTGTATGAGATCTTTAGAGGAAGTGGTTTTTTTCTAGAAATGGTTTTTAAGGGAGAGAGAGACCTCTCTTTACTGTACCTACACTGTTATTCCCAACCCTACATAGCTTGGGTTACGTATGCTTATAATTTTACCTTAGAAAACTAAAAAGGGATCTACATCTATAGTTTAAACAATTTCAGTAGGCTCCAAGCAACAGTGCTCCCTAATTTAGACTACTTCCCTGAGAGTCTGCCAGATATTAAAAAAACCATTAACGGCTACGATGCCCTGATATGGAACACGAAACATAAGCTCAACGCGGAGATTCTGGACTTGGCGGGTAAGAAAAGGCTCACAGATTTCTATTTCACCGCCTTTATTTCATCATCATCGCGAGATCAACAACTACCCTCGGCTAGGACTAGTCATCATCGATAATACCTATACGTGGTAAGGTGCTTAGTGGGGAGTGGCATCGTTCTTAGTCTCAGCAGCATGATTGCTTAACTCAACTTTATCTCCAATTAACGTTAGATATATTTCGTCTCTCAACTCAACTTGGGGAATATTTATATGGGATTTGCAGATTCTGAAGGCTTTAAGGAATTTCTCTAGAATTTAAGAACTTCCCGAGTAGGTAGTATAACTATAATCAATGAAGTTTGCTCATGATACCACAGGATCGGGTACCCTACTTGTAAAGAAGAAATCTGAATTGATTTTCCATTCCAATGGTTTTAGAAACAAGCAAGATCTATTCAGCAGCATAATCTTAAAGAGATGGTACATCGACCCCACCCAATGGGATAATGGTAGGCGGAGGCCGACGATGACTCAAAGTTTTATATAATCTTGATTTAGTAAGTAGGTACTTCTCTAAAGCAAAACGAAATTAAAATATCTCCCTCTTTTTCATGGCCCCTTTTTCAGAAGAGGACGACCACACTTTAATTCTAGCTTAGCTTTAGAAAAAGGTACCTAACAGTCGTGTTTCACACTTCTAGCGCCTCAACTCAAGGCAATATCCACAATGTCTTCTGGATTGGATCACATAGACCTAGATGAGGTGAAGAAGCGAGGCATCCCTCTAGGCAACACTCCCCAGGTTTTGGACGATGCTGTGGCTGACATCACAGTGGGTCTGATGATTGGAGCCGCAAGGAGGTTCAAGGAAGGCATTGTGGAAGTAGAAAAGTAATAACTTTCAGACAAACTTGTGACCAAAAACTTTTAACAAGAGTACTTGTTAAAAAGTTTTTGGTCACAATTTTTTTGATGTGACCATTCCAGGCAGCATCTTTACGTTAAGTGCATAGCTTACTCTAGTCTATTTCTTCGTCTTATCCAGCCATTTGTCTTAGTAGCCGCTAAAAGCTTCTCTTACCCAGAATTTCCCTTAAGAATCAACCATGAAAACTCACAAACTCACACAGAGATCCTCTTCTTTAAGGTAAGTGGTATACTGTGTGGATCCCATCTGGGTATTACTATGAAGGCCCAGTGGAAGAATCAGTCATTCCTTTTACTCATGACTGTTGATATCAGGTCTCTTTTTTACAATACATATTACATTAGCATTTTCTGTATTAATACTACACCACATTGACGTAAAGGGGATTTAACTTCTATGACCCTTTTAACAATTACAGCGGTAATTGGAAGTATGGCGTCCAGTGGTCACTAGGGCAGGATATCGCCGGCAGCACTGTTGGTATAGTTGGTTTCGGAGGCATTGGACAAGCGGTGGTGAGAAGGCTGAAAGGCTTCGACGTGAAACGATTTATCTATACCGGGAGATCTGAGAAACCTGAAGGTGGGTAACATTTGTCACCGAATAATCGAGATTTGAAATGACAGAAGATAGAAGAATTTGTCATGAAGATTCACTTACGGGTAAACGGTGGAAGCAATACAACACCAGCTCGTCACGAACTCCAATTTCGCCATCTCAAAGGAAAGACGGGAGATTATATGCTATTATAGTATAGCTGATCTAGCTCTGAATTACGTAGTGTTAGGTACAGGTAGAAAGGGTTAGCATTTTGTATGTTAGAAAGGTAATTCAAAAATTCTCTTTTCCAGCGAAATCCTTGGGAGCAGAACGCCTGCCCTTGGCACAGCTCCTGAAAGAAAGTGATTTCGTGATCCTCTGCTGCCCCCTCACACCTGAGACGAAGCATCTCATCAACGCAAACTCCCTCAAGACCATGAAGAGCAACGCTGTGCTCGTCAACATCGCTAGAGGAGGTGATTATGTTGTTTTGTATTTAGCCCATGGACCTAAGTAGAATTTTTTGTCAGATGAACTAGGTAAAACCATATGAAATATCTTAATTGAAACTCTTTACACTTGTTTGTTTAACGATCTCGCGAATAGAAAAAACCACTGATAGAAGCTAATAAAACTCATTATTATAACTAAATTACTTGTGCTATCTATTCTTTTATTTTGTCTATTTTTACTACCGAAATATTAGAATGCTGCAGTATAATTATTTGGTTGTCTTTTCCTATTCTTTGCAGTAACTATATGTACTTTGTAGTAGTTCTTTGCGTATTTCGAAAAAAATGTATTTCGTAAATAAAAAAGATTGGACCGTAGTCTGGACTTGAATACTTTCATACCCGTTCTATTACTATTAATTAAGTCTTCTGTGGTAGTGCGAGGAAATGTTAATATCTGTTGTGGTGTTTGTTTAACTAAATGAAATGAAATGACCGCCATTCTAATTTCGTATTTTGACTCCACATTTGGGTATTATATTAACAGTTACCGACTAAATATGCTTATGTAAACAATCGAATGGACGAGTTTCAAGGGCTTGGTTACGTAGTCCTTGTGCTGTTATCTATTCTGTGCCATGGCTGGCGGGATCTTATCTTACACCCATGTGCTTGCGCTACGTTTGTTCTGTCCAATTACAATGATGTCATCAAGATAATATACCATATAGGTTAATCCATTTAAAGCAAGTCATTGCTAAAATGAAAGCACTTATTTGGCTTGTTTTAAGATAGTTGGTGACCACGAATGGTAACCTTTTCATTAAGTAATGCTTCTCTGTTATAAATAGTGATATATTTCTGACTTTTAATAAATAATATAACTTGATAATAACCTAAATTTAAATCAAGCTGTCTCTACGTTAGATACCGTACCGTTATAGTTAGACGTTATCAATTTATTTGATCTTATCTACGTTTCAGGAGTTGTAGATACAAACGCACTATATGAAGCCCTGAAAGAAAACTGGATATTCGCGGCCGGGCTCGACGTGATTGATCCGGAACCAATAAACAAGGACCATCCCATCGTCGCCTTGACAAATTGCCGTGAGTTAAAAGAATATAAAATCCTGTTTAAACAGTCATAATATCCTCATGGGTCGTCACAGCTCTAGACAGTAGACACCTTATTTTAGGAGACCCGGAAGATCCGAACGCACCTAGGTTCGTATCGGCTGCGATAGTATCACCTGACCAGAGTAGTGCTTCTGAATCAGGTTCAAAGAACCTCATCTTTAAGGCTAGACGTAACTCTCATAGGTTAGCTAAAGAGTCACGCTTCCTGTAGGGTTCTCACACGTCATTCCTTCTCAACAAAACACAACTCAAGGCTCGCGGATCCAGTCTAATACATATTTCTCACATTAAAAAACAACAACTACTGTTTTACTTTTGTTTTTTTTTTCATAATTACTTGAAGTAAATTATTTACAGTAAGTTTCCGTTTCTGTGTTATTTAATAAGACTTACGTACTGAAGTGTTAGCTTAGCCTACATAAAATAGTGATTTAAACATTCAACTGATATTGCTTTAAACCAAATCTGCCATATCCAGAATCTGTCTTTAAACAGAATCTACCCTTAACCAAAAAATCGAAAATAAATAGTATAATCTAATCTCTAACCTTTTAGTAACAACTAATAGGTACCGTCATTTTCTTTCAGTTTTGGTACCTCATGTTGGCAGCGCGACTATTCAAACTCGGAACAAGATGGCGTCCATAACGGCTTATAACATCATCGCGGGGCTGCAAGGGAAACCGATGCAATTCCCCGTTCTATAAAAATGTTTTCTTTAGTATTTATTACACTACAAATTTACAAGTACAATTTTACGTACTTACGTTATACCTCTATTAATATGAAATAAAATTGTTAATTACATGATCCGTCTTTTGTTTATGCACTTACTTTTAATTGACCTACTTCGATAAATTACTTAAATAAATTACTAACATAAGTTTCTGATCTCATCAGTCTTACCTACTAAGACAGTCCTAGTCAGACTTATCAATTAAGTTTACCTATGATTACCCAACAAACTTCATTTGAAACTAAAAACTTTAATAATTTACACTCTTAATCACACGAACTTTTTACATCATTAATTCGTCCGTATATTTACGAATACGAATAGCTATAAAACTTGAGTTCGGTAATCGCGACAACCCATCACATAACATGTCTTATTAAAAAACTTTATGACCATGTGCAGACGTAATTTTCTAGGGTCTACATACAGGCTACAATAATGGACAGGAAAATATGACAGAAAGGCATGTGTATTACCATTAACAAATTAACAGTAGCCAAACCGAGCATCTGATGATTGCTTTAATTAAAATATCCACAAAAACATCTTAATGATCCCGCATCGCTAGTTTTTTCGTTCTGGAACGTTGGCCTTAGGCCTTGAACTATACGGCCGTACAGTGTCTGGCAAACATGTTGAGCCATGGTTGAGCCACAGAATAAACAAGCACTTGCGCCTTGTGCAATACACAACGTACGTACTAGTGTTACGGAAAAACGGTCAACTGTCACATCATGAACATACCTGTCGAGTTTTGGCGGGAAAACGAAAAAGATCGCGTCGCCGCATTGTATTATTTTCCAAAACTTATGTTATTTTCAGTGTTAGTGCATAAAATTGGTGGCATTTTATTCGTTAAGTGCTGGATTACAGGCGTGAGTGTGGGAAAATGGTATAATGATGGTGAAACGTTTCTTTTCGTGTTGTTTCCAAAACTCCATAGAAGCTTCAAGTAAAGTTGCCACCACTTTACTAGGAGTATGACTTTGACTAGACTGACTTGACTATGGATTGACTTGGTGACTTCGACTGTGACTTGACACATATTTGCGTGAAATATCGATAACTTGATAAAATATCAATAACTTGACACTGGCTAAATACACAAAAGTGTGGAGCCAAATCTTAAAAAAAAAAAAAAAAAAAAAAAAAAACATACCCGTCAGATTAAATTTTTTTGTTATGTTTTGGCTCCACACTATTGTGTATTTAGCCAGTGTCAAGTAATTAATAATTTATCAAGTTAATGATATTTCACGCAGATATGCCAAGTCACAGTCGAAGTCATCAAGTCAAGTCATAGTCTAGTCAAAGTCATACTCCTAGTAAAGTGGCAGCAACTTTACTTGAAGCTTCTATGGAGTTTTAGAAACAAAACGAAAAGAAACGTTTCACCATCATTATACAATTTTCCCACACTCACGCCGGTAATCCAGCACTTAACGAATAGAATGCCACCAATTTTATGCACTAACACTGAAAATAACACAAGTTTTGGAAAATAATACAATGCGGTGACGCAATCTTTTTCGTTTTCCCGCCAAAAACCCAGATTACATTCTGTTGACAGACAACTCGATTTTCGATAATTTGTAACCTGAACGTAGATATCCAGTCTTTAGGTCTGTATTTCTTCACAAATTTATCATTTGGTGAAATCTTGTCATGAGCACCAATTCACAACAAAGCGTAGTTCTATAATACTGGCCTAGGTTTCGAATTATCAACGCTAATTCTCATTTTCTCACTATGATAATTATGTCAGTCGTGCATGGTGCTCAAACCACGAAGATTTGGTGGTTCAAACCGTATTTGTCTTCGGAAACTAAGGGAATGCGTGGGATAAAAGCCAATAAAAAATCAACCACTCAAAAATCGTAAAAATTTGTGCTCTCACTTTTGTCTCAATATATCATTACCTACTAATATTTACTTACTATATAGTAAATACTATACCTACTCCGGTGTTGCCCCGGCCGGAGATCAATTTATTTGCCAGCCACTATACCAACGGGCGATTACTTTCATACTAACAAATATCTTGGGACTTGGCTAGACGCAGTGCGATCGAGGAAGTCAAGGCGTAAACCACGCACGTAAAAACAAAGGAATCAATTTTGATTTGTAAATGGAATAAATACGCGACAAATTAAACGTTGCTCTTTTGTTTGCCGTTGATGAATAGCGCGAATAACTTATACAGAATCACTATCGACACATGTCAAGATAATACCTACTTGGCAAACGTTAAACAATGAAGTTGTCCGGCTTTATTCTAGTGTTAGTCAGTACGCTGTTGATAGCCGAGGCGAACGATACAATGACAAAAAATCTGAAGGTTTTGGTTTCGTCTAACGATTTCCCGGAGAGTGGGCTGAAAGTGCTGCAAGAACAGTAAGTTTTTCTATTTAACTATATTCGAATAAAATTATCTACCTAGTATCTGAGTTGGGCAACGACGCAAAGTTTAGAAATGGGAATTAACTAAATAACGGCGGATCCAAGTAAATTATGTATCTAATTTTTCATACACATGTTTACATTAACATTTAAACATACTTAATATAAACTAAACTAGACTCAAAAACCTAAACTATACCTCCCTATTTATTTTTAGGATAGGAATGCTGTCAACATATTTAAGTTAAAACATAAAGGTCAATGCACTTGACTGCGTTTTTGTAATACGACTATACAGGGAGTAACAAAAACCCTGTTAAATAAATGAAGTATGTGTACAGATCATTACAAGTAGTCATATAAAAATGTCTAACAATACCTAAGTTATACGTATCTGAAGTTACACGCAGTATCTAAATACAAAAAAATAATACCATTTCCCAAAAATGTTTGTGCCACAAGCCGTGCCTATTTTTAAATAGCTAAGTAACTAAGGTAAAAGTAAACGCGGAACCGACAAACGGGGGCCGCCTTTGTCGGCTCTTTTGTAGGATGCCGCTCCTGCACCTGTGTGCCTACGGGGAATTGGGGTGCGCGGGCGGCGCGGTATCACTCGGCATAGGCGCGGCGCGGCCCGCGGCTTACACTCAGTCGCACGTGCTCTCTCATGCAATTTAGTCGTTTCCAGTTTGACCGTCGCGAATTTAGTGTCGAGTGTGATGTCGTATTCTAACGACGAATACTACAATATGTTAATGTGCCTTGGTAGAAGTCACAATAATTATGCGGCAGCACGTAGAGAATACGAGCATAATTTTTCTATTCCGCGTGGAATTGAGTTACCGTCATTAATGGCATTCCAGCGATTGCACTTACGTGTTTACAACACCGGTAGTGTAACGGGCCGTGATCAGCAAAGATTTGATGCTGGAAGACCACGAGTATTACATGACGCTGAAGAACAGGTGCTCGATATGTTTGTGCAAGACCCAACACGTAGCACACGCAGCATGGCAAGAGAAATTGGAATTAATCACATGCGTGTATGGAGGACATTGAAGGAAGACGGTCAGCATCCGTTTCATTATCAACGAGTGCAATCATTGTTGCCCAGTGATTATGAGCCCAGAGTGGCATTTTGTCAGTGGCTTCTCGACCGAGTGACAGATGACGCAGAGTTTTTGAGTCGTATTTTATTTACCGACGAATGCTCGTTCGTCAGAACTGGCGTTTTTAACTGCCATAATGAGCACGTATGGGCTGTGGAAAATCCCCTGGCAATAAGAGAGAGCCATTTTCAGCATCGTTGGCGAATAAACGTTTGGGCTGGCATACTCGGTGATAGGATTATTGGGCCTCATTTCTTGAACAATACCATGAATGGAGCTAATTATCTGCAGTTTTTACGCAACGAACTTAGTGACGAACTCGACGACCTAAACTTGTCTCTTATGAGAACGATGTGGTTCCAGCACGACGGCGCTCCACCGCATTTCGCTCGCAATGTTAGGGATTACCTCACTCAAGAATACGGAGAAAGATGGATCGGACGAGGCTCCACTACACCGTGGCCAGCGCGTTCGCCAGATCTCACGCCTCTTGATTTTTATCTCTGGGGTCACGTGAAAGAGTCGGTCTTTAAAAAGACCTGCGACAACGAAGGCGAAATGCGCTCACGCATAGTTGCTGCATTTGAAAGCATAAAATCGGACGCGTTGATACTGCAACGTGTACGCGGAAGTATTGTGACACGTTGTCAAAAATGTATCGAAGTCCAAGGTCGGCACATTGAACAACATCTTCGGGGCCGCCAAATCAGCATTTTGATTGATTGACTGAACATGAAAATCGCCTACCGGCAGATGTGTTTTTGAAAGCTCTTTTAAGAGCTAAAAATTACGTACCTATCTTGTTTCTTGACAATACAAAATCACACGTGAATTCGATTGTTTAGAGTGTGGCAGAAAGGCGCGCAGCACTTGTGTGCCTACCACTATTGGTCAAAGAGATCTTTTACGTCATTAAGTTACGGTCTCGCAATCCTACAACGTTGTGGTATGTGGTATAGGGCACATAATCGTATGAAAAACGCATAAAAAGTAATCTGTGGAATAGCTTCTAGTTCCGTCGCAGTAGGTATGCGGTTGAATAGACTTAGCGTACCATGGCGGGCGGTGCGGGGTGCGGGCAACAGGCAGCAGGCTGCGTCGGTGGTGCAAGTACCTATGTTGTCAATATCTGAGGTCGTAAACATTTTTAGTAACGGCATAAAAGGTTTTAATAAAAAGCACACGTAAGTTTTGTATGTCTCGTATTGAAATAGAACTAGTATTACTACAACCTTGAGTTGACACTGGATACGCAGCTCGCGGATATAACAGGGTTTTTGTTACTCCCTGTATAATACGAACAGCGATGTTAATTTTCCTTGATAATTATACCATACAAGATTTATTAATAGCTAGTACCTATTTTAAACAATTTGTGGTAATAACAGCCTTTAAAAAGGGGGGTTAACATGATTGCAATCGATTTAATTTCATACTGAGGAATAGTTGGATGATATTATCATTTACTTACATCTATTTTTTTTGGTTCAAAAACCAAACTACTGAACCGATTTTTGATAAAATTTCGTACATCAACAACATAATTTCAAACATAATAAATAATATTCAGAACCTTCACCTTTTGAAGTCGGTTTAATAGGGAAGTAAATCGGTATGATTATTATTGAATTGAAATTTCGATAGAATTAAGAGTTGTAAAAATACTTTAGTAGAATTTAGGAACTCACTTGTAATTTAATTGTTTGGCGTGTTAGTGAACACGTGTGAATTTTATCTGAGAAACTGAGAAACAAACCCCTCGTCCACCCACTTGATTGGTGCTATTACTAGCACTATTACAATATTCTGTGCTATTACTTTTAAATAACCTTGATTTAATTCCTAAGTTAAAATCGCTACAATAAAACCTTGCGCTCCATTATCCGTAAATATACTTACATATGTTTCATTCTAGAGTAAGTTTTTATTAATGCCGCACAATCATGCTTCTCGGCTGTGTACCCAGTTATTATCTGACTTTGATAATAATGATAAAGGTTGTGTAATACAGTACAGTACCTACCTAAAACATTCAGATAAATAATACGAAGTTTAAGATACTTTTTTCGTTTTGGCTCCACACTTTTGTGTATTTAGCCAGTGTCAAGTAATTGATAATTTAATTATTTATGTGATCGTTGGGCGTTATTATTATATTATAAAAAAACCATTAAAATCCAAAAATTTCAAATGTAGTCCATTCTCTTCTAACGTTGTTACATCAGCTTCACAGTTCTCCAGACCAAGTATGCAAACTTCGGTCAGGAAGGCTTGAACCGGACGAGAGAAGACCTACTGAAGCTGATCCCGGGCGTCTCAGCGCTGATATGGGTCTCCAATCTTCCGATCACTAAAGAACTTTTGGATAGAGCTGGTAAGTTTAAAATACTACATAATATACTTGTACAATCTAGGGCCTAGTTTCCACCTGCAAGAATTGCCCGACTATCTACCAGGCAGTAGCTTACAAGTGTAAACATGTACCTAGTGTACACTAATTGCCAGCTTGCAGAAATTTTCTTGCAGGTGGAAACCCGACTGTGATGGCTTGAAATAAAACTTATTCTTGCTTGAAAAAATAACTGTAACTTTTATTTCCTTGAGCGTTATTTAAAACAACTGAAACTAAAAACTTCACATTCATCTCGGATACAAAAGCTTAAATAATTGGCCAACATGGCCGCCGTCTTTTTTTTTTTTTTTTGTCTTATGCCTCTTTTTACATTTTTTTTTTAAAAACAACAATCTTTATTTTGTTTCGAGTCTTAAATATATTTATCAACCTATCGTGCTACTAAGTGACATATATCAATCAAATTAATATAATATGTAAATGTACTGTATAAAACTTTAAACATTTTTAATGCAAACAAAATGGGTATCCGATTGGCGACATACCCCCCCCTTGGCACGCCTCTGTTAATTACTAAGTGCCCAAAAAAAAGTACGCCAATCGATTTAATAATGAGAGACTTGAGAAACACAATCAGCTTCAACAGGCAAGCGAACAACTTTATTTGTAGGTCTACGGAAGGTACCACCTGTTGTCTCAATGTCTACCACTCTAACTCTGTTGTCTTGTCCAGGGTGAACAGATTTGACAAGCCCCTTGGGCCACATGTTGCGTGGCAGTGAACTGTCTGTAATAACTACTAAGTCCCCGATTTTTAGATCTTTGTCGCAGTCGGATCCTGTTCTTGGCAAGAGAGTGGGTAAATATTCTTTGAGCCATCTCTGCCAAAACATATCAGCTAAGCGCTGAGCAATTTTCCACTGCTTTCTAAGCATTAAGTCTTTGTCGTCAAACTTTCCGGGTAAAGATACACCTGATGAACTACCGATCAGGAAATGATTGGGTGTTAACGCTTCTGCGTCATTGACGTTATCTGATACGTGTGTAAGTGGTCTACTATTAACTGTATGTTCTGCTTCTACTAATAAAGTGGCTAATGTCTCTTCACGGGGTGTTCTTTCATTAAGTGTGGCGTACAAAGCTTTCTTAATTGACTGTACTAGCCTTTCCCAGGCACCTCCCATATGCGCTGCTGTCGCTGGAATGAAATGCCATTTTATTTTCTTGTTTAACATTACATTCTGGAAATGATCGCTTTTTGTCAGCGCAGTCCATTCTCGCTTCAGCTGGGCGTCGGCTCCTTTAAAGTTCGTTCCATTATCGGAGTAGATGTCAGTCGGGGTTCCTCTGCGGCCTATCATACGCCTAATTGCCATAATAACAGAGTCCGAAGTAAGGCTTGTTGCGACTTCTATGTGGACTGCACGAGTAACCATACACGTAAATAAGGCTCCGTAACGTTTTTCGCGTCGCCTTCCTATTGCTACTTCTATCGGCCCAAAGTAATCTAAGCCACAGTGAGTGAATGGACGTTTGTGATGATCCAACCTGCAAAGAGGTAAGTCACCCATTATTGGAGCTGAAGGGGTCGCTCGTCGAATTTTACATAGTTGACAATGATGAGCTGCTAATCTGAGTGTTGATCTTAATTTGTTGATGTAGTATTTTTGCTTTATTTCGTTCAACACGGTTTCGGTACTTGCGTGGTTTTGCTGTTTGTGGTAGTGTAAAATAAGTAGCTTTGTGTAGGGATGAGAATGATCAAGGATTATAGGTCTTTTGCAGGTGTCGTTAATGGCAGGTGCACGATCAATTCTTCCGCGAGCACGCAGTAAACCATCGTTGTCCAGGTAAGGGCTTACTTGCAGTAGGACGCTTTCTTTCAGAACTGAATTATTCTTCAACAGGCTCATATCTTTGCTGTAGCTGTCGTATTGTGATTTTCGGATCAGTATCTTTTCTGCCATATTCAGTAAATTTATTGTTAGCTGTTGATCACCTGTCTTTTTACATTTATTGATAAATAATGAAACATAAGCTGTTGTTCTGATAAGTCTCTGTAATGACGAGAATCTGGTAATATCTGGAACTGAAAACTCCACTTTCTGTACCACAATATGAACTTTTTCTTCTGTCAATGCTTCTGATGCTGGTCGAGGAGTTTCTTTTTCTGCTGGCCAAAAATCTTTTTGTTGATATAAAAAACTTGGACCGATAAACCATCTATTCACTGGCGAAAAATTGCAGGATTAGTCTCTTGTTGCAATATCTGCTACATTTTCAGCTGTGGGTACCCACTTCCATTGGTTAGGTGAGGATAGTTCATCAATAGCAGCAAGACGATGACCGACGTAAGGTTTATACTTTCTAGGATCGGATCGAATCCAGGCGAGCGTGGTGGATGAATCACTCCAGAAGTACTTATCATCTATTTTGAGACCAAGTTCATCTTCTACCGACTTTGCTAATCTTGCACCAAGAAGAGCGGCTTGTAATTCCAATCTTGGAATGGACATAGGCTTGAGTGGTGTTACCTTTGCTTTGGATGCGACTAATACTACTGTAACTTCTCCGTCTTCGTACTGGTAACGTAAATAACAAGCGGCTGTATACGCTTTCTCGCTGGCATCACAAAAGGTATGTAAATGTATGTTTCGTGCATTTAATCTTGGTGAGTAGCAACGTGGTATTTTACATTCTTTAACTAAACTTAATTCTTGTATCCATTTTTTCCATTTTTCGTACTGTTTTTCTTCTATCTTATCATCCCAATTTACTTTAGTTCTCCAAACTTCTTGTAGTAGGATTTTTCCTTTAATGGTCAGCGGGGTAACCAATCCGATGGGATCGAAGACACTCATGATCACAGATAACATCTGACGCTTCGTAGGAGGTACTTGACACGTAGCTATTTCTAATGGGACCCTATGCATGGACATATTAAAAGACAAAACGTCTGTGGCCGGTTCCCAAACCATACCTAATGTCTTGTTCTTTTGTCCCGCTTCTGGTGTCAAATCTATATTCTCGTGAGCTCTTTTATTTTCTGGTATGGCTTTTAAAACTGCTTCGGAGTTACTAGCCCAGCTCCTTATATCGAAGCCACCTTGGCTATGGATGTATATTATTTCATTAATTCGCTGTATAGCATCCTTTTCAAAATCGAAGCTATCTAAGTAGTCGTCGACGTAATGATTTTTTATAATTGCTTGGACTGATTCTGGATATTGAGCTTCAAATTGTCTTGCATTTGTATCCTTGACATAAATTGCGGAACACGGGGAGCACGTAGCACCAAAAACCATAGACGTCATCTTACAAACTTTTGGAGGACCGGTTTCAGTTGGTTTACGCCACAGAAATTTCTGAGCTTCCTGGTCATTTTTATTTATTTTTATTCTTAAAAACATGTCGCGAATGTCAGCTGTCACCCCAATACGTTTTAATCTAAATTTCCATAATAAACCTAACAGTGATTGCAATAAATCGGGACCGGTTAATAAATTGTCATTTAGAGATGTACCCACGGTTTTAGCAGCGGCATCAAAAACGGGTCGGACTTTTCCCGGTTTATTGGGGTTTACTACGGCAAAATGAGGTAGGAACCATGATTTATTACCTTCTGTATATTGACGAGAATCTGAGTGACATGTTACTGCGAAGTTGTTGTCAAATAACTTTTTCATTTGTTCCGTATATGCTGCACCTAGAATGGGATCACTGTTTAATTTCTTCTCTAAAATGTGAAAACGTTTTATTGCCATGTTGTAACTATATTTTTCGCTTGGCAATGTGATATCGTCACTTTTCCATAACAATCCGGTTTCCCAAGTATTACTGTCTATACGCTTCGTAGTCGATTGTAAGATCTCGATAGCACGTGTCTCAGTTGGGTTGGGTCGAACTTTAGGTTGAATACCTAAATCATCTAGATCGAAATTACGCTTAACCAACTTGTAGAGTTCACTATCGTTGATATGATCAGTGTTAAATTCTGAATTTATGTTTTCGTTATCAGCCACTCTGTATTTGGAATTTTCACAATCTGATTCTTTACATCCCATAGTAGCGCTATTTGACACTTCAGGCACCATTCTTGAAATTTTTTCGGTACCCACCGTGTATATTGGTTTTTCAAAAATTTTCACCTGTGATATTGACCTTTGACGACCTGACTCTTTAGATACCATAGTAACGTCATTTGACACTTCACACACCATTCTTGAAATTTTTTCGTTACCCACCTTGTATATTGATTTTTCAAAATTTTTCACCTGTGATATTGACCTTTGACGACCTGACTCTTTAGATACCATAGTATCGTCATTTGACACTTCACACACCGTATTTGACCTATTTTCATTACCCACCCTGTATATTAACTTTTGACAATCTGACACCCTGTATACTGTGTTTACCTTAATATGTTGTTTATTACTAAAACTGATAAGTGAGGTCATACACCCATGCAAAACCCACCCTAAGGCTGTTTTAGATGCTACTGGTTCCGAATCTGTACCTGCACAAATTTCCCTGGTAACTATGAGATGCCAATTATCCTGTCCTATTAATATTTTAGGGATGCTGTGTGTTTGCCAATCTATTGCATTATCTAACTGTTTTATATGTGGATACTTAAGAAACTCATTTCTGTTGATTGTCTGTAGACCTAAATCTAAAGACTTTTTGGTTCGAGCTTGAATGTCAAATGACTGACTGTGTTTCCCACGGATAGTAAGTTTGACTCTTTTGCTGTGCTCAACAGTACTAAAGCCTAGGCCTTGTAAGTGTAATGGACTACCTATGCCATCTGTGCCTATTTCTTGGGCAAGGTCTTCATTTATTAATGTAATGGTGGCACCCTCATCTAATAAAGCATAAGTATTTACAGATTTCTTAGGCCCTGAAACAATAACTGGTACAATTTTTAAAAATGTTTTAGTTTCAGTACTCATAGTATTATGACAGGTATTTAGCTGATGAGTAATACATGGTGAGCTTTCTAACTTATCCTTTCTTAACAGCCTATGCAGGTATTTTGATAATTTACAATTCTTTCCTGCATGCTTGTAGAGAATACAACGGAAACACAACTTATTGTCCTTTACCCACTGATAACGTTCATCAACAGATTTCTTTAAAAATTGATCACATTTTGGTAATAAATGTTCACCACTACATAGGAGACAATTGGATGTTTTCATACCTGATGATGCCGTGTTAATGCAATACCTTTCCTCTGGGGTGGTGCTGGTTGTAGCAATTGGGTTTACTGCTGGCTGCGGCTGGACTGTAGAAGTAACAGGAATGTGGCTGGCCTGTGAGTATGGAGCAAAACGGATGCCTCTTTGTGTTTCTTTCTTCAAAAACTCTGATAATGTTAATAATATAGGTGTGTTGTCGCTGTGCACTAAATCTGCATAATCAAACCACTTATTAAGTGTAATGCTGTCTAATTTCTTGATAATAGCATTATATAGCTCAGGATTATAAAGATGTTCATGCTTATTTATTGCTTTGATTGTTGAGATACTATTGATGATGGAGCATGTGAATCTTGCTAGGCTCTCTACATCGGTGGCTGAGACATATGGCAGGTTGTTCAGAATCTGTAGTTGTTCACTCATTAAATAAAACTGGTTTCCGAACCTCAACTCCAATGCTGATATAATCTCATCAGGATCTGAACTTGTTATGAGAAGAGCACTCACCGTTTCTCTTGCAATACCTTTTAAGCTTGCTCGTAGGCGTACAAGATTTTCTGACCTTGACAAGTGTGCTTCATCTTCCTGATAAGAGGTCTTAAACATAAGCCAATCTGATGTTTTCCCATCGAAGATTGGAAGCTTGTTCCCATTGTGAGCTCGATGAATGCTTTTCTGTAACGCTTGTGCTAGGAGATTGATGTCGCTGGGCGGGAATGTATCCGGGGGCGGAACATCACCTGCGACAGGTCTGGTAGGCTGTGGGGGCGGTGTAGGGTCGGTGATCAGTGGTGCACCTTGTATAACGGTAGTATCAACCCAGTCCGCTACTCTAAATGATACTTTACTGGATGTTTCGACGTTCTCTTCTTCTTCTTCCTCCAGATCGATCGCTTCGTGTTCCAAACGTAACTTTTGCTGAAATGTTTCTTCGACTATCCGTAACTTGGCCGCCGCCAGATCGTCCAACGCTTTCTTTTCTGCTTGAATTTTCTTTACTCGTTTTAGGCTGGAGCCACTTATTTTGCTGCTGGGCGGTTTGGCGGAAATAACTTGTGACCCTTGCTGAGGCGGATCGACGACTTCTTGCTTGGAGACTTGTGCTTGTACGCCGCTGCATGCACCGGCGTCTGCGCGTGATTTCGATCGCGTGGATGGCATCTTTGAAATTTCTTCTTAATGGACTGTATTCTTAACAACTTTCACGGTCGCGGGTCTCAAGGGCGTAGGAGGACCACATGTGATGGCTTGAAATAAAACTTATTCTTGCTTGAAAAAATAACTGTAACTTTTATTTCCTTGAGCGTTATTTAAAACAACTGAAACTAAAAACTTCACATTCATCTCGGATACAAAAGCTTAAATAATTGGCCAACATGGCCGCCGTCTTTTTTTTTTTTTTTGTCTTATGCCTCTTTTTACATTTTTTTTTTAAAAACAACAATCTTTATTTTGTTTCGAGTCTTAAATATATTTATCAACCTATCGTGCTACTAAGTGACATATATCAATCAAATTAATATAATATGTAAATGTACTGTATAAAACTTTAAACATTTTTAATGCAAACAAAATGGGTATCCGATTGGCGACACCGACCTAATGGAAGACACACGTTTAAGAGAAATCAAGAATTCGTCTCCTAAACCTGTTGACGATGAGAAAGATTCCCACATCTGCAACATAGACACATGTCAAAGGGAGCCAGAGCAGGCCATATTTCACCACACTGCCTTATCAGTGCGGTTTGTTGCATGAAAATCCACTCACCCCACTTTTTTTTAGCTGTAATAGATTTACGTTTGATCATCAACTCGCCTGATGGTAAACGACGGTGTAGCCGAAAAAAGCACGTAAATCTAGAAGGTACCTATTCACTCTGGCCTTGAACTCATCCAGAGGGTTATAAGTTTCAGGAAACCTAGATGGATGGTTCACTTTTCCAGGAATTTTGTGATTCTTAAACATTTTGATCTCACACGTTCATTTTCCTCATGGTGTTTTTGTGACCTCTACTGTAATTGGTGCAAGGACTGAGCGGAATTCGATTTCGATCAGAAACATAGGAACTACCAATGATAATAATTTTAATAAAAGAATTAGTTATTCTTAACTTTTTTAGCTAATGAACCAAATAAAAAATCATTTATTGTTATTAATCATTGTAAGTAATTCGGTAATAAGCAATACCTACAAGTATGCTACAAGGTCCGTAATGCTTTGTTATTTCATTAAGGTGAATATTACTTTACTATTTACTAGGTGGTAGGACTTTGTTGCAAAGTTCGTCTAGGTAGGTACCACCGCTTTGCCAGTTATTCTGCCGCCAAGCAGTAGTGTGCAAGCACTACTGTGTTCCGGTTTGAAGGGCACTGTAGCTAGTGAAATTACTGGGCAATTGAGACTTTATAATCTGATCTCACAGTCGAGTAATCTTATTACCAGACTGTGTTGATGTCTCAGGATGATGTGCGCAGTGCAGTGTCGCTTGAAACTCTATGTTTTAGGGTTCCGAGTGACACTGTTCTGTTACGGGCGGCCGTGGCGCTTAACATCAGGTGAACGACTAGCTCGTCACATCATTCAATAACATTAAAAAAAATATTTGAATACTGAATATGAATACTTATTCAGCCGTCTTTGATGTAGTTAAAGATGTAGATGTATTTAAAATTGTTTTTTCATCTACATATATTATACATTTAAATACAACAACACTAATGATGACAGCCATGAAATTAACTTTTTGGAAATTTTGAGGTGATCTAATTTTATTGTTAGTTAGAAAGAAACAACCTCGCGGTCACATTACGTTAGCCATGCAGGACATTTTTTGTTCTCAACGACCTATCTTGTTGACTAAACCACGCTAAACCTATTTAATAACTATCTACTAATTCAAACTTTTTATAGCCAATAGTATACAGTGCCGGTAATTTCAGTCAAGTAATGCATCAGTCAGGCATTGATAAAGCTTCTGAAAATACGATCCGGTCTCCTCGATCCGAAGCGTTCCCCAAGTCGCAAAACGGTTCTTATTGTGTAACACAAAGTTTCATATTCCGAAACTCGTACAAGTATTTGCAATATCTTTTATCGAGTTAGGTAGGTGAATGTATGATAAGAATCTTCAAAGTGGAGATAAGCGAATATGTAAGTACCTAATAGGAAGGGTACCGAGACTAACGGACCACCTATGCATTTTCTTGAAATAATTTGGTAGCAAAACTTGACAAGTCTAGCCCTTCTTTCTTAATAAATATCCAACCTTTTCAATCATGCAACTTATAAATTATCAACCCATAGAATATGGAATGGTAGTGTTCTGTTCCGTCTTTTAGCTCACTCCGTAAAACTCGTACCTATATCCAATGCTATGGCTCCAATTTCGACACATATTGAAATAGCTTGCCATCGGTGATAGCAACATTGCGTGCCCAATAAGGTCCATAAATCCACATCTCCAGGTGATCAAAGTAGAATAGACCTAATGGGTAAGTTTTTAAGGGTGGATTCGACCAAACGAGAGTAAATTTTATTCTTGGAATAAATCGCCATTTGTTCGAGAGTAAATCAATTTCACATTTTACCATCTACAATTCTAAGAATAGCAAGTCTATTCGAGTATTATTACTATACTACCGTTTTTGGTGGAATAACAAAATTATTCCGAGAATATTTTAATTCAAAATAGATAAAGATAAAAAAGACGTCCGACCATGTATTTTGTCATTTATTTTCCTACACTATAATACAACAAAAGCGAGTTGATATGACATAAGCTTGAATACAGTGTCGTTGTAGAACAACAATTGTTAACTGGGTAATAGATTCGTTCATCATTTATTCCGCTATTCGCGTATAGAGTAATTCTAAGCGTAGCTAAACTTAGTATTGCGTGGAAAAACGAAGAATGAATTACTCGAGTATAATATCGTGGAATAGATTTATTCTGGTATAGTTACTCGTGTATAAATCCAAGTTTGGTCGAATCCACCCTAAGTAAACTAACATTGCGGGATGCAAATAAACAGTTGAAATAACCATTTTCAGGCCCACAACTGAAGATTGTAGCAACAGCATCCGCTGGCTACAACCATTGCAATGTTGAAGAACTTCGTGCCCGAGGGATCAAGCTCTCTAACACGCCTGAAGTGTTGAGCTCGGCAGTCGCCGAGATAGCAGTTAGCCTGATGCTTGGCGCAGCTAGGCGGTTCACGGAGAATTTGGATCAAGTGCGTAGGTAAGCATAGCCTTCTTAATTTCATGTACCCATAATGGGAAATAAACTTCAGGAGTCTCCCACTTCAGTAGCACAGACACAGTCGGCTCAACGAATCTGAAGTCTGCTGTGGCACCACCACGCCAGACTTCTCCAAAAAGGCTAAATTGCCTTTCAATACTTGTCTTTATTAATATTAATAAAATCAGAGCAGATCATCAGAATTTGGTAGCATACCGCACTCACAACTCTAATACTTTTATGCGAGAGTCTCTAATGTTTGGGTATATCTTCGTTGAAGGGTTTCTTTATTAGGTTATCATTGCCTTAAAGTAATGAATTTGATATTCTACAGTATTTTTAAGTAACCTTGCCATCTTTCAGGGGAGAATGGGAGATCGGATTCGAAAAGGTGTTAGGTCAGGACCTGCGTGGAAGCACCGTGGGCATTATCGGCTTCGGCGGGATTGGGCAGGCGACTGCCAAGCGGTTGGCTGGGTTCGAAGTGGGAAGGTTCATTTATTCCGGACACAGGGAAAAACCTGAAGGTACTTGGTACTACTTACAATAATTTCTAATCGAAATAGGGCCTTAGCCTATCAATTCTTGGAATAAATGTTCTGAAAAGAATTCTTTGAAACAGTGCTACAGAAGCGTAAACAACATGTGATGTTGATGACCAGCTCAACTCACTCTCTGGTAGAACTGAATGAGGGGAAACCCATCCCTGATTTAAGAAGATACAATTAAGTTGCAATTCTCACATTTTAAGTGTTTTTTTTTTTTTTTTTTTTTTTTACTTCAAACTTGTCTAGCATTTGACCACGCTCTCACCTGATGGGAAGTGACGATGCGATCGAAGGTGTAGCATGCTAGCCAAGTAAATACCTATTCACTCTTCTCTTGAACACGCCCGGGTCATATTTCGCCGGAAACACAGACGCTGGCAGGGCATTCCATTCCTTAGCCGTTCTAATTAAGAACGTTGAGTCAAATCGCTTGGTACGAATGGGTGGTATTTCGACCACAAAAGGATGGCGCTTAGCCGAGCGTCTAGTAGTCCGGTAGTGGAATGGTGATGGGAGAATTAGATCATGCAGTTCTTGAGCGCATTCACCGTGGTGTAATCTGTAAAAAACCGACAGACTTGCCACCTTACGTCGATGTGCAAGGCTCTGGAGCCTTTCACCAACCAAAGTGTCGTCGTCAATGAGCCTTTTGGCACGCCGTTCAATCGAGTCCAGAGCCTCAAGCTGGTACTTGGCAGACCCGTCCCACAGGTGGCAGCAGTACTCCATACACGATCGGACTTGTGCTTGATACAGATTTAGAAGCTGTCCAGGTGTGAAGTACCGCCTTACCTTGGACAATATGCCGAGTTTTTTTGAAGCTACTTTGGCTTTGGACTCGATGTAGGATCCAAAGTTTAGGTTTGACGTGAGATCAACGCCCAAAAGCTCAAGATGGTATCCTAGACTTACAGATACACCACGGAATGAAGGAGCCAGATGGAGTGGGCTCTTTTTAGCAGTGAATAAACACGCCTGTGTTTTTGCAGCATTGAACCTAACCAAGTTAGCATCGCCCCAATCGGACACGGCTTTCAAAGCCAGGTTCATGCGCTCAACCATAGCCTCTCTCTCAATCCGGACGTCGTCACCACTGGCTCGGGCACTGGATGTGTATCTTTCAACAACAGTACTATCATCTGCATACCCAAAGGTACCGGGCTTTAGCAAATCATTGATGTGGAGTAAGAATAGTGTTGCTGAAAGAACTGACCCCTGAGGTACACCAGCATTAATAGCTAATTGATCGGAAGAGCAGCCATCAAGAACTACTCTAAGCGATCGTTCCCTCAAAAAGTCTGATATCCAAGTGCACAAACCAGCAGGTAGTCCGTAAGATGGAAGCTTATTCAGAAGACCGTCGTGCCAGACCCGATCAAATGCCTTAGAGACGTCTAGAGATACAGCAAGTGCCTCTCCATGCATCTCTAAGGCTTCGCTCAATATGTGAGTGGCATACGCGAGAAGATCCCCAGTGGACCGGTTTCGGCGAAATCCGTATTGCCGGTCACTGAGGAGATCATTGTCTTCAAGGTATGCCAAGAGCTTGTTGTTAATTATACGCTCCATACTCTTACAGAGAATGGAGGTAATTGAGATGGGTCGATAGTTGGCAGGATCAGCACGACTGCCCTTCTTAGGTACAGGTTGTACGTTGGCTAGCTTCCAACTCATAGGGACTATTCCGGTGTCTAGAGAGAGGCGAAATAGGCGTGTTAGAATGGGAGACAACTCGGGTGCACAGCTCTTAAGTACAATTGCAGGTATACCATCGGGACCACTGGCTTTGTTCACGTCTAGACTGCGTAATGTTTTTAGTACCTCCTTCTGACGTATGCGTATTTCCGGCATGAAAACACCGCATTGTGGAAGGCAGGGAGGTACCTCATTAGCAGTATCTAAACGCGAAGCTTCTGCAAAGAGAGTGGCAAACAAGTTTGCTTTTTCTTTTGCAGTGTGAGCCAGCGATCCGTCTGGTTTCAATAATGGAGGCAGTAAGGATCGACAGAAGTTCGCTTCAACCGATTTGGCTAGGGACCAAAAAGCCTTACTACCCGCTGGGTAGGAAGCAAGTTTAGTCCCTATTCGACCAATATGATTGAAACGAGCCTTCCTTAATTCCTTCTTACAGGCCTTGGCGGCAACGTTAAAGGCTTTCTTCTTAGCTCGAGTGTCCGAGGCCTTGCGTTTTCGAGCGTCAGCCCATGCCAGATATGCCGCATGCTTCTGCGCTTCAGCACGTGCACATTCGGCTCCAAACCATGGGCTGGCTTTGCTGGTCACGGGTTTATCGGAAAATGGAATAAAATATTCCATAGCCCGACATACTACCTCAGTAACCGCATTCGCGCAGACCGTCGGATCTCCAGAAGAAAAACACGTTTTCCGCCAAGGATATGAAGCGAAGAAATGTCGCATCTCGTCCCAGTCTGCTAAGTTGTATCTCCAGACACGCCGATTGCTCTTAGGGCTTGGGTCAGGCGGGGAGTATACTGAAACGGACTTGACCAGACAGTGATCGGAACTACCAATGGGTGAGGATACCGCCACAGAGTATCGGTCTGGTTCAGTCGTGAGCAGAGAGTAAGGTCGAGGCAGTTAGCAGTGTGGCTATCAATATCAGGCACTCGCGTTGGCTCTTTAACAATCTGCGTTAAATTGAGCGCCAAAGCGAGCTTACGCGTCTCTCTCCCAGCGTGGTCCGTGATCCGGTGTGGGACTAACCACTCCTGGTGGTGAGCATTAAAGTCTCCCAGAACAACAAGCTGAGCCGAAGGATAGCGTTGCTGAGCCACATCTGCCGTTTCACTGAGATACTCCATTAGAAGAGTTGTCTGCCGGTCACCGCTATGTGATCTGTACACACCAGCATAGAGAATTTTCTCAATGCCGGTGTCCACAAGCACCCAAATCACCGAAAAGTGGGGATGTTCAAGGTTTCGGAGACGCAAACAGCAAATGTCATCACGGACGTAAACGCAGATACCAGCGCGTGGAAGGAAGCGGTTTTCCAAGATGAATCCTGGATAGTGCAGATATGCCGTGTCTGATGGACAACCTATTTGCGTCTCAGTCAAGAAGAGCAAGTGCGGTTTGTTGGTCTCCAGATGATGATGGACCGCTTGCAGATTTGAGTGCAGCCCACGAATATTTGTGAGGTGCACTTTAAGAGTGAGGACGTGCATCTGCCGTTTAAACTTGCTCAATTTATTTGACTTTTTCATAGTTGGGTGAGTTAGGTAGACAAGTAGGAAGTGGACGAGATATTGGGATGCTAACCCTCAGTAATAGAGAAGCTCCTACGCCAATGGAGAACTTGCGCGGAGACTGCGGGGACGCCCGAACCCCCCTGAAATTGCCCACAAGTTCCTCACTTCCAGTCGCCAACTGGCCCTGTGGACAACCTCAGGATTTTACACAAGCGGTGGGGCAGCCTTTCGTAGTTGGCTAGACTACTACTTGGGCCCCCTACAACTTGCGGTCGGCCAGCAGAGAGCACCGTGCTTCGGATCCCGCTACCCTCCGAAGCAAGGTCTCCGACGCGAAAGCATCTCCATCACCAATACCGGTCTGCATACCCAACACAACTGTCCACATCTACTCGTCAGAACGGCTTCATTAGACATCACGATGGAACACGACGAGTCGCTTGGCATCGTGGTTTTGTCTAATGGGTGGTAACTAAGCCGGCGGCTAAGGCCTTCCACCAGTTATTTGGTTGCTCTTTTGGCACCACCCAGGGGTCACGTGTAGGGAAACTAGGGTTAAAGCCTACGGACGCGAGCAAACATATACCCCCAAAACGTGTTTACTTTAATATTACTCCGATTAGGCATTTATCTAGGTATATCGCCAATTCTATATTCTCTCTCTCTCTCTATCAGTAAAAGGAAAATAAAACTAACTACTTACTTCAGCAGAATCCATTAGTGACGATACAATTTTTATTTTAGGAAAGGCTTTAAACGCGCAATTTGTAACCCAAGATGAGCTTTTAAGAGAGAGTGACTTTATCCTCCTGGCGGTTCCACTGACCAACGAAACCAAGCACCTGGTCAACAAGGACACCCTCGCTAAGATGAAGAAGAACGCCATCGTTATCAACGTCGGGCGTGGAGGTAATATCTATTACTTTTGAGACTTGGCTTTGGAGTAATCAATCTTCTTCTACCTCCAGCAACACTTCAGCTTCGGCTTGACAATCTGAGTGCCAAAAACGTTCGGAAATCTTTAAACTTTTTTTGAATTTTGGCTCTGAAATAATAATTTCTACTATCTAAATTCGTAAATCGAAAATGTCGAAGCCAATAATTTAGTAATACGTATAGTACCTATTTATTACATAGTAGACGTAACGCATTAGATGCCTTCTGAAAGAACTGGTCAGAATCTAAAGACTAGCACAATCAAAAAATATTGAAGAGGCATTTCAATGGAGCACATGAATCGAGACTATTTTAGGCGCATTGAACCATTCTTGAGATCTTCTTGATAGGTGGGTACTTAATTTAAATTTTATTGCCATTCCAGACCTCATCGACCAAGACGCTCTTTACGACGCCCTGAAGAGCCATCAGATCTATGCAGCGGGTTTAGACGTTACCACACCGGAGCCTTTACCCAAGGACCACAAACTGTTGACACTGCCCAATATTTGTGAGTATATGTCCCAGTATAGGAGCATAACCTTTGATTAATCTATCGTTTCGACGACCCAGCCAGACACATAGGCTCTACTTTTTTTTTATTGTTTGATAGGCTTGCGTTTGACCACTATCGCACCTGATGGTAAGTAACGATGCGGTCTAGGATGTAACACGCTTGCCTAAAAGATACCTGTTCACTCTCGATTTGAAGAATCCCAGGTTGTAGTTATCTACTGACATGGCTTAGCGACCATCACAGAGATACCTTAGTTACCCCTTAAAAGCTAGCCCTAAGACAAACGACTCCAGGAAGGGAAACCAGCCGAATCTGAACCAATCTCACATGGGGAAGAGGGATATGTCTATGTATGCCTTGATAAGGATTACGTAATTTCAATTTCCGCATAATTATTATTTATTTCCAACTAGCTTAGATTAAGTAAACTCGTTTCTCCACTCTAAAATATGTCTAAATCCCTTTGCTAAAAAATATATATCGTGGTTATGCGAACGACACAAAGTGGTACAGTAGCCCCTCGATTATGTGGCCACCATGGCGGATCAAGCGAAAAAAAAATCCACGTGAGATTTGATTGGGGGTTAAACCAAATCTCGAAGTTAAGGACCGAAAAATTGTCAAAATAATAACAATTAAAAGTGCACCACTTTGGTGCAAATAACAGTCCAGCTCTTAAGTACTAGTGCTTTAAAAAATGTTAGTACAACGAGAGGATACACAGATAAAATAGAGGCATTGTCTTGTCCACAGTCATCCTGCCCCACATTGGAAGCGCTACTCTGCGCACACGCAGTGACATGGGAGTATTGACGGCCAACAATGTTGTTAATGCACTCACTGGGAAACCACTTCTGACACCTGTCAATCTGTGATTGTATACCTGCCTGCATTACTCTATGGATATTTTATAAGCTTAGATAAAACGAAAAAATGGTACTTAAAAAATTTCATCCAATGTGTTTGCTGCTACTTAATCATTGTTCTTATTAGATTTTCAAAACTATAATAGTCCCCGTTAATAAGGTAATTATGTGTACTTAATTATGGATTAAAAACCACTATGGCCACTTTACCAAACATACTTCATTCATCGCTCGCCCGGTGACGCTGTTAAGGTCAGTCAAGAGACCAACGGCATTAGCCTATTAAAAAAACTCAGTCATTTAGATTTCTGGCAAATCTGGAAATCGACAAAAAAATTTAGCAAACAAAAACTACTTTTTTTCGCCATTAACAGTATAGAGAGAGGTTGTTTTTAATTTTCTGTAATATGTGAAAGTATGTAACATGCAAAATCGTTCATAGTAATGGTGGTATTTTACAGATATGATTATTAATTTTAAAATATGATATATATACTTGATGACGATTTAGAAATAAAATAAATTATTTAATTTAAATTTAATATTTTCTTTATATCCTTATACCTAGCAATATAAAAATTTCTTCAATTGTGTAAGTATGTATGTTGCAGTCAAAACTTAACCTTACAAAAGTACTATTAACTAGAAAAACCAGGCTAAAGTAGTTTTGTCTGGTTATTTCGTAACACAGCGATCACTCCGCGGCTTCAGCCATTGATTTGATGATACTTTAGCATTTTTTACTTTAGTTAAAAGTAGTTTTAACTAAGAGTGTTGGTCTAAACTTACTACTTTTGACTGTTTTTCTTCAGTTAGAAGTCATTTTGACCAGCTAAGAAATTTGACTGCAGCATATAATAACATAACTTTTTTTAAAGTCTAATATTTATAATTATGAATTGAATAATAATAATAATACATGAGAAATAAATACAAATTATGTGAGTACTGAATACTGTGGTATAGAAAAGAGCTCAGGGCTGACAAAGAAATCATTTTCATGTAAATTTCTGATATTTTGTAACTATTTGTCTGCCAACTTGTCTCATTATAAGCAAAGAACAAAGATAAATTATCTGAGAAATAAAGAAAATACAACTTAAGAATATGTGTAGTACATCTATATGTGTAATAGCCACACATCAATTGGAATTGCACTGTATTGTAACACTTTTAAATGCTTTACATGAAAATGCATTTGGTTTTGTATCATTCAGTGCATTTCTATGTAATTACAATGAACAAAAGCCCAGTATAAAACTAATAAAATTAGTGGTTTATATAAATAACCACAACATAAGTTCCTTTAAGATATTAGATCTGCTGCATTTCACAGATTGAAAGACTTTTGGCATATAAAATAATTATTGAATATAAAAAGGTACTCATGGTGCATCGGCAACTACCGCAGCCAGTTCTTTAAGGAACGGTTCAATCTGACTCTCCAGTGATAGAATGTGTCCGGTGTTACAGTTATCGCTACCAATGAATGTGATCACCAACGGGAGTTTGTTCATTTGTATGACCTGTAACACAAAATTATTTATGCATTTAAAAGAAATACAGAATGTTAAGATTATTACTACCATAGTGTATTGGTCATCATTTCTGTGTAACCAAGGATATTTATTTTTATCTTCAATGTGTTTTTGAAAATAAGGGCAAATAATAATAATGATATGTGTGGACATCTCACACAACGCCATCTAGCCTCAAACTAAGCAAAGCTTGTATTATGGGAACCAGATAACTGATACAATACTTAAATACTTTTTGTTTGTAAATACATACATATAATACCATATAACACCCAGACACAGAACAAACACTTATATGTTCATCACACAAATGTTTGTCCTGGGTGGGAATCGAACCCACAGTTCAGAAGGCAGGGTTACTACCAACTGCGCTATTGGGCCAGTAAATAACATAAAAGAGTAAGAAATGAATTTAATTTAGTGCAAATCACATTAAATCGATATCTGATAGTTCTGCCTGCTAAATGAAAGCTAGCATAAAAGTTCTTCAACATTATTAAAAACACTTACAGTATATTACCAAAAAAGGAATAAATACATTCTTTGTTTACAATATCAAAACAAGGCCTATCCAGCAGTGGACTACACATTGCAGGCTGATGATGATTTTGTTAAATTTGTTTCTTTTTTTGACATTTGATCACTGTCTTACCTGACGGAAAATGACGACGCAGTCTACGATAGTGCATGCTTGCCTAGACAACAAATGATGGCAAAGGGGTTTCAACAAATAAACACATAACTTCACCCAAATACTTTTACAATTAATAAAGCTTAGCAGATGTGGGAGGGTAACTAACCTGGTAACTTGAATACATAGAAATAATAGTCTTGTTTCTGCCCAGTCCCAGTTTACTCGCTTGATCTGTCGCCATGCCAAAGGTTGATATAAAGTTAGGTCTTAACGCTAGCTGTGGAGCTCTCTCAGTGACTGCACGCACCAAGGGCACCCCATCTCGATCTGTTATCAGGATGCAATGAAGACCATTCACTCTACAACCAAATAAGCATATTAATTACATTTCAATCGAACACCAACACATTCAACTAGTGATACACCTTTTACAATATTTAAAGTACATACTTTTCAAGCAAATGGTTCAAATATTTTCTAAGATCGTCAACCATATTTTCTTTTGATAACTAATTTAAATAGTGGAATTAGGTACCTATGTAACAAAAACTCAAATATTTTTAATACATTACATATCAGACACAAATACAAATATATGGAAGACAGACAAGCAATTTTCTAGACATTGAGAAAGGTTGATGGCATTAATGACTAAACTTCAATTCTAATTCTAAGGGCCTTTGTAGAGAAGTTACCTCAATTTTGTCAATGTCACTTAGAATAATAAAGACAAAAATTCTTTAGTTACAGTAATGTGGGTAATGAATGTGAGGTCAGCAGCATTAATAACAAACAACGCTATCGCCTAAATTACTTTGTAATTTTTAAAACGAAGTGTCTTTACCTTCGAGCAATAACAAGCAGTGCTTACTCTTATAAGTACATAGCTACTACAATAATTATGTATTTTCGTTGTTTTAGAGTAGAGTTCATATTCTCTTTGGTGCTAGCTGATTAGCCAAAAAGGTTTCTGAGGTCCGTATTATAGAACGATGCTTAGTCACCGATCGGTGCTCAAGCAGAGATTTCAGTCATAAAGTAATCAATTAGTGAAAGATGCTGAGAGTGCTCAGCTTTTTAGCTAGCATTAGCTTCAGCCAAATTAGCATTGTAGTTCATATTATATAGGGTGAATTCTGTGGTTGATAGATGACTTTGAAAAATAAAGAATGAAAGCAACTAAAATAATAATGTTTTACACAGACTAGCTTAGATATTCCATTTCATTTATTGATGATCATATGAAATGTTGATTATTGTTTCATGGAATTTGGTCAAAGAAGCTTATAAAATAATTTCATTTAGCTACATAACATGTTTTGATTAGTAATCAAAACAAATGTGGATTTTTTGCTGTAGACTGTGACGTCACAGAAGAAAATAGAAAAAGGTGTTTTGTCTATTGCCAAAATGGCAGAATCGGATTGACAGCCGTGCGATTTTCGTAATTTATTTTTGGATACAATAATTAGTGCTTTAGTACCAAATAAGTGTTTCTATGTTTCTTTATATGGTGTGAGATCTACAATTAATTCGTAGCAACAGGAAAGTGATTAAACCCTTAAACCTCATAAACTGCGATACCCTGAAATGTAACTTTGGTATGATAACAAAAGATATAAAAATTTAGCCTTGTCTCGTTATACGTTCTTTTTCGTCATGTGTGTACCGTGGGGATTAACAAGGCGCGTACGCTAATTCTACAAAAGCTCTGTTATGTATACGTAACGAGCCGTTCGTGATTTTTTTGTATTGTGACGTCACAAAATAGACTGGGCTGTATTTACAGTGTAAATTGAGTAATAAAATGATATATCATCCAAAACGGTAAGCTCCGACATCGTCGCGGTTCTCCAGCGGGTGGCGAGTCGAGGGCGAAGCGGTGGGGCTCCGCTAGGATGGGCGGCGATGTCTGCCCCGTCTGAAAGCGCTGCGAGCCCTGCGCCGTGCGCATGTACCAATATATCGCTTATGCAATTGTTCCATGAACTGAAACAGAAGTTCCCCGGCGTCCCTGACCATGTTGTGTCGAACACAATCGAGCTGTACTGCCACGACAAGCAAGCATGTGAGAAACATCTGCACAGCGAAGTCAAGGCCTCCCTAACGCACGCCTACCATGCCTCTTCCTCGGCAGCTGCACGCCAGCTTAACCAGCTCAAGCTAAACCCACCACTCAAGTGCAGAAACCAGCCTATTGTCAAGCATGAAGCACTAAAACCTACAGTTGTTAAGTGCCTCCCTATCCCAGGACCGCAGAAAGGTATTTTGAGTGCAGCTTTTGAAAAAGAAAACACACCAAACACTGATGCCAATCAAAACATTGTTGAAACAAAGAATGAAGTGATTGTCAATAACCACACCAGCACTTCCCCAATCACTGTAATAAACATTGACAATTGTCATGTAAAGTACAATGCAGACTCACCTAGTGATATAGAACTCACCAATGAAAATGTGAAAGAAGACATTACACAAAACGAAAACACACCACAAGAAAAAGCACCAGAACAACCAGAAACCACAAATTACAAAATTCAAAAAAGTAACAAAATTAAAAATAACTTATATGAAAGACTAGAAAAGGGGAAAGAAAAGAAAACAATTAAAAAAGAAGAAGTAAAAAAGGAAGATCCACCAAAACAAGTTCCGTTAGAAAAGCAGAATCGACCAAAAACTCTAGATTTCATAAAACCAAACCCAGATATTGCATTTAAACAGACATTAAAAGAACCTCAGCCAGAGACGTGTAGGACTGTGTCTCCACTACCATCTTCCCTAAAGAATGATCAACCGGTGAAAGAAGTGAAGCCAACATATTGTCAAGACCGAGGGTATCCTGTAAATGTATCTGTGAATGTGAATTGTCATATGGACTTGAGTAGAGGGTACACAGATCCATGGTTAGAGGAGTACGGGAGTCCACGGGCAATAACTTCTGTGAACTTGACCGTGTGTACTCCAACATCAAACATGTCTAGTCCAATACGAGATACTAGAGAAGAAGATGGGGGCTTCGAGGGTCATGTGACGGTGACTGTTAGTCCGAGCACCACGCGGCCGGTGCGTCGCCGCGCTCCGCCACCACCGCAGCAGCCATCGCGGATAGAATCACCGAGACCGTCACGAGCTGCACCGGAGCCCCCTGGATCTATACATGGTGAGACAATTTTGATTATTAAACATGGTTCAAACTCCTTGAAAATTTAATCAATGCTTAAGACTGAATGACCGTTAGCCGCTGTGACAAAGGATTTCCATTGGGGGTCATTCAAAGTTCGTGACATTTTACGGCAGCAAAAAATAGGTAATTTCAGCATTTATTAAATTACTAGTTCTCCCACCCCGGTTTCGCACGGGGTATTAGTAAAATGTGGATGAACAGGAAAAAAAAAATCGTATGTTCGTCTCCTGGTTCTAATCTATCTCTCCACCAATTTTCAGCCAAATTAGTTCAGCCGTTCTTGAGTTATAAATGGTGTAATTAACCCCCTGCAATGCCAGTTGGACTTCAAAAATCAGTTGTTGTATATTTTCTATCCCTGACTTGATGGAGGATTATCGAAACCCATTAAGCGATGAAGGGTTATTTAGTTTTCACCCCATCGTCACTCTGCAGTTTTCGGTAACAAATCACTAGGTCCGTTTGAGTACCCTTCCCGGGCTGGTTGGTGGTTGCCCTTGAGTTTTGATTTTTGAACATGCTGGTTCTCACTATGTCTCATTCACTGTTGTAAAAGTGAGTGCAAATTCTGCATATAACCAGAATGTTATTAATGCAGTACTGAGCTACGAACTACTGTTATCTATTCTATGCCTTTGGTTTGAGAGTTGCACAAGCAACCGCTGAGCCATACTCACTCTTGTAGCTATGTAGATGTGTTTATGAGTAATTCCCAATTACTTTTCATATGCAAATAATTTAAATTGCTACGAGTAAAGCTTCCAAACAGAGGACCAAATCTAATATTTTTATACTAACAATAATGATAAAAGTTTTTTTCATGAAGAGTCAGCACAGAGTGACCTGATAGCTCAGTTGGTAGTAGCTCTGCCTTCTGTAGGTTGTGGGTTCGATTCCTACCCAGGACAAACGTTTGTATGATGAACATAGGTGTTTATTCTGTGTCAGGGTGTTATATTGTATTCTATGTATGTACTGGTTTCCATAGTACAAGCTTTTCTTAGTTTTAGACTAGGTGGCGTTATGTGAAATGTCCACACTTATTATTTTTTTTTTTTAAGTTAGAAATTACTGAGATTTTGTCAACTACACAACCTCGCAAAGAGGATAATTATAAATCTCACTAAGATATATATTTATTTATAAAGCTTTTTAATTTAGGGCTTGAAAGAGTGAGCTCCTATTAAAAAACACCATTGTAACAAACCTAACATTGGAGTATCTGTATCATGATTTTAAAAACGCCAACGTGCACCTACCACCTGTATAAAGGATATCGCAATATCGTGAACTATTGAATTCCATCAAAAAGTCCTTAAGATTTTTCGTGTCATAAATAGATCCATTAAAATTATTAAGCCGGTTTTGTATATACAAAAAAGTGAATTTGTTATTAATTCGCCGTAAAATGATGTCCTCCGTTATGTATCAATCTCAAGAGTTTGAAAACATTTTCATATAGAATCATTCTGGGGGAGAAAAATTAATGTATACGGTAAACATAGGATGTGAAATAAATTTTCCGGAGCAGCAGTTTAGTCCAAATGAATTTAAAATTAATATAATTATGATATATATAATATATATATATAATATAATATATAATATATATATATAATATATATATTATATATACAGGGATAATTTTAATTTACCGGAAAGCTCTCGTACACTGATTCCTATCATCAAAACTAAGAATATTAGTTATATTACTTTAAAAAATTTTTTTCCTAAGAATTCTTATTATTATTATTTTGTGTCTCTGATGCATCATTAATCTGTAAAACACCGTAACTTTGACAAAACCGCAACAACCGATTCAATGTGATACGACGTTTCCAAACGGCTGAAAAAAAACATGAATGAATTGACGTGTGCAGGCAGGATGGCAATAGGGACCGACGCGGCGAAGGGTACACCACCACGTGCGAGAGTCAGAACGTCACTACGCATTTTTGTACACTATGATGTCTAATTGTCTGTCGTGTTACCGCCATCAAGCGAAAACAGCTACGCAGCGCGCTTTGAGAGTGACAAAGATAGCATACTGCTGAAAAAAAGGCGGGTGGGAAGTCCGAGGCGGAAGCGAAATAATGTGGGACAAGGTCAGTCACTTTTATGATGCATTGTTCCTATCGACAGCGGTCACTGGCAGGTATTTGTAATTTTTATTGTAGGTATCATGGTGGGTAGCGTGCGGTGCAGAGACCGGCTGCGGTGCGGAGCGAGGAGGGGTTTTGCGGCGTTGCCGTCCGAGAGCAGCGCGTTCATTGACTTGAGAGTAATGAAAATTGTAGTCTTTGCGAGATCCCGTTAATCTTCAATATTGTGAAAAGTACATAGTTTAGAAAAATATCGTAGAACAAACGTTGTTAGTTTTATTGATAAGAATCAGTGTACGAGAGCTTTCCGGTAAATTAAAATTAACTCTGTATAATATAATATATAATATATAATATATATATATATAATATATATATATAATATATATATGATATATATATAATAATAGAATATAATAAAAATTAAAATTTAATACCTACTATTATTCGTTATTAGTCGCAAACGCTTGTTGTTATGTACTGTGGCCATTTTAGTTGGGTTTCTAGCTCCGCCTTACCAATATGGCCACAGTGCGTCGAGTGGAGGGGCGTAAACGTAAACTTGCAAAAAATATAATTTTTAATTAAGCTGATAAGCCCAAACCCACATCTGGTTATCGCGCTTGCCTTTGACCTCTTCCCATGTCGTGTTTTATATGAAATGCGCAGTTTAAACTAATCCGCGGTAATTTGAGCACTCACGACGCAATCAATAATACATTTTATTAAATAGAACTGTTTAAATGGAATAAATAAAAAGTATTTGACCCGCGATGGGTAATGAAGAAAGCTGCGGTGCATTTTCGGACGACGAAACCGAAGGTGTGTAAACTGTTGAATTACTTTAATTCAATTTACGTTAAAAACACTAATCGCTAAAAATAAAAAAAACGTGTTTGTTAAACGTATGTAATTTTGAAACGTTGTACTGAATTTTATATACTCCAAAAAATAAAACTTTCAAATAATAATTTAATTGTTAATAATAAATGCAATTACTGGTTATTTCTAATCATTAAAAAGTCTAAATTACTCTGATCAGGTCTCGGAAATATTCGATGTTCTTCTTCTGGGAGCCAGTTACTAACGCTCGACTTTTTAATTGATGTGAGTTTAGCCGTTGTTTATCTTACAAAATATACACGATATTTTTTTAAAACTAAAATTTCTAATTATACTATCTTTACTATTATTTACTAGTGGCCGCGGTCCGCGATATATAGCTAGACTTTGCGATTTTTGGATACCAAATTTCAACTCATTCGGCCCGCTATTCCTAAAATCATTTCCAAGGTTTGTATTGTACAAACAAATAAATAGACAAATAAAGTCGTCGTGAAGTATAATAAAACCGTTTCATTTTTACATAATTTCGGAAAATAGCAATTTTTCGTAATGTATTGAAACAGGCACCAGGTATTTTGAAACAATTGCAGGTGTCGCGTTGGTGATCCGTGAGTGCCCAAAATTCGTTGAAGTCATCCAGGTCGTGCCGAAAGAAAATAAGCGGGAACAATCATTACCTACGACAACAGCAGCTCCGGAAATAAACATTAAAAGGCGTAGGTGATAATTTATTGGCAGTGTGTGAAATCATTATTAGGGCACGTTCATTCTAGACGCGTAAAGAGGGAGGGACTCACACGTCCACTGTCCTTTCTTACGTATATTCATTTAAAAAGCTTTATATGATACTAGGAGCGAAAGTAATAAAACAGGTGTGCTGTTTGAGAGTTTAATAATCGTAATCGAGCTCAAAAGGTTGCATACATTTATTGCCATTTACTACCTTAGTGAGATCTATATATAAATTATCGTTTATATTAAATTCAAGATTTGGCAACTCATCATCGTCATCATTATCAGCTGGAAGATATCAACTTCTGCCTCGGCCACTCTGATCGTCTAGGTACACGCTGCGTCTTCCGGTTCGTGGTCACCACTGGAGAACCTTTCTTCTCCATCGGTGGTCGGTTCTTCGAGCGATGTGGCTTTCCCATTGTCATTTCCACTTGCTAATTCTAAGAGCTGTATCGACGGCTATGTACTCCTGGGGATCTCCTTAGATCTTATGTCGCATGGAAACCCCGAGTATAGCTCTGTCCGTAGATCGTTGCGCAACTTTAAGCATACTAATGAGGCTAAACTTTTTATTTATACTATAGATGCTTTCATTTTTTTTATGTTATTGAATGATGTGACGAGCTAGTCTTTCACCTGATGTTAAGTGACACGGCCGCCGATAACAGAACAGTGTCACTCGGAACTCCAACATGTAAAGTTTCGCATGACTGCTGCAATGCGCACATCATCCTGAGACATCAACACAGTCTGGTAATAAGATTACACGACTGTGAGATCAGATCATAAAGTCTCATTTGCCCAGTAATTTCACTAGCTACATTGCCCTTCTAACCGGAACACAGTACTGCTTGCACACTACTGCTTGGCGGCAGAATAACTGGCAAAGCGGTGGTACCTACCTAGACGAACTTTGCAGAAAAGTCCTACCACCTATAAAAATTTGACCATATTTCTCCTGATGTTAAGCGACAGTGTGGTTGACGATGTAGCATGCTCGCGTATAAGAAACTGTCCAGTCCACTTTCCTTTTGAAAACGTCCAGATTATAAATTCGAAAACACAGACTGTAGAGAGCCGTATCGACGGCTATGTACTCCTGGGATCTCCTTATTTTAGATCTTATCTCGCATGTAAACCCCGAGCATAGCTCTCTCCGTAGCTCTTTGCGCGACTATGAATTACTAATGAGGCCAATTTTTTATTTGTACTATGGATAAGCTTTCCTTTAACCACATTTCTCCTGATGTTAAGCGACAGCGTGGTTGACGATGTAGCATACTCGCGTATAAGAAACCTGTTCACTCCAAATTATAGCTATTCGGAATCACAAACGCTGTCACAATTAACATTCATATTTCAGTAATAATAGTCATATTTGCTAATTGTCGTCAGCGAATCTTGGTGTAAACGCACCTTTGTGTTACAGGTAAGATTATGCTTAGCACATTTGTCAGTCTGTCAGCAATCGCCATCCTAATGTTTCCTGCTCGGAAATTGTCCGGAAATTATTATGTTACGTTACAATTATTTTGTCCTTCCTCCAGTGTCCCAATGCACTTCTATCACCTTGACAATGTTCCGTTGTTTGGGACGATACATAATTATTGTTCTTATTCGTACTTAGCTTTCTACTTATAGCATACTTCACTAACTATTATCTAGGATACTTCTTTTGCCAAATATTATCAAAATCAGCTGGGAAATGGTGCCACAGCAAATTTCCCCCTTTTTTTTTGCGGAAATACATCACCAATTCCCCCGTAATTATTGTGATGGAATTAGCAATACAACTTTGTGTCTATAGTGACTACGATTAAACAAAAGTAAAGACATTCTAATATGGAGATATCTCAATATGATGCTGGAGAACAGTAACATCTGTTACCCTTACGCTTGGGGCCATTTTCAAATCCAAACTTTCCCATCTGATTTACGACTTTATTAGAAAACCATCCTTTGGTTGCCGACATATTTGGCGTGAATTTCATTCAATTTACAGACTTAAAAATCTCGGCTAGTATTTTTGAAAGTGCTTCTGGTAAGTTTTCACGATATGTATACCAACTTCGATTTTTTTTATTAATTCCATCAAAATCAGAAGTAACCCGTTTGTGTATCTAAATGCGTCATTAACCACCATTTATCTGCATTTATTTCACTAGCGAGTTCCATAAAGTTAAGTATGGTTGTGAAATATTAAAATGTCAGTCCTAGATACCTATTTGTACATCTTTCAAAACTCGTTCACGTTTTCTACACGTGCCGTAGCATTTGTCTTACTCACGAATACTAATTCACTATTTTAGACACCTAACTCGTACCATTAATGTAAGGAGCTGACTTATGTTATGACTGAATTTACTGTTTTCTCTTTTTCACTACACTTTGGACACTATAGTAGAAGTGAGACAACTATCTGTATTCTTTAGGTTTTATCAGACTCTTCAATATTAACTACCTACTTAAAAACCATCTTTGTGGTGTAGTTATAGAAAATAAATTAAATATCAGCAAGCGTGACTCATCGTCGAATTCTATCAGGTGCTGATGCAATAGTGAACCCATTGATTAATTCATCTTCAACTTTAACTCTTGGTTAATGGCCTTTGTGGAGAGGTTACCACAATTAATAATAATAATATTAATAAAAAATACGTGTGGACATTTCACACAGCGCCATCTAGCCCCAAACTAATAAAAAAACTAAGCAAAGCTTGTACTATGGGAACCAGATAACTCATACAATACTTAGATACATTTTGTTTGTAAATACATACATAGAATACAATATAACACCCAGACACGGAACAAACATCGATGTTCATCACACAAATGTTTATCCTGAGTGGGAATCGAACCCACAGCCCACAGTTCAGAAGGCAGGGTTACTACCAACTGAGCTATTGGGCCAGTCAAGTCTAGCCAATTTTGCCAATATCACGTAGAATAATGATAGCACATCATTTCGAAGAACGAAGATTCAGCTATGAATCTTTGATCAATTCAATTAGAACAAAGTCATAAAAAATCCAAAAGATTCCATTATCAATCACTAACTTTCAGATCGTTCCTTAATCGAGCGCCAAAAAGAGCGTCTCGGCCGGCTTGCTATGGCCCTAGCTCAGGAGAGAGGGAGGCTGGGCCAGTTGAACCGAGAGACGCAGATCTTAGCCGGTCCACCACCCACGCTCTCCGCGGCTCAGCGGCTAAGGGACTACGTGGACCGATTGCGGGAACAATGCAACACCCTCGCGAAAAAGCTGGAGATGTCCGGAAACGGTACGTGGTAAAGTACTTTTTTGATCTAACCTTTTTGTGTTGAACATCCTCATGTCGTAGGTCAAACCTAACTGCTGCTACGCGAAGCTTAGTTGACAATTTTACATACTAGACCTAGATTCTATAACTATAAAGACAAAATTAAAATAGTTACATTTCCGAATTGTACGAACGATTCCCATCCAAAAGACTCAATTAGACCTAATTACCGCACATAAAATATTTCAAACTCTGGTTGTAAAGTTAAGCTCTACAACCCCCTAAATTATTTAGCATTGTTGTTGTTTTTTTTTTAAATAAAAATGCGATTGATCTGGCGTGAACTTGCGGAAGTCCATCAAAAATACAAAGTGATACAAGATAACTATTCTGCCAAATTTCATAATCATGATTTGAACGTAAGTTATAACTGTTTGCCCCCATAACTTGATTCAATACGATTAGTTCAATAAATACAACTATTTCTTAAAACTGCTATTAAACAAATTGTTGTTTAATAGCAGTTTTAACAAAACATTTTGTACACAAACGCGTCAGTCAATAAGGAAAATCTCAATAATCTAGGTCAGTGTGTGTCCATTAGTCCTTTTAATATTGATTGTACAATCGTAGCTTTACTTATAAACGATAGTTAAATGTAATCAATGCTTAAAAAGCCCCGTTTCATCGTTCTCGTGAAGTGAAACTTCACGTCAGCGAGCCACGGGACATTTTTAAGTAAGCATTGATTTTTAACCAATGTTTACATCATTATGTTGGGTTTGACCTGCCAAAGTTCATTGACCGACTAACCGGTATGGTGGAGGGTTCATATAGCCTTTATGATCGTAGTCCATTCTACATTTATATAATTATTTTTGTTAGCCTTGAAAGTGGATCAGGACTTCCCTGGTGACGTCAACGAAATGTTGCACGGATTGAGTATTCAACGCGCATGCCTCTGAATTGCACAAACGTTGAGTTAATGTTTTAGACGTGGTAAAATGCGGTTTTGTGCTCATTGCCTTATGAAAGATGCCACTATTCCAATGTTTACCTATAACGTGCTTTGACTAAAAAATCCAAACGCTTCTTTGCTCCAGATTCTTGTTTGCAATGAATTCCTTTTTTGTACAGTCTAGTTATACTGGTCCCCTAAGAGTTGACGACCTACAAAGAGCAATGACTAAACGTGAGATGTGTTAATTGGGAGAGGCTTGTGGACGAAGGTTGGTCAGCTCGGATCGTACGTAACTTGATTGCAACCGCTAGAAACACAAATTTGTATGGATTTGACTGTATCAATACGTAGTGTGTATACACGTGGAAATTTTCAAATTAGGAATGAGATTTCTGCTGTTACATTGCAATGAAAGTTCCGTCATCACCCGCTAGATCTGATAGAGTAGTATGGACATTCAACTATACTGTAAAAGGAAGTTTGATTTTTGACACCGCTGTACATTTCAAAGCAGTTATTGTACATACATACAGAAATGTTCACGGTATAAGCAGCCTTGTAAGCGGACATGTAAAATGTTGTTTGTTTTACATCATCACATCACATGATTACAATTCTACGTTTTATATCCAAACAACGTATTCGTAATGTATTGTGCTTTTTTTGGTGACCTCGCGTATTAATGCGCTCGTAAGTATTTGTAAATTGTTATGAAAATATTTGACGGCTCTTTTTATAAAAAATGCTGTTATGATTATAGTTTAATATATAATCTTATGTAATTCTGGCAAGAATCATCCAATGAAGTGATGACTGACAGAATTAATTTAATATCTGGAACTTCCAAGATAACGCAGACATTGGTGTCTATTCTGTATCGCATACTCTAAAGCTAAACGAAATTTACATATTTCCGTCTATTTCATTTCTCCTTTATCAGAAGAGTACCGCCAAACTTTGAGTTTACTTTAGTTTTAGAGAATGCGACACAGAATCGACACCATTGACAATGATAATGTATTCTAAAACGTTAGACGTAATTTACATCTGTCTGGCTTCGCTGTTGTAAACATCTAAACGGGTTGTATTCGCTCAGTGCAGCACTCTATCGTATCTTGGATAGTAATAAGTGCGCACGCGCAGTTTATGTGGTCAGTTAGTTAACGACTTGCTACTTTTTACCGGCGTGAGCATATCGAAATATACCTTTAGACACTCACAGCAAAGCCGATCTGAGTATTAGAAAGTCGTTTTGTGCATCAACAGTCGTAGCTTCTAACTGGAAAACCAAAGACATATGTCGTTTTTTCTGCTCATGCTCTCGTCCTAATAATAAGAACAAATTAATAAATTAACGACATTAGTAAATACACCTCGTCCGTGTGTTACAGAACCGGAGGATGCCGACAATTTCTACAGCAACATTTACACGGGGCAGCGGCCGCCGTCGTCTTGGCAGTGCCACATGTGCACCTTCAGGAACCACCCACTCCTCGACAAATGCGAGGAGTGCGATATGCCGCGGATATTCGTAGGTACGTCCCCCCCCAGGACCCACGACTCGGGCTTCGGCTCGTTCAGAGACAGGACTCGCTCCGGCCTCCGTGGTACCAACCTATCGGACGCGATGGTGGAACGCAGCCGCTCCACGCCTCAGCTCAACTGTTGATGTGGAGCGTTCTAGAACCTTCCCCAAGTGTTTAGTGACGCTTTCAGAGTGAATTAACCCCGGCATGTTGGCATGACGTGACTCTTTAACTGTTTTGTTGGAACTTTTATCAGTGGAGTGTTGTGCGTCGTGGCCGGAACGGATCGCCGGTTACAAACAATGTTACACTTACAAAACAGTCCGTTTCGGTCAGGATCCGTGTTCGTGTTCAATTTAAAGTATTGAAACAGTGCATGCGTGTTGTATATTTGATACTTTTTTATATGAATCTAACCATTTTCCTTATTTGCGTGTACATTTTGTAAATTCTAAGTAATAGATAAGTTACAGTGAGTTATCCAAACATCTACGTGATAAACTTGATAAGGAACTACGTGGGCTTGGAACGAAAAGCCTAGCTATGAATTGGTGCTGTGATAGCTCGCGCAGGCAGTAAAAAGAGATAACAGCTGAAGGACTCTGTCGTAATAATGTTGCGTGGGAGGATATGCTTTCTCACTACCTGTTTAAAATAAAATATTAGACAGCATCCGATTGAAGAACTACATCTACATCTACATTTATTGGCCAAATCAACGAGGCTTACAATTGCCACCAAAACTATTCCTATATACCTACCTACAGGACCTACATATAAAAAGAATAGTGGCCATCTCTATTCCTATTCAGGAATTTGACAGGAAACATCTTTCATTGTTGTACTGTGATACAATTGTATGTGTCTTAAATTATGTGCCTTGAATTGGAGCAGAGCATTCAAGACTTAATAAAACTCCTTAGTTACTAAGGAAAAGGAATGAAAAATGTTTTAGTTTTCACAGCATTCAATTGAACTAGTACGTAATTAAAAAAATATATAGTTAAAATAATGAATTCCATGTTGTTTGTTCTCTGTTTTTTATAAGAAAGTACCAATAATTATTTTTTAAATAGTTGTAAGCGTCGCAGAAATTATTAGGTAGGATCTGTCGTATTTAATTACAATGTATTATAATTTATTGTTTTAAATGTTTAAATTACTAGGCAGAAAAAAACATCACGATTAATGACTGGTCATGTCGAGACATCACAAGATCTCAAGTTTAGACTATTTGTTGCGCCTTGCCAAAAAATGTATTAATTTATACAAGAAAATTTATATATTTACAAGATTCTGTTGCAAATACGAACTTGTCAATGTGTTACACAAAAAAAAAACGGGAAACCGCCTTGTTACTCAACAATACCACAGAATACAAAATACCATATCAAAAAGTTATGAGCTTAAGTTTTCATATTTTTTTACACTGCTACGTTATGATACTATTAAATACAAAGACACGTGTCATGGACATCAAGCATACAAAACCTAGCTCACAGATTCGCAGTCAGAGGATGAGAGATAAATCACTGGAAAAACAAAGACAAGTTAATCGAATATGCACAATCTAGCCAGATTGTCAGCTCCAGGCTAACCGTTTTCCAATGTACCCTCACATAGGTACATAACAGACACAAAGGATATCGAATATTTTTTTGAATTATCTTGTGGTGGAGTAAACCTTTATTTACCATCAGCTGGAAGACGTCCACTGCCGCACATAGGCCTCCATGGGACGCCACTTGCCTATTTCATCCGTCGGCTCCTTGATATTTTGACTAGCTGGGCGATCACGTAACTTGATTGCAACAAATAGAAACACAAATTTGTATGAGTTTGACAGTTTCAATACACTGTTTATGTAATGTTTACATTCGAAATTTTCAAATCAGAAAAGCATTTTTCTTGTTGCATTGCAATCAAAGTTTCGTGATCCCTGGTCATCCGACCACACGTTATTATTATAATAATGAAATTTTTCGTGTTAAAGACTTCGATTAACTTCTCCAACTATAAAGCTACGTAAGACAAGAAGTTTACATCTTTTTACAAGAGTTAACAGCTTGTATGTTTTGTAATTTCCATATTTCCACACCCTTTCCAGTACTTATCTGAGTATTTGTCTATGATTTTATTGCTGAGTTCTTAATTGAGAAATAGTTAATGTTTTTAGTCAATTTTATGCTTTTAAGAGGAGGATTTTAAACAAGTACAATGATACGGACGGTGCTATTAGTTTTTTGATAATCAATTTTATGTAATCCAAAAAAATTTGAAAACGGTAAACTCTCGAATACCTTAGCTAAAAGATCTTAATGAAAAGCCTAACTTTCTAACAATATTACTCTTAAAATGTTTATTATTGAATAAACTAAAATCATTAAATATGTTCCAACTAAGAAGTCAACTCAGAATTTCACAGAAATCAGTAAAATTTGTATTTTAATAGTATATAATAATATCACTTATTGAAAATGTTGACAAGTTCGTATTTTTTGTAACAATTTCTCAAATTTAAATTAGTTTTAAATATATTGCCTGTTAAATATTTTAACCGTGAAGTTTGCTCAAAGCTGTCTTGGTAGCAGAGGTTGGTACTTACCTGCCTTGCAGTCGATCACAAGTATATTCATTTAAGATGATTTACATTGATTAAGTCGTGTGATTGAATTTTCATTGACTGAAATTAACATAAAAATGGTTTGTAAGTACTTGCCATGAAATAAATTAAGAGAGTATTTGTAGATTATTTTGCTGAATTAGGTTATACTTGTACCATGTGGAAGCCATAAAGCTTCAACCTTATCAAATCGAATGGATCTATCGACTGGATCAATGTATACTTGCACTTGAACTATCCTAGGCACTTAACTTTAAATCAACACTTAATAATTTTTACATCACCTTATCTATAAGTAATAGAGAAATATTTCTGTCGCATTATTACAAAACATGACCTTCTACAATCATTGTGACAATGAAGCGATTGTTATCTTCAATAAACTATATCGCAACAAATATTAATCAGTGATAATGTAGCTTTCAAATCGTGAAAGAATTTTTAAAATCGGTCCAATACTTTTTGAGCCAATTCGTTACAAACATATTTCATACAAATCTTTCCTCTTTATAATATTAGTATAGATTAAACAAATAAAATCATCAAAATGTTTACACCTAATTTAATTATTCAATTTGTAATTGTTTTAATTACTTGAGGCTAAATATTTGTGGACATTTCACACAATTGTTGATTGCAGTTAAGAAGAAGTTACAAAACTGCTGAACTTATTAGAATGCAAAGTATACACTTACTTAAGTAATCATAATATATCGCACCTTTAATAATAAAGTGAATCAAGTCAAAAAATTGGGATTCGCCGATTTTGTAGTAAAACGATTTCTATGCTCGTAAAGAATAGGTACAGTTTAACAGCCGCTGCATTTACGGCTATACGAGCGAAATAAAGGAACGTTCGTCTCTTTTTGATTGACTCGTCGATCCCTTCCGAATTCACAAAACGAACCAATTAGAAATGCTCCAGCAGTGATCAAACTGAGACGTGTGCTTGAGTGGAATAATTCAAAATAAATCACTTTATCAATTTTTCTTTTTTTTTCTAAAATTTTCATTTAATGGTAAACAGCATTATATATTAAAACACCTTGTTTCATACTATGTTTTTACTAACAAAATGCATTAAATACTAGTGATGCATTTGTTGCAATATTTTTTTACATAAAGACTGTACTAATAAGTATTGTGTCATAAAGCATGAATAAAACTTGACGAAATTTTTAATCAAAAAAAGATCTGCATCACAAAAAATGTTTAATTTTTATTTCAAACCTCAATATTTTAGTAAATATTAATAATTCTAATTATTTTGAAGTCCATTTATGTCCCACCATCATTTTGACAAAACTTTGAAGACATTTTACTTTTTAAAGTGCTCCAAAAATCGAAATATTCGCTGAAACTTAGTCAGCGGTAGACTTGTGAAACTTTAAACGTGATTTCCCAACAATCATGAATTTTGAGTTGATTCACTTTATTTTTAAAGGTGCGATATTTTGAAAGATTACGGTTTAACCATAAAAGATTTAAACAAGTCCTTAATCTAGTGTTAAACCGCTGTTTTGTATTGTTAAACACAACCCTTATGTATTGGTAAATTGTAAATAAATTGGATAATGTTTGGATTAGAAGTAAAACTGCCGGGTGCCTGTAATAAATAGCAAATCCAAATAGTTCTCTTGAATGTGGAAACCATGTTTTGTAATAAAGCGTATTATTTTAAGCAAAACAGGTATTTGATATAAGTTTTCGAAAACTGTGATAGGCTTCACTATTTTTACAAAATGACCTATGAAAGCCCGCATCATCAAATAAGTCTTTCTAGTGTTGTGGGACCATGGTTTTCGTAGTTCCTTGGTCCTTAGATACAGGGAAACCGAGTTAGTTTCCAGGATATAGATCCCAGCGCACAACAGTATACAAAGGTATGTGTTCGTTGGGCGTTATTTGTGTAAAAGAAACATTTGAACATTTAAATTCTTGAGTACTAATAAATTGCTGGCCACAATTAAAACTATTCCTTGGGTTCTGTTATTCGTTGCTATCTAACAGGGAATTGACATTTATTTTTCTTGATATGACAAGACAAGAATGCAGATTTCATTATCCTTACACTTATCTATGTATCTATGTATATTATACATCCAATGAAACAACATTACTATGGATTCTCAGAAAAATAATTGATCGAAATTCTCAACAAAACACGGTGGATCCAGCGAGGTTTGATTCAGTAGCAATTTATTTTGATTTTTATACTGTTAGGCTCGCGTTTGACCACTATCTCACCTGATGGTGATGATGTGGTCTAGGACGTACCACGCTTGCCTAGAGGTTTCCTGTTCACTTTAAATTTGAAGACTTCATTTTAAAGTTCACAGTTTTCGGTAAATACGGACGCCGGTAAAGCGTTTCACTCTTTGGTTGTTCGCATGATAAATGAGGAGACAAATCGCTTGAACAATGAAATAAAGAAACATTTATAAAACATATATAAATAAATAGTTATATGGTAAACTAAATATTTGTAACAGGAATACCTATATATTTACACTTCATGTAAGCACTTAACTTATTGTATGGGTATGTACTGATGTCATTGTGTTATAATAAATAACTCGATAGATTGCTCGGTTTAAATTTGAATATGCTGGGCTCAAATAGGTCAAATCCCATTGTGTTACTTAAATTTTCTAATATAATAAAGACTTTGATTGAAATTATGATAGATTAGTAAAATTATACATGATAAAAGTAAGATAAACAAAATCAAGTCTATTTATTAATTGATGTACTTACCTACCTATTGAATAGGGCTAATATATGTAGTTATGGAAATGTGGTTATATGATAAGACAATCATGTTTAAAAAAATTACATATCAATTTCTATAAAGTACCTATCTATTTTTAATTGGCTAAACTGCCGTCAAATCGAATTAAAAATATATATCTTTTTTAATTATACCTGACCCATTTCACTACTAAAATGCAACATTAGTAACCGCTCCCGTTGGTGTTTTATAATTTATCACAAATTAAAGACACGCGCTTCGTTAGCCGGTCATAATTTTTGGCCGGATGAATATTTACTGTGTATTTTTTGTCCGGAATAGTCGGATAACTCAAGTGCGTCAGGATTTTAGAGAGTTTTAGAGTATTGTCGGTAGACGGGTTGGGTCATTTACGGCAATTGAATATGCCTATGCCTGGTGCAGTAGTGCTACTTAAATTAAAATGTTTCGTGTCCTAAATTCTACAGACATAATATTTTAGCTAATACAAAAATTTCTTTATTACAACATTGCCCAAGTTGTTTTTAAAATACCCGTCATAGGAAAAATTGCAATGAGTTCTATGTATTGACTAAAATAAGTTATTTTATTGATGTTTTTATAAATATTGTTCATGTTAAAATTGAAATAATTTACTGATTATTTTGTAGTTAGTGAATATTGTGATCATATTTTAGCGTTATGTATGTATATTGTGAGAGAATAAATAATTTAATGATTGATTATATTATCTTGTCATTTATATATCAGTTTAGAATGTTTTTGTACTTTTTTAAATTGTTTAATTTTTTCACGGGCAAAGTGCCTTTATTCCTTCAACTACCAACTACTACAATAATATATCAGCTACTACTAAATACTACTAGCTACACTACCTACTACAAAAAAAATGTATCGCGTTTATTATAGACCGTCCAACTGTTCCAGCTCACTACCGGTAAGTAGCGTACCCGACACGCTGGCTACTACACCCACCTGTTTTATTAATAAGTCGAACATAATACGATTTAGCACATTGATTTCAAAAAGTTAATTGACCATAATCAAAGCACTTTTTACTAATAATAATATTGTTCCCTTTAAATCGTAATATCTAAATCTATTATGGATGGCTAACTATCACGAGTCTCTGAAGAAAAAAGCCTTATTACTTTCTTTTGTATTATATAGCACAAAGATAAATAAAACATACAATGTTAATGACTGAGATTTGAAGTTTGAACTAATCGCCGAAAACTCAAGATTTCAATACATTAAACTTAACAAAATTTGTATCTTTGAGAAAGGTTAGTTTCTCCCGTTAGTTATTAGTTTTGGTAGCTTATTTTGTGTTGATCGTTTGGCGTTGTAATGCAATCCACTTGTCTTGTTTTCTACATTTCTTAATTCTCAAACTTTCCTCGTTGTTGGCAATTCCATGACAATTTTCGTCGTGAATCATTTTATCGAGAGACTAGCGCATGTGTGCAATGCTTCAGCTGAGAAAACAACACTTTAAGGTAAGTTTTTTATTTATTAATCATTTAACACAATGTCGTACAGTGGAATGTTTTTGGATGAGTGTTATAACTTGTATTAACCATTAATAAGTTTAATTCTTGTTTATTATGAAATGATTAGATTACAAGATGATTGAAGATGATCTACGTTTTTCATAAAAATGTCTCTGATTTACAATCTACAATAAACAATACAATAAATAAAACTCATTTTAACTGTTCTAGCTTGCGCAACATCCCGAATTTCATTTCTTGTTTATATTTTCTCGTATATGTAATCAAAAGTTTCTTTATGTATTTATATTTAACAAATTTTTTAAACCGTGTGTTAAAACAGTCGTGTTAAAATTTCCAAATAGTATTTTTTAGTTGACCACTGTTGAAGATTATATAAAAAGAATTCACCGGCTCTAGAAGTAGTTTGTGTCTCTTTCGTTTCTATTTTTATAGTCAGCATTACTCATTTTATACCTGTCTTCGTGTCAAAGTGCACGCTAGATTTATGTACCGATTCTAGAATTATAATTACTTATGTCTGTGTATTAATTTTGATTTATTTGCACAGTGCGCGCTCGGGATGGAATAACTGTACGACTTATGCCAGGACGACGAAGTAAGTGTGATTGGGTTTTCTCTTGATAAATTGCATGTCCCTCTACCAATTTTATTTATCTCTCTCCATCCTATGCAAACAAATCTTCGACAATTATTTAAAATCAATTGGTCTGCGAAATTGTATGTCAGTGTTTGTTCTTTACTAGCTTCATCCTTACTCAGACTCTGACAGAAATACGTATGAACGACTTGTCCTTAACTGATATCAAAAATTTTGTATTTTCAGAAATAACGCGTTCGTGGGTGTTATGAAAACAGTGTCAACATTATTTTAAATCGGCATCACTGGATCGGTCCTCCTCGGTCGTTAGGTAATTCAAACTCAAAATCAGGATAATTGATAGAATCAGGAGTGACTTCGCGGAAGTTCATCTTAAATACAAAATGAAATGCACACTACATATTCTTATTTCATTTTGTATTCAAAATTAGTAATTAATAAATGTATTATCAGCATTAACTCTGATTTTGAGTTTAACTACATTTAGCCCCAGTATCACAATTTGCATATTACATATAACTATGACATACTTTAAAATATCTGACATATATGTTTGACTTGCATAACATGGAAATCATAACATGCTTTGCATCTGTTATCTGTCTGTTACACTACCGGTCGGTAGTTGTGAAACTGGGGTTTTGAACGATACCAAAGATTTGACGAGATAGGCCCTTAAGTGCAGTAGTTATAAAACAAATCTGTGATATTCGCATTTGGTAATAAGTCTGATTTTTAAATAAGTATCATAAAAACAAAGCATTCCAAAAATCTGTCAAATATCAGTAAACAAATTGAGCACGCATACCTATTTAAGTTATCGTTATTTTTTCTAGATAATTGAAAAAATTGTCAACAGTTTTCATCCACGAGTAATTCTGAAAGTGGGTTGATAAATTCACATAGTCGGGTAATCTTTGAGACATTAACATTATTTTCTATTCACTGGATATTACTTATTATGTAATTGTGGAACCGGAGCTTTTCTATCACACCGGGTGCCGAATACCAAATGCGGTTATTTAGATTCACTGCTGCACTTAGGGTGAATAGAAAAAAGAGAAAGATGAAAGTGTACTCTTCTATGTGTAAGCAAAGTTCTCAAATAATGCAGTCATAAATATTAGTTTTATATTGGTAGCTGAGAGTAAGTGAGCTCGATTTATGCGTTTAGTTTTATCAAAAGGTAAGCAAAAGCGAGGCTTCTGCCTATAATTACAGCGAACAATTATGTATCGTGCGTGGGTAACAATTATTTCGTAAAAGTATATTATTCCCATTGAACATTTTGTTTATACTTGTTAAATTTATAAAAACACAAATATGCCTAGCCATTGTAAGGCATTAAATGGGTGTTATTGAATTACTATCGTAAAAAAATCTTTTGAAAGCTAGTCTAAACGGAACTTTTGATAGGTTATTGAATCAAAACATGCTGTTATAATTATCATTTATATTTACGCATATTAATTTTATTTATTGCTGATTATTTGTATTTCTTCTATTTCACGGCTGTACTTTGTTTAAAATATCAAACTGAATACGTGTTACAATTTACATGGGATACCTACATGTTTTATTCCAAAAAACCTAATAAGCTTTGTTTATCTTTTCGTTTCTATTGAATTTGAAATGATGCTTGCAATCTAAAATAATTTTTGGCGTACTTATACAGTTTATCAGTCATGTATAAAATAAAATATGCGAATTAATAACATTACTTAGGTACCAAAATAGATGTCACTTTAACACAAAAATTCAAAATTAACGAATTACCGACATCATTACAGTCAAATGTTTTTGCTTAGAGAAATTGATAACATTATAAAAAATGTTTTTGTAACTTGTGGCACAATCTATCTGTAAAGTTCAATCCGATCCTGTTCCATTCAGGGCTATTTCACTATCTATTTTAATATTATTTAGAAATGTATTTAATCTTTAATATCAGGTACACAGTACATACACTCACTAATTTATACACACTGAACTTACTAAAGCTGTACTTACTTGTAGAAAATGTAAAAGCTGTCTTATCATAAATTTTAATGTCGTAGTTACACTTTTAAACGTAGCTAGTAAAATTAATTTCTTAATATTTAAATATTGCATTTTTAATTAAGTTATTTATCTAAATAACTGTAACAAGCACAAAAAAGTAGTGAAATAGGTCCCGTATAAACGAATTCGAAACCGACGAAACTCGAAACGACTCATCCATAATAAAACCGTGCATCTATACAATAAGTGACAATATTTCCATTCACAGAATAACACTAATAATAATGAATTATATAGGTACATGTGTACCCAGCAAACATTTTATTGCATTTAGAGTTTCCAGAGATAATAACGCTGGAACTAAAACTTTTGAAGAATTTAATTTAAAATATCAAAGTCCGACTAAAACTGGACGTCTAGCAACCCTATATAATAAATAATAATTGATTAATGATCAGAAAAATCTGCAATCATATACATTATGTAATTGTTACTAATTATGTTATTAAAATCTTTTCTCAGTTAATTTAGTGGTGAAGTTAGGGCACCTAGAAAATGTAATTTCTCCCGGTCAAATCAGGGGCATCGGTCAACAGCACCGCTCATGGCATGACCGCGGCGATACATAAGTGGTCGACCTACGCGCCATCTCCCATAGGCCTCAACAATGAAGTCAAAATCAATACTTAGGTATCTACTTATTATTTACTGTATCTACCTAAACAAATTATAACCCCATTATTCGCAATAGCTCCTATCTTTGCCCCCAAACCCCTACGAAAAAGAAATTAAGTATTAACTTATTTGCACTTTTTTCCACTCTTAGATCATAATAAATCACGGCCAAAGTAGGTACATACCGTACTCTACAGAGTTATCAATAAAATAACTATTTTTGATTTTTATCTTCCTATGAATCTTTATGGTCCATGGACAAGGAGATGCATAAAACTGTACATTCTGCGTAGAACAATTATTTATTTTCTGCCTCTGGTTGTTGGTAACAGTGGTATTGGTATGGCTATGTTGGCATAGCTCACGAAAATTAAAATAAAATTGCAAAGAAATTATGATTATTTAATTTTATTGTTTTCACCTCTTCATTGAAAGCTGCTGACTCCCAGATACATAATTAGGTACCTATCATCTAAAGCAAAACAACTAGGTACCTATTTAACCAAATAAGTATATGTTAAAGATGTATATCTTAGATGATAAAACCATAAACATGCTGCATGCCTATACACATTAACGGACTGAACAGGAGATATAATAAAAATTATACATTAAAGTTTAAAAAAATTAAACAATACCTACAACAAATGTATTATAACACACAACTAGGAAATACTTGATAGTACCTACACTACACAATACACCATATTATATTATGGTAAATAAACATGATGGAAATATTACAATGGTAATTGACTAAGCACAACATGGATGCATGTTAGGCATAACTCACTAATCGTAAAATGAAATGTTGGCTGTTGGAAAAGAAAGGAATAATTACTGTGATTTCTAGTCGAATCTTACGAACTTTAATTATTTTATCTCTGATGTATACAAAAAGCATTTCTATGTGTTAAACTTGTGCTCACATTATTGTACATAGTATGTGTGGCATTGTATCCTTTTTCGATGGGATAACCCATGTCCCAATCTAAAATACCTATAGCACCAGTTTATTTCTAAAATATTTTTATCATATTGATGATTACTTCAATACCATGATGTTGAATAAGCGTTATAGTTCAATTAATTAAAAAGAATGTTTAGGAATTTTACGGGACTGGGACTCCTATACTATGTGATTAGGTGCATAAATGTGCAAGTATGATTGATTATTATTGATTACAAAGATAAAGTGTTTACATCTAAAACAGGAATATCAAGCTATTTTTTTAAAGAATCAACACACAATATATATGCATATAATATATAAAGTTAAAGGTTGTAACTTATTTTATGTATTATGTATGTTGAAACATTAAATAAATTTGAATTTATCAAAAAATCATATTGATTATTGCTAATTTTTGAAGTAGTCTTATTAGTTGGAGGAAAATTTCCAATGGATTTTTTGTTAAATCAACTAAGAATTTCCTCACTAATCCTACTAGTAAGACTACTTGACAGCTGGCAACAGTCCAATACAAAATAATTATATCATTGTTTATGGATTGCAGTAAGTACATAAATCATCATACTTGCACAACTATTGGCACATTTGTAAAAATATAAAGTATTTAGCGCTTTTATAATGATAGAATAATAATAAATATTACATTATGAACCCAATGTAGAGGTAGTATCTATTATTTATGCTATACACTGAAATAGATACTACCTTTATATTTTTCTATCTATAAATAATAATTTTATTTAATTGGCATATTTATCGAAATAAAACCTTGTTATTTAAAATTGTTTAATTTGTTTGTTTTAATTATGGGCAGGTAAGGTGAAGGTGCCTATTTAAATGCATTTCAAACATATTTATTATTTTTATAATAGTATACTAAAACTAAAGAAACTAGGTAAACTATAACTAAATGTAGAATCTACATAGTTTTGCATAATGTTATTAATCTATATCAAATAATTTTAACATCAGTAGTAAATAAATAAATAGATGACCTCAATTTTCCAAAACTTGCATTAAAATGTGAGAAATATCTTGGTGAAAGTGAAATAAACAGTCTTAAGTTTATTAAAAAAAGATACTACACCATCTTGTAGTCGAGAAACGCAAGTCATCATAGCCCAGGTAGGGTGTATGGTTCAAAGGTTCAATTCCTGCACAAGTCTCTTCATACAATTTGGATTTGTAGAAAGTAAAAAGCTGACTTGTTGTGCTGGAAGAACGTGGACCTCATAGTTTCTGGTTAAGAGATCCAGAACCTATAAAGGATATTGTTAGGTGTTTGATTTGGGCTACAAAAATTGCAGGTGTATTACTTAATCACACTGTCACTAGTTAATTTTAATGTATAAATTTATTAATATGGTCTATTTTCATGTACTGTTTATTTAGTTTTGAGACTACTATTTATTTTGTTTTTGACCTACATCAGAAGCATGGTTACACTATAATGAAATATATCTAGTAAAGAGAATACATCCATCCATCCACATGTAACAAAAAAATATTAGCATTACATATCCTATCTATTACCCAAACTTTACAAAACCTTATATTCTAATTTTATTCACATCTTAATAATAATAGGGTACAGAATATGGAGCAAAGAGGGTCTTTATATACAATATTGTATAAAGCAATCATCTATGTGCAATGTGTTTAGACCCATTTTGGCTGTTACAGTGTGATCAAAGAAAATTTGTTGTTCTGAAGTTATAGGGCTTGCATATGAACATACAGTTATTTATATGAAAAAATGGTACAGCACATTTAAAATGATTTTCACCAACTTTTTCCAATGTGACAAAGCTTCATTGACATCATAATAGTTCTTCTATTTAAATTTCTTTTGTGATTAAAAACAAATACAACTGCACAGTTTTAAATTGCTGTCCCTCGTTCCAAGTTCTGCTTGATCTCTGCTGTATGTTCTCCATAGAACCTCTCCAGTTTCTTGTTGAACTTGGCATTTCTTTCATTGATGTAGTCAATATCTGCATCATCATTATGGGTGCGTCTCCTAGAATACTTTGCCCTCTTGGCAATTTGGCCTTCTATATCATCTACCATTCTGTCCACAGCATCCTTTCGATCTTCGTGCATGCCATGTATAATAACGTTAGGCCCTCCGTAAAAGGCATCGCCATACTTTTGCTTCTGTTTCTCATACTGTTCCATATCTGCGGTAGGCATGTTTTTAACAAGACGATTGTATTGGCGTATTGTAGCTTGTTCGTAAGTTGAAAAGCCTTGGTCGGGATTTTTCTTCTTTTTCTTACGCTCTAACCTCTCTGCTTCTGACGCAGATATGTTTAAAAGCTTCACTCGGTCGTAATCCTTGCCTTCCTTTTGTGCCTCGTCCCTTTTCTGTTGGTCATCCAAGAGCCATTCTGCCTGTCTTCGCTTGGCCTCATAGTTTGGCGGGAGCTTGTTACGGGCCTCCTCTGCAACAACTTCCTGGTGGTTATGAGTTCTGGCCTCGTTTCTTGCGTTGTGCAACGAACGCAGTCTTTTCATGCGTTCTGCCTGTTTTTCAGCAAATGACAGACCTTTAGAAGATGATGAAGCTTCTTCTGCTGTGGCACTAGCACTCATTGTTGATTGCAATATTAAACTGTTTTAAATAAAAACACGATATTTTAACACAAATCACGAATGAAAACAATGAAAGAACAATTTTATTGACAATATTGACATATCGGTTTGGTTGATTGCAAAGAGCATATAACCACTACGCGTTGATTGATCAATCAAATCATAGAGTATATAATCATACGTATCAAATTATCACTTGGAGTTTTGGCGGGAAAACGAAAAAGATCGCATCGCCGCATTGTATTATTTTCCAAAACTTGAGTTATTTTCAGTGTTAACGCATAAAATTGGTGGCATTTTATTCGTTAAATACTGGATTACAGGCATGAGTGTGGGAAAGTGGTATAATGATGGTGAAACGTTTCTTTTCGTGTTGTTTCCAAAACTCCATAGAAGCTTCTGGTAAAGTTGCCACCACTTTACTAGGAGTATGACTTGACTAGACTAGACTATGCACTTTTTTCTCCACACTTAACAATGGCTAAATACGCAAAAGTGTGGAGCCAAAACAACAAAAAAAATATCTAATGAATTTGTCATTGACTGTTAATGACAACTAACTACTAAGTGAAAATATTTGCTGGCAAAATAAGGAAGTTTCCATTTTTTCAGTTTTATTTTTAAAAAATCACGTTAAGCCTACAATAAATCCTAGTTTTTTCTTTTTTAAATTATCTTCACAAATGACGAAGTTCTGGAGCTTAACCGTCCCGTTTTGTAATTGAGAGACGCGCGGCCGGCCGGGCAACGCGTGACGTCACATGTCTCGCTCGGTTCGAGAAAGACGCGCTATGCGGCGATTGACTGTTCGCCGTTCGGGCAGTTAGTACTTGCTTGCTACTCAAGACGACAACAGGTGTTATCATGGAAACTAAAACACATTACAAATATTGTATCGTGCCTAAGTGTACAAACACAACAGTAACCACCCCCGATAAGCATTTTTTTACGGTGCCAAAACAGAAAAAAGTAAGAGATAAGTGGTGCAAAATAATGAAAAGAAAGGAATATTTATCAGAAAAATCCGTACGGTATTGCTGCGAAGACCATTTCGATGTAAGTATCTATATCTATATAATTTATTAATTTAATAACATATAATTAATTAACATTACTAATTTCTATATCTAGCTACTTATGTTTGTTTGACATGACGATAGGGTTACCAAGCCACATGTCGACATTTAGTCACAAAACAATATAATGAATAGTTGAATACGAATTCTTCCAAGAATTTCATAGCTCCATCACACTGCGTTAGAGAACTTAGAGATGAGAGAGCGTTAGACGCATGTTATCGACATTTTTGATTTTAATGTAAATAAATCATTCGTTATAGCTAAAGATATATAACACTGGTGCTTACCTCACATGCATGACACAACACAAAGCCATTAACGTAATAATATTCGTCAGTCAAAAAAATTTAGACGTTTCAAACAAGTTAGCCTGATTGATTATTATTGTCTATACATTTTATTCGGTTGTTTAATAATGAATACTTTTTTAAATGTTTAAAATGTTTACTCGAATGGTAACTGATACTTCGTTTTTTTGCTCACTTGCAAGAAGCTTATGTTGTATAAATTTGGTATGTTATTATTTTTTCAGGTCGAGAACGACACTCAAAATTTTATGAGACATCGATTTGTTGGTGGCAGACTGCTTCTGAAAAAACATGTTTTACCTCATAAGTTTTCTTGTCAAAGTACAAAAGTACATACAAAAGAACGGTCTGCTGTTGCGAAGCGTCGCCGAGCAGAATATTACGAAAAAGTACTTTCAATGGAAATTCCTGCGTCTGTTGCCCAACAACCCACAGAATTTATAGAATGTGTTCAAAGTGATGAAGAAATTGAAGAGCCTGGAAATCCTATTTCTGTACCAATGGACTGTTCCGATGAGGATATGGAAGTCAGTGTGAAAATAAAAACTAAAGATAAGGGCACACAAGTACATATAATAAGCAAAAAAAAAGATAAAGGATGTCAAACTAAATTCAGGCAGAAGAATATGAAATGTCCAGACACTGAAATACTCCATGATAACGACATTAGTGACAATATTACAGAAACTTCAGACAGTGTTAATCTGTCAGCTTCTTTCAATGGAAGCTTATATGAATATAACAAACTCACGGAGAATAATATTAATAATATGCTCAGCAAAATTAAAAATCATACACAGCTCTATTTAGGGCTTTCCAAAAACACTTATTTCTTGGTAGAGATTTTAGTTAATAATGTTCAAAGACCTCAGGTAGATATCTTAATAACTTTAAAAAAAATAAGATTGAATGATTCGTATTCCCGTTTAGCTATAGATTTTGGATATCAAAAGGGTTCCATTGCAAAAATTATTAGGAAAACTTTATCGCCATTAGCACATGTTATGAGAGAATTAATATATTTTCCAAAAAAAGAAGATATTGAAGATAATATGCCTATGGCATTTCGAACTCGTTTCTTTAAAACCCAAAGCATTATTGACTGCTTTGAAATCAGAATTCAACAGCCTAGTAACGCAATTCATCAGTCATTAACTTGGTCTAATTACAAGGGATGTAACACTTTGAAATTCCTTATCTCAATAACACCAAACGGATTTATAAACTTTATATCTGGTGGTTATGGCGGAAGAGTGGACGACGCTACTTTGTTTGAAGATTGTAACGTAATCGATAAGATACCTACAGGTTCAACCATTTTAGCAGACAGGGGATTTAAACACATCGCCTCCATAGTGGAAAGCAAGGGGTGTAAGCTTGTTAGACCACCAAGCGTAAAATCTGGTACTTTATGTGACAAAACAGAAGTTATTGATACCAAAAGGATTGCTGCTGTTCGAATCCATGTAGAAAGATCGATAGGAAGATTGCGAGATTATAAAATGCTTGCACCACATGCATGTGTTAATGTGAAAATGCTGCCATTCTTTGATAATATTGTATTAATAGCATGTGGATTAGTCAACTTGCAGGGCCTTTTAATAAAACAATAAATTATACTCAATATTGGATTGTTTCTTTTACGCCATCAAAATTTTTTTAAATACATTTTTTTTCCAAAATAAAAGACTCCTCTCCATTAATTCAAAGCAATATCGATCATTAAAAGCCACTGTGTAGATGTCTACATTGCTGGAAATTTCAAAGTCCTCATGAGCAATGCAAAACAACCCTTTTGTTTTCTCTGCAAATAACATTTGAAGTTGAATTTGTGCCATATATTTTTTCATAACTTCTCCATTCTGTATGTAGTTTTTCATGTTTTTTTTGCTGGATGGACATTTTATTTCTACCACAAATTCTTCTGAAATACCATCCGGTGATGCACCGAATAGGGGAAAACTCTTGTTTAGGATTAATCCACTTTCTTTGATTGTAATATTTTGTTTTGCTGCCACTATTTGTCTAACTTTTGTCTCCAAAGTCTTTCCTGAAATGATTAATAAAATATACAAATAATTAAAAACGTAATGTCAAAACGGCTTAGCACGAAATCAGTCGATGAATGAGGTTAAAATAACAATAGAGAACTAGATACTTACCTCTGCTAATCGCTTTCGTGTCTTTAAAGGTGTATGCTCCTAAAATATTTTCTACCAACACCCCATCATCTTTACCACAGTGTGCAATTTCATGTAGCTTTGACGCAGTGATGCGGCCATACCGCAGTTCAAACCACATACTCGATTTAGCTTGATCTATTGTATCATGAGATACAATTTTTAAATCAACATTTTCCATGTGGTCTTTGCAGTATTGCATAAAACTTTCTGCATTGGGTTGCTGGACTTGGCGTTTATAATGACATGCCATAGAATGAATGGAAAGCGTGGGACCTTTCTCAGATTTATTATAGAGCATTAGCATTGAGTTTAGATTTAATATCTTCGACTTTTCAACTACTTCTTTCAAAAAGGATCCATTGCTAGGAGGCAGAGAAACCTTCAGAGCCTTAGTTTTTTTAACTAAATCAGCAGTTTTAATAAATTTTAAATCACTTCCAACAGTTGAAAGCTTTGCTTTTGTCCAATAACATTTCACAGAAGTGCAAGAAGGTTCTTCAGATCGCCTGTTTAGCCACATGACTAGAGCTATAGCGTGCTTACAACCTCCCTGGCTGGCAGCACAATCTTCACAACACACGCTTAAAATGTGTTCAGTCACTTCATTGCATATAAATGTACAGCGATATGGCTTGCTTTTCACTTTATGCTCTGGGGTTATTCTAGATTTAACTGTGCATAGATGGCCTTCTCTTTGCACCTGCACATATCCAATGGCGTCATCACCGTAGCTTTCGCGAGCAGATCTGCAAATAATTTGACTATTTTATTAGATCGTCTTTACTTTGGTCGGTTAGTTACCAACCTTAACTACTATCTAGTGTACCTAAACCTAGTGTACTATCTAGTGTACCTAAACCAATATCGATGTCGATTTTATTGTTTATTCAATCTCTACGATGGTTCACCGAGTTGGGAGAGATTTTGTGCCGATTCGATATTGTTGAATGGAGTCTTAATAACAAGAAGAAAGGTTTAAGGTGGTCAATAAAAGTATAGGTAGGTATTTATACAAAATATTATATTTGGATTAGGTATACTGACTCATTTAGTACTAAGTACCGAAATACAAGTAGAAACGATCATAAATGAGATTATGTTTATTACGGTGGAGAAAAATATTACGTAAGAAAGTATGTAATTACTTACGTGGAAAGCTTGACGCCTCTTATCTCTGCACTTGTATAAAGCGGATTATTAGTCAAAAAGTCTAAAACCATTGCCATGTCGACTTTTGGCAAATTATTAGACTGTCCGCGCACGAATCCACTCTCCATCGTCAACACTTCACGTCAATTATATGTTATTATTTTTTAAATCCGAAAATATACAATATAATAATAAAATTATGATAAGAATCGCAATACTACGTTCCCACGCCACGTCCAAGATAGTACTGCGCACAGAATACTATTACTCCTAGCGGAGAAGAACCGGAACTCCATACAAAAAACGTGGTTTGAAAGTATGACTACCAGCGCCTCTTGTGGGACCCTTTAGCAACTAATAAAGCGCGCGAAATTTAAAATGTCTGTTCTGTCACTTAACCAAGAATAATAAAAAGATCGGTCCAAAATAAATTACCAATTTATATTATTAGAGTTGGTTTCGCTAATAATATACATTAGTAATTTATTTTGGAAGGAGCTTGTGACATACTTCGTATGTCAAGGGTAGAATTAAATAAAAGTAAGTTATATATGTAGGTACATCAATTTATTCCAGAAAGGAATTGGTTAGGATAAATTCTAATTTAGTTTTATAGTTCAAATGGAAGTTTCCTCTGTTTTGTTGTTGTAACAGGCTTTTTTATATATTGTAATGGTTATTTACAATAACTTATCATTGTTTAAAACTTTTATCATGAAAAATCTTCTAAAACTTCATGTTTACTGATGATTTTTCTCTACAATAATATAAAAATAAACGAACACTATTTTAAACATAATGATAATAATGCTTGCCAAGAAGAATGTCTATTTCATACATTTTGATGCATTGAAGCAATAGAATTTAGATATGTAGATAGATTAACTCTCAACCAAGGTAACAAATACAACAACAGGAAATATCTTATGAGAAGGTTACAGTGGGCGGTGTTATCGCTAAAAAGCGATCTCTTTCAGACAAACTTTAGACTTTTTTTTACAGATTTGATTAAAGTTAAATGTGTTTTAAAACAGCAATTTATTTTGCAGGGTTGCTTGTGTAATCTAAGAGATATAATTTTTTGATGCAAATTCGAGCGGCGCCCTTTTTTTCCCTCTTGCAATTTAACAACTGCCCTTGTAATAACACAGCAAAAGAGCTATTCAGGTTAGCTGAAAGCTCTTGGACAGCATTGTCATCAAAAAGGGCTTCCAAAATCCGTTGACTCTTCAGCTTTTTAATAGTTTTTTAAAGACGGCAAAGTTTTTATAAGCTTCTTCGGCACTTGTTCAGAAGTGACCTTTCTTTGTTTGATTTTTCCGATTTAACCTGTAACCAAAAATTAATAAATATAATACACGCACAGGATATTTACGAAGCCACACCATCTACTAGTCTAACTACAAAAAAGGAGTATACATAACATAAATGCAACAATAGAAAAACTTACACCAGAAATTCTGGGTTGTTGAATTTGGGTGCAGGGCATCTCGACTAAAGATGTGGATGCCTGAGTTTCCATTTGAATCTGTAAAACCACAAAAACTTTATTCTACCACAAAGCTCCAAAAATATATTTTAAAAGTCACTATATTAAATGTAAGTGAGACACCTATTCAATGTAGGTGAGGCTATCAAACATTTTCTTTTTTGTTCTCGGTCTTGCATTTTTGTTGTGATGAGATAGTTGTAGGCCTCTACTAGTCTATTAGATAATAAAATTCACAAATATTATATTACCCGTTGTACTTTTAACTCACATCAGACACTCTTGAAGTTCCAGGCTGTTGATTGCTTTCACTGATTGCTGAAACTTCAACTGGAGAGATGCATTCTGATGTAGTGCTGGATTCAGAAGGAATGGCATATCTATGCAGCTTTTTCCTTTCTAAGGGATCTAGCACAAATCAATTTTAGGAAAAATGCTTGGAGCAAAGCATTTTATGGCTGGTATACAGCTTTTTCTGAAATTCTTCAGAACTCTAGTTCTCTTCTGGATAACAATACTTTGCCCAAGCTTCCATACTGAAAAAAGAATTGGTTTGATGTAATTAGATACCCAATTTTGTTTGTTGACGTTAGAAATTACTAATGTATTATGGTTATGTATACCGTTGTAAGTTGGAATGTCCTGGTTTTGGAAATCGATGTAAAACCAGCTCCGGATCTTGTGCTGTTGAAGCACTGCGTTTTACACATCTCCGGCTATTGTCCTTCATATTAGAAACCGACACAACAAAAGAAACTAAGAGTCACTAAGCTAAAGAGTCACTAGGCTCGAAACACAACTCAAATGCAGTTTGATAACTTTTTGAAAGAGTTTCAATGCAAAGGCGGAGGAGAAGGCTCAATTCAACGCACTTTGAACGTAAAAGCACAAAAACCAGGATAAAACGACACCAAAACAAAATCACACTTTTGCGGATTACCGTTTTATGTCGTTTGATTTAAATTTTGACATTTGACAGTTAGTTGAAAACTTTGGTGCTGCCATTTTACCGACAATTTTATCTCTTTTTTTTTGTTACTGGTATTCCTATATCAAACCCACCTATTGAACGAAAAGTCCATGGTAAGTTGCCCCACCCTGGTACTGCGGTCATGCGGTGCGAGCACGAACCATAAACATGCATCACTCTACCTAGATAGCCGGTTTTAGTGCGCCTCGTCTAACCCACAATGCGACCTGCGAGACTTGTGACGTATGACCGTGAATGCTCCGCGCGACTTTTTATTTTCGTGTGGACGATATTGAAAAATTCATATCTTCGTCATTTTTTAAGATATTGAAGTAATTTTTTGACTATGCTTATTATATTGTTACTATCTTTCAATTTACATAATATTGTTTTGTTTTTATGCGAATGGAAACTTCCTTATTGTGGTAACCTCTCCACAAAGGCCATTTACAAAGAGTTGAAGTTGAATATTTGCAGATATTTTATATGTTGTTTGTGTTTGTCTTTTGTGTTTTTAGGTAGTATAGATAGACTGGTTTTGGCTTAAACAAGGGGGAAAAAGGGAAGAACACCGGTGATTAATTTAATTAATATCCGTTACAATGGCCAATACCTATTCTACACCGAACAACCTCCTTCGTTGGATGGTCTATCAGGAAAAACGTGACATTGGCGAAATTGTGGTGGCACTTCCACAAAAGCCACGAAACAAGGGTTGAAGTTGAACTAGTTTTTTTACTACATTGGCCGTGTCAGTATTTATCACAGAACACTATTATATATTATATAACACAATGCATTGTGCCAGTTAGACATTTTTGTTGTCATCACATCCTATTCGCACTATGACCATATGACTAGGGCGAATTCTGATACGTAGTATCTCTATCTAGTTTGTGGATTTCTGTGCTTCCCAATCTTCCCATATTTGTCCCATATGCTCGAAGCCAGTCGAAGCTATGAGTAATAGTATTCTGTGCTTAGATTATACTGCTATGCTATTCCTACAAACAAATCAAATCCATCCATACGTACGTAATCAGTCTTTCGTAATGCGTGCGCAAAGCGCTTGCTATCTTATAACGTGCCGGCGACGGGAATTTGTGCATGCGTAGCATTTATGAATATATATAACATCAATATTTGATTTTTATCATCAATAAACATCATTTTTTGACCTACAAATAAATAGCATTTGACTGAAGTTAGCTACAAGTACAAAAGCCTCGATCGCGCGCTAGGCGGTCGTGCGTGGCAGGCTGGCAGGCTCAGCTCGTTCCTCAACCAAACTGAAGTGAGGCAGTCTGTAGGTGTTTTCGAACAGTGACGGTTGTGTGAGATTGTGTGAGGAAATATTTTTTGATTAATTTGAAGTGTTTTTTGAGTTCACGATGTCGGATGAAATTGCAGAGAATGGAACAGCGAACGGTGACGTCCCGGAGATCGAGCTAATTATTAAGGTAATCTTACACGTGTAATCCGTAAGATAGATTAGTATTTAGTTGCATTACATCGGTCGGTCAACACGACACGTTTTGTTGGCCTTCGGAGATAGGTAAGATTGCGAAGTGGTGAAAATCCTGATTCCTGATGACAAACGCTATCTGTGGAGTGTAGAGGAGACGTTGTCTTCTATTTTCTATAGTAGCAGCTTAAATACTTTAAATATATTTACTGTTTTATGGCGCATACAATGACGTCGTCGTTTTCTCATAGCCTAAAACCTCGTATGTATGAAAGTACATTATTACTGCTCTCATAATACCTACGCGTTATTAGGTCAAACGAGACGTCTGTACTGTGTTTTCATGTAGTCGGATGAATTAGACGCGTTGTTGTTTTGAATTCGGGGAGATGGCCGTGTTATGGGAACATATTATTTGGGGTCATCACTTTGCCGACGTAGTACAAAAGCATAGCAAAGTCAAGGTTAAAATTTTTATATAACATACATTGTATTCAATGTGACAAGATGGGTTTCTACTTTCTACCTTTAGTTAAAACTGAATCTGTGCAGCAGCTTAAGATATAGCTAGTCTCATCTGACCACCCGACACTAATTAACTCTTTGGTCAAAATGATGGAATCTATGATTAGACCATTTACCACAGAGTAAACTTCAATACAAGTAAAACAAGGGGCTTGCTAAGCCCCTTGTTGTTGCATATAAGGTATCAGATCTGTAATTTATAATTTTGCTTGTCCTCCATGCATAGCCTATAGCAGGATCAAACAACAAATTAATGCAATGGTTCAATATTAAATCTGTTTATAAAAATAGAATCCTTTGAAGGTTCTCTCTATCAATACCCTTTTTCTCATTAATATCTGAAGGTAATAAGAGGAAATAGGTAGGTATACTGCCTCATTTCCAATCTCAGGAATCTACCTAAATATTGATTTTTTTAAAGCAGGCCTGCTTAGCATAAACAATAGATTAAGCTTCAAGTGTAAAGGAAAAATTTGAATAATGCTTCTGATTAAATTCTTTCGTGAATTGTGTTGAACATAATTCAATTGATTACAAACACGGGCAATAATATTCTAGTTCATCAACCCATTTTATTTGGTTGGCACTGAATTTTTTTTTTCAGTCTCTTTGGTTTGCTGCCTTAATTTCATTAATATCAGCCCTATTACATAATCCATCCTACTTTCATCATCCATCAAAAATAGATTATGCATCTGTATTTTCTGTGAGATCCTGCAACACAGGCACAACTTGTGATGCTTAAGATCAAACTACAAATATGATTTGGTTATACCCACAACAAAATTACTAATGCATAGTAACATCCCCCATACATTAAGCAAAAAAATATATAACAAGCTACCACTGCATTTAAAAGAAATAGATGGTGAAAAAAAAAATTGCCATAGCTCAAAAAATTTACTACCAATTAAAAGTATATGTTAGACAATTTCCTTACAAACAAATTAATTATGGAATAGATCAATCCGTGCCGCATAATATTGCTATACCCAAGCAGGGGCATTATGAAACACATATAAAATATGCTAATGAAGACCTGCATGTAAAATTATAATGTTATGCAATAAATTATTGAGTATTAAATGTACATGTGCCAAAATCTTCATAATAATATATGTCCAGTTGCTTTAGGTAAGCATTATTATCTATTCTGCGGAACCGGTTGATGTTTGATTTAAGCTAACAAAAAATTCGTAGATCCTACACAGAGGCACAATAAATAATAGTAAACATACAGATTGTTGTGATACAGGGTTCAAATAATAAACGCCTACCAAAAATGGCTCGCCAATAAGTAACGGGCAAGCTGCCCATCACTTTCTAAGAAGGTAATTTCTCATGTCCGCAGCGTGCCCTACAATTAGGTGTACAAATATCGACCGCCACCTGCCGTCACAAGCACACCTGCGATACCGACAGCCGCACTTTTTATATAGATGCATCAATTAATTTGTACCTACTAAAATGGGCCATTATTATCAAACATGAAGAAAAAATCGTCAATAGTTAATTATAACTATATAATAAGTCAAAAAAAAAGTCAATAGTTAAATATAACAAATATAAGGGGAAGAAGGCTGCGCAAGCGCAAGTTAGTATATAATAAGGGTGAACGCGGATTGTGGCGCGTGTTTGATCTGACTGAAACATAAACTGCCAGCTACTGCCCACGACTTGCATGCCCTACAGCTTATCGCAATAAAATGTATCCAATGTCACTTCCCGGGTATAAACCACCTATATATACTAAATTACATTAAGATCAAACAGACGAGATCGAAAAAAAGACGGTGTTCTTTTCGAATTACTGCTATATTTTCAAATACTCCATTAGTATCCATTAGATTCGTATAACAGCCTCTTAAATTAGGGCGGGTATTTGTGTAATTCATTTGAGCGTGCATCAGTATGTGTGTGTGTTTGTGGGTGTGTCAATTTGTGCATCTGTCTGTCTGCTGTCGTTTGAGCAGCAGCTGCAGCATGTAGTTCCTCAATTAGGTCCTCATTATAATTCTTTAAATTTATATTTACGTCTTACTACGGTTAGCCTGGTGTTAAGTTTTTTTTCGATTCGATTGAAGATATGACGATGCAGCACGCTCGCTTAGAACCTGTTCCTCTTAAAGACTTATAGATCATAACTGTTTGGAAACACAGACGCAGCAAGGTCGAATCAAAACGTTTTGTACGGATTAGTTAATGGATGACACGATGCCGTACTTTCTGGTCGTCCTATAATGGTAGAATGGAGATGAGGGAATCAGATCATGCAATTCTATTGCACACTCGCCGAAATTTATCCTATAGAAGACCGACAGACTCGCAACATTTCGTCGATTCTTATGGATTTGTAGTCTCGCTTCAACCAAAGCAGCGCCTATGAGCTTTTTGGAACGTCTTTCTATTATCTCCAAGGTCCAAGCTGATTCTGCTTTTTACCAACCCAAAGGATTACAATACAATACAATATTTGATATAACTTATATATATAATTCGTATACATATATGTTAATATTAATAATAAGCTAAATTTATAAATATAAAATAATTTAACAAAAAGCACAGATCCAGGTTTCTGTGGAAATGCAGATCCAAAGGATTCCGTATAGAAAAGTTTCATTGTGATCTAAGTAGAAATCTTTTAAATTAATCTATAGTAGATGTAGTGATCAAATGCAGATATAAACAAATAGAAACTGCGATCACACCGTAATATCAACATCCAACTTTCTCAGCTGGGCATAAATGCATAGAACTGCGCAATATTCGTGTTCGGTGCTCGTAAAACGGTTTGTTTTGGTCGTTCATCACCATCAGTCAGAGATGCGACGCGTCGACTCGAATTGTGTAACGATTGTATTGAATTAACTCACGTTGTTCCTACACAAAGCAGACAAATCTGTTTTAGATATTAAACTTAGATACACATATTTTCAAAAGATGGTTCGTCAGCAAACCCTTTTGCCGCGCCGTAGAATGTTTTGTTTACTTTTATTTATTTATTATGTGTCTTTATGCCATTATTTAGTCTAGTCTAAATAGTAGTTAATCCTAAATATTCTATTGTATGAGCCCTGTGAGGTTGTACTTTACAGCGGAAAATACATTTCCTAATACAATTTATTATTAATTCTCAAATGAGCAAACTATAAATTAATTTATTTATATATATATATATATATATATATATATATATATATATATATATATATATATATATATATACGTCACATTATAACTAAGGTCAATTTATATTATAGTAAATTGTACAAATCATCTTGAAAATATAAAAAATATGGTTATTTTGGTCAGATTAATTAATTGATTAATTGTATCTCTACTTTGGTCTTTCTACCACGAGTTCTGCTTTCAGCTCGGACTTCGACGTAAGCTAACTTCAGCTAATGTTTTAGCCTCCCTAACTTCTGTTTAGATCCCAACTGATCAGCTCTTACGTAGCGTAACCTTACTAATCTCCTGGCGGGCGGACATTATGAGCGAGAGAGAAACCGCGCCGTCCAAGGGAAAGTGACGACTCACGCGACACTTCGTGTCTCTGGGGGCTGATTGATTAGCATGCTATTGCTAACCCAGCATATCGATGAGCTATTATAACACGACAACAAGTTGCATGCCAGCTCAATGTTGAATTATCTTGACGGACACATGAAAGTTACTAGCTGGACAGGTTGATTAGGGCAATGCGCAAATCGCATAATAATTTTTAACACTCGTCTTGAAAAAACTCTTATTAAATGTACATAGAATACAATATAATAAAGGTGAAGAGCCATTTTCTCACTTCTTCTTTCATCCTATTTTAATCCCTATTTATTGGAGGCCGTTTATTGGTGGATTATTTATTGCGCTATAGCTTTTACCATTTAGAGCAGACTCCAATAAAAAGATAAAAATTGAAAAAATGCAGTTAGGCCACTGGTTCTCATGGCTTCATATGTAGTACTAACATAAATATTTTCCCTTAGGTGCCGTAAGAGCAGGCTATCGAAATATCCAGGGAATGGCCAGCAGCATTCTCTATTAGCACATTATAAATAATTATAATAATAACGCCCAACGATCACATACATAAAACCTCGACCCTAACTAGGATTACCTACGGAACCCAGGAACTACGAGGAAAACAACACCCTGGCACAGAACAAGTATTTAGACTTTTTATTCAGTGCATAAACACTTGTACTGTCGCGGGAATCGAACCCGCCACCTCCGGGTTATGAGCCAACCTACTCAACCACCACACCACAGAGGAGATAACGTGCTGGTGATTATTATAGCAAACCCAATGGGGGAGGGAGGCGCATGTGCAGCAATGGGCGTTTTTCGGCTTTATGTGATGGAAACTATCTCAGCTAATCCGTATTTTTTAACTAATTACTTAACATTTACCCCTTTTTTTCGTCTTGCGAACTACGGTTTCAATGAACGCTCTATTGACAACGTATAATATACGGGCTGAGAAAGCCGATTATCGTGTATGATTGACGCAACGTTTAATTAAACTCTTGAAAAAGTTTGATTTTATGATCGAAGACGTTTCTCCTCATCTGGCACGCCAACGGCTCGCTAACTTTGTTGGCATATCTTAACTATAATAGACAAGTTACGATTAATCTATATATATTTAATAAGGTTTAGTACTAAGTGACTGAAAGAACGTACAGACCAAACTATATTATTATTTGGACTATTCAAACTAAAGTACTTGGCTTTAGATTGAATATAGTTTGATTAAAACAGGAGGTACTTATTTTCTAATAAGTACCTCATGTTTTAATCAAACTGAACTGAACAAAACTTTAATCAAACATTGATAATTCATCATACAATCTTTATAGCTACAACCTAAATAACAAACGCGAATCGTAAAAAACCGACTTCAGACTAATATGGTTTTCTCATGGTTGCCATTGACAGAACTGGACCAAATTGAAATGGGACCACGCCATTAAAAAAGGGTCATCAAAATCTGGGTGAACCGATTTTGATGAACCTTTTTTATTTGAAAGAAAAGTCGAAAAGTTATGAGGTAACAAAAAAAAGAACTCGTCGTCCAAATAAAAAATTCTAGGTCAGCGGCGCTTTGGGCTGTACGTGTACGTCTTCTAGGATAATTTGTGACCATGATACTAGATCCAGACAAACTGGCTTCGCGTTGTGCCAAATTGTGACACATGTGTATAAGGCGCGAAGGATCGTAATGCATTATCACATCTGTGTTCTAGAACACCCGGTACTTAAACGGTAAGACTGTTGTTTCAATGCACTTGATATGATGGCGGAATTACTATTAAAATAATCAATACGATAAAGATATTCAGTGACGTCATCCGATTGTAATTCTTGGAGACCTATCTGCCGGCATTGTATAATCTAACCAGATTAGCTAAATATACCTTGTTATTCAATAATTGATATACATTGATTATAAGAAATAGAGCGATTCTGTTTATCTGAGCCAAAACTACCAAATTAAACACTAAAGAATTGTTATAATGGTAATCACATCATGTAAAGTGTGCTGAGGCTCGATAAATAATGAGTCGAATGTATATTGTATTTTAGATAAAACTTGATTCCCGTAAAAAATGAGCATGCAAAAATTAAACTAATTAAAATGAAACATGCACAGTTTAGGTTCTGAGCTGTCCGCCCACTACCAAATGATTTTTACATCACTGGATAACATGCGAAAATGTGGTCTACAGTATTAAAAATAGATTAGTATTGTCGGTTGAAACAGATATTTTGACGATTGAGTTTGCCAATGATTCAGATGGCTTGGTATTTTTCAATCTTCAACAAAAAACTGAAATCCATCACATTATTTTCTACTAGGTAGGACTTTTCTGCAAAGTTCGTCTAGGTAGGTACCACCGCTTTGCCAGTTATTCTGCCGCCAAGCAGTAGTGCGCAAGCACTGGTTGTGTTACCGGGCAAATGAGACTTTATGACCTGATCTCACAGTGTAGTAATCTTATTACTAGAAGAGCTTCTACCCGCAGCTTCGCCCGCGGCGTGGCCTATAGGAAAATAATTCAACCACCCATTTCACCCTCTTAAGGGTGGAATTTCGAAAAATCCTTTCTTAGCGGATGCCTACGACATTTTAACATCTACCTGTATGCCAAATTTCAGCCCGATCCGTCCAGTGGTTTGGGCTGTGCGTTGATAGCGATGTCAGTCAGTCAGTCACCTTTGAGTTATATATATATATATTTAGAAGATTGTGCTGATACCTCAAGAAGGACGTGCGCAGTGCAGCGTCACGCGGAACTTTATACTTTAGAGTTCGTGACAGTGTAACTGATATGGGCAGCCGTGTTGCTTAACATCAGGCGATCGGTTAGCTCGTCGCGTCATTCCATAAAATACCTTTCACATTTCCTCATGCTAAGCCAGTGGCTGTAAAGCTTCGTGCAAAGAAACACTGCCAATATTGTCTTTACTCTCGAGCTGTATTTGGTTTGCCACGCTTAATCAACAGTAAACATACCCGAAGAACGTCTCGACACTTCTCGCACTCGTGCGTTTTAGTCAAAGGGATTTAGTAATTACACACTCGATTCATAAGAATGGACTCAAGAACTGCATGATCTCATTCTCCCATCACCATTCCACTACCGGACTACAAGACGCTCGGCTAAGCGCCATCCTTTCGTGGTCGAAATACCACCCATTCGTACCAAGCGATTTGACTCAACGTTCTTAATTGCGAAATATGGTTTAAGAGAAGAGTGAATAGGCATTTACTTGGCTACCATGCTACACCTTCGATCGCATCGTCACTTCCCATCAGGTGAGAGCGCGGGCAAATGCTAGACAAGTTTGTAGTAAAAAAAATGGTGTCTCAAACCTTAACAGCTAAAGACGTACCTAATCCTAATACATTGACGTAATACACAGCGTAGTGAACTCTGAAGAATGAACGAAAGAAAATATAGTATGTAATATCGGAATCCTGCTAGTCAACCAACACCTCAAAAAGAATGCTAAGTCCATTAACCGTTCTATTATTAACAGAAACTGCAATGCCAATTCATGATAGAAAGAAAGTTGCAATTAATGCTTTAATCGCGCTGCCAATTGCCATTCTAGAGAAAGCATTACCAATTTGTACAACTTGGCAACAGTAATCAAAGCAACAATACATTTTTTCGCCTTCTCCAATAACGTAACGGTTTCTTTGCAAAAAATATGTCCAACTAAAACTACCTGGAGTTATTTCTTTAATCGTGCCATATACATCGTAGTTTATTGAAGTTTGTAGGATCACTCACTTGTTGATTTGCGCTGTTGAACACTTCGATACTGGTTAATGTTAATAATTCTTTTTTTCGTTCGTATTCGAGCTATTACCTCGATGATTTTGTTGTAGTAATTGTAACCACTTACGTGTTTTGGATTGGGTTGGTATCGTGACGACGGCCAATTACAAAGTTGCACTGGTGGATAATCCCCAGTAAATCATCATTTGATATCATTGGAAAACTTTTCCGCGTGTTACGTCTATTGAGTCGTCATTATTAATATTTTTTACAGCACGTATTTTCTTTTTATTAAATACAAGGTTATTGTAATTAATTTTAAATAACATGAATTAAAGTTTGAATTACAAGCATCATGCCATAAATTGTGAGTACAATATTATTTCAACACTACCATTAGTAATTTAAATATTTCCTTATTGACGTGTATTGTTTGTTTAAGGTCAAAGGTTTTATGTCAAATAAACATATATATAAATTGGTGACTTATTCATATCTTGCAGTTCTTATAATGACATTTTTGTTATCGGACTAAGTGTCTTTTTCTACTAACTATCTAACTACTACTATAATATAACCTACTACAAAAAAACCTCTGAGATTTACAAAACTAGGTTTCGGTGATATCCAAAGAATTTCTCCAACTTTCCGATGGATTATTCTGGAACGATTATTCTGCATCCTTAATTCCTCAGTGTGTATTACAACAATATCATATAAGTTAACTAGCTTCCGCCCGCGGCCTTGTAGCGTGACCTATAGGAAAATAATTCAACCACCCATTTCACCCTCTTAGGGGTGGAATTTCGAAAAACCCTTTCTTAGTGGATACCTAAACTTTACAAAGAACACCCACTCCAAATTTCAAGTCTCTAGGACCAGCGGTTTAGGCTTTGCGTTGATGTATAAGTCAGTCATTCAGTCAGTCAGGACTTTGAATTTTATATGTATAGATAGTTGCATATGCCAAGTCATATTAACATTTGTTTCTAGAATAAACATTTGCCTTATTTTGGGCGTCATTTGCTGAACAAAATAATGATAACATAATCGTTCATAGTGTAGTTTTAGTCGAAGTCAAACAAGTCTGTAACGTGGACAAAAAATAAACAATTCGTTTCATTATAAAGTATCGGTACCGTTATCGATACAAAGGAAAGTGAGAGGGATGAAAATTCGATCTTCAATATCGTGCTTGTCGAATCAATGATCACGGTCGTCTGATCGAGTCGTGTCGGATAGTCGACCAATTGCATCGCAGCAGCGCAGCATTTCGAAATCTGCTAAATACGAATTTGAATAGAACTGAATGTCGAGAGTCCAAAAAGGCAACAGCTGTTAAAATGTGATCCTATATTCGCGATGGCGCTCTATTGGGCACGTTCTCAAAACAACTTCACAATCTTTATTATATACTAGTTGCGCCTCTTATCAGCGGATTAAAAGTATCCTGTGTTAATCCAGGCTATAAACTATGTGTTCCAAATTTCATCCAAATCCGTTCAGTAGTTTTTACGTGAAAGAGTAACAAACATCCATCCATACTCATAAACGTTCGCATTTATAATATTATTAGGATTCACTATGTATTTATGGTTCACTATTTTGGGGATAATGGCTTCATAAAATAAAACGTTGCCCTCGTGGTGTTCGATAATTATCCCACGGGAACGTACGTAAAAAGTGTCCTATGTATAAATCCAGGCTATAAACTATCTGTGTTCCAAATTTCATCCAAATCCGTTCAATAGTTGCAAACTTTCGCATCTTATGTTTTTTTATTTTTATTGAATATAATTCATTTAAAATGACATAATTATATAGGCATAGTTTTTCTTGAATTTGTAAAATATTAATATCGACCAGAGGGCATTATTCTTGCAGCTGCCATTTTTCTTTCGTATAATTTCTCATGTTTCATTATTGGTTTTGTCTGTTGACAGTTGCGTTTATGATAATAACAGTTTAATGCTTCCCACAATATTTAGTTTGTACCCTTAAGTTTTATTAGCTTTCAGTTGTTCCTGAAGGAAATTATAATATAAGAGAATCCTAATAATACCCTACAACCTTACATAATCTTGACGAATACATCAGATTTGAATGTTCACTTTAATATTTATTTTATTGTATACGTCGATTCCATAAAACACTAGCTGGTGGTAGAAGCAATCTAACTACTAGCTATAAAGTGTATCGTGCATTTTTTGCATGCCTGCATGAAAGACTCGTCGTAAAACCACAGAATTATTGTGCAATTACTGGTTCAATCTATTTTTAATTAACACACTAAGATAGCGAGTGTTAAACTTGTGAAATGGTGACCGCTAAAGTCCGCCGGTGGCGTGGTCACAAATAGTCGTTGTCTTTACTGTCAAGTTTTTTAATTTAATACGCTACTATTTAGGCCTGGCATTAAACTGTATTCATTGACAGAGACTGTTACTCACGAATAGTATGTCGATTTCTCGACCATCGGATCATCGGATATGCTTGAAACCTGGAAACCTGAAAAACCCTATTCGTGAGTAACAGTCGGGAATATATTAATTTAAACGAATCACACTCATGAGAATTTTAATACTAAAATTTATTCATTTGATGTCGTATTTTACTAGTTTCCAGATAAAACTATCTTATTTGATTGTATACTAGTGGTCCAGTAGTATATTATGACTAGCTTCTGCCCGCGGCTTCGTCCGCGTGGCTTATAGAAAACGAAGAAGGATTTTTTTAAATTCAGCCATCCATTTCACCCTCTTAGGGGTGGAATTTCGAAAAACCCTTAGTAGATGTTTACACTTTACAAAGAACACACCCTCCAAATTTCAAGTCTCTTAGACCAGCCAGCGGCTTAGGCTGTGCGTTGATATATAAGCCATACAGTCAGGACGATCAATGTAAACAGATCTTTTGCTGGAATGTGGAATAAATAAATATCTGACAATTAGCACCATTTAGCCCAAAACTGCAAGCTTCTACTATTCTGACTGAATAACTGATAGGATGTTGAATCCTACTGTGTGTTAGATAAGTCTATAAGGTCTGTTGGAAACTTAAATTGTTCTAGCTTTTGCCTACGGCTTTGCTTATGTGACCAGTGGTATTAAGATAAAAAGTAGTGAACGCACCTGTGGAATGCACTATCACACTCACAATACCATTGATATACCTATGATATATTATTTAAGATATCGGCTCCAGCGCAAACACTCCCGTCTCTTGTTTACGCCCGGTCCGTAGTGTTGCCACACTTTGTACCTCTCCCGCGGTCTGCGCAGTGTATCGCTTGAGACGACAGACCTAGTAATACAATATATAAATATAATACTTATGAACAAGTCTATACACTACAGCACTAATTTCCTATCTATTTCGAAATTAATTACATTTTCATCAATATCCGTGTGGATGAATAACTAATCATTCCTTTAATTGCTGCGTCCCCTTGCTTATATTTTATAAAAACTTTAGCTAGTTTTAATGAAATGCTATGTGGTAGGACTTTTCTGCAAAGTTCGTCTAGGTAGGTACCACCGCTTTGCCAGTTATTCTGCCGCCAAGCAGTAGTGCGCAAGCACTACTGTGTTCCGGTTTGAAGGGCACTGTAGCTAGTGAAATTACTGGGCAAATGAGACTTTATGACCTAATCTCACAGTTATGTAATCTTATTACCAGACTGTGATGTCTCAGAATGACATGCGCAGTGCAGTGTCACGCGAAACTATAATTTAGTGTTTCAAGTGTCACTGCAACTGATATGGGCAGTCGTGTCGCTTAACATCAGGCGAGCGGCTTGCTCGTCATGTCATTTCGTACCATAAAAAAAAAAAAAAAATGTGCTTTTTTTATTTACGTTGACTTGACTTCTTTACTATCGAAAGGTGTGACTAATATCTAGATATAAAACGACTCGAGTGCGACGAGGGGAGATGGCACGCGCACCTTTCTTGCGAAGCTTTTTCTTAACCTTCAATGCATGTAATTTCATAGGGAACTCTTAACAATAAGTCAATTTTGTGATGTAATTGTACTAGCATTGTTTCTGACATAATGATAAGGCAAGGTGTTATTTCTTTGGTATAAGAGATAGTTTTATTGAATAAATGAAATGGAATGGTTTTTTTTTTGTTCGTACTATTAGTTTTATAATGCATCTTATTTATCTGACATTTAGATCTGGTTGCGCCTAAGTTTTCAAGACTAACTCTTGGAAGCCTCTGTGGTGTCGTGGTTGAGCAGGTCGGTTTATAACCCGGAGGCGGCGGGTTTGATTCTGCGGCAGGACAAATATTAGTGCGAAAAAAAGCTCAAAGACTTGTTCTGAGTCTGGGTGCTGTGGGACTATGGTCCTCGTAGTTCCTTTGTCCCTAGACACAGGGAATCCTAGTTAGGGTCCAGGATCTATGTATGTTTACAAAAAACTGACTGTTTTGTAACAACTCGCCTGTTCTTACTGTTAAAGTCAAAGCATAAATATGGCTTGTCTGGATTTAGTATTACAACATGTTGGTGTAATTTTTATATGCATGCATTTGACTTTATCGTCATTTTATATCAAGCTTAAAGTCGAGGGTGACTCCGGGCAGGCAGGTCCTGCCACATATGGCATGTCTGTCGGTCTGCCGCCTTGCGCAGCTGTCAGCCGTAACGTCCATCGGTGTTTCACATTCATATGTTAAGGAATGACGTGATAAGCTAGTCGTTTGCCTTATGTTAAGCGACACGGCTGCCCATATCAGTTGTAGCGTCACTCGGAACCCTAAAACATATAGTTTCGCGTAACACTGCACTGCGCACGTCATCCTGAGACATCAACACGGTCTAGTAGTAAGATTACTAGACTATGAGATTAGGTCATAAAGTCTCATTTACCCAGTAATTTCACTAGCTACAGTGACCTTGAAATCGGAACACAGTAGTGATTGCGCACTACTGGTTGGTGGCAGAATAACTGGCAATGCGATGGTATCTACCTAGACAACTTTGCAGAAATGTCATGCCAGCTAATAATTTTACACTAAAACTGATATATTGACAATATATTGACTGGCCCGATAGCTCAGTTGGTAGTAGCCCTGCCTTCTGAACTGTGGGTTGTGGGTTCGATTCCCACTCAGGACAAACATTTGTGTGATGAACATAGGTGTTTGTTCTGTGTCTGGGTGTCATATTGTATTCTATGTATGTATTTACAAACAAAAAAGTATCTAAGTATTGTATCAGTTATCTGGTTCCCATAGCACAAGCTTTGCTTAGTTTGGGGCTAGATGGCGTTGTGTGAGATGTCCACACATATTATTATTATTATTATTATTCATACTCGATCTATTACTCCAATGTCCAATATCAATATTAAGCCTTCAAATAGACTGGAAACACACGAAGAAAGAACAGGGCTCCTTTAGTAACTTCGCGTTACATATTTAAAATGTACAACAACACATACAAAGTAACAATGTTGTACACGCCGCGAGCGATTTCTGACATTTAATATATCTAGGAATCTTTCATCCATTACAGTCAACCGCGCAACATGCGCTGATGAAAGTTAAGTCTTTAAATTCACGTTAATAATTTCGAATGTAATTTATTTTGTTTATCCGTATCGTCCTTTCGGTTGTTTGTTTTTTCAACATTTTGGCTCTACACTTTTGTGTATTTAGCCAGTGTCATGTAATTGATAATTTATCAAGTTAATGATATTTCACGCAAATATGTGTCAAGTCACAGTCGAAGTCATCAACTCAAGGCATAGTCTAGTCAAATTCATACTCCTAGTAATGTGGTGGCAACTTTACTTGAAGCTTCTATGGAGTTTTGGAAACAACACGAAAAGAAACGTTTCACCATCATTATACCATTTTCCCACGCTCACCGCCTCCACTCACTTCACTCCAGCACTTATCGAATAAAATACCACCAATTTTATGCACTAACACTGAAAATAACACAAGTTTTGGAAAATAAAACAATGCGGTGACGCAATCTTTTTCGCTTTCCCGCCAAAACTCCCTTTCGGTTGTTAAATTTTACTGTTTTTCGGTTGCCTTTTTACCCTTGTCACATAAATATTATAATGGGTACCTACACATATGCACTTGTTAATTAAACACAATTGAGCTGGCGTGTTGATTGAGCTCGGCCACACTGCTGATAATGAAAGCTATTAATGTTTCGATGCGCGTTGATGTAGATAAGCTCTCGTTTTAATGGGACTTCTATTGAAGAGAATAATATTCTTATTTGATGATGATGCAAAGGATCTGTATTCAATAATAAATAAACAATTGTGGTCATTTCACACAGCGCTATCTAGCCCCAAACTAAGCAAAGCTTGTAATAAGGGAACCAAGAATACTTATAATTCTCAATGTTTTCACACAGAAGTTTCAAAAACAACAACTACTTTTAAACGCAGTAGGATAAAAGAAAACTATTATTAATATGTAGTCTAATTCAGTCGAAATGACCACTGACTCGTTAACTTATGTATCTGTTATTCTATAATTAAATTGCTTTGTTTAGTGATACATAGCAGTAGTGCGCAAGCACTACTGTGTTCTGGTTTGAAAGGCACTGTAGCTAGTGAAATTACTGGGCAATTGAGACTTAATGATCTGATCTCACAGTCGAGTAATCTTATTAACAGACTGTGCAGTGTTGCTCGAAACTCTATTTTGGGGTTCCGATTGACATTGTTCTGTTATGGGCAGCCGTGGCGCTTAACATCAGGTAAACGGCTAGCTCGACAAATCATTCAGTAACATAAAGAAAAACATTATTTTCAATGCTCTAGCGGCTAGAGATAGCGTCATTTTGGTTAGCTATAAACGCAAGTAAAGTTTACATCCAGAAGGGAATATTTCTACCGCACAATTTTGGTAGTTAAGGTTATTTTTTTAATATGTTCATAGTTTTGTAAACTTTCAATAAACAATTTAAAAAGTTCTGATTTTGTAAGATTCTATTCATCTAAATAAAAACCTTCAGTAGGTAGTAGTGGAAAGAGGTTTTTATGCAGAAAATTTTATGAAGTTATCAAATATCATGAATTACATAGTGAAACTAAATCATGTTAGAGTATGCTAGAATCATGTAAGAGTGAGAAATAGGAAGAACCTAGAAAATACAGCATTATAATCTGAGTAGTAATAAGCTTTTCTAATACTGAAAGCAACGTGGCTGCCGATGCAGGCTGGAAGCGCGGGCTCGCCGCGGATCCGGTTTGCCGGTGAGTCACGCTGGCGACCTCACCGACCTCTTCCGAGCTATCCGACTGTCCTCCGTCTTATTCGAGAACTGCGAATATTGAATCGTCTAAACGTTTTGCTAGATGATGATTAGGTCGAACCTGAACTATTGTGTTTGCAAACTTTTTAATAGTTTAAAACGAATTTGCCATAGGAAGCCTACAAATATACTCACTTTTTTGCCTTCATACAAAAATTAAATATTTAGTTTGATTTAGAGCTATTCATAAATTACTTAAATTACATAAATTACCGGGCAAGTGAGACTTATGAAACTGATCTCACAGTCGAGTAATCTTAGTACCAGACTGTGCTGATGTCTCAGGATGATGTGCGCAGTGCAGTGTCGCACGAAACTTTATATTTTGGAGTTCCGAGTGACACTGTTCTGTTATGGGCGGCCGTGTCGCTTAACATCATTCAAATTAATTTGATAACAATATAATGCATCTTTGGCTTGGGTCCAGTAATAAGTCAAGGACCTTACGCAAAACCAATGATAATTCTAAAGATTGTCACGCAATCTACAAACGAGGACGAACTGTAGACCTATCACGAGTTGGAACCAGTAACGCGGGTACATTAAATAATATTAGTATTTCGTAGATGCTATTGTCAATTACACATTATAATTTTTGACTGACCTTATAGCTAAGTTGGTAGTAACCCTGACTTCTGAACCGTTTGTGGATTCGATTCCCACCAAGGACAAACATTTGTGTGGAACATCGATGTTTGTTCTGTGTCTGGATGTTATATTGTATTCTATGTATGTATTTACAAAAGAAAAGTATCTATCTAAGTATTGTATCAGTTATCTCGTTCTCATAGTTCAAGCTTTGCTTAGTTTGGGGCTAGATGGCGGTGTGTGAAATGGCCACAAATATGTATGTACAAATATGTATTTATATTAATAAGACGATGCAGAAATCAAATCCCCTAAACTAAGTTATTTTATATAATGTATGTATGTTAGTCTGTAAGCTAAATAGCTTACAGATTAAAGACTTACTAAGACCTACAGATTAATTAAAACCCATATTTATAAATATAAATAAGGGGTTATAGAATAGCATTTCATGTTTATTTAAGTTACCTGAATAAAGATTTATTATTATTACAAGCCACTGTTAGTTAAGGCAATATTTATCTACGCAGTTGTATACCGATGATCTAACTCTAAACTAATAGAACTTATTAGAAATCACTCGTTGAGTTTACTCACAGCCGCAGTTTTATAGTAACTTGAACATTAACATTAGAGCCTAACAAACCTAGTGTTAGTGGTCTAACCCAGTGGTCGTCACACTTTTCTGGTCAAGGGCCATACGACAATGTAACTGCGCTGCGCTACGGGCCGCCCATTCGTGGATTAGGTAGTTATATACATTTTCATGAGTTGTCAAAACGCGATTTCCCCATAGATTTTGTGTGGCAATTGCTGGCTGTGAAGCCATTTTGTATTTGCAAACTTTATGAACCAATTGTCAACTAATTAAAAGCAACTGAAACCCTAAATTGAAGTTAAATGAAAATAATCATGTGTTTTTAAAGGGCTGATAAGCTTTTTTACTTTCGTAATTATTTGTATATTATTTGCGATTTTTTTTCACATAGTCCGAAAAACATTAGCGAAAATTTTCTTGGTCTGTGGTGAACATACACTTCGTTACGACTTAATTCATTATCAGGGCAAGGTTTCATTATTTTTGCAAGAATGTTACAAGCATGATAAGGTGCTTTTATCAGCCTCATTTTGTCCAACTGCTATCGTCATAATATTTTGATGAAGACGAATTGAAGATTTTAAATCTACTTTATTCTTCCGTTTTTTGGATTCCAAAGGAAAGGCCTCGGTGAACGAATTATTATGCTTACTTTTGTAATTGTGAAATAAATTGCATCGCTCAATTCCGAAAACACTTTTCTCGGTATATGAAACATATTATTATGTACTAAAATTGTCTTCATTGTCGCGGGCCGCACAAATTTTGACCGCGGGCCGCAGTTTGGCGATCACTCTAAACTGTCAATGATAACATTTTTCTTCATTTGCAATTCCTTTACCAAGCAAGTACCAACTATAGAACTCTTGTTTATAATAAATAATTCTTCGTTCCTTGTGCCACTTTCTCTGTTTTTGTGCGACCTATCGATCTCACCTCCAGTCACGTCCTAATTCACCCATAACCAAATCTGAGGCAACAAATTAAGCAATTATAAAACGTATTATAATGTATCAAACTACATCGAGCTTACTCTGTGTCACGGTGACATAACTATCATTACCCAATCCGCAGTGGAGCTGAGTTGTGTTACCAATCGCTCCAGTTCTCATAAGGTTGGTCTTCACGCTAGAATTCGGTGAATAGTTGTAAGAGAAAAGGTATTTTTTTCATCCACAGTTTAACTCCGTTCTATAAATTTTAAACGAGAAATGAAATCTGCGAGACCAAGTAAAGAGTTTGTATTCGTAAATGCATGAAATGATTGAATAATGAATAATGCCTAAATAATATATTGATCCTAGACCTAGGATTCTCTGTTTACCGGAACCCAGGAACTACTATGACCATGGACTCACTACACATAACAATTATTTCCGCTTTTTACAAACACTTGTCCTATCGTGGCAATCGTACCCACCGGGTTATTTCCCTATCTGGTCAACCACCACGCCAAATAGGCTGTCAAACTGGATCTTAGATTCCTCTCAAATGATTTGTCATAATATACCAAAGTACATTTCTTGGTCGTTATCATCATTGGTATTCCCTTCGATACCAGTTGCTGCTACTTATTGTAAGTCTCCCTAGCATTTGCTAGTTTTAGATCCAACATCACCCTCATCCTTATTCAAATTCTTAAATTCATAAGCAAGGCAAAGTAGTTCTAATATCCCTTTGTTTTAGTCCTTTAGTTTCAATTATTCAAGTGTTGAAGTTGCATCACCACCGGTAACGGTGACATTGTTTAGGTGCGCGCCTCAATTCAAGATAACACTGATAACGATAACCATTTGCCCGATTAGATTAACCTAGTTGGTAAATGCAAATATTTAGTCTAAAATATGGGTGTAATGATTTTTAAACTGCATGATATATATTTAGCCTGTTCTGTTATCAATAGAGAAATGTTTGACGAAGAAAAGTTCGTATGGGCGCTCATGAGTATTATATTATCTGCCTGTAATTAAGTTGAAAAAAGGAACCATTGGCCATAATGGCGAAAGAGGATAAGTTTCAATATGTGTATGGGTATATAACAACACTTTGAATGTTAATATAATGTATTGTTATATATATAAGAGATGAAAACTGTGTTCAATCATCACTATTGGGATTTTTTTACGAAAGTATTGGTATGTAATATGATGATAAAAGCAGTCTATGTAACATAAACAGTATACTAAACTTGTAAGCGATAGCGCTAAGTACTGATCCTTATGTTTTTTTTTTTTTTTTTCTTCTTTCTTTTATGGGCACGGCTGCCCATAACAGAACAGTGTCACTCGGAACTCCAAAATATAAAGTTTCGCGTGACACTGTCACAACATTACTCGACTCAGATCATGAGATCAGATCATAAAGTCTCATTTGCCCAGTAATTTCACTACCTACAGTGCCCTTCAAACCGAAACACAGTAGTGCTTGCACACTACTGCTTGGCGGCAGAATAACTGGCAAAGCGGTGGTACCTACCTAGACGAACTTTACAGAAAAGTCCACCAATTACCAATTATCGAATACTTATGTTATTAGTAATGTACCAAGAATTTAATTCAAATCAGCTTTCCTTGAACGAAATAATCCATTTCATTTACCCAGTCAATAAATAACCGCGACAATGGTAACTGAATTATCTACAATTCCTACAACTGCTGTGTTCATGTACGTTCATTCACACCGAAAAGGGTTATTACTAATGTTAGTCAAAGTCAAAAGATTTAATGTAAATAGGCCATTTTTAGCACTTTTACTAGTCAAAATTATATTAGGTACTTAAAAATAAGTTATTTCACTAAGCATATAAAATTATAAAGCGTCAAATAATATATAGCAAGCACATTACAATATACGAGTTTAAAATGAAAGTGATTCAATTTCAATAAGGATTCAATCTACATCAAGGAAGAGACCCCAAATAATCAATGTCACTTGTTTGAGAACAATCCAACATGTCCTCAACAATTTAATTTTCCTGAATCTCGTCACGCTCACACATACATTCGTGAGCTGAATATGAGCCACCGAAAACTCTATTTCCATTATGCATGCTCTGTCCACCTCCTTTTTATAAGGTCACTAGTACACGGGCATTTAGCTTTTCATCTATAAACTGATGTTTACTTCAAACCATCACATCTATTATTTTTACAATGTGTCTTGACCTTTATATTTTCATTTATCGTTACAGCTTTATCGTACTTCTTATTTATACACACGTCTTCAATAGTTATGGTTTTTAGGAGAGTTCTTTGTTACCAATCGAAATGCTACTGCTACCTAGACATTATCACATCTTGTCTGTTTGCTTTTCTCGTTTCCCGCTATTCAAATCAAGTAGTGATTGCTGCCGATCTCAAACAGCCGAACCGCATCAGCCTGGAGTTGGTACGTTGCGGTTTAGATCCACACTATGTTGGTTTATTATATCTATTATATTACAGTTTGTCTTGCTTGAACTTCCATTGTTTCTCTCAGTCACATCCGGGCGTTTATCCTGAATCTAAATTGTTCAGAATTAGCTTTAAGTGTCTGGGATTGAGTTCATAGTAGTGTGGTCCGTTCATTTATGTATTTAGTTTGTTTAACACATCATCAGTCTTATTTATGTCCACTGCTAATAATGGGACAGATGGGTCCTATTATCGACGGAGGTACATTGTCATAATCACCACACTCGTCAAGCGTCTTGGTGCTACAATGTAGACTCAGGAGAAGGCCCATTCCCAAGATATTCTATTAGCCGGTTCTTATGGCACCCACGGCAACAGAAGCGATAGCCCTATTCTCACGCTGTGAGCACACGTCAACGGTTTAACATAACAAACTATTATAGGCATTATTACAATATTCACCATAATTATATTTTTATCATCAAGATCAGGATTAAAGCAAATTCTTTTCATTAAAGGCTTCAAACACTATAACTTAGGGGTATATCTGAGAAACTTCGGTTTTTATTATTGCTGTGGCGTGCTAGCCCACGAAAAAGTTTCTATACCAATCTCATAGATAAACTTTCCAGCTAGTTGCTAGGGGCAACGAATGTGGTTGATATAGACTTCACATTAGAGAAAATTTTATTTTCCGCATTTTGGTTTTTGTAAATATCTTTTTAATTAATATATCTTATACAAAGTCAATCGGCATATCATTAATTCAGCAAACCTATGGACCTCCTTCTATTACAACAAAAGTGTATCTAATTTCGCTTAACTGGTGACCTGTTTTGAACCGAAAGTCCACGTTTGCAGTAAATGTGTGTGATTTTGATTTTGTTGCTGATTGCGATAATTCTGATACTGATTCACATAAAGATGTCGCTCTCAACCGATAAGAACGAAGATATTTGTCGTGTGGGCGTGCGCATTCCGCCGTTTTGGCCTGAAAAGCCGGCCATTTGGTTCGCGCAGATCGAGGGCCAATTCGCGATATCGAACATTACTACGGACAATACGAAGTTTTTCTACGTTATCGGCCAACTAGACCCGCAGTATGCTTCTGAGGTGGAAGATATAATCATCAACCCGCCCGACACCAACAGGTATGAAAAATTGAAGTCGGAACTTATCAAACGACTGTCCGCGTCACGAGAAAAGAAGGTCAAGCAATTACTTATGCACGCAGAACTTGGAGACCGTAAGCCATCTCAGTTTCTAAGACATTTGCAACATTTGGCTGGACCTGGAGTTCCCGAAGATTTTCTACGTACTATATGGACCAGTCGCCTACCAAGTAGCACGCAAACGATAATCGCTTCGCAGATGATGTCTTCACTGGAAGCGCTCGCAGATCTCGCTGACCGCATCCATGACGTTGTTTCGCCTACAGCGCACGTAGCATCAACATCAAGTGCCATACCAGGAAGCTCTTTAGAAGCCATGAACCAACAGATTGCTGAACTTACCAAACAAGTGCAAGCTCTAACTGCGCAGGTGAACCGGCATTCACGTGCACCGAATCGTTCAAACAAGAAAACGCGCGGTCGTTCTAGCTCCACACGATCACAGTCGAACTATAGAAAATTTCCTGTGTGCTGGTATCATAATAAGTTCGGCAATGAAGCAAGTAAGTGCGTAAAACCGTGCGACTACCATGCGGGAAACGCGAACAGCAGTCGGTAATGGCGACGACCGATTGCCAAACTTCCGGTCGCCTATTTGTCACGGACGGCGCTACGAAGATGCAGTTTCTCATCGATACTGGCAGTGACGTATGTGTCTTCCCCCGATCGGCACTCAAGGAACGTCGTGAGAAAACAAATTATGAGCTGTGTGCGGCAAACGGTACACCCATTTCTACTTACGGCTACGCTCATTTAGTGCTGAACCTAGGCTTGCGCCGTGACTTCACTTGGCGATTCATCGTAGCGGACGTTACAAAGGCCATAATAGGTGTAGATTTTTTATCATTTTACAACCTCATCGTGGATTGTCGAAATCAACGTTTAATCGACAACACCACAAGCCTTACGTCCCCAGCTTCACCTGCACAGTCAACTGGGAACATTTCATCGGTAAAAGTTATTTCTGGAAATTCCGTATATCATAACATACTAAGCGAATACCCTGAGATTACTAGACCTTCCGGTGTCCACCGTGTTCCGAAGCATAATACCATGCATCATATACAAACTACTGCAGGGCCGCCAATAAGCAGCACACCACGAAGACTAGCACCGGATAAATTAAAAATCGCAAAAGACGAATTTGCAGATATGTTGAGGAACGGAACAGCCAGACCTTCAAAGTCACCATGGTCATCACCACTTCATCTTGCGCCTAAAAAAGATAACGGCTGGCGTCCATGCGGTGACTACAGAATGCTCAACGCTAGAACCGTACCAGACAGCTATCCCATTCGACACATACATGACTTTGCACATTGTCTCTCCGGCTGTCAAGTATACTCGGTTATCGATCTCGTAAAAGCTTATAATCAAATTCCTGTCTGCCCTGAGGATATTCCGAAGACCGCAATCACGACGCCGTTTGGTTTATACGAATTTCCGTTCATGACGTTCGGACTACGTAATGCCAGCCAAACGTTTCAACGATTTGTGGACGAGATGCTTAGGGGCCTTGAAGAGTTCTGCTTCCCGTTTCTGGACGATTTTTTGATCTTCTCACCTGATGAAGAATCACACAAGAAGCACCTTCATCTGCTCTTCAACAGACTCAAGGAATACGGCATGGTAATCAACACGAACAAGTGCATATTCGGTGTATCAGAGGTAACGTTTTTAGGACACAGCATCTCAGCAGCTGGCACTAAGCCGTTACCATCGAAGGTAGAAGCAGTTGCGAATTACCCTCCACCGAAAACCGTTAGAGAACTGCGAAGATTCCTAGGAATGGTGAACTTTTACAGAAGGTTTATTCCTGACGCAGCGCGGCATCAAGCGCCTCTGAATGCACTGCTCACAGGATCAGTTAAAGGTTCACATCCCGTGCATTTATCAGAAGAAGCTACTAAAGCATTCATCGCCTGCAAGGAAAGTCTCTGCCAAGCAGCACTACTTGCTCATCCAGACTGCCAAGCGAAGCTCGCTATAGTCACTGATGCTTCAGACACAGCAATGGGCGCAGCTTTACAACAGCATAGAGACGGCCTGTGGGAACCTTTAGCATTTTTCTCTCGAAAACTTTCGCCATGTCAACAGAAATACTCGCCTTACGACAGGGAACTTCTCGCCATCTACGAAGCAATAAAATACTTTCGTCACATGGTGGAGGCGAGAGACTTTATTATTTACACTGACCATAAGCCCATAACTTTCGCATTTCATTCACGAAAAGAAAAGTGCTCACCAAGACAGTTCAGACATCTGGATTTTATTTCACAGTTTTCTACAGATATCAGGCATATTTCAGGAAAGGATAACGTTGTGGCTGACAGTTTATCACGCATCGAAGAGATTACTCAGCCCATCGATCTATCCAAGCTTGCTCAAGCACAAAGCACAGATCCTGAACTAGAACAACTTTTGGATAGCGATACTTCTCTGCGCTTGACAAAAATCAAACTGCCTGGATCTCACACAGAAATCTATTGTGACAAGAGCAGCAATGTGGCCAGACCTTATGTGACCAAAGACATGCGACGGCAAGTGTTCGAAAACTTGCATTCTTTTAGCCACCCTGGCACAAATGCGACGACGAAACTAATATCGGAACGCTATGTATGGCCTAGTATGCGAAAAGATTGTAGAGAGTGGACTCGTTCCTGCCTAGCATGCCAACGATCAAAAATAACACGTCATGTCTCATCACCATTAGCATCATTCAGCTTACCTCGAGCCAGATTCATGAAAATCCACATAGATTTGATCGGACCTTTACCTCTTTCACAGGGGTATCGTTACTGTCTCACATGTGTAGATCGCTTCACACGATGGCCCGAGGCTATACCATTACAGGAGATAACAGCTGAAACAGTGGCAAAAGCTTTAGTTCACGGATGGATATCCAGATTCGGCTGCCCTGAAGATATCGTCACTGATCGTGGTCGACAGTTTGAATCAGAACTTTTTAAGCATCTGTCCCACATCATCGGATTTCAACGCAGACGAACTACAGCCTACCATCCAGCATGCAATGGACTTGTCGAAAGATTCCACAGACAGCTTAAAGCCGCTATTACATGTCATGCGACCAGCAGCTGGCTTGAAACACTTCCACTTGTACTACTGGGAATCCGGGCGGCATTTAAGGAAGACTTACAAGCGACTCCAGCTGAACTCGTATATGGAGAGACACTACGACTCCCAGGTGACATTTTTTGTCAATCGGCTGATGGTACAGAGGACTTGACAGTATACACTGAAAGACTGCGCACATTCGCCAAAAATTTGTTGCCATTACCAACTTCTCACCATGGGAATAACCGCTCCATATTCATTTTCAAAGATTTAGCAACAGCATCCCACGTCTTTCTAAGAGATGACACCTCGCACCCATCTTTTCAAGCAGCTTATACAGGCCCACATGAGGTGATAAAACGAGGGGATAAAGTTTTCAAGCTCCGCATAAAAGGCAAAGAAGTCACTGTATCAGTCGACCGCATTAAACCTGCCTACATACTTCGTGAGTTGGACCATTCTCCCGCCGTGGCAGCACCCGAGACCCGAGACGCTCCAGTGACCACCACTCGATCAGGACGAACAGTGCGTTTTCCAGAATATTATCGCCCGTAGGACGGTCTCTGGAGGGGAGTGATGTGGCGTGCTAGCCCACGAAAAAGTTTCTATACCAATCTCATAGATAAACTTTCCAGCTAGTTGCTAGGGGCAACGAATGTGGTTGATATAGACTTCACATTAGAGAAAATTTTATTTTCCGCATTTTGGTTTTTGTAAATATCTTTTTAATTAATATATCTTATACAAAGTCAATCGGCATATCATTAATTCAGCAAACCTATGGACCTCCTTCTATTACAACAAAAGTGTATCGAACTTCGCTTTATTGCGTTAAAGGTTTAGAACCTAGAAAGCAAGTAGCGAACCCATTGCAAAAACCTCGATTAACTTGTTTTGCGCTAAATCCAGTAAGTTGAGTTCGCTTTCAACTGGATCTAGGAGGTATACAGCTTTTCCTAGATACTTTGTATAGTTTAAGCTTTTGAAACTTAAGGTGTCATTTTTATTTTCAGAGGTGGTGAAATCGGTTAGGTAGTTCGCCCGGATTATGCTTATATTACAAACGGCACAGTATCACTATTACATTCTGCCTTTGCATGTGACACTCAAAAGACAAATGCATATTGCATGTTCGAAATTCATTGGCTAGCAAATGCAAAAGATAATATTATGTTACGTTCAAGGTTGGCCTTGTTCACATAAACGTTAGAACTTAAGAAATACTAAAGTATTATGTGTGTGGCGACACTTGCGATCTACGTATAGACTGACAATCGGTTATGCAACAGCATTATATAGACATTGGACACATTACGTTGTAAGAAAGTATGTTTTACTATACAGTTGGTTATCAAGCTACTGCGATAATTCAAGTTTAACATTAACATCACTTACTTAATTGGTTTCATTATTCACCTTAACTTTAATTGATTGTGGCATTGTTTCTTTTAATGCATACAATAAACTTCTTGTCTGTCAGCCTCTGTTGAAATCTAAAGATTGACCTCTTCAAAGCAAGAAATCATATATTTATGACCATTCACTAAGTTCAAATCCAGACTCTTCAGGTATTTTGTTATGTCCTAGTTTTTCGCTACCATTATCAACTTGGTTGGCGTTACATCACAAGTTTGTGTTGTTATCGGCACCAAGGCCAGCCCAATTATCACCACTCTTCGAAGTGGTAAACTCGTAGTCATGACTAACGTGACAGATATCACAATTTATATTATAACGCCTGACTTAGTTCTGACGTCACGCTATATTTTAATTTCGCTTTCCTTTTCTGAACCATTTTGTAAGATAAATAACGGCTAAACTCACGTCAATTAAAAAGTCAAATGTCAAAATCAATGTGAAAAAGTGAGTTTAGCCGCTATTTATCTTACTAAATGTGTCAGACTCACGATAGTTTTCAAACTAAAATTCCTGAACCATGTTCACTGGATTTGATACCTTTTTCACAGTTTGGGTGATGGCGTTCGAATTGAGTACATATTTAGTTTCACAATCGCTAATAATTGAGTTTTTATTATATTGTATGCGGCACTATCTCGGTTTCCTGCGTGAGTCCCTCGTACATTGTTCATTGTTCAATGCTGTTAAAAAGAATATTGTGCCTACTGTGCATTTAACTTTAATCTTGCTGTGTCAAATCCTTTAAAAATAGCATACATTATTTAACTTAGTAAATATCTTCTCGAACTTATACATATCATTAGCGTAATGGCATGGTTCTGCGATTTGAAAAACGTTGGTTTTGATGACGTCATTGGTAATCGTCTCCTCATTCAAGGCCGCAAGCGCAGATAAAGATACAAAACGTACGTGTGCCTACAAACTTATTCGAGCTTTGTATTTTTTTTTGCCAAACCTGCCACAACTAGTGGTTCCGCACTGCGGGGCACATGATGTTATGAATTATCATTAGAAAAAGCTATTTTTATCACATTACGACGTACGAGCAAGCAGGTGACGCGACCTTTTCAAAGAAATTGACGTTACTCATATTACCAGCTACCAGCTATGTTTTAATGTGTATTATTCCGTATATGTCATACACATCTGTGTTTGTGACAATTAGTTGTAAAATGTCTTCCTTATTCTGTTTCAATAATTATTAACAATTGGTTTTAGTTATTGTATTCAATTATTCACTATAGTTATTGTATTATGTTTGTAACAGTGATAGCATTCCTGTCAAGCAATTAGGTACCTAAAATGTATTCCGATGAAGTGATTTTAAATATTATCATTCAATTTGATCGAATAACAATTCTTTGCACATAATCTTATAGACGAGGATTAGAGGAGGAGAAATAAACACATTTGATATAAAAATAAACATAGGATACACACATTTGGTCTCCAATGTGTAGTGTCATTTGCATTGATGAGAGAAACTGTGACAAAAATACCAACTGCAAATGACGCTTGCAACAAAAGCACAAACAAAAGTGATTGGAGAAAGCAACGTGAATTGGACTCCTTCATGGTTCATCGCTTTCAGTCTCCAGGGAAAGCTAATGAATTTAGAAACTGCGCGCTTGTGTTACCATCGATAGAGTCTTGAATAAACGGTCTTCTGTGAAATCTGATATTACTATAATATTTTACTAAAGCTTTTATATTTTTATATCTATGAGTCTTTTATAAGATTTAAATTATGTACTTATGATTACTTTCTTTTGTTACAGCAGCGCAAGTACGGTTCTTATCGATCGTTATAGTTTACGATCGGTAAGCTCGATAAACTTATCGAATCGTATCGTTTAATGCGAGTACGGATCTCTTGACGACAAATTTTATCGATTTTCACGATCGCCAAATTTTGTCGATATCATTCATTCATTGCTGCCATAATTTACTCGCAGACTACTAAAAAAAATATATACTTCTAGATTTATTTACTTGTTTAAATATCAATGTCACTGTCAGTCACTTTAGTTTGTCAGAATCAAAGATATAGAAAATATAAAACATTGCCAGCTTGGGTATTTTACCCGATTTCGGTAATTTTGAGTTCTAGTGGATAATTTCCGGGTATAGAAAACTGCCGGATAATTTGCGACAAATCCGGGAAAGGAAAAAAGAAGTGAAATAAATCAAACACCTTATCCAAATCAATCAGATTTAGGTTGTCAAGCGTTATTTAGTAACCAACTTAGATACTTTTCGCTTGGGTAATTTCCCGTTCTATTTCAGCATTATCCGTAGTTGACTACTGGCAGCCACTGATTCTGCGTGTTGGGTGTTTATTGTTTAGTAATTATTTGTTGCAATAGTAATAATTGTTATTAATATTATTATATAAAAATGTAGGGTGTTACAGGAAGGTAAGATATCTACCAATTATGTAGATAGATTAGTTAGAAATGAACTACATATAGTAGCAATATTGTCAAGCAAGATATAAGTAATAATTCATTAGGTAGGCACATACTTAGAATACTTACAACAATATGCATGGGTAAACCGTGAGATCGCGTCCACCTTACATCATTTTCGATGCCCTATATGAGGGCAAGTGATTTCACTGGAAATTCGGAAAAAAGTTCTAATTCGAGTACTTTCTTCCGAAAGTTCCAAAGGCATCCCTCAAACGACGTCTAACATTCATTTTTCTGCTGCGATTAGGCCTCTGCTTCATGTCCAAAATCAATATCCAAGACCAAAATCCATTTTCTTTCAACACAATTTTCGGACACCGACCTTTACCGAGACCATTTTCAAACTCGATAAAACAATCGTGTAAATCGACAAAATAGACGATTTCAAACGTCATTAAAAAGTTCCATGCTAGGGTTATCGGTAAATTCATGTAATTATATCGAATTCATTCGTTCATTCGTTAAAATTATACGAATGTTTAGCGATTTTGTTTACCGATCGTTTAAGTTGGTTCCGTACTTGCAGCTGTCGATAAAACCATTTTTATAACGAATTTGACGATTTTAAATGTCAAATTAAGCGATCGACAAGAACGGTACTTGCACTGCTGGTAAGATAAAATTACGCCTTCATAAAGATGAAAATCTTTAACATGCGCTCGGTAAATCATGCAAATATGTATAATAGAACGTAAGCTAGTGATTGGCTAAATCTTTACTGTTGTTGGTTACAAAAATTGGAATGTAAATAATTGTTAAAGTAGAGAAAATAAGAAAATAGCTACAGCACTCATTCACAGTTTATGGCTAAAAGCTATCATCATAATAAGAAATTAATACCGCTTTGGAATCCGCCCTGGATAATCTGCCAGTCGGCATCTATGATGAAGAAGCACTTACGAGATCGGATCGCAAATCGTGGGAGTCACGGGCCATGATCCACCAATGTCACCTCTGCATAACTGCACATAATAACAATTGCAATTGTGGTAATTACCACTATACCAACGGCGATAGGCGACGCGTAATTCTCGGAAATGGTAGAAATTTCTAATGTCGTGTTTAAGAACTGTTTGCATTACGAATAAACAACATGCAATTTGAAGATTTCTCCCTCAATCTGAATGTTTGAATTGTTGCTTTTTATATGGTGAAGAGGCGGATTGGACAACAGCAACTTGCCTTTCACTAGTGCGGGCGAACCTTACGAGTTTTTGGACGTAATCGATCTGACAATTGCCAATTGATATGTATTTATAAATGTGTTTAGCGACAGAATTAGGGATTTTGTCAGCTTGCCAACCCTTGACCGTGAATAAAGTTAGTATTGTTAAAGTTTAAAATTTAAGTTAGTATGGGTAGCTCTAACAAGTATCTGTATAAGTATATATCTATAGAGATTTTACGCGTCCCGATACTTGGGTCACTTTTCACTTGCACACCACATATTTTGGGGGTTTTTGGGAGTTGGGTGTTGAGTGCCCAAATGTATATGCGAACTTGTTGTTTGTATTGGCATTATTAACTTTTGCGAAAACCTTTTGCTTTTCTGATTTTAATTGCTTTTTTTGAACTCATCGCCTTTTATATTCATAGCCATGCTGATTACCAGCAAAATATGCAGCCCTGTCTGTTATTATGGGTACTTGAATGCAAATTGCACGTGAAGTATGTTCTATAATCAACATGATTGTTTAGTATAATCAAATACTTGAATATTTTTAAACAGACAAAGTCATGTATACAACAGCAGCTGCTTTGCACTCGTTTAACTTTGAAATGACATAATGTTATTAAGGTCACTATGTAATTGCCTCAAATTAAGGTTTTATTTATGTATTTAGGATTATTAATACGTGTTTAATTCTCATTTATTGAAATGAAATTTCTTTTATCAAAAACTTATTTAATATTTGAAACTGTGTAGCTAATCTTACTTTTAAATAATTTGGCAGGTGACGCTTGATGAGAACGACGTGACACTCAAGTCATTCATAGAATAGTCATTCATAGACATTTTATGAATGGAGGCTCGACTTAGAATAGCGCTAATTCAACTACCGAGCATCATTCCATAATACGTACGGGCCTAAAATTTACGATCACAACTTTGGTGCTACCTTAAAGAAACAAGTCGTCAATATAAACAAACACTTGCGACGTTTCCCCATTAGAAACTGCACAAACTGTATTGAACTTATAATGAAATTCTAAAAGCAACTAGTGCTTGAAGATAATTGGCAATAATTATACAATGTGCGCACCATCTATGGTAAACCATCTTTACGGGGACCTAGAGCTGGAACGGTAGCCCTTCGTTCGAGTATATGAAAATATTTGAGTCAAGTTTTGACTTGGTAGAGTAGGCGATAGGCTCCTTAACTTTAAATACCTATCATTTATAAAGTTCAATGTCAAATTCAAGATTCGGTTGATTCGTTTTGCAAATTCACATTAACCTGCCAACACGTATTCAGTATAATCTAGTACATATTATTTTTACGCTTATCGCTACTGATGGATGCTATCTCAACAACAGCTGAGACAAGCTTTATTCTATGTGTCAATGCCAACTTGTCAAGGCTGCATATTGCATTTGTTTTGTCAAATATTTTACCTTATCCATTCCTCTATTCCAGTCTACTATAAAATTTACTTTGCCGATGTATAAGTAGGTTATGTTCTATGCATCTTCCGCGACTTGCATACCTGTTATTACACCATCGGAGACGCTAGCGCTCCGCACTGCACCTGACTTCAAATGCCTCGTATTATGTAGCTTACGCTTTTTTTTCGCCGCCCATATCGTTAGTGGGTTGATCTTCAACATTAACTTACGTAAAACTTATGATTAAATGATCAGACATATTTCTTATAATTATATTGCCATAGATTTGTGTTCATGGTAATGATTTTTGTTGTGATTCTACCCACGATTTTATCCTTTTTATGTTGCGCCTTTGGTTTTACATATTTTTTCAATTCGATAATTACTGTAAAATGAATAGCAATAAAATATTGGTATCATTTAAAAAGAAAACTGTTAAGTTTTTTTTTTCATAATATTTTCTTTAATTTTGCTAGGTTCTAGATCAAGGAAATATTTACATCTCATCCAGCATACCGAAATAATCTTGCCCTTGCATATTTATTTCCATCTTCATCCAACCTTAACAATTTTAATGTACGTTCTGTATATTCTGTATTACGTTGCCTAACATCATTTTCAAGAGAAGCGCTGGCTTGCGGGTCTGCGGTCGAGAGGTACCCTTTCTAACTAACTCTTGCTACATTGCATTCTGGCGTAAATAACGTAACGATAACATACATTTTTGAATCAAATACTTTAACAGTTTTTCGTGCGACTTTTCCATTTTCAGTGTAGTATTTACCGTATTTTGTATGGCCTGAATTTTAATCACGTTTCGATTCAATTTGACTATTGCATTGTTTCACAGCTCATAACACAGCTGGCTAATGGAATAAGTTCGTGAAATTGCATTACTAGAAGCTTTCCGTGATTTTACACGCTCTTTGCCGCTGTTCCTACGGGAATCCTTAAATTTATGAGATACTAGTGTATATCTTGTATGAGGCTATGTATTGAAATTAAAGGGTACAGGTTCATCAACAATCGTTTGGACGTCATTTCTGTCATAAACTTACTGTAGTTATTCTATGACTTGAGAGGCAGAGTCAAGGCCATGATGTCATTGTCATCGTCGATGTATGAGCACTTGTAATAAAAGCTGAGATCATCACAACTTAATATACGAGCATCGTGTCAACACTTTGTAAGGCCATCTGCATCGTGTCAGGGAATCTGTGCGTCATATCAACTATATTCATAAAGCCTAAATATAGAATTATGATGTAGATTATTTCATTTTGTAGGATATGTAACATACCGTTGGGAAAGTTCATTAACTAAATGGTCCTCGTCTTCAAATCAGATACAAATAAGTTAAAGCTAACAAACATAATTAAAGTCTAGATCGCCTAGTAAGTTACCTTTTTTTAGCGAATATATCTGAAACAACTTCATCACACAAAGCCTAATTGGCCTTGGATACCAAGTAGACATTCTCCTACATGTATGTTAATGTGCTTCATGCACGTACTTTCCTGGATAGAGCTATTGAGAATCCTTGTGGAGCTAAACCACTTGTTCAGACATTCCTTCTCCTTAAGTGAAGTAAGGAATAGACTGCAGTTATTGGATTTGGAAAATAAAAATAATAATAATAGACTACTTGTTGATATCTAAAGATAAATTATTGAATGAACATAATACAAACAAACTCAAATCGAAAAAAGTTATAGATATAACCAAAAAACTCAACAAAAAATTAAGGAACTTATACATTAATGGAACGAAATATAATTAATGTCAGATAGGAATAAGGTTAATCCGCTTAACATGAATTCATGTTACAGTATAAATCACCATGCAAATAAATCAATAAAATCAACATGTACATGACATGAATGTATACAATAATGTTACATGGCCATTTTGTCAAGCTTAACATAGTATTATGAAACGCATACAAGATGTGTAATGTTCAAACACCAACGCCGATGAAATGAATTTTACATCCCTAGCTTTGCAATAGAGAGCAGTGTCATAAGCCTTTTCCGGCATCCCGTTAGACAAAGAAGTAGTCAGATGAGACACGGTCAGAATTTAAACGACCCATTTCATTCCATATTCAAACTGAACCATTCTTAATTAGATTGTTGTTGGTCGTCGGCGCATCGCTGTTAGCGTACGTGCACCAAATCGAATGACTTGTTATGTTGTAAACAACGTTTTTATCTGTCGACGTGCAGATATGAGGCTCGTCGCTGGCTCGCTGATTACTGTATGCATACGAATTGTATAGATGCGATGCGACCGGATAGCTCATTGTGCAACTCGCCGCACCCTGTGGTTTCCGGAATCATACTGTTTGTTCCCATGTTTATATCCTTTGGGACTTGAAAACTAATTTGACAATGCACAAAAGCTCGCAGATTTCAATGCAAGTGTTTTCTCAGAGCTGCATCTGATTATTGACCTTGTTTCCTTTCATCATGAGGTTGTCATAAAAGTATTACATACATGTAACGTTATAGAGGTGGCACAGAGATTGGCGTCATTCATTTCATAATATACATGCCATGAGGCATTAGAAAGAAAATCGTAGAGATTGTCAAACTCTGTTTTATTAAAATTCCAGTCTGTCTCGCAATAAATACCTATTGCTCAGTTTATATCTTTCCAGTACTTTTTAACTACTCCGATAGGCTTATTTATTTCATGTTGTTACTCACGCCTTCTGGTTGGCTCCGTTCCAGACGCAATTAATACTTTTTATCAGGACATGCCTGCGAACGTTTCTTGAATAGCAATGACGCGTAGTCGTATTTACGTACTTTAAAGGTTAGATAACTGTATTGAGAAACTTCTATCAATAAGAGTAATGTAAGGCTGTAAATTGCCTTGTGTAAATCACGCGGAAATGTCAGCACCTGACAGGAGCAATGTACATCGCACCGGGAGTTTCACTTGGACGCTGATGACGACATCAACTCGGCACGCGATACCATTCACAAAGAGCACGTGCGCGATATGTTGCTTCTTATTACGTAAATTGACAAGATTTAGTGAGGAAGCTCGGGCGCTTTTCCTTCGTTTAATAAAATTGCTTGGAGACAAAACGGGACGTAATTAGAGAGGCAGGCAGTTAGGCGCACTTTTACGCCACTTCTTGGTGATCCAACAGGGAAGGCTGCACATCCTTATTAGGCTCGCAGGGCACTGCACTTTCAATTTCATCTAATACAATATTTAAAGTTGTCAAATTTATTTGCAACGTTATTATCTTACATACTGTAAATGCTATCTCTTCTTAGACACGAGAACTGAAATGTAATCTAAGATAAAAATATTGTGGAACGGAAACGAATGAAATTACACAAGTGAAGTTAGTAATGGCTAATATTGCACGTTGATGGTAAACAAAACAAAGCGGCGCAATGCAGCATGTTGGCGCATTGACAAATTGATGGCGGTAGATGCTAGAGTAGAGCCACGGCTCCGTAACGGATTAGCAAGTTTTTTCGCTGCCATCTTTGCAAAAATGGTCCGTCTTGCACCGCGCTGGAGATGTATGTGCCGCTTTCCATTTCACGAAACTGAAAGTGCCTTATATGTTCGGCTGATGTCGTTGACTCCTATGTTTGTTTGTCACGGCTGGTCGGTTTATATATCGTTAGCCGCTGGAATACTTATTCTATCGTGTAAACTAGAATGCTGTAATTTGGCGTTGCAATTTATTTTGTTTTTAGCTTGTCTTCATTGTATGACGCGTCGCGCGTCGTTGCTCGTAGTTGCTACTCTTTCGCTTCTTTGCGTTTTTCCTACACGCTATCCACCTTGTGAGGAGCAATGCTGACTATACTAAACTAACCATGGAACATTGGTTTTGTGATGTAGGTTTATTGCTCACATTGACTTTACTTTATTTCTTGGAATGCACATTGGCAGTTCCTACGCTCTACTAATATTCTCTTAAAATAATTTAAATATCATTATTAATTTATAAATCCATTTATTTGCCATTAGCACACTTTTATTGCACTTTTAACCGCACAATTAACCTGCTTCCGCTATAATAAAAGAGTTTATTACTATTAGCAATCGGTAGAAAGTGATGCTTCGTGCTGTAATATTTACGTTGCACTGTCACGTAATTCGCTTAATTTAGCACATTTTACGTAACATACCTAGCTATAAATAACTGAAGGTATTTCTTGACGTTTTTTCGGTTTTGACGGTATTTTCTCACTTACGCAGGTTTATGTTTACAAACTTTGTGTTTCTCTAGTACCATTATAATAATAGGTCTTTACCTATGAAATTGCCGTATCGCAGTACAGACTTTTTCAAACAAAAAAAAGTTTTGATTGGCTATGAATTCTAAATTTAAATTAATTTTGTTTTAAAAATATGACATTCTATTTACAATATAAGTCTTTTGTTTATTGATTAGCGTTTTATTTTCATTACATTTCAACATTTTTCCTCGTAATGGATACTTTGAAATTTCGTGTAATTATGGAATATGGGTTCCGTCGTGGCACCAACGCGGCACAAACAACACGTAACATCAACGACGTTTACGGAGAGAACTGTACAAACGAACGTACAACCCGTTATTGGTTTGCTCGGTTCCGTTCTGGGAATTTTGACTTGAAAAATGAACCTCGTGGTCGTCCGGAAACTTTGGTCAACAATGATGAATTAAAGGCGATTGTGCAAGCTGATGAATCTCAATCTACAGCTGAGCTGGCAGCAGCTTTTGATGTTAGCATCAAAACAATATTGGTCCATTTGCGACAGATTGGCAAGATAAAAAAGCTTGATAGATGGGTGCCCCACGAACTTAACGATCGCCAGCGCAACGTACGCGTCGAGACTTGCCTTGCGCTGCTTAACAGGCACAGAAATGAAGGAATTTTGAACCGAATTGTTACGTGCGACGAAAAATGGATTCTTTTTGACAATCGAAAGCGCTCAGCAAGTTGGTTAGATCCTGGTTCGGTACCAAAGCAATGTGCAAAACGAAAAATGACCCTTAGAAAGGTGATGGTCACAGTTTGGTGTCTAGTGCTGGTGTGATTCATCATAGCTTTTTACAAAACGGCGAGAGCATTACTGCAGATGTGTACATTGAAGAACTGACCACAATGATGGCGAAACTCGCACGTCTGCAACCAGCTTTGGTCAATCGGTCGTCTCCACTGCTACTTCACGACAACGCGCGACCCCATACTGCACAACAGACCGTCTCTAAGTTGCATGAGTTGGGTTTGGAAGCTCTCCCTCATTCGCCATACTCACCAGATCTTGCGCCTACCGACTATTACTTTTTCCAAAATTTGGACAACTTTTTAGCGGGAAAAAAATTAAATTCCCGAGAGGCAGTACAAAACGCCTTTGAAGAGTTTGTTGTCTCCCGTCCTGCTGATTTTTTCAAGAAGGGCATCCATAAACTGCCACAGCGTTGGCAAAGATGCATTGATTGCAGGGGTGATCACTTTGAATAAAAGAAATAAATAAGTTCGAAAAAAAAATACTTTAACTTTTTTCAAACAAAACGGCAATTTCATAGGTAAAGACCTAATATATCAAAGTATAGTATAACATAATTTATGTCAAAGTAGGTATTTCCTTTGTGTGTTCCTGTCTCCTATTCATTGATTTGCTATATACTTCGGGGTTCTACTTGTAGTAAAAAGGCTTAACGATTAATAAGAATATCTATTAGCGACTCCGATTTTCTGGTATTGTCAAAAGTGATGTGTAGAGTATGTTTTTCATATACCGTGATATGTTCGAGAATATTTCACAGTCCATCGAGTGCTGCACCAACGACGTCATGTTTGTTCGTCTATGTAGGTGCGTCACGCGCCATCGCATCACCAGGTTTCTACTCCAGTTGGAGCATTGCCACTGACACCATTATTAGGTGTCTTTCATGAGTTTGGTGTTTCATTGCCGACAATACTTGACTGGCCCGATAGCTCAGTTTGTAATAACCCTGCCTTCCGAACTGTGGGTTGTGGGTTCGATTCCCAACCGGGACATACATTTGTGCGATGAACATAGGTGTTTGTTTGTGGGTGTTATATTGTATTGTATGTATGTATTTACAAACAAAAAGTATCTCTAATTGTATAAATTATCTGGATCCTATGATACAAGCTTTGCTTACTTTGGGGCTAGATGGCGTTGTGTGAGATGTCCATTGTCCACACATATTATTGTTATTACTAAATGAGGCAGGTACAAACGCCAACAGCGTAGTGTGTCCGTCATTTCTTGTCATATCGATTTCGTTTTCAATTACTTTTTTATACGTAAATTAACTGTAATTTTCAAGGAAGCGACCCGTGCATATTTCTTCCCAGGGAATTTATTTATTGTTCAATAAATTGAAGTCAGGAGCTTTGAAATTAAATACATGTTGTTTTATTGTAGGAGACCATTTAGATGTCACGTGAAGACATTTTGGCAAATCAGCCGTTCTATGTTAGTTCTTTGCCAGTGCCACATCAACGGGTTGCGAGATGCAATCGGACATGACAAGACTGACGAGATATATGGGAGAGACGATAAGTAATAGTACTTACTGCTAGAGTTGATCAATTAGATATTTGCCAAATTTCGGTGGCATATCCGCTTAGATAATATTATGAATCATTCTTCAATAATATGTTGCCATGTACAAATGAGTCCGTTAAATTTTCGGTGCGAGTTTATCCTAGTATTTAATTGTTGGTAACTTATATTCTTAAATGTTTGCGTTACTTTTGCCTATTATTTTTTCTGCGCTATTAATTTAGCTAGTTATGGAGTCTGTAGTGGTTTGTCGTTTTCTGCAATCCTTTCTCTCTTCAAAAAGCTCTTATCAGCGTTATGAAACTCCTTATCCTTGCCATTTAAACTAAAAATGATCTCAAAATTACGATTTGTAGAGTATTTTAAGAATCGGTGAACCGATTGATGCCCGGTACATAGTGGAATCAATTAAATCAAAATTAACTGTTCGGAATTACCTTTATGGTTACTGGCGTCATTTTCCAGGGCAATATATTTTATTCTTGCCACTTTCTGTGTCGCGATTGTAAAACATAGCTTATTGATATGCCGCGGCCATTTGACCGTAACATCGACAGTGCAAGCAACAATGCCACGGACCATGGCCTCGTTGGAAAATCTGGTTTCATTTATGTTTATTTCTATACACTAGAAAAGTGTATGGTTTCTCTTTGGTCGTTGTGATTTAGTAGGTAATCACCATCATCAATAGTTAGCATCAATAGTGTGATGTCAAAATCAAATCTATTGTGCTCTATACCGTTTAAAAGTCACAAGTCATGGCACAATTAAAATGTTAGTGTCGAAATAGATAGCGTTTTGAATAATGGCTGGTAATTGCTGTTCATCAGTGCTGTAACTTTTCGCAAGATCGTTATTCTACAAAATTAAACTCATTTTTAAACTTTATACCAATGTCCAATCCCCAACAATGTAAGAGAACAAAAGTGGTCAAAAATTCTATAATAAAACTCCTACATTGAACATTTTGTTGTCGGGAAATCAGTTTTAAATGACAGTCTGAATCCGACGAGAGCTTAAAAACCCAACTCACGAATTATGTCTGTACAAAAAGTAGGTAGCAATTTATTTTCTAAACTCACAAATGTTTCTCGTAACTAAAACCTTATTATGGTTGTAGAAAGTCAGCGCAGGCGTATTTCACAACGTGGAAAGCCCTTTGACCCCGAATCGTAGACAAGTCAGTGAGTCATAGCACAAAAGATTTACAACGCACTCTCGAACCGCGAACAACGGCCAGTCAAGTTTAGTGCACTCGAAACATAGAAACGTGTTAATAAAAGATGATAAACATAATTTTGATGATGTTAACTATATTAGAAACACAGCTGTTGTATATGATTGATGTGTTGATTCACCACTACGAAATCATGAGAGCCAAAGTGGCCTAACTGCATTTTTTCAATTTTCATCTTTTTATTGGAGTATGGTAAAAGCTATAGCGCAATAAACAAATCCACCAATAAATAGAGATTAAAACATGATGAAAGAACAAGTGAGAAAATGGCTCCTCACCTTTATTATTATGTACATAGAATACAATATAAAAAAGGTAATGCAGTTAGGCCACTTTGGCTCTCATGGCCTCAAATCAGTGAGAAGATAGTTGACTGGGACCGAAGGAGTATTGAATCTATTGTTTTTTAATATATTAATTACATTCATTATTTCCGGAAATAGCTTAAAAATACCACTTTCATTCTTGAGAACTGTACTCTGAAGTTGCAGAGCGTACTGACTGACCAATGTATATCTGCCATATGTTGGTTATTCGATTGAAATATCGACTTATGCTGCTGTAGAAATCACATCGTCAGCCGGATAACGTCCACTGCTGAGCAGAACTGAACAGGCCTCCCACATGAAACGCCACTTTGGACGCTTACATAGCGGGATTTTTCCATAATCACCACGCTTGTCAGACGGCTTTGAAGCGTGGTTAAGCACACTGTTATAATAGAAGGAGGTCCATGGGTTCGCAGCAATAAGTGATATGCCAATTAATTAAACACAAATGCATAAATACAATTTTCTTATCATCTTAGGATGTACATTTCCAAATGAACGAAATCCGTTAAACAACTAGCAGCAAAAGTTCTCTATGGAGGCTGGTATGAAAACTTTTTCATGGGCGGGGCGCCACAGCTTGGTGATCGCAGAAGATTTTAATGTATCGAGTAGAATGTTGCTGCTCATTCCTTCGATATTCCCTTAGCCGGCTCTTACGGCACCCACAGGAAGATATGGGATGGTCCTATTCGCAAGGACCACACGGCCTGTAGTAATAGTAAAATTTAAGCATTTCTACCTCTCAACAGCTATAATATTGTATTACACAAACTATAATATGACGTACCTCTTGAAAACGAGAGTTGTATGACAATCCGCCACGGCTCCATCTGTCGTGTAACAATGGAGCTCATGAATATTCACCGTGAGGTTTCCATAGTTTCATACATGAAAACTACGCTACTGTGTTTTTGTATCGTACGCACTTTTTGCTGGCAAGCTAGGACCGCTAATGAAGGAAAAGCTGATAAATTCTGTAGAATATGATAATGAGTGTTGAATGTGCTAAACACATTCGCAAGCTGCTCTCTAGCAATCCTATATATACTTACATTGAATAAATATTTGTTGACACTTCATACAGCGCCATCTAGCCCTAAACTTAGCAAAGCTTGTAATGTGGGAACCAGGTAACTGGTAGAATACTTAGATACATCTTATAGATATAAAAATTAATCTCTATTTCCCTTGATCACCACATCACGCACAATTTCGCTAATTCTTTTTTTTGTTGTGTTTATTTTTCTATCTTATGAAAGAAAAAATAAAGTTGAGCGGAAAATTAGATATTTTTCACCACTCTGGTGAAACTGCGGGTTGCAGCTAGTAGAATATAATACCCAGACACAGGTGTTTGTTCTGTATCCGGCCACACCACATTTGGAAAGTTCTACAAAACGTTAAATAGGTCTTTAATTAATAACAATAAACAAGATAAAACGATCGCTGAAAGTTTATTAAATTGTCATTTAGTCAATATGTTTCTGATTAAAATACCAACTTCATTTGCATAGGCGTTAATATTTATTGATTCACCTTCTTCGTTCTCGCATATTATCGAGGTGATTTTATTGTCAGCCAATACAGGTTCACTATAACTTATCATTTGTTTGACAGCCTCTGTGGTGTTGTGGTTGAGCAGTTTGGCTCATAGCCCGGAGGGGGCGGGTTCGATTCCCGCGGCAGGACAAGTATTTGTGCACAGAAAAAAGCTCAAATACTTGTTCTGAGTCTGGGTGTTGTGGGACCATGGTCCTCGTAGTTCCTGGGTCCCTAGACACAGGGAGTCCTAATTAGGGTCCAGTATCTATGTGTATTTGATCGTCGGGTGTTATTATTATAAAAAAAAAAAACTTTCAAAATTGGCAGTTAACTTATCCCTACTACTACCATCTGAATTCGTTATTGCAGTTAATCCATAACCAGGTCGTGGATTGCAAGTATTACGTTAGCGTCAATTTAGTACTTCTCAACGTGCGGAAACTTCGCATAAGTATTCAATTAGTCAGTCTAATTAAATGCTTTTAACTGACCGCCGTATTAAAAATGCTCAGAACCCGATTAATGTTGCTATTATACGAATCTAATTGCCGTTTTAGGAAATAAATTGCAACAACATTTTTTCACAACTTTCTTTTCTTTATTTGCTTCTGGTGTTGTGATTTAATTTTTTCTTCTGACATCTTTATAAATTGTCGGTCAATGTTAATTTTATAAAATAAGTCTTCCGTTAGCGCGGATTCGCTTCGCGATTCCTGATAATGATATGTACCTACTACATATTTTTATTTAAAAAGTTCTCAGTATGAAGGAGTATTCTAGCTCCCTGTATTATATATATGTTCATGTTAATAATAGGCTTAATTAATAAATATAAAATATAATCTAACAAAAAGCAGGGACCCAGGTGTCTGTGGAAAGGCAGTATAAAAAAGGAGTATTCAAGCTACTTTGTCTTATATTTATGTTATTGTTTTGTTTTCAGGCATCGACGATCGATGGGCGACGGAAGGGCGCGTGTCTATTCTGCCAGGAGTACTTTATGGACCTGTATCTCTTAGCGGAACTCAAAACCATCAGCTTAAAGGTAAAAATATAATGTACTTTAATTTTCACTAGGTGGTAGGACTTTACTGCAAAGTTCGTCTAGGTAGGTACCACCGCTTTGCCAGTTATTCTGCCGCCAAGCAGTAGTGCGCAAGCACTGCTGTGTTCCGGTTTGAAGGGCACTGTAGCTAGTGAAATTACTGGGCAAATGAGACTTTATGATCTGATCTCACAGTTTAGTAATCTTATTATTAGATTGTGCTGATGTCTCTGGATGACGTGCGCAGTGCAGTGTCACGCGAACCTCTATACTTTAGAGTTCCGAGTGACACTGCAGCTGATATGGGCAGCCGTGTCGTTTAACATCAGGCGAACGGCTAGCTCGTCACGTCATATCAGCCCTCTACTGTCAAATGTTATTAAATATTTGAGATGACAATCCAAAGATCTCAAACATGTACATAGGGCGCACTACATGTTTTTGTGTGTCATCACCATGGATTTAACTCTATATATAAAATATTTGTACAATTTACGTAGAATTGGCCTATTTCTGTAGTCGGGATTTCATTCCAAACCTAATTATTTTTCGAATAATATTCCCAATTGAACACGATTGCGCGTTATTCTGTAATACAAGCGAGACTATATATCGCCGGTTAAGAACCAATACAATCTATCTCAATTTTTGTCGGCTTTTAGATTTCAATGCAAATAAATTTAAAGTTCAATTCCGCACAGCCTGCTCTATCACCTATCTCCAAATACATTTGAAAGTATGCGCTATAGAAATACCACCTACGTAAAGAAGGCGTTTATTTTTCTGCCAATATTGTCTGTTTTTCGTTTTTTGAGTTAGATGGTATTGGTCCTTAACCCGCGATATACAGATATTCCAAAAGCTGAAGCAATTGGGACACATCACAAAGTTGTACCACACAATGGGCCAACCATGCCATAACAGGCAATTCGAGCACAAGGCTCTGTAGAAAGATAGTATTTCTGCTCTCAGTGTGTCAACACCCGAACCCTGTGTCAACTAAATCGCAGAGGCCACGACCAGTCACGAAGTCGCTTTGTAAAATAACTCTCCAGATTGATGACTTTCGATATATAATTAAGATAATTATGACAAGTTTGGTATCGTGAAAGAGGCTCGTGATTAGATCTAAGTCTGGGGCAATGTAGTTAGTAAAAGCTGAAATGAAAGTAACTTTAAAAGTCGGCACGTGGTGGTTTTTGCTGGAACATTTTTGAGGATATGTGTATTTGTTTTTGTTCAAGATAGGTAGAACACTAATAGTGGCTTTTGGAAATTTTGCATTAAAGCATAAAATATTGGCCTCGTGAATCTTTTCGATTTCTTTCATAACAAAGACAATCGGCTATTTACCGAACTTGTGTATCAGCTTATACTAGTCCACTGCTGGACATAAGCCTCTTCCAAGGTCCGCCACTGAGATCCGGCCTTCGGATTTACTCTTCTAGCTACCCTGCCAACTTATTTGTTAGAATTAAGGTATATTCTTTAAAATCTGCGCATCGCATTTTACATGCCTTTTAGGATTAAACGCCAAGCAACCTTTTTTTAAATTTCCAGCTGGACGATCACGTAACTCGATCTCAACCGATGGAAATACAAATTCGTATGGATTTGACAGTTTGAATACACAGCTTATTTGCATAGTTAGTAAGAAAATTTCTCCTATTGCATTGCAATCAAAGTTTCGTGTTCACCCCCCAGGTCACAACAGTGGACATGCAGAAGCCGCCGCCGGACTTCCGCACCAACTTTGAAGCGACACACCCGCCCATCTTGATCGACAATGGACTCGCCATTCTGGAGAATGAAAAGATCGAGCGACACATCATGAAGTCGGTACCGGGCGGACACAATCTCTTTGTTCAGGTAGGTCACCTCTTTAATGTCGAATTGGTAAAGTTAAATCAGTTAAGTTGCCAACCTGAGCCCCGGCAACTGTGTTTGATTTTAAGTTAACGATAATGTACCGCGGGATTCCGTTAAGCGTATTTGTCTCTTCAAATAAGTACTTTGTATTTACTATCAGCGACGCGCGGCTCCTAAGCCAATGTGTTGTTTTAAAGATTCTATCCATAATTCAACTTAATTTATTCGTCTGTTAAGATCACTTGGACCCACCACAACTTTTGTGGGTTCTCTGGAGCGTTAAGTTTAAAGTTGATTATCGCAGATCAGTTTGATGTCAAAATGGTTCTGCGCTTAAGATTGTTTTAATTCGGGTATTATTTTTGGATTACGTGAAATATGGATGTAAAACAAGTATTTTAACTGGTTATACCTATATAATAATTGTAAAATTTTTAAAGTCTGTTTATTTAATTTGTAAATACTATTTTTTATCCTCTGGCATGCGTTACCAAATAGTAAAATCTCCCAATCACAATATTCCCAATTCAGGTGGCTTTTCATATATTTCTATTCGAGTAGGCAGCACAAAAAGTAAACACTTAAAACTCAGCCATAAAATATGTTTTCGTGTAACCATATCGATTTAAGTTTACTGATAAACTGACATAATATTATCGCTATTCCGAACAAGAAAGTCGTAAAAAGTAGCCGTTACATCCTAAATCTAAACAACAGGTTTACCTAGACAAGTTTCCTCATTTTGGTACAAGATGGTATCAATGAGTTAAGTGTGTGAGATTTATGTTGATTTTGTAATTGTGTTAAAGTTTACAGTGTTTAGGCTTTACGAGTTTTATATGAATGCGATCTAGTTAATCTAGTCTGTTTAAGCAAATAATAAATCCGTCTGATAGGTATATATATATATGGATTGTTTTAGTTTGTGCACTCACTAACCGCGTTAATATTAAACTGATATGCTCTACGTAAATAGTATAGTTATCTTTACAAGGAAGATTGGGTGGCCACATGACGTCACACGAAATAAAATTCTAAAGAAGCAGAACACTGTCGCAGCTGCAGAAATCGGTTATAGGTCCCCATGATTTTTCTTTTATTTAGGATCAGCAAACAATACACAAACAATAGTCTTAAAATTGTATAAATCTTAGAATGTAAGTAGTTAATGTACCAACAATGCTGACCACAGATTGATAAGAAATATAACGAAAATATAACAGAGGGATGTAAGTGAATTTACTGATTCCTAACTATCGCCTTAAAGTGAGTATCTAATAATTGTATACTATAAAAAAGGTGTTTCATCATCATCATCAGCCTACACTAGTCCACTGCTACTCTTCACTAGTTAGTCCTCTCCCAAAGCACGCCACTGAGCCCGGTCAAGGTGTTTCTAACATTCTAAATTACAGAGATATAAATCTATGTATCTATATATCGTATGATCATGAGTATATGTTTGTATGAATACAATCTTACATAGAAACACGACGCTTCATCGATTTTGTTTAATTATTCCCACTTACTTAGGACTGCATTACTAGAATAACCTAGATATTTAAAATTATAGTAGGTGAATTTGGATAAATGAATGTGAAGGCATAGCTTGAGACCTTAATTTTTTTAGTGATTATAGGTAACGTTAAATGCCCTGTATCTTTCAGGACAAGGAAGTGGCATCCCTCATTGAAAACCTATACTCCAAGTTGAAGCTAGTGCTGGTGCGCAAGGACGAGCAGAAGTCTGCGGCGCTGCGCTCGCACCTCGCGCGCATCGACGGTCTGCTTGAGCGTAGGGGGACTAGGTGAGTTCGAGAACAGGGGCCTTACCGCGTAAGTCTGGTGAAGATCGTAATCGTGTTCTCTCTTGCTCGCACTCGTGGACTTGTTGATTGGCGCGTGCAGTATGGCAGGCGAAGCCGATTCCCAGAACGGTTACGCGGTAGGGGTGCAGGTCCTGGGCGACCCGGACAATCCTACCACAGACGATACTAAGGTTGGGTTCAGATTATCAAGCTGGTCTACCCTGTCTGGCTCAGTCACCAACCAGGCACCGGTATAGGATATAGCGTCACGCAAGCAGTCGTCGCCGAAGTGGAAGACGTCCTCCACGTATATAGATCGGCTAGAAAGTTCTTTACTTTTATAGAGAACTGCTTTTTTTTTCTAACTCATATATTGTAATGGGCTTGCTATATATTATTTGACAATAAGCACTTTGTAATTTTATATGTTTAGTGAAATAACTCAATTTTAAGTATCTAATATAATTTTTACTTGTAAAAGTGCTAAAATTAGCCTATTTGCAATAAATCTTTCGACTTTGACTTTGACTTAGAGCCCACTGTTCCAGTGGATGTAGTCTTCTCGATCTACTTCTCCCGGTGAGAAATCAGGTCTTCTTTTCTTTAAGCTGAAGCTCGCACTCCAGGGCTGTCCTAGTGATAGTTGTTTCCCACTTTTGACGGCTGAGCATTAGTGTCAGCTTCCTCGAAAGGGACTTTTTACACTACACTACACTTTTTGGATAAAATTTTAATTATAAGCGTGAAGATATTTAGAAATTGTGTTGTTTCAATTGGTGGTTATCGAAGTAGTTTAACATTATTATTGTGATGTTACAGATTTTTGACGGGCGACACTATGTGCTGCTTCGACTGCGAGCTGATGCCGCGCCTGCAGCACATCCGCGTCGCCGGGAAGTACTTCGTTGACTTCGAGATACCAGTACGTAAACATCTTTTTCATTATTACATGAATAGTGAAGTTTTTTTTTATTTCTGTCCACGCGATTATCTTATTGACTGGAATAATAGTCTGTCTTAGTGACTGACCTGATAGCTTAGTTGGTAGTATCCCTGTCTTCTGAACTGTGGGTTGTGGGTTCAATTCCCACCCAGGACAAACATTTTCTGTGATGAACATAGGTGTTTGTTCTGTGTCTGGGTGTTATATTGTGTTCTATGTATGTTTTTACGAACAAAAAGTATCTAGGTATTGTATCAGTTATCTGGTTCCCATAGTACAAGCTTTGCTTAGTTTAGGGCTAGATGGCGTTGTGTAAGGTGTCCACACATATTATTATTATTATAGCTCAGTTTGTTCCGTGTCTGGGCTCTATAATAAATAAATAAATAAATCCATATGTGTAGTAGGTGTATAAATCGATGTATTTACAAACAAGAAGTATATACACGGTGGAATTTAATTCACTCTTTTCCTTAAATGTATGTACTCAGAACATGCTAAAGAATATTTGTACAAGGTCCAATTAAAAAAAAATGTAAAAAAATATATATCAGTTATCTGGTTCTCATAGCTTTGCCTTGCTTAGGCCTAGATGGCGCTGTGTGAAAAGTCCACACATTATTATTTTTATTTATTGCGTGTCAAGCTCTGCGGTTACATTAACTATGAACCGTATTCTCTTACGAACTCTCGGTTCGGTCTGCAATATTGTATGCAAAACTTCATCCAAATCCTTAGACAACACAGATACAGAATACAAATCAGGTGAAAAAGATGGCACACCACAGACTTATACGAGCTATAATGTAAGTAAATATTATCTCTCTATTTCAGACAAGTTTCCGCGCCCTCTGGCGTTACATGTATCACATGTACCAGCTGGACGCCTTCACGCAGAGCTGCCCCGCCGACCAGGATATCATCAACCATTACAAACTGCAACAGGTATGGACTAGGCTTACCCAGGACGGGTCTACTTACGCCGTTCGATCGAACACATGCTCGAGGATACTAGCCCTCAATAGATGGCGCTGAAATAAATTCCGCTGCTATCACTTGCAGTTGCAATATACGGTTTTATCTCTTTCCTGCATGTCTTCAAACTTATCATTTGTAGTTTGTAGAACATATCTTGGGGCAACATTTCAAATATAAGTTTTGACATATATAGAGGTTTCTGTCTTCTCTATTCTTTATCTTTTCTATCTATGGGCGTGTTGAGGGTATTATCTATTTTATTTTCTTGTGATCTTTGGGGCTATCAAAAATGTACCTTTGTCTTTTTACTATGAGGTTTACTTTTACTTGGGTTAATTATTATGTTTTTAATATGTAGTATATGGTATAAAACTTTTTGAAAGAAACTGTGTCTTCAGTACTAGTTTTATTGTTGCACGAATCGTTTCCATCAAGGTTTTATGTTACATAATATTATTTAATGTTTTAAAAGTTGTTTGTTTATTCATTTAAAGGAACTACAAGGATGACTGGATACAATGTTTTATATATATATCTAACGTAGAGGTGTTGAAATCCAAATATAGCATGATATTTATGTATTAAAGTTTATATCCTGAGATTGCGTATATGTATTTTGAATAATGTTCATGTGTTTTTATATTATGTACCTATGAACTCTGGGTGTTTTTTTTCCAATTTCCAACCTTCCACCTATGAAAATTCGTGTTACTATCGCCTGCAGCTATCGGCTAAGGGTCTGGTGTTGTCACCCACGCTGACGCGGCAAAGGAAAGACGAGGCGCCGGAATCGGTACGTGAGGTGTGATCGCATCGTAACATCGCATCTTGTGCCTCTGTCCACCTCATACCACCACAGAGAACATTAAAAACTCCATTTTGTTATATTGGTGACGATCCTATGCGAAATTCTAAACAGTTTTGAATTTGACAGTTCTATCAAACTAAAACTCCATTTTGTAATATTGGTGACGATCCTATGCGAAATTCTAAACAGTTTTGAATTTGACAGTTCTATCAAACTATTTATTTTTAAAAGATCTTTATTAAATCTATATTTATAGTAATACCGTAATAACTACAAGACACAGTGAAATAGTTACTTAAGATATAATGATGTGACTTACAGACTAAACACACCTTTATTAAGTCTATTAATAATAAAAAAGTATAGCCCAAACACTTTGTAAAACTTTGTAAAATTAATTAAATGTGTGTCCCCTTTGTATCAGAGCACATTTATTACAACTTAAATATAAAATGAAACTATTGCTATTATATTATATTGGTATTTTGCTAATCATAATCGGCACCAATATCAGTGCAGCTGTTCTCTTCATATGTATTGAAAATTTCCGGGAAGCGATAATAATTCCTAACAAACTCCTTTGAGACAATCAAATTTGTGTCATATTTTTATATTTTTTGAGTTTGTAATGTTTTGCAGCAATCTAAAAGCTCTATAATGGCTCTAAATTTGCCGTTTACTAATAATAATTATTTTTTTTAAACAAATGACGAACTGTAATATCGGTTCTCTTGTTATTAGTACAAGCTAAAGTACTTTCTATATTTTGCGGTATTTGTATCAAATTGTATTAAATGTTTAAACAAAACGAAGGAAAAATCTTAACATATTGTATTAAACAAAACAGTTCATAAACGTCTCTACTCTCGACTTCTCAATATACTCTTACATGCATACATTATATTGTTTTCACGCTATTCTTTTGGTGTTTGGTTATGCATACATTATATTGTTTTCACGCTATTCTTTTGGTGTTTGGTTATGCCGGCTGGGGTGGTTACTTATTGTGGGTGTATTGATTATAATGTAGCTTTTAATTTGGTTATGGATTCGTGTTAAAACTAACAAGATTAATGTATTGTACAGATTATTGTTATATTAATTTCATCCATGTCAATTATGTTTAAATATTAATTGATACTAATTTGTCTTTGGACTATTTTTAATCTGTGTTAACATTTCACCTCTAGGCTTTGAAAATGAAGAAACACGAAGAACTCGAGACCCCGACATTTACGACGTCGATCCCGGTCGACGTCAGCGACCTCAGCCAAACCGAGTAACACGCGACGCCACGCAACGCCACGCCGCGCTGTGACTACAGCCTTGGTACAATACACATACTCCTAAACACTATTTACTATACATACCTTTTCTAAAAAATGTTAAACTTCAGAAATATGGTAGGTCGATAAGATAAATGAAAATGTATGCTTTTCTCAGAAATGCTTTTTTTTTAAATTGAATATGTACCCCATTAAATTAATAAAAGGATGTTTCCTTTAAGAATCATACTGTAATAACATGGGACATTGATCTTATCAGATGTGCCATATTTCTTGTATACTGTAGCAGCTCGTAAAATTGATTCAGAATTTGTATACCATGAGATAAGGTTATCTCTGAAATTGGTATATATCTGTGGTTGCATTGCAGTTACATTGTATCATTGTCTTTGTGCAAATAATCAGTTTCATAATAAAGTAACAATGCAGGGTTGTGTTAACATAATTAAATGGTTTTGATTTCATCAAACTTTTTGTTGCTATATTCCAAATTGTGACATTAGTATCAGAAATCTTGTGATGACTTGTTTTGAACAACTTTTTGCAGAAGTCTTAGAAAATATCTGTTAATCGTTTCACTCATGTTACATAGGGGAGTGAATAAAAAATGTTTTTATTTCTAGCATTGTGTAATTGGTACAATTGAAATCTATGAGATTGAATGTATGGTATGGTGCAATCGGACATAAGTTTTTATGATTAACGGTATGTGTTGTAACAATGTAGGTTACTGTGGTTAATTTATTCAGACAGTTGACATTAGAACTGAAAGTATTTCAATAGAAGTAGATGTTTTGATGTGAACATGCAAATTGTGAGGTGACAATGGCCATTAATGTTTTGGTAAAAAATTGTATGCAAAATGTCCTTAAACATTTAAAGGATTTTATTTTTATTATATTGGTATGTTTTTTGACCGGCAGAGGTGCTAAAATGTTTAATTTTTTAATTACTTTCAAAAGTAATATTTTTTAAAATAAAATTTGGGTATTTTTGCACTCTAGCTATAGAATGTAGGTGATTTGTATTCAAACACAACGAATAGACAAGCAAGTATTATGCGTAATATCAAGCTAGTTATTAGGATTTGTTACTTACAGTATTCAAAGATTTTGATCATTTTGGACTCCGTTAGTTTTATTTAGGTGTAGCAAATGTTTTCACATAGCCATTTATCATTTTGAAACCTCTGCCTTATAATAATTTATCTATTAGGTTGTTATTGTACAACTATATATCTTTTACTCTGATTATGTTGAAAGCATTTTGAGAGAGCTCTTGCCTGCCTTGTTACCTTAGCCTTTTTGAGGTAGTAGTTGTACTTACTTTGTTTTGTTTTCATTTGTAATATTTTTGGACTTACAATAGAATTGTAAGGCATTATGTTGGACCACCTATAAATATGTAAACATTTGAAACTATTGGGAATGTATCTTCTGTACATGTGATATTACTTCAATGGAAGTTGAATTCTGGGAAAGAAGCTACATCCTCAAAAGCGGCACTTTTATAGTACAGAATAAACCGAGACAAGGGTGAGACATGATCAGCATGTCAATTGGACAATGTATAAAATATTAATACTAGATTATAATGTAAATGTTAAGGAATAAACCTGGATAAATATTATAATTTTTTTTGTTTGTGTTTTATTTAATTACCATTTCAGTTCCTTTATTTACATATTGGTTTTTATTTGAGATTTTGCTTAAAACATATTTTAGTGCTCAATTACTGCTTGTTGTGCCTTGCTTAATACTTAAAATAAGTAACAATTTCAAAACTGCCATATAATTGTGATAACTTGTAGCTTTTATAATAATAAACATTTGTAAAAAAGTTGTAAAAGTTTATTCATTGAAATAAATTATTAAATAAATTAAATTATTATAGATAATAAGTAAATTTTAATAGATATCTATTTACTTAGATTTGTCAACATAGATTTTGTTCTTCATCCAGTTATTTGTATAAATATCCTTGGGTAATATGGAGCTAAGGAAAGCATGAGTGATATATGCTGTTATTCCCCAGATTTTATATTGCTCTGCAATAAATACAGGTAGAATATAGCCATTTTGGAATTGTGTATGGAACTGGTTCTTCGGGTCACAAAGTATCTCAACTGGAACTGTAAACACTTCTGCCACTTCTTTCTCATTGATCCTAAGGTCATCCTGAGTCAGGTTTGATATAGACCCTATAACTGGTGTTATCATTATCTTGTTGTTGCGACCAGGAACAGACGGCCCTGGGCCCCACACTTCTATATTCTTTGGTGACAGTCCTATTTCCTCTTCAGTTTCTCTGAGCGCCGTTTGTACGGAACTCTCGTTTGGTTCCGTCCTGCCTCCAGGGAACGAAACCTCCCCGCTATTAGTGCGAAGATCTGATGATCGTACAGTATATAGAATGGAAGCTACGTCGTCCACTCGACACAGAGGCACTAAAACTGAGGCAGTGGCTGTGGGAACATTCCCGAACCGAGGGATTCTAATTCTTTTCAAGTTTGTCATGCATCGCTCGCGAGCTGCCAGCGAGAACAAGTTCTGAATTCCAAAAGCGACCTTTCCACTCATGATCCTTTATTCACTTCATAATTTTGTAGCCGTGTAGCTCAAAGTCCAAGAAAGATAAACTCAGATAAACTTAAAGAAATGAGCCGTGTTTGCTTTGTTTTTATGGTTTTTTACTTTTTTATTTTTTGACAGTTGACTGTGAATAGAGATGGACGTACGCGCTTTTTTGTTTTGATTTTGGCTCCACACTTTTGTGTATTTAGCCAGTGTGTAGAAATTAATTTCCCAAGATAGTTAATCCTACTATACAGGGTGTTTGACAGAGGCTTAGACAAACTTAAATGGGGGGTTCGGGGCCCAAGAGGAAAATACAACTTGGCCAAAAAAATCCTTGTATGCTTGTTACTCTTTTACGCAAAAACAACTAAAAGGATTTGAATTTAATGAACATCCAGGTTGTAAACTTTCCGTGTTCCAACAACAATAATACAATAAAACGTTACGTTGAAATCTTTGCTTGAGCACCGTAACTAAATAAAAAGTCATTTTTTGTATCGTTAACTGTAATTTACAATATAAAAATTCAAGAAGGTGGAAAACACTACTATTTTATACGATCTTCGAGCAATAACAAGATACTATAATGATTTTTTTCAATAATGACGAACATCACTACATAATAAGCGCTGAATGTCACACCACACTACTGTTGCTAACGCCAACGTCGCCAACTAATAGCGAGAAATGGATAGTGCTAAAATAACACTTTTTTTATTTATTTAAGTATTGGCTCCACACTTTTGTGTATTTAGCCAGTGTCAAGTAATTGATAATTTATCAAGTTATCGATATTTCACGCAAATATGTGTCAAGTCACAGTCGAAGTCATCAAATCAAGTCATATTCAAGTCAGTCTAGTCAAAGTCATACTCCTAGTAAAGTGGTGGCAACTTTACTTGAAGCTTCTATGGAGTTTTGGAAACAACACGAAAAAAACTTTTCACCATCATTATACCACTTTCCCACGCTCATGCCTGTAATCCAGCACTTAACGAATAAAATGCCACCAATTTTATGCACTAACACTGAAAATAACACAAGTCTTGGAAAATAATACAATGCGGTGACGCAATCTTTTTCGCTTTCCCGCCAAAACCCCCAAAATAACACTTGGATAACCACAATTTTTTTTTTCTCTAATCTGTGTAGTAATACAATAATCTTTGTACAAAAAAGTACTGTGTGTCTATCTCTAAATGCGCGGGCAGATACGGAACGTTTTTGAATCAGCTGAGTTCTGTCAGTTTATGTGGTAATTTGACGTCAATGGCTTTGACAATAATTATTAATCAAGTTTTGGTCTAATCGAGGGTTCTTGGACTTCGGCCTTTTATACATTATACGTATTTATATGAGAATTTCATTAAGTAATGGCTCTTAGTCCAGAAATATTATTATCTAAAGCAGCTCGGGCGAGATGTATTGCAAATTTAAAAGAATTACCTTTGTTTGTATCCAAGGATTTACCGGAGAAAAAACCTGCCTCAGTTTTAGTGCCTTTATGTACAGTCAACGAAGAAGTTTGTATTCTGTATACTTTGAGATCGTCAAATCTGAGCACCCATAGCGGGCAAGTGTCGTTTCCCGGCGGGAAACAGGACCACAAGGAAAGTGTTATTGACACAGCGGTACGGGAAACGGAAGAGGAAATTGGTTTCCCGCGCAAAGATGTTGACATTTGGGCGGAAATGACTCCTGTTCAAGGCCGGGACAAGAATGTGGTGATAACACCCATTATAGGCCAGCTCCGGAACTTCGATCAAAAAAAGTTGATTATCAATTCAGCCGAAGTAGAAGAAGTGTTCACTGTGCCGATGACCGTGTTCTGCGATGTAAACAATCACGCTCACTTTACGTACCAAAACATAGCGCTGCCTGTATATTTGTGCGGGAAACACAAAATATGGGGGATAAGCGGCATGATTACTCATTTGTTTTTAACGAGCTTTTTGCCAAATGATTTGTACAATCCTAATTTTATGAGTAAATCATACGTTTTGGAAGAGTTGATGCCAGCTAAACTGTAAAACTTGCATCTAAGTGTAGCCTCCGGCTTTGGTGGGTGAAATTGTGCTTCTGAGTAGTTCTGACTAATGGTGCTATGGTGTTGGTGAGAAAACCTTATGAAGATCTTTTTGAACTAAACTTATCTTGAGGTTTCGATGACGGATAGAAATTTTATATACGTAGTAGGTACGTAGGTATATGAAAGTACAGCGTACCTACGTTTTCAGAAAACCCATTTAAAAAAAATCAGGTATCGGACTATTGTTATGAGTAGTCGATCTACGATACTGGTTATGAAAGAATAGGCAAAGGGATTTCCATTGGCCACAGTTTTCAGAATAGAAAATGAGATGACAATGATTTTTTATGGTTCATGAAAAAGACTGCGGTTGCGATTACGTCTCTAGGCTACGACCTCACCATTTTGTTTCTTTCCATTTGGCGCTGATGATCACTACCACCACAGACCAAGTAGAGGATACTACGTATACTACCACTGAACGCAGAAGTGAGCGCCTACACAACTGTCAATTTGAGAAAGAGAGAACGAACGAAAGACCCTTCTTGAGAGAGAGAGCAAGTTTCATTTTTCCTCCAATCAGTTTTTATAGTCTACACTGGGTGATTCGGTACAATCACTCATCAATCCCTTTATGAATGAAATCTCTGCTGTAGCGCCGATCGATGACTTAACATCGTTCTGTAGCTAGGTCTGTATTTCAAAACTACTCAGTCGTCGATTGATGCTCAAGTTGAGATTTCACTCACTATTTTATCAATTTGTGAATGAAATCTTGTCTTGACAAGAGATTCAGGACTGAACGTAGTTCTGTAATATGGGCCTTACTGATTTTAAATTAGTGCATTATACACAGCTTAAGTCTAAAACAATCTGTACTAAGTAATACCTAATATACTTTACTTATTGAGTGTTATAATATATAACGGTGTGGTACAACTAGGGAACTAAGTAGGTACTATAATACTTAAAGAGCTATTGCCTTAAACTATATTGTTTATTCATCTTTTAAATGTAATAAAACCAAATTTACGAAACAGTATTTTATTTAAAGTATTTATTAACGTTTTCATGAGTGATTCTGTTTTCAAATTTCCATAGTAACTATGCTCATAAGCTGCGTATTCAAACTGTCACATACAAATTTGTGTTTCTATTCGTTGCAATCGCGTTACGTAATCGCCCAGCAGGACTCCGTGGGGGTAATCACGAAACTTTGATTGCAATGCAACAGGAGACATTTCCATACTAACTATGCACATAAACTACGTATTCGACTGGCTCGATAGCTCAGTTGGTGGTAACCCTACCTTCTGAACTGTGGGTTGCGGGTTCGATTCCCACCCAGGACAAACATTCGTGTGATGAACATAGGTGTTTGTTCTGTGTCTGGGTGTTATATTGTATTCTATGTGTGTATTTACAAAGAAAAAGTATCTAAGTATCGTATCAGTTATCTTGTTCCCATAATACAAGCTTTGCTTAGTTAGGGGCTAGATGGCGTACTGTGAGATTTTATATTATTATTCAAACTGTCAAATCCATACAAATTTGTGTTTCTACTGGTTGCGATCGAGTTACGTGATCGCCCAGCGTGTCACTGGTTACACAGTGGAGCATCGCTAACGAACTTCAGTTGTATTTTTTTCATTAAGCGTTGTTTTATTATCAGTTCATTAGCAGACGTTGTATCTCCTGCGCAGCACGTCGCAGACAGGGTTGTATTGTGGAGAGCGATTGCCTCGGAATTGGGATTTTTTTTTATGTTCAGGAATGACGTGACGAGCTAGCCGTTCGCCTGATGTTAAACGACACGGCTGCCCATATCAGCTGCAGTGTCACTCAGAAATCTAAAGTATAGAGCTTCGCGTGACACTGCCCTGCGCACGTCATCCAGAGACATCAGAACAATCTAGTAATACGATTACTAAACTGTGAGATCAGATCATAAAGTCTCATTTGCCCAGTAATTTCACTAGCTACAGTGCCCTTCAAACCGGAACACAGCAGTGCTTGCGCACTACTGCTTGGCGGCAGAATAACTGGCAAAGCGGTGGTACCTACCTAGATGAACTTTGCAGTAAAGTCCTACCCTACCTAGTAAAAAATGGAAAAATTGGGGTGGTTGATTTTACGCTCGCTGGTGTTAAAGCGGCGTATAAAATGACTACTGTTATAATATAATCACTGAAAAATAGCCTAGAGTATAGGTCTAGGTCATCCTGTGGGAATTATTGTTCTACTAGTTACGCGCCGCGGTTTCACCCGCGATAAAAAGTATCCTATGTGTTAATCCAGGTTATAAACTCCTCGGACAGCCTCCATTATACATAACATCATTTTAAAAAGGGGTTAACGTGACTTAATCCGACTTAATTTCATACAGAGAATTTGAATTTTTTTCAAGTTATTTATTATTGTTTGTTGTTTGACAGCCTCTGTGGTGTGGTGGTTGAGCAGGTCGGCTCATAACCCGGAGGCAGCGGGTTTGCTTCCCGCGCCAGGACAAGTATTTTGACACAAAAAAGCGCAAATACTTGTTCTGAGTCTGGGTCTAGTACCATGGTCCTCGTATTTACTGGATCCCTAGACTCCTAGTTAGGGTCCAGAATCTATGTATGTGATCGTTGGGCCTTTTATATTATTATTATTACATAAATATAGGTCTAGGTCATCCTGTGGGAATTATTGTTCTACTAGTTACGCTCTGCGGTTTCACCCGCGATAAATAGTATCCTATGTGTTCCGAATTTCATCCAAATCCGTTTAGTAGTTTTTGCGTGAAAGAGTAACAAACATTCATCCATATATCCATACTTTCAAACTTTCGCATTTGTAATATTAGTAGGTATATATGTAAAACGGAGCGTGCCGATCCGGGAGTCCAACACGGTGTTTCTCGACGTGGACTGTAAAGGCGGGCGTCGGACTCGTCACCGAACCGGGGGCTCGTTTTCTGAGGCTGGGATTGTTTGAAGAAAAGAGTTGTATGAAACTAAGAATCTGGTCAGCGGGGTCTCTTCGGGGCGGAGTCAGGCTTCTTCTATGAGAGTGTTTTTCGTCTCGCTGCCAGCAGTGGAGTGTTTTTGTGGGCCTCGTCTCTCTATATTTATGCCATCTCCCCGTGGTCTATGTAGGCGACTAGTGGCGGCCGTATCGTTGTCGCCTAGCCAATCATAGATCGGCCCTGGTGTGGGAGATGGCAATAGTGTGCTAGAGAGAGACGGGGCGCTTGAGCGAGAGATGTGGAGGCGGGAAAGGGACGAAACTAAGTTATTGTCAAGCCTACCTAGTTTTTAATCGTTTGCCTAGATTCTACCTATTTCCCTTTCCCGCTCCTATTGCCTGTTACGAAGCCTTTGTTGCCCGAATGAAACCCATTGGCCGGAAATATTTATTTGCCAAATAAATATTACAAACAAACGGTATAACATAATTATCTTAAACATGTAAACAATCAACTTAAATTTCTATGTACATTATGCGACTCTATTCGTTGTCCTTGGTGGCTCGGTCGTCCGGAACAATATGTACAGGTAAATGCAGCAATATTTATTAGAGATTTGTTTCTTATGATGATTGACCCTTTCGATCAGCATCTTAAAAATACAGGTTGTTTATGTTCTATATTTGACGGGTAAGTGCCGTAAAGTGTAAGGTAAATGTATTAGACAGCCTCTGTGGTGTGGTGGTTGAGCAGGTCGGCTCATAACCCGGAGGCGGTGGGTTCCATTCCCGCGGCAGGACAAAAAATAGCGCAAATACTTATTCTGAGTCTGGGTGTTGTGGTACCATGGTCCTCGTAGTTTTGGATCCCTAGACAGGGAATCTTAGTTAGGGTCTAGAATCTATGTATGTGATCGTTGGCCGTTATTATCATTATACATTTTTTAAACCATTAAAAGTACCGCAACTTTAAATAGGTAGGTATTATTTCTAAAATAAAACAAATAGAATTAAGACAGTAGGTTAATTATTAAATTTTACTCAAAAATAATTTACTTATAGCAGAGACGTATATAATATACACGTGCAGTGCAAAACATAAAAGCTATGTAGGTCTGTACCCAAGTAATAATGTTAATACTGAACGCTCATTGGATGCCTGTTGACCATCGGCTGTCTCAACCAATGAGCGTACAGTATTAGGCATGACTTGACACGAGGTTGACAAACGTACGAGAAAACGGAGGCAAGGGAGATAATTACGAAATTAGGAGCTATCAAACTTTAGTACAGACCGTCATAAGTATCATTGTCTAAATAGGGTAACTATAAGTAAGTATAAGAAGTTAGGTATGTTATGTATACCTATTCTTATATATCCTAGCGTCTATATTTGTAGTGTAGTGTAGAAATTGTAGAATCCTTAATAATTTGAGTCTTCGCATCGTCCAGCCTTCATTACTCTGATCTCCTTGTTGAATTTCTTCTTCATGAATACAGCTCTACAATTGAATTCGCAGGGATTGTTTGAAGTGACCCGATCGGATGCGCAAACAGGTTCGTATATCCTCCCGCAAGCGCATGCTTGGATGTCAGCTGGCACACAAACCGCCGAGCCCACCAATATTGCCAGGAGGACAACTGGAATTTTAACGTTAACATAATATAACAAATGTGAAGTGAACTACGTGGTGCAGATGATAATAAAAACCTTAATGGACTTGTAAAATGATAGTAGTATATTTAAAAAGCAGAAAATTATGCAAAAAAATACAACGAACTTCGTAGGCGAAAAATCAAAGACAATCTGTCAAAATCTAATGCCAAAAAAACAACAAAAATATAGTTTTTAAATTTTGAATAAAAACTTAAGTAAACAGGTTTTATATAAAAAACAAAGAGTTTGCTACAAAATGTTTAAAAAAAATTAGTTACACGCTAAATTTAAATGTTAACTCTTTTTGTGCACATCCGTCTTTCTACTGTTCTATGTTGTATTCTTTATAAAATATTTGTGAAAACTTTTCAGTAGCTTTCCGTACCTATTAGTGTGATATTTATGTGTATGTATAACTAGCTGTAAGTTTTCCTTTCAGAATAAAATAAAATAGGTGAAATAAAATTGCAAAATACGTAATTACGTACGTAATTTATCGATGGCCCCATAGTAATGATATAATTAGGTCAGTCTCACAGAATATGTTCTACTGTAATGTAGTCAGCTTTTTTAAATTTAGTAGTAGTAAGCTTCTATGGAGTTTTGGGAACAACACGAAAAGAAACGTTTCACCATCATTATACCATTTTCCCACACTCACGCCTATAATCCAGCACTAAACGAATAGAATGCCACCAATTTTATGCACTAACACTGAAAATAACACAAGTTTTGGAAAATAATACAATGCAGTAACGCAATCTTTTTCGCGTTCCCGCCAATAAACTCATAACTCTACTTCAATGTACTGAATTTGTCCTCTTAGGTCCGTATTACAGAACGATGCTCAGTCATCGATCGGTGCTCAGGCAGAGATTTCATTCATAAAGTGATCAATTAGTGAATGAAATCTCTGCTTGAGCACCGATCGATGACAGCATCGTTCTGTAATACGGACCTTAGTATAAAAATGGATCTGTGTTTACGTTTAAGCTCACCGTGTGAAAGATACGGGACCCATAGTGATGTAAAAATGTAGACATATTTGTCCAAATTACCATAAAATTTTTCCTGGAAACACGTATTTATGTGGGTTCAATAATAAAGCTGTTACGTCATTATTACTGTATTTATATTTAGTGATAACGATAAGTGAATAGTCTTAATAAATATTTGCAGTTACAAATTGCAGTTGGTGCAAATAACTATTAATGTATTAATTAATTGCCTATTGTATTTTTTTTTTATGTTTTGGCTCCACACTTTTGTGTATTTAGCCAGTGTCAAGTAATTGATAATATTTCAAGTTAATGATATTTATGCAAATATGTGTCAAGTCACAGTCGAAGTCATCAAGTCAAGTCATAGTCTAGTCAAAGTCATACTCCTAGTAAAGTGGTGGCAACTTTACTTGAAGCTTCTATGGAGTTTTGGAAACAACACGAAAAAAACTTTTCACCATCATTATACCACTTTCCCACGCTCATGCCTGTAATCCAGCACTTAACGAATAAAATGCCACCAATTTTATGCACTAACACTGAAAATAACACAAGTTTTGGAAAATAATACCATGCGGTGACACGATCTTCTTCGTTTTCCCGCCAAAACCCCAAAACAAAACGTTGCCAGATCCCAAGCAAAAGTTAATTGCGAATACCACAGATAATACCTACCTAATACTATTACCAGCACAGATAGATACCTCATGCCATATTAGTATGTACTGTACTAAGCTAGGTAAGTAATGTAGGTTGTAAAAAATAGGTCATAAATCGAATTAATACCTTCACGTCAAGACCGGGAACAAATTTTTCCAATTTTTTTACGTAAGCGGGCGATTCGATTCCGCTATGCCCATTGCAAGTTAGGACGAACGCACGTTTGGAGTCCAGACTGTAGTTTATCACCAACCTTTTTTGAGCTTTCATTATGCGAATTGCCAGGTAATGGAATTTTCCCCCGGCTCTTTAATATTACTTACATCTTTAATTATATTGCATATTAATATTTTGGCGTAATCATTGTTTCGTCTAAGATGTATTTACCTTTAAATTTTTTTTTTTTCTAATTACATATATCCTCAATTTAATTATTCACGGTCCTTGTGGTTTCTACTCGCGACTACAGCTGCATTTTATGCATTCCTCATGTCTTAGTTATTGGGATGACGCCATGCATTCTGTATAATTCGACGCGTATTATTAAACCAAAGACTTCAATCAAAATACGTCCTACATGTTTCAAAACAAATGAATCTATCAAAAAGTAAATTATATTATTAATGTCCTACACATTTAATAAGATTTATTCATGCATTGTTCTTAATGTTTGGTTAATTTAATGTTACCGCTGACCAAAAATTCTATCTAAATTTTTCACATGTAAAAGTTCTTGTTTTAGACCGTACTAAAAGATAGGTGCTTCAAAAAGTGAAAGTGTTTGCACCTCTGCGACAGTTCTATTTACACAAAAAACGTACCAATTTTGTAATCCATATTCGAGTATTCGCTGCACAAATCGTCCGCTCTGCGACTAGTTACGACACTCGACAAACTTTCACAGCCGAGCACCGTTATATGGTATATATACGGGCATCAGTTAATGTACCGAGCCAATATTATCTACTCATTTCCTTTTTATAATCAAACAAGGATAATAAAGTTGTCAATTAAAAATACTCGAGCGGTTTAATTCGCAACATGTACACAGTATGATGTTGGGGCTCTAATGCCTTTGTCGATGGTTAGCCGATACCTTACGCATAAATTAGCGAAGTCTTCCGCATCGGTCGCGGGACTTCACTTGAAGTTTGTGGTGGTTTGTGCAAGTATACCTTACCTTTAATTTGGGTACCTCTGACAGAATGACATGAATACAGTTTCCATTATTTCTAAATTAATTTGATTCATATGACAATCGTAGACTTTTCATTATTTATCCATTGTTAAAATGCAAATTAATGTTTTTTTTTATTCTGCTTTACCACAGACTCCTGAGTCCATGCTCTTTTTTAATATACTACTATACATATTTGTTTGTTGTATTTTTTTTCAAACAAAATCAATACCTACGGGCGGTACAAATATTTTTTTCTTTTTTCTTACAATTTGGAATACTGTATTATAACATTTAAATATCGGGAATATGGATGACTTTATTTCTTTTTGCGTATACACCACGAGCGGACAGCTCCCGCTTTAATAGTAATATGATTAGTTTACTATAGGATCGGTTAATAATACATAACTCAATAATGTATTTGAGTTTAACATAACTAATAACTTTATGAATACTATCACTTTATATTCATATTAAATTATTAATATCAATGGCGAAACTGTCTCTAAAAAATAGGAATTAAACAATTATAAGCAAGCTTAAAATAAGTACAGATTATAAATTATGTACGGCGCACAGTGGTCCCATTTTGAAAAAAGGTGGACTTAGGACCGAAAGTCGGAATTTCGGGCTGTTTTTTTTTTTAAAGAATAGGTCCTAACTATCCTAACAACATCTATTCTATAAAGAAAATCCGTAGGATGCATAGTTTTCGAGAAAAAAAATAATCTTTTTTTTCTTGTATGGAGAAAAACATACTTTATTATTTTTCTCAAGTTGGGTGAAATAGTGACGGCTTTTGTTGATATTTTATGAAAGCCCTAGTGGTATTGTATCCAGAAAAAAATAAAACCAATGCGGTCACCTGCGGCCGCGGGAATAATCAGATGTCAAAAATTGATTAATTTTTTTTGCGTATTTTGCAACCATTGTTCGTTTCTGGCCAATTATTTATATATTTTAGGTTAGTGCTCCATACTTTAATTCGAACTATTATATAACATTTCAAAAAAGTTAATCAAAATCGAGTAATTTTTTTTATAATTGCTGTTTTACTCGTGAATTTGCACGCATACATGGTTAGTTCAAAATGCAAATCCTATATATTATATATTACTCAGTATAATGTACAAAATAAACATGCACGTACCTAAAACGTAAAAAAAAATATTTTAGTTTTTCGTTTATGCTTACTAAAAGTCTCCGGTAATGGTTACCGACATTACTTAGCTACCACTGGCGGGCATTATCTGCATAATCGATTTCTTGCTTTGTATTTTCAAAACTGGTTTTACGACATCATTTTCACAACCGCGGTTGTTGAATGCGAGGCAGGATATAAACAAACGAGTCACATCTGATACTACCTGTGACTGGTCCCTAGCTGGTCGCTTTGTTCCTGACAAATCCTGACACAGGATAACTCGTATATGCATGCAAGTAACTACCCCCTAAAAATAAAAGTGATATAGCTACATCAATAATAATTGGCGTATGTTATACACCAATAATGTTTGTTATTGGTGTGTTTTAATCTTTCTGTCATCTGTATACGTATGATTTTCTACCAGAAAAAATGACTCATTTGTTTGTGCAGATTCCTGATTACTTATTATACGTTACTTAGCTCCCATTGGCGGACTTTATCTATACAAACAAATGAGTCATTTTTGATAAATGGCTGTGATTGGTCGTTTACTATTACCTTGCTCTTGCACATAGTGACTAATGACCTATCTGTTATGGCGTATTAAATACAGAGCAATGTTAATTTAAATTGATTCATCGCTAACTGTGAAGTACTAAAAATTACTATTTTGAATTTGCAATGGCTGGCTTAGGCACATATTTTGATATGTTCTTGATTCTTAAAGATAATGGAAATCTTAAGGATTACAATAAATTGTGTGAATTTATAGTTTCCAAAATACCATGTGAAATATCTGAAGATGACCATCAAACAATTAAGGAGTTTGGTCGGCTATTCACCAATCTTGTAACTAAGAAGTGTAAAGATGCAAGCAGAAACTTGAAGACATTTATGAATCGGGAAAACAACCGCAAGTGGTTAGAGACCAATATTAATTGGCCTACTTGCAATACAGTTGATCTTGTAACTACAATGAGAATGCCAGAGGACTTAGTTGAAGAGCCGGAATTACTGCCGGTTGCTATTCCATCTGTCTGCACTGCGGAAGCAGGTACTTCTACTGTAAAAGAAGTTAGAGTGCCCTTTGCCGATTTGGGCAACAAACAGAAGAAAAGACGTTCCAGTGTCTTTGTTAACGATAACTCTGAAGAAGAACTACAGTATTATTTTATTTCCAAGTTAAAAGAAAATGGAAAATATGCTTTAGCGAAGATTGTGGAATATCTGTGCGAGACTCCCGAAGTTGTATCAGATGTAACAAAACTCCTTTTCAAGGAAGAAAAAGTAGTCAGTATAGCAGAGGATACATCTTTGGCTTTGTACACAGCCCTTAGCCTATCCAAATGGCAATACTTATCCTTGAGAATGTTTCTGAAGGATGAAAATTGTTCAGCTGCCTTTCCGTCTTATCACAAGTTACTTGACGCTAAAAAGAGATGTTACCCATCTGAAGAATACGTGGAAGTAACGGAAATGGGAGCTCGCATAAGGTATTTATAAAATTATACTATATGTTGTTTTAAAATTTTTAAGCTTCATTAGCTTACTTTTATTATTTATTTTATTTTTCAGGTTGCAAGGACTTCTTAACCACACAGTGGAAAGAATTTTGCTAGACTTAAGACCAATCACAAGTTCAACCAACGAAGGACTGAAGTTGATATGGAAATGGGGCCTTGACGGAGCATCGTCACAGAGTAATTACAAACAAGTCTCAGCTCCTGAGTTTGACGATTCCTCTGTTGTATTGATCAGCATCGTCCCACTCCGACTAGTTGATGGGGGAGAAATGATTATTTGGGAAAACCCAAATCCTTGCTCACCACATTACTGTCGGCCAGTGAAATTCACGTTTACTTCGGAGACTGCGGAGTTCATAAAAGGGGAACACTTAGAAATGCAGCGCGAAATTACAAAATTGGTACCAACAAATTGTGGTGATGTGGAGATAGCCCACGAACTGCACATGACTATGATCGATGGGAAAGTGGCGAATATTATTGCAGATGTACCTTCATCAGCAACGTGCCCCATTTGCTTGGCGAAACCAAGTGAAATGAATAACTTGGAGCTTTTGGCCACGAGACCGCTTCGACAGGATTTGTACCAATATGGAATTTCATCGTTACATATGAAGATAAGATGTATGGAGTGTCTACTTCATATATCTTATAATATGGACTTCCAGCGCTGGAGTGCTCGTGGCGATCACAAGGAATTGAAGCAAGCAAAGAAAAATGCCACACAACAAGAGTTTCAGGAACAGACTGGAATACTCATCGATATTGTAAAACAGGTAATTTTTCCTTTACTTTGCTTCCTTTATATTATATACTCGTCTGTTTTTGTATGCCCTACTAACTTAATTTCTTCTTTGCAGGGCTTTGGAACAACTAACGATGGAAACACTGCAAGACGTTTTTTCCGAGATTATAAAAGATCGAGAATCACTGGAGTTGATGAAGATTTGTTACTCCGATTTTCTGTCATTCTGCAAGTTATATCTTCAGGAAAGAACGTCAATATTGCGAACTTCAGACGTTATTGCAAAGAAACAGCAGAACTGTATGTGCATCTCTATCCGTGGTACTACATGCCTGTTAGTGTCCACAAACTTCTGATGCACGGAGCAGATATTTGCAGTCATTTTTCAGTTCTGCCTATTGGTAAGTAATAATAGATCAAGACAAATGAAATATAAAGCAGTTAACTAACTGTAAATCTCTAAACACTAAAATAATAGTTTCAATGTCAACTTCAACGTATAATTATAGCATATTTTTTATTATTTTTAGGATCCTTGTCGGAGGAAGCTTCCGAGGCTCGTAATAAAGACTTCCGGAACGTAAGAGAGAAGAACACGAGAAAGACAGGAAGGATCCAAACAAACGAGGACATACTACACGGGCTTTTAATAAGTTCAGGCCCCACATATCATGGCTTAGACCAAAATTTTCAAAGCCTAATCATCTAGAAATGCTTCCTGAGGCAATTCAGTTGCTCGAAATAGACTCGGAGTGCGTATACGTGGAAGAAGAGTAGAAAATGAAAATATACCAGATCCAATGCTATAATTTTTTATTTATTTTATCCTTTAAAAAACTACATATAAAACAGCCCTTTTCAAGGCTACACATTTATCTTATGTTTCTGGTAGAAAATCATACGTACACTACTACATAAGATTAAAACACACACCAATAACAAACATTATTGGTGTATAACATACGCTAATTATTATTGATGAGCTATATCACTTTTATGTTTAGGGGGTAGTTACTTGCATGCATATACGAGTTATCCTGTTGTCAGGATTTGTCAGGAACAAAGCGACCAGCTAGCGACCAGTCACAGCTAGTATCAGATGTGACTCGTTTGTTTATATCCTGCCTCGCATTCAACAACCGCGGTTGTGAAAATACTGTCGCAAAACCAGTTTTGAAAATACAAAGCAAGAAATCGATTATGCAGATAATGCCCGCCAGTGGTAGCTAAGTAATGTCGGTAACCATTACCGGTGACTTTTAGTAAGCATAAACGAAAATCTAAAATAATTTTTTTTACGTTTTAGGTACGTGCATGTTTATTTTGTACATTATACTGAGTAATATAGGATTTGCATTTTGAATTAACCATGTATGCGTGCATTTTCATGAATAAAACATCAATTATAAAAAAAAATAACTCGATTTTGATTAATTTTTATGAAATATTATATAATAGTTCGAATTAAAGTATGGAGCGCTAACCTAAAATACATAAATAATTGGCCAGAAATGAACAATGTTTGCAAAATACGCAAAAAAATTAATCAATTTTTGACATCTGATTATTTCCGCGGCCGCAGGTGACCGCATTGGTTTTATTTTTTTCTGGATACAATACCACTAGGGCTTTCATAAAATATCAACAAAAGCCGTCACTATTTCACCCAACTTGAGAAAAATAATAAAGTATGTTTTTCTCCATACAAGAAAAAAAAGATTATTTTTTTTCTCGAAAACTATGCATCCTACGGATTTTCTTTATAGAATAGATGTTGTTAGGATAGTTAAGACCTATTCTATAAAAAAAAAACAGCCCGAAATTCCGACTTTCGGTCCTAAGTCCACCTTTTTTCAAAATGGGACCACTGTGCGGCGCCACCGCCGCCGCGCGTACTCCTTGAGGATGGGCATCTTTATTGCCCGAACACCGGTCGAGTTATTCGACTGTATCTCGTGAGTTTTAGCCGTGTAATAGTTGTAGTTATGAGTACTACTCACGTCAGTTTCTATAATATAAATTATGTGTAAAAATTACAAAAAAATATTTGAAAAAAGGGGAATTTCGGTTTATATGAAAGTATGGCATGGCAGGTAGAGAACAGAATAGATAAAGAATAGCAATATCACAACTAAGTACGTAACCACCCCCCTAGGTTAAATGTACACGCAATAGGTATTACTAATAACATCATTCTGTACATTCCGATTACCTAACCCATCAGCTTTGTAGAAGATAACTGACTGTGTTGATTCCTCAACTCAGTCAGTTATCGTAAATACCTAAACAAGTAAGTGTACAATATAAGTAGAAAAATTGAATTAGAACATTTGTACACATTGACATCCCAAAATGGTAAAATGCTCAAAATGTTGAATTTACATTACACCATAACTCTCTGTTTTGTGACCATAGGAATGCCGATATATTACCTCAAAATGGTTAACCTTTATTAAAACTTTAAAAGATTTTTCATAACACCCAACGATCGCTTACTTATCCTTGACCCTAATTACGATTGCCAGGAACCACGAAGACTATGGTCCCACAACATCCGACACAGAACAAGTATTTGCGCTTTTTTTTCTTTGCAGACACTTGTCCTGTCGTGGGAATCCGCAGCTTCCGAGTAATGAACCAACCTGCTCAATCACCACACCACAGTCTGTATTTTGTAAAACGTCTACTTCCTAAGTCCTAAAACATTAAATTCTTAAATTATGTTAATATTTGGAGGATCCTTAAAAAAATGGGTCCAAATCAAGGGCGGATTTAAGGGGGGGCACGTACCCCCCCCAGACGGCATTTTTGTGGTCTGTGGACATTCCATTACTGTACATACTTAGAAGCAAATACTTGAACTTGTAGAAACAAACTTGACTTGAAGTATTTATAAGTTGCTAACAGCTCTTGTTGATTTTTTGCCAGTCTGCCCCAATATATATATTATTATAAATAATAATATCTATATAAGATTTTCAATATTAAAACGTAACCGGTACGTGAGCGAAACTGCGTGCATCAACTAACATTTAACCGTTTGCTGTCCTGCATAAGTGCTTTTACAATATTGATTGAGGAAAACACAGCAGGTTACCTACATGTCATTTTTCACTAGTCATCAGCACCACACATCATAATCTTATGTAACATTGAGTACCTTTATTTATTGCGAGTGTTGTCACTTTAATCTACTTCGATCCTGTGTCATGAAATACTTAGTCTAGGACTTTAATTTATCTAGAAGGGACGGCAAACATTATAGTTTTTTTTAAATGGGATAAGAGCTTTTTTTCTTTAACTAACTACACTAACACAACTGACAGCCTCTGTGGTGTTGTGGTTGAGCAGGTTGGCTCATAACCCGGCGGCGAGTTCGATTCCCGCGGCAGGACAAGTATTTGTGCACAGAAAAAAAAGCGCAAATACTTGTTCTGAAGCTGGGTGTTGTGGGACCATGGTCCTGTAGTTCCTGGGTCCCTAGACACAGGGAATCTTAGGGTCCAGGATCTAGGTATCTAATCGTTGGGCGTTATTATTATTATTATAATGTATTATAACTACTACAATAAAATAACAACAACTACTAACTACTATACAAAAAAAAATTGTACTATATGCTAGCCGCGATGACCTATAGACAGCCCAAATGCTCCAGCCAATAAATATTTATCTATTTATAGAACTGTCAAATTAAATAATAACACCCTGACACCAATCAAATGTAAACCTATACAGCCTTATTAATAAACACGAACTAACTTTAGACTAGTTACACCATATTTTGTCTCTTTCGATCCAGCTAAATATTCCAGTAGCAAAAAAAGGACAAAAGCTGAAGTAACTAATCCGAGACTAATACCCGTTTATTAATAAGGCTGTTACGGTACAGACATGATCAGAGAAAGATCTAGGCATACTTTGTTTTAGATAATCGTGGGAATTGTCATTTATTTTGTTTTATTTTTTGGTATTCCTACTTGAATGCGTTCATTTAACGTATTTAAGAAGTAATTCACGCCGAACTAACCGTGTTTTCACTTTGATTTTGATTATTTAACGTGATGACGCATGTATTTATATTGATTTAAGTCTGGATATGTTCTCATAGAAGTGACTTTTTGTCTCATTTGAGTACAAATTTCTTTAAACCTAAATATAATAATATTTACCTTTATTGATACCAGAAATATATTGATACATGATTATAATACTTTAAGTAAAATAATTAGATTAGGAATCACATTACTAGACTGCGAGATCACTAAATTTCATTTACTCGCTGATTTCACAGCAGAACGGTATCGCAAGAAAAGTATGAAAGTGTTACCAGTGCTGTAAAAATTTGTGGGCCATGAGTGGGCCTATAACATTTACGACGATGCTCGATAATTTATTTTCGGGTTTTTGTTGATATGCGTAATGTTTCCACATTTTATTGCTGAAACAACCGAAGTCAATAAAAAAGGCATTAATAATAATACCTAAATAGATGCGTACTTACCTTTCTTTCTTCTTTACAGTTGTAATCGAAGCTTCGGATCAAAGTTTTCAACTCTGCATTGTGCCAGATTGCTTGCACCAGTAGTGAGAAAGAGAACTGCTTTTATTTCAAACTCATATATTGTAATGGGCTTGCTATATATTATTTGACAATAAGCACTTTGTAATTTTATATGCTTAGTAAAATAACTTAATTTTAAGTACCTAATATAATTTTGACTTTAAAAGTGCTAAAATTAGCCTATTTGCAATAAACCTTTTGACTATGACTTTCACCTATACAGAAACCTGGAAATTTGACATAAATGCCGCAAATTAAGCACACGTATTAGAAAAACAAAATTAATGATTTTTAAAGTATTTACCAACTACAAAAAAAATCATTTATTTCTTATCGTGGAATAAAGACAAGATATTTGTTCTGTTTGAGTGACCTCATGACCTGTCTCAGTAAATATACACATTACCTTATAATATATATAGTAAGCGTCATTATTCTATGCCTTAGCTACGTTCTTAGAAACGATTTACAGACTTCAAACAGTTAAATATTGACTGAATAAACCAAGTCAGGGTTTCGATGTTTTCCGTGATGAAAAATGCGCTTAGGTGAGTTTGTATGAGGGGAACTACCTAGATGAGTAAGTTACCTAAAACTGCGTGAAATCAAATACGTAAAAACGACGACAACATAAGCCAAAGCGAAAAAAACTCGGAATTGATTTCGCGGAAATTCATCTTAAATACAAATCTAAATATATATAACTCAAAGGTGACTGATTGACTGACTGACATAGTGATCTATCAACGCACAGCCCAAACCACTGGACGGATCGGGCTGAAATTTGGTATGCAGGTAGATGTTATGACATAGGCATCCGCTAAGAAAGGATTTTTCGAAATTACACCCTTAAGAAGGTGAAATGGGAGGTTGAATTATTTTCCCATATGCCACGCCGCAGGCGAAGCTGCGGGCAGTAGCTCGTGAAATATAAATATCTAGTGTAATTAAACTGAAAACACACATACGGACCTCGGCAATTTTCAACAACTAAGATATTTATGAGACCCTCAACTTATGAGACTACTTTCAACTAATATAAAACAGCGTTAAACGATTGTTTGTTTGTCTGGCTATTTACGCCAAAACAGCTGAACCGATTTGGATGACATTTTGCACACGAATTACTTATTACCAGGGTCAACAAGGATAGTTTTTATTCCGAACATTTCAGAGGTTTCGTTGTTTAGCAGGTGAATAGCGGGTGACACTACGAGGCACTCCTAGTCTAGTATAATGTAAAATTGGAACTATGTCTGTCTGTTTGTAATTTATGTTTGGTTTTTCACAAAAAATTACGAGATATCTATATAACTATATATAAACCAAGTCGTGTTAGTTATACCACAAGAACTCAAGAATGGCTGGACCAATTTTTATAATTTTTGTGTTTTTGGATTTATCTTCGTCCGGAATAGGATAATCTTTATGAACGAAAATAAATGAATCTCTATTTCCCTTGGTCATCGCATCACGCGTGAACGGATGGAACTTTGTCGCTAATTCTTTTTTTTTGTTGTGTTAATTATTGTCAGGAAAAGGTTCTCATGAAAGAATAAATTAGGAGTTTAGAAAAATTTTACCACGCGGGTAATGTCACGGGGCGCAGCTAGTAAACAATAAAAAAACCAAACATACACATGAACTGTCTGTTCAGTCAGGGTCAAGTAGTTACATATAAACGAAAATTAAATCCGTTTGTCCTGCGGGAGTATTACCCGCAAATTACCACAGACCATGTAGAGGATACTATTTAAATTACAGGCGAAACCACGGGGCACCTCTCGAGAATAATTTTTGTTCGTTGATTAGATACAGACTAGCGAATAATTAACACTTGTTAGCAAAGAACTTCGAAACAGAGTATCACGAACTGATGTCATCTGTGTGAAGGAGAAACAATATAAATAAAAAAATGACCTAAAAATCTTTCGCGTATTCCAAACAACTACGGGTTACTAATAATAGAAATAGCTTGCAGCCTCTTTAATACTATACAGGGATAAATTCTTTTCCACTTTTTATTCGAAAGTGGGTAAAAGTTTTTTTCATCCCATCTTTTCGAAAAGGACGACTTGTTCGCCTTCAAAGTCAAAAGATTCATTGCAAATAGGCTATTTTTAGCACTTTTACAAGTCATCATTATATTAGGTACTTAAAATTAGGTTATTTTACTAAGCATAAATATGCATGCGAGTAAGCATGTAAAGTAGAAGCTACAAGAAACTAAGTGCACCCAAAGGTGGTGTATTCTATAAGAAACTTTATGCGGGAAGTAATGAGTTTTTAATCCTCTATAAGTGCGCCGCAATTATCTTTGCATTTGGAATATCTTAGTGTTTGAAATAAATCGAACGCAAATATTGTTTGAATAAATAACGGCTGGTACAACAGCCCACAAACATGAATAAAAAAAAATTAAAAACGTGCGAACTACAGCCCGTGTAAATTCGGACTTTATTTCAAACACGCAGAATATAAAAAACTACAACAATCTCTGTTCCTAATACAACTGTAACAATACATTTTCATAATTGTTGCGAAAATGTCTCAAATGTAAATATAAGTTTTAAGTTGTTTTATTATTAGATACTATTTAATTTCAATTTTGTTGTAACTCTATGTTTTATTAAATAATAATATTACAATAAAATATGAGGCGCCATTTATTTTCTCATACTGGGTGATGAAAAGTAGAGTGTATCACTCGGGCGCAAAATGTATTTTCGTAACGTAGCGAGGTATTCAAAACCTATTTTGAATACCTCGCTACGTTCAGGATTCTACTACCCTCGTTACGCTCGGGATTCTAATCTACAATTCGCTCTGGATTCAAAAAAGCGCCCTTGCCGGAAAAATATTATTTTGCTCCCTTATGATACAATCTATTATTAAGTCTATGCTAAATGAGCAGCTAGCCTAGTGGTGTAGTTTGACGCTGAAGACAATAAGCTAAACATACTTGAATAAACAATAAAAATATTTAATTTTCCTTATACAGACAATAGTCTGCATTACTCGGTACAGATTTAACTACTTAGTATATATACTATATTTATAGTAAAAGCCCTGGTGACGTGTTGCAGCGCAGCCACAAAGTCAACAAGTTGCTTGAGGTAGGCGAGTCTTGTTGACGCGCAGGGATTTACAAAACAAGCAAGGAGAACCTTGTAGTTTCCCTGCGTACATAAAACATTAATTTCTATATAAACCTGTACGGCTCATCGAAAACATCATTACTATCCTGCTCGTAGCCATCATTCCACGAATATCCAAAACAAATAAAACCCAGATAACCTCTTGAGTCAATAAACGTGTATAAATACAATATTCTCCCCGAGAATTTTAGTAATCTAACAATTGCTTTACACGAGTACGGTGTGAAGATGTGCTACAAAATAGGTAAGGATTGTATTGTATTTAATTGCTTTTACTCTCAAACAGATAGGTGTCAGTTTCAGGTTGGCTGTTTAAATTGTTTACGAGTAATTATCGCGATTATAAATAACCCATCGTTTAAATATCAGATTTTTATTATATTCCCATATCGTTACAGTAAATATGTATAAAATAAGGAAATGCTGTTTGTTGGTTAGCGATTTAGCATGCGCAATTGAGAAAGGCCGGACCTAATTGGCTTTATTTGTATTGTTTTTTATTTTAAAAAAATTCAAAATGTTTATTATGATCCGATTTATAAGGAAAAATATTTTGAAAGAATGTGATAATTGTCAGCCCTGGTGTTAGATTTTTTAGGCTTTTGACTAGGATAAACTAAATGTCCTTTTTCAGAGTTTTGTAATACTTCAAGACCATACATTATTGGGATAGGACAAATCAACAACTAGTTTTCAATAAACTTCTTTAGGTATAATGTAATCATTAGAAATCAACAGGAAATATTGTTACAGAGGTAAAACATTTTATAATATTAAAATATGCCGCATTCGATATAAATTCTATTTATTCCGTTTATCAATACATATATTGAAGGTTGAGGTCATCAACGCGCTAATTTTATAAGGTCAACTGGCAGTAAACGATAATAAGTCTCTACGTCCAGCGGTTTGGGCGGTACGTTGGCCGTCAATAAGGAGGAAGCTTTTTATCAATATATATTGAATACATATAATAAACAGGAATTTAAACTAATAGTTCAAAAAACTTTAAGCTACGACATTCTTTTACGGCTCTACGATATACAACATTTATAACTGAGAAAAGGTACGGAAGGATTATGGTGGTAGGAAATATTGGTCATCTCGATTATGAAATTTTTCAAACTTTTGTTGCCAACTGTGCACAAGGCACCTTGCGCATACGCATTGCTTGACAGATGACCTACATAAGGTTCATTGTATATGCCTTCTTTGAGTCGGAAAACTGGCTGTGTCACAACCGGTATATCTACAAATAATGGTAAAAAGTATTACAAAATGCAATTTGCAATTGACGCAATGAAAGATCTTGCGAAAATAGCAAAATTAAAAATCACGCATTATACCAAATCAGAATTAATTAATTTTCATGTTTAATTGGAGGTACTTAATTGATACACGTACTTCTAAAAATACCATTACCTATAATATTTTTAGAGCTGCGTTAAATATCCTATATCATTCTTATAAAATGCGAAAGTTTGCGTTCGATGTGTATGTAAGACTATAAATATTATTATGTCTGTCACCACACGTAGCGCAGAAAAACGCAGAACGGATTTTCATTAAAATTGTGTGTGTATACTTTAAGTTTTGAAGTAACATATACTATTTACCCCGGAACAGTAATCACTATCCACGCGGGTAGAAATTCATACTACAGCTAATGGTATAATAATGATAAGCCTTGTAGGCACATTTATTTAGACTACCCAAAACATTATTTTGTAATATGCGCATCGAGTCGTGTTATTTACACGGTCGTTCATATAGAACAAATTGAAAATAATAGCAGTCCAGAGCTTCCATACATACTAAATGGGGTACATTTTGACCCAGTATGCTGAAATATACGCTTTGTTACAGCTGCCTTAGCCCTGGTAGCGCTAAACGCGCTCGCCGTCACTGCCCTGCCGCCATGCGTCTGCACCAGGAACCTGCGACCCGTCTGCGGCTCCGACGGAAATACGTACAGCAACGAATGCCTCCTCAACTGCGAGAATCACAAAACCGGTGGCCAAATCACCATGGAAAAGAAAGGCCCTTGCTCTGGCGACGTCAATGTCGCACAACCGCCTTGCATTTGCACAGAGGAACTAGACTATGTCTGCGGAAGCGATGGCAACACTTACGCCAACCCATGCCAGCTTAACTGTGCAACTGCCAACAATCCATCTCTGGGCGTTAAAAACCACGGGAGATGCGACAATAGCGTTAATGTAGTCAAACCTGAACTCCCGACACCGGGTTGTTTTTGTACTTATGAATCCAACCCAACCTGTGGAAGCGATGGGGTAACTTACAGCAACCCTTGCCAACTAAACTGTGCTACTGCCAAGAACCCTTCCCTAAGGGTCCAACACGAAGGTAGCTGCGGACACGTTAATGTCGTCAACCCGGAACCCTCTGTACCGGCTTGCGTTTGCACGCTAGACTACAAACCAACCTGCGGAAGCGATGGGGTGACTTACAACAACCTTTGCCAACTAAACTGTGCTACGGCCCAGAACCCTTCCCTGAGGGTCCAACACGCAGGTAGCTGCGGACACGTTAACGTCGTCAACCCGGAACCCTCTGTACCGCCCTGCGTTTGCACGGACGATTTGAACGAAGTTTGTGGAAGCGACGGCGTCACATACTCCAACCCGTGCCAGCTTAACTGTGCAACTGCTCACAACCCGTCTTTGAGTGTTCAGAAGCAAGGTAGATGCGAAAGTCAGGGCCATCCTCAGGGCTGTACATGTCCGAGAGACTTGCTTCCTGTGTGCGGCTCTGACGGAGTCACCTACAATAACATGTGCTTGCTGCGGTGTGCCGGCACACACGTCAGCTTAGCGAGACTCGCGCCTTGCGAGTTAAGGATCTAAACAAATGGAGAGAAAAAAACCTTTGCGCTTTTTGCTAGTGCCGCCCCAGTGTATATTTAACTTATTGGTCCAAAAGACTCAGCCTGCACTCACTTCGCAGTTCTCAAAAACCTATACTATGATGTTTACTGAGAACGGTACCTCCTACATTTAGCGATGTAAGGAAGGAATGGAATTAAGAATTAGGAAATAAGTTTTTTAAATGAATGAATAGGCCAACGTTTGACTGCCATTCACCTGATGGTAACCGCCGTTGCAGCCGAAGGTGTAGCATGTTGGCTTATAAGTTACATCAGAGTTTCAATTTTATGATCATTGAATTTTGTCATTGATTTTAATTAAAAAAATTATACGTATTTTTTCGTCTGGTTTTCTTAAAACCCTTATTCAAAATAAATAAAACCATTTATCAAACATATTTTAATGATATATTTAAACACTATCCTATAATTACTCAATAAATACATATCACAATTCACAGATCCAGTTTTGCCAGCAATTCATCGTCTTCGTCAACGTCGAAAAAAGATTTTTCTAAAAACTCATCACTTATGTCACCTAAGAGTCCGTTTGCAATACCACAATTTGTAACATTAGTTGAGGAATGTCCATTTAATCCCTTATTATCATCACTTTCTGAGGAACTATTGCCGTGAATAGAACAAACGTTTGCTGTATTAGAAGAATTGCTACTGCTCGGTGTATGCCCATTATTGTCCGATTGTTTCTTATAATCTTTCCTTATATTTGTGCCTGGTATATACTCTCTTTTGTTCTTGAGCATTGGCGATGATAGATACTGTGATATGTGGTTTTTGCTTTCCTGAAATACATTCAATTTTGACATCTATTTGTTTACTAAAAATAAGTTAATTTTGCATGACTGCTGTAGGGTTTCTTACCTGATGTTTCACTGTCGTGTCTTCGAATGTGTCCTCACTCAGGCCGACATTGTTTAGTACCTGTAAATAACTTGGAATTAACGTAAGGTCGTACAAACACGACGTTATTTCGATCGTAAAAATTACTGGAGTTTCAAGGTAAAATATTGATTATTAGTTGCAGATGCTAGGGGGTAGTCTATGGTAGTTTTATACGAGGGTAAAAGTGAAGACTTTGTAATAATTTGACTGTCATTGTCTGTGGTTATTTCTACAGTAATATGGAAAAACGTTTACTTCAAATATAAGCGATAATGGAGTTATACAGAAAAGAATAGTTTTATTTAAAAGAATATGGAGTCTAAGTCGAATTAGAGTTCCATCACAAAGTAAGTCCCACTATTCTGATCTGCGATAGACTTCAACGTTTTTATCAATCAAATGATTGATATAAGTCGATTGACTTGAACGTTAAATTCACGCCATTTTCGGACTTATTTGTATAGAAGTCGAAGACAACTTCGACTTCTATATAAACATATTGATTACAATTAATATCAATAATTAATTATGGTCGTAACGAGGGATGAGCATTTGATCAATGGTGGAGGGTTATAGGGGAGGGTCTACAAAACGAAAAAAAAAATTTGTAATGAATATTATTATTATTAATTAAAATTATTTGTTTTTTAGACAATCGATAGGTCAACGTAACAAGATCAGTACACTTCAGAGTTGCCATTATCCAAGTCGATTTTGTTTTTGGAAATAACTGCGATCAATAATGTTATTTATATTTATAGTATGTATATTCTCTACAAATTGACTGGCGCGATAGCTCAGTTGGTAGTAACCCTGCCTTCTGAACTGTGGGTTGTGGGTTCGATTCCCACCCAGGACAAACATTTGTGTGATGAACATAGGTGTTTGTTCTGTGTCTGGGTGTTATATTGTATTATATGTATATATTTACAAACAAAAAGTATTTAAGTATTGTATCAGTTATCTGGTACCCATAATACGAGCTTTGCTTAGTTTGGGGCTAGATGGCGTTGTGTGAGATGTCCGCACATATTATTATTATTATTATTATTATAAATATGAATGTTGTGCGGTGTGTATAAATAAATTGCGGGAACCCTAACTATGAGCCATTTTTTAAATGCAATCATTATTTTAAAGGCATTTAAGTCAAATTATACCATTCGTGTCTATGTGTGTATATGAAGTAATTTTGGTTTGGGAGTTTGAAGTAATTTTGGTTTGGGAGTTTGAAATAATTTTGGTTTGGGAGTTTGAAGTAATTTTGGTTTGGGATTTTGAAATAATTTTGGTTTGGGAGTTTGAAGTAATTTCTGCTGTGGAGTGGGAGCTTACACCGAGCTTGCCCTGCAGCAGGGGCCACACGAGGTCGTCGGCCGTGCCGGCGGCCAGCAGGTAGCGCACGCGCACGGCGCCGCGCTGCCCGAGGCGGTGCGCGCGCGCCTCCGCTTGCGTTAGGATCTATGGCGCAAGGGAAAATAAACCTTAAAATACGCTTAGTGTTTGCTTATATGATTTTTTCGTGTAAACGTTTATTCCACTAAATAACACCCCTAGGCGAAGGCTACGAGTGCGGCTACTGTGAAAGTTAGGCCGATGGTAGAAGCATACTATACACAGGTGTTAGGACTATTCTGCAAAGTTATATAGGTATATATCAGTCAGTGCGTAGACGACGGATCGTGCGCACGCTCACCGCTTACTTGCTCCCCGTAGCTAACCAACCTACCGCGGTTCTCAAACTTTTTTGTGTTAATACGCATTACTTATTTAATTTCGTTTTTCGGAAGTATTTCGGTTCATACTTTATACTAGAATGAAGTGCAAGCGGTGCGAGTCCGAATTTAGGGATGGAGTCCAGTGCACTGCCTGCCAATGTCACTACGACTTTCCCTGCGCCGGAATAACGGAAGCCGGGTATAGGAAGCTGGGTGACAGAAAGAACACCTGGAAGTGCACCGCCTGCAAAAATGCTGGAGCTGCCAGTCCTCTTAACCCTCCCTTGGCGAAAACGGGTACTGCTAAGTCACCCACCCCGGTTAGCATGGAGAGTATCGCGCTGGATCTTAAGAATCTATCTACTCAGGTCTCAACGTTGCCTACACTAATAGAAAGTGTAAAGGCCATTCAGTCAGATATTGCGGATCTTAAGACTATGAAAGCTGACATTGCTGACTTGAAACTAATGAAACCTGATGTGGCTGACATGAAAACCTCCATAGATTTCATCCAGCACTCGGTAGAAACTTTAACGGGCAGAATCTCCGACGTCAGTCAAGAAGTCCAGGGGCTTCTTAAGACTAAGGATGAAGTACACCTTTTGCAGCAGCGTTTTGAACACCTTGAGGGAACAATGCGAGAGTACGAGCAAAGATCTCGTATGAATAACATAGAGATAAAAGGAGTTCCAGTAACCCAATCGGAAAACCTATTTGAATTAGTGGCCAAAATTGGAGATCTTATCAGCTGCACGATTCCAAAGGAGCAGATTAACTATGTTGCAAGAATACCCATGCGCAATGATAAACTTAACAAGACTATCATTGTCTCAGTACATAATAGGTATTTAAAGGAAGAATTCGTGGCTGCAGCGAAGAAGCTCACTATTCTCCCAGTAGACCTGAGCCTACGATGCGATAACAGGCGATAACAGGATTTTTGTTAACGATCATCTCACCCTGGAAAATAAGATGCTGCTTAATAAAGTGAAGACTATGGCTAAAGAGCGGGGGTTTGCTTACGTTTGGGTAAAGGGGTGCAAAATATTTGCCCGAAAAAACCCGACATCACATGTGCTGGCAATAAGATCCGAATTCGACTTAAAAAAGATGTCTTAAACTATAATTTATTATATGTTCTTTCGTTTATTAGACAATGTTTACGCTCCCATAATGGCACCAAATGTTTGAGAAACACTTGCTCAGCCGCATTCTGGTATGCGCACTGCACTTGCGCGCGCTTCCTTTTCTATTCAACGCTTACTCAATCGCCTCGTCTCGCTCATACTCGGCCGATTAAGTGCCGACGTTATCTGCTCAAACGATTCATTGTATCTTTTGCTACCGCTAATTATTTTATCAATTTATTTTGTTTGTCGTATTGTTTTTATGGTCTGCGCAGCTATTTACGCTGTATCGCTTTACTGAATGTTGTCTGTATTCCCTTTGCCTATTATTTAGTGGTTTTCAAATCTATCCAGCTGCTATCTTTTACTGTTAAAAATGATGGTTAAAATATATTATCAAAATGTGCGCGGCTTACGAACTAAAACATCTGCTTTTTATAGAAATGTTTGCATGAGTGCGTATGATATTATATGCCTGACAGAAACATGGTTAATTGAAGGTGTATGTGACAGTGAATTGTTCGATGATCGGTATATTGTGTGGAGGCGGGATCGGGATTATGAGAAAACAAACCAAAGATTAGGGGGTGGGGTTCTTATAGCTGTTCGACGTGAGCTTAATGCCGAAACTTGCAGTGATTGGTGCTCAAATGCCGAAGATTTATGGGTGACTATAACGTTGTATTGCCAAAAACCTAAGGTAGTATATAAGCTGCACATATGTACAGTATATATTTGTAACCAAATTACAACGGGCAACTCACTGGCAGCTCAATTGACTAACTTCTCAGAACGGTTTTCTGACATAATTTTGGATAATCCGTGTGATAAGTTTATAATTGTTGGCGATTTCAACATGCCTAATTTGATTTGGAAAATATCTGATGAGGCCTGTTTTTATAATGCTTGTAATATTCACGGTTCTAATCAGCTCAGTTTATTTGATAATTTTAATTTATGTAACTTGTCACAGTACAGTTTTATTCATAATCAAAACAACCGAATTTTAGACTTGGTTTTTTCAAATAGCGAGGTGTCAGTTACAAGATGTAACAGTCCCATATTACCAGAAGATTCCCATCACCCAGCTCTCTGTATTTCCGCCGATTTTGTTAGAATTCATTCTTTAACTAACCGCCCCTATGCTAAGTACTTATATCAATTGGGCGATTATGATTTAATTACTCAGAAACTAGACGATATTATTTGGAAACAAGAGCTTTGTAATAAACCAATTGAATCGGCCGTATCCCACTTTTATAACACGTTAGAAAACTTACGGAATACCTATATACCCACTAAGCTAGTTACAACTACGCAAAAGTATCCGATCTGGTTTAAAAAACCGCTTCTTAAAATATTAAAAGAAAAATATAAATATCATTCTAAATATAAAACCTATGGTAATAGATCTGACCTGCAATCTTTTATCACGTTGCGTGACCGTGCTAAAAAGTTAGAAAAGGAAATGTTTGATAACTACATGGCTAGCATCGAAAAAAATATCTCGACCAACCCAAAAGCTTTCTGGTCTTATATTAAATCGAAAAATCGGAATAGTTCTTATCCTGCTGTACTACGTTTCGGCCAGCGCTCTTCCGATAAGGGGGAGGAAATATCAAACATGTTTAGTGAATACTTCCACTCGACGTTCTTAAATAGCACTCATGCAGATGATTCACTTATTGTTACTGAGAGCAGCTTAACGGTAGCGGACATAGGAGATGTGGAAGTTATCCCTGAAGATGTCTGTAAATTATTGGAGTGCCTTGACTTAAACAAATCGGCAGGACCAGACAATATTCCTGCAATATTCATTGTTAAATGCGCCAAAAGCCTGTCGATTCCCCTATCGATTTTGTTTAAGCGATCTTTTTCGGAGGGTGTGGTGCCTGGTATTTGGAAATCGGCATACATTACCCCAGTACATAAAAAAGGACCTAAAAAAATGGTCGAAAATTACAGACCTATTTCGAAACTGTGCCTGTTTGCAAAGGTGTTGGAAAAGGTTGTCTATAAGCAGGTATATGCTTCTCTGAAACAAACACTCAGCTTAGAGCAGCATGGCTTTGTAAAAGGCAGATCCACCACATCAAACCTTATATTATGTAGCGATTTCCTGTCTCAGCACATGTCACAACCTTCACAAGTTGATGTAGTCTACACAGACTACAGTAAGTGTTTTGACCGAATTGATCATGTACTACTACTTCGTAAATTGCAAGCCGTCGGTATAAGAGGTAACTTGTACAGATGGTTCACGTCCTATGTTCAGAATAGGTGTCAGACAGTCGTGCTTAATGGATATACGTCTTCAGCAATGCTAATTCCATCAGGTGTGCCTCAAGGATCTTTGTTAGGGCCTTTACTTTTTAATATTTTTATTAATGACATTTCTACATGTTTTATTAGATCTAAAATAATATTATATGCCGATGACATGAAGATCCTCTGTCCGGTTAACTCACTTGAAAGTGCGCAGTATCTTCAGGATGATCTGGCTAGATTTGAAAACTACTGTTTAGTCAACAAATTAGATCTAAATGTATCGAAATGCTTTGTTTGTTCCTACACCCGTAAATCAGATCCAATAATTTTTACGTACAAGCTTAAAAATTTGGATGTTACTAGGGTTAATTCAATTTGCGATCTTGGAATAAGTTTTGATGGTAAATTACTTTTTGACGATCATATTGATAACATTATTAGAAGAGCCTCCAAAGCACTTGGTTTCATACTGCGTATGTCATCGGATTTTACTTCAATTAAAACTATCAAAATTTTGTATTGCGCCTTCGTACGCAGTCACTTGGAATATGCGTCACAGGTATGGAATCCTTGTTATAATATATACATAACGCGTATTGAACGAATCCAAAAACGTTTCTTACGCTATCTTCAATTTAGAATTAAGACTTATCTCCCCGACTATACTAAAAGGTGTAAAAAATTCCATTTACTACCGTTGTACGAGCGAAGGCGCATAGCTGATATTGTATACTTAATCAACATAGCAAATGGCACGGTTGACTGTCCAGAGTTGTTGGAGAGCATTGGCTTACGGGTCCCATATGCATCTTTAAGGAGGCCTTGCACATTGCATGTTGCCGAAGGTAGAACCAATTACAGGCAACATTCATATCTATTAAGAGCTAGCAAGTGTTTCAATGACTTAGCTGTGAGACATAATATAGATATTTTTAATACTTCCGCTAATCAGCTGAAGAAGCTGATGGCCAATGTATTTTTTAATAATTAGGGAGAATAGTGGTTGTTGTGTAGAAGTCATATTTTTTCTTTGTGTACATCCGTCTTTCTGTGTGTATTTATTTGTTTTTTTTTACGTATCTATGGAAACTTTTAATTGGCCTTCTTTATATGTTTACTTTTCTATACGTGTACCTAGCTGTAAGTTTTCTTAAAATCTCAAAATAAAATAAAATAAAATAAAATATATAATGTATATAGTAAATTATATATGTATATGGGTACCACCGCTTTGCCAGTTATTCTGGCGCCGAGCAGTAGTGTGCATGCACTACTGTGTTCCGGTTTGAAGGGTACTGTAGCTACCATGCATGTGCCGTTCCTATGATGACCTAATTGGTAGCGTTCGTCACCGTTTTGACATTGATGATGAAGATGATGTACTAGATATATTCAGACTTGGTCTCAACCAATTCAGGAACAATGTTTATAAGTATTTGCTGTAGACGGATGGTACTGGGACACACTACTGAGGTTTTGTATCTCGGGGCCATCTGTGTTCTTATGGTTTTAAGTGCACTTGAGAAGGGTTAGGATGGCGACACTAGAATATATCTTCTTATCTAATTACCGGGTCACAATGAAATGTATTTTATTTTTATTTTCGTCACCTTTCCCTTTTTCAAGTGCATTAAATGTGTATAATGTATCTTTAGAAGTATTCGTTTTATCTATATCATTTATTCTATGTATATTGTGTATATAATTATTTAATTCACACAAAGTTATTTGTATTATTGTATTATTATTTTTTATTAAGTTCTGTTTAAGTTTGATTATTTAAGGTACACTCGTTTGCTTACTTTCTCATTATTTCTTTTCGTTTTTGTAATAAGTATGTAATTATCACTGTTTTAAATCAGGCTGAGTGCATGTGTGATTGGATTATAGAATTGTTCACTGTGTCATTTTTAAATCATGTTGCTTTATAATGTATTTTCTATGATCTGTTATGTGCACCTATAAAATAAAATAAAATAAAATAAAATAAATAAATACTGAAATTACTGGGCAAATGAGACTTTATGATCTGATCTCACAGTCTAGTGTTACTAGATTGTGCTTATGTCTTAAGATGACGTGCGCAGTGCAGTGTCACGTGAGTCTAGATATTTTATTTTTATTTTTAAAATTTTTGGCTCCACACCTCCGTGTATTTAGCCAGTGTCAAGTAATTGATAATTTATCAAGTTAATGATATTTCACGCAAATATGTGTCAAGTAACAGTCGAAGTCATCAAGTCAAGTCATAGTCCAGTCAAAGTCATACTCCTAGTAAAGTGGTGACAACTTTACTTGAAGCTTTTATGGAGTTTTGGAAACAACACGAAAAGAAACGTTTCACCCTCATTATACCATTTTCCCACACTCACGCCTGTAATTCAGTACTTAACAAATAGAATGCCACCAATTTTATGCACTAACACTGAAAATAGCACAAGTTTTGGAAAATAATAAAATGCAATGACGCAATCTTTTTCGCGTTCCCGCCAAAACTCCTAGAGTTATATATAGACTCTATACTTTAGAGTTCCGAGTGACAGTGTAACTGATATGGACAACCGCGTCACGTCATTCCATAACATTAAAAAATGTATAAAACAGCGTGCTTTCTCGCTCCCCCGCGGGCAGTGTCCAATTCCTACAATACGTCTGTCTCGCTCATCCCCGGGTGTTAATGCAGCTCGGGAAATAGCACGAGCACGGCGGCTGTGATAATGAGGCCAGTGATAGAAGCACGACGAATCGTGCCATCTCGCTCCCCCGCGGGCAGTGTCAGGAGTCAATACGTCTGTCTCGCTCAGCCCCGAGTTCTAGTGCAACTCGGGGAGTCACACGTGCGCGGCGGCTGTGAGAGTGAGGCCGGTGGTAGAAGCATGACGAATCGTGCCATCTCGCTTCCTCGCGGGCAGTATCCAGCTCCTGCAATACGTCTGTCTCGCTCACCCCCGGGTTCCAGTGCAGCTCGGCGAACAGTACGAGGGTGGCCGCTGTAAGGGTGAGGCCGGAGTGGGCCGCCGTAGTGGACAGTACGGCGCAACGGCACGATAATGTATGCTGGAATTTGTCCACCAACTCCTGGAAAAAACATGCAATTTGAGAAAATAGTGGATTTGACAGCCTCTGTAGTGTGGTGGTTGAGCAGGTCAGCTCATAACCTGGGTATTGCGGTTTCGACTCCCGCGGCAGAACAAGTAATTCTGCACAGAAAAAAAGCACAAATATTCGTTCCGTGTCTGGGTGTTGTGGGACCATGGTCTTCGTAGTTCCTGGGTCCCTAGACACAGGGAATCCTAGTTAGGGTCCAGGATCTATGTTTGTGATCGTTGGGTTGTTATTATTATTATCATCATTTATTTATTTTCAATTTTAAATCTTAGTTTTTTACAATATTTTTATAAAAGTAATATTACAAAAATATAATAAAAAACCTAAACCTAGTGTGCCGCCAGCAGCGGGGCAAGGCCCAATATTATGATTAATATATTAATATTATTATAGTCATTATTATTATACCACTAAATAACGTCTTAATCAAACTAAGAGCTGCTATTGGTGGTGTCCTGAATAAATGTCTTTTCTTCCTTTCTTTCTTTCTTTCTATTGGTCGAATTATGAATCTTGCACCCTGCCATTGGTCCATTTATGAATCTTTCACCCTGCCATTGGTCCATTTATGAATCTTTAGCCCTACCATTGGTCCGTGGTAATACTTACTGCTCTGCTACTGGTCTGCGTGGAGCCCACGATACAGATGTAATGGACGGCCGCCTCGTCCAATTCGTTGCAAATAGCATCAATCACGCAGCGATGGTGCGCGAACACAAGAAACTTTTCCGAATGTTCGCGAACTAGTTCGCGAATGTACTTGCTGGAAAGAAAACATTGATTTAAGGAAAGAAAGTGAGAAAAATTGTTGGTCAATTATTAGAAAACTAGCGGCCCGTCCCGGCTTCGCTCGAATGTACATTTATTTTTTAAACATTTTGGCACAAGCATTTTTTTCTTGCAATTAAAATAGCCTATATTAATCAGTCATAATGTAGCATTCCAATGGTAAAAGAATTTTTAAAATCGGTCCAGTACTTTTTGAGCCAATTCGTTACAAACATATATATATACAAATCTTTCTTCTTTATAATATTATAGTAAATAGTAATAGTATAGATAAGTAGAATAAAGAGCTTTATTATTCATTATCATAATGGCCATAGCGCCACTATCCCACAGTTGGGATAGTGGCTTTGTCTCATAGAGATTAAGTTTCTTTTGGACGGGCTAATTCTAGTATTCTCTACCGACCTTTACAGCGTCACCGGGCGGACGACCTTTACAACATCACCGGGCGGGCGACCTTTACAACATCACCGGGCGGGCGACCTTTACAGCGTCACCGGGCGGTACAAAGAGTGTAGGTACCACAATGGCTAATTTCAGCCACCAAGTAGAGTTGGCCTTATTGTCAGGACAAGAATTTTCGACAGCATGTCTTGTCTGAAACATGCCTATCCCTTTCCCACACATAAGTTACCATATAGCGGGTATCTTCACTCGCGCCGACTCGCTGAAGTAAGTGATAAGTGCGGAATGCCTCTCGGATGGTTTGGTTTGCTTGTAATGCTCGGCCGCTTGCGTCAGTCCCGACTCATCTTCTTTGCTGAACCGAAGGAGGGTTTGGTCTAGGATGACCGTTTCTCTGAAATATTACAATTAAAACGTCAACAAAAATAATTAACAAACGCAAAGCGTAAAAAACCGATTCAGATTCATATATTTTTTCAGATTTATGATATTAGCATAGATGCCATTGTAAGAACTGGACCAAATTTCAAATTTAACACAGGAAAATTTCAAAGAATACAGCTTTCTAATAAAAAAGGAATCATCAAAATCGGTTCACCGAGTCGAAAGTTCTGAAGTAATAAACATTTAAAAATACAGTCGAATTGAGTTCCTCCTCGTTTTTTGAATTCTGTTGATAATGGTTCATCGTGGTTTTGAAGCGACAATAGAAACATTTTAGAGACAATTTATACAGACAAAGGATTTAAGCTAAGAAAATATTCTTATCTAGCTCTCTCTATAGTCGCGGTGATGGCAAAAAACTTCTTTAGTTTAGCTCCATCTATCGACCGGTATAACTTTGGTTTTGCTTTGTTTATTGTTGATCGCCATCTTGATAATCTTAATTGTTATTTTATCGGATATACCAATATAATAATAAAAATAATAACTTTGTTATGTTAACAATGGAGATCTACGTTAACCAACAAATTTCAACTTCCGTTCGCCTCGCTAAATTACTCCCCAAGTCAAGCGTGCGTATTTTACTTCAAAAATAGATATTTTTTTATATATATATCTCCGTTTATAGATATCTATCTCCGTTCTTTTTGGATCTTCTTTTGAACGATGAGCGTGTTATTTTACCTGGTCTTCTCTTCCAGTTTAGTGAGCACCTGTTCCTTGGTGCGACGGATGAGGAACCGCCTCTGCAGGATCGTCTGCAGCTCGGCGAGGTTGGACTGCCCCGACATGTCCCACCCGAAGTTGGTCTGCTTCCCGTCGCAGTACCGCTTGCCTGTCGCCAACCGTATTTATTGGACAGCCTTTGTGGTGTGGTGGTTGAGCAGGTCGGTTCATAAACCGGAGGCAGCAGGTTCGATTCCCGCGGCAGGACAAGTATTAGTAAAACAGAAAAAGGGGATATACTTGTTCTGAGTGTGTGTGTTGTGACCATGGTCCTCGTAGTTCTTGGGTCCCTAGACACAGGGAATCCTAGTTAGGGTCCAGGATCTATGTGTGTCGGCGGGCCGCGACAGCGCGGGCGTGCCCGACAGCAGCGGGCGCTGTCACCCACTGCATTAGGTGACGCCACGTACCGTAGTCGGTGAAGGAAGGCACGAGGCCGGGAGCGATGAGCGCGAGCTGCGTGTACAGCTCGGCGGGCCGCGACAGCGCGGGCGTGCCCGACAGCAGCGGGCGCTGTCACCCACTGCATTAGGTGACGCCACGTACCGTAGTCGGTGAAGGAAGGCACGAGGCCGGGAGCGATGAGCGCGAGCTGCGTGTACAGCTCGGCGGGCCGCGACAGCGCGGGCGTGCCCGACAGCAGCGGGCGCTGTCACCCACTGCATTAGGTGACGCCACGTACCGTAGTCGGTGAAGGAAGGCACGAGGCCGGGAGCGATGAGCGCGAGCTGCGTGTACAGCTCGGCGGGCCGCGACAGCGCGGGCGTGCCCGACAGCAGCACGGCGCGCGCGCAGCGCCGGGCGATGCCCGACAGCGCCGCGGTGCACTGCGCCTTGTGGGACTTCAGGTAGTGGGACTCGTCCTTCAGGGGGAACCAGTCGTACATAACAGAATAATATAAAAAACGCAAAACGTAAAACACTGACTTCAGACTTTTCAGGTTTTTTTTTTTAAATATTAATGTTTAGGAGAAACAAACAGTACAATATTCATCTTAGTAAACTAATATTACTAACACTTAAAACAATAATATAAATATTATAACAATATTTCCCGAAAACTACAACCTTGGAGTCTTCAAATCGAGAGAGAACAGGTATCTTCTAGGCAAGCGTGTTACATCCTAGACTGCATCATCACTTGAATTGTGTTTCACTTCAGTGGAAAAACGAAACAATAATACCGCTTGTTTTAACGGAAAAAATATAGATGATAATATTCCTTTAGGTAATTTTTTATTTATTCTTTGCTTCAAATTACCTTCTTCTAGGGGGTGATAACGGAACTTTGATTGCAATGCAACAGAAGAAATTTCATTCCAAATTTGAATAATTCCATAGTAACTATGCTCATAAACTGCCTATAGAAACTGTCGAATCCGTACATTTATGTTTCTATCGGTTGCAATCAAGTTACGTGATCGCCCAGCTGATGATATCCGAGTCGGGTAAACAAAGTTATTTTATGTTAGTGAATGATGTGACGAGCTAGTCGTTCTCCTGATGTTAAGCGACACGGCTGCCCATAACAGAACAGTGTCACTCGGAACACCAAAGTATAAATTTTCGCGTGACACTGCACTGCGCACATCTTCCTGAGACATCAGCACAGTCTGGTAATAAGATTACTCGACTGTGAGATCAGATCATAAAGTCTCATTTGCCCAGTAATTTTACTAGCTACAGTGCCCTTAAGACCGGAACACAGTAGTGCTTGCACACTACTGCTTGGCGGCAGAATAACTGGCAAAGCGGTAGTACCTACCTAGACGAACTTTGCAGAAAAGCCCTACCACCTAGTAAAAGATATTCGATTTCCAATTAATACCAAATACGAAAAGACTTTCTCCTGACCTATTTGATTGGACTATTGTATCCTCCGAGGGATACAAAAGTCCAATAAAAATCTGGCATATAAGAAAAAATTACTTACAATAATAACAAATCCGAAGTTCTTGCTCTTGAGGAGATCCGTGTGCATTGATGTTATTTTATAACTAACTATCACGACTTCAGTCTGAAAATAATCAAATAGAAATAATCTATCATACATGTAATCTGAATTCTTTCCTTAGTAATAATAATACTAAGTAATATTTTGGACTGGATTTTAGTGTATAATGTATAATTTTAAATTTATTCTATTTCCTTTAAATTGCATGCTTTTTGTTTTTGTAATAGCTCTAAGAAATACGCAAAAAAACATTATTATTATTATTATAATAACGCCCAACGATCACATACATAGATACTGGACCATAACTAGGGTCCACTGAGTGGACCAAAACATAACTTCGAGACATGATATTTATTCTCCATAACTCCGAGGTCTTTAGCTCACAGAACCACTTGTATTTACATTATACAGAGTGTCCGAGAAGTCGACATCTAGCCGGAAATTGGTAAAATTATCGGCATTTAAAAAACTCGGAATTTTTTTTTTAAATACTTAAAACTTCTTTCCCCACGCCACCACTTGACTTGGGGAGTAAGCTGGTGAATGCGAGGCGAACTGAAGTTGAAGTTGGTTCACGTAGATCTCCATTGTAAACATAACAAAGTTAAAAATTTGTATTAATATGTTGGTATGTCCGGTAAGATGACAATTTACAATTGTCAAGATGGCGACATTAACATTAAACAAAGCAAAAACAAAGTTATACCGGCCGATAGATGGAGCTAAACTAAAGAAGTTTTCGTTGTAGTATAAGGCCATGGTCGTAGGATCATATGATGTGAGATGGAGATGGAGTTGTTGTTTTCATTCTGCACAAACATCGGAACCATTATCACCTCAATCCAACTGGCAAGTACCTACACCTACCTATTGCACCACACCACCATAACTACGACCTTGTATAAAGCACACTTATTTTTTTGAATAACTTTTTTTTTTATGTTAAGGAATGACGTGACGAGCTAGGCGTTCGCCTGATGTTAAACGACACGGCTGCCCATATCAGCTGCAGTGTCACTCGGAACTCTAAAGTATAGAGGTTCGCGTGACACTGCACTGCGCACGTCATCCAGAGACATCAGCACAATCTAGTAATAAGATTACTAAACTGTGAGATCAGATCATAAAGTCTCATTTGCCCAGTAATTTCACTAGCTACAGTGCCCTTCAAACCGGAACACAGCAGTGCTTGCGCACTACTGCTTGGCGGCAGAATAACTGGCAAAGCGGTGGTACCTACCTAGACGAACTTTGCAATAAAGTCCTACCACCTAGTGAAACCTATTGCACCACACCACCATAACTACGACCTTGTATAAAGCACTCTTATTTTTTTTAATAACTATTATGACTTGGTCTATCTCCTATTTCCGGCTTGACGTTGACTTCTCGATCACTGTATATATAGATATTATAGCGTACCTGTTTATCAGCGACCAATGAGGAATCTTTGCTGCTGGACAACGTGACTATATTCATCAACGGCACGGACGGCAGCAACTCGTGGATCTTGCTCTGCCATGTTTCTCTGTGACATTTTTTTTTATAATTGGCTTCACATTTTTGTGTATTTAGCCAGTGTCAAGTAATTGATAGTTTACAAATTAATATATTTCACGCAAATATGTGTCAAGTCGTAGTCGAAGTCATCAAGTCAAGTCATAGTCTAGTCAAAGTCATACTCCTAGTAAAGTAGTGGCAACTTTACTTGAAGCTTCTATGGAGTTTTGGAAACAACACGAAAAGAAACGTTTCACCATCATTATACCAGTTTCCCACACTCACGCCTGTAATCCAGCACTTAACGAATAGAATGCCACCAATTTTATGCACTAACACTGAAAATAACACAAGTTTTGGAAAATAATACAATGCGGTGACGCAATCTTTTTCGCTTTCCCGCCAAAACTCGACATTTATTTGTTGGATGACTAACATTTAATAATAATAATAATAAAAGCCTTTATTAGCTGATCGTGTTAACTTACATGCTATTCTTATAAAACAATAGTATTCTTAAATCTAATTTTAATAGCAAAAAATAATAAATTATATTAGCAACCACTTTGGTCAGGTTGTCTGTCGACATAGGCCTCCCCCAACAGTTTCCACGTCTCTCTATCCTTGGCAGACCTTATTCATCTCATTAGTAATTCTTTTTTTTGTACTTCAAACTTGTCTAGCATTTGACCACGCTCTCACCTGATGGGAAGTGACGATACGATCGAAGGTGTAGCATGCTAGCCAAGTAAATACCTATTCACTCTTCTCTTGAACACGCCCGCAATGGGATTTACTCAAAATTTACCAAAGGGACTAACATTTAACCTTACTCTCAATTCTCTCTCCATGTGACAGAAGGCCGCGCCAATTTACGTGTTTCAACGAAGTAATCTCAGCACGCGCACAAATTGACAGCAATGTATGCGCACATTATGACACCGTTCTCCGCATGACCAAATGAGCAATGCCACTGCGCGCTCCATAATGCATCTCTAACTAAATATATATACTCTATGCTATGACCAGCTGGGCGATCACGTAACTCGATTGCAACCAATAGAAACACAAATTTGTATGAATTTCACAGTTTCAATACACAGTTTAGGGAGCGTTCAAGTATTACGTAACGCAATTTGGGGGGGGCGGGAGGGTCTCGTAAAACGTTACGATGCGTTACAGGGGCGAGAAGGGGTCTTTCTTACAACACGTTACGTAACATTCTTTTTTTATATAAAAAATTAGGGAATTAAAACTCCCAAATTGGCAACCCTTTTCGTTTACGTTTTACGGGGAATCCCTCAACTGTATTAGTCTGGTCGTCATTTTTAATTTGTTCTCGCATGTTGTCAAACCTTTTCGTTCGTTTCGTTTCACGGGGAATCCCTTAGATTGTATTGTACGTCATTGAATGTTGTTTTTGCTGTCAGTATTTGTTAGTGTTAATGCAGAAGCCCAGTTTCGGTTTATGATTGCATTGCCAAAGGTTAAAATAAATATGTTATTTTATTTAAAGACTTTATAAGTAAAAAAAGCTAAAATACTTAGGAAGGAAAAAAACAATTGTGTGTAAAGCCAAAAATTTATAAAAAAATAAACAAAATACGCAGTTGTTACGAATTAAAAATCTATTGTTTTATTATAAGGCAATTAAAACTATACCAAGAATAAAAACTATAACATAACTTTTTGCGACCAGGGTAAAAATGATCACTTGAGTGTTACGTAACGTTTAGAGAGGGGGGGAGGGGTACAGAAAAACGTTACGGAGCGTTACAGTGGGAGGAGGGGGGGTCAAAAATCTTCAAAAATTGCGTTACGTAATACTTGAACGCTCCCTTATGTGCATAGTTAGTATGGAATATTTCTCCTGTTGCATTGCAATCAAAGTTTCGTGATCACCCCTCAGTACACGCAAAATTAGACTAGTCTCTAACCATAGAATTATGTTACACCTAACAATCCACATACCTCATAGAGGATGTGGTGACGATCAGAAGGGGCCAGTTGTGCCGGTAATAGCTGGCTACGGCGAGTGCTTGGAAAGTCTTGCCGAGCCCCATGTCATCGGCGATCATGCATCGCCCACTCCTGGCTATGGCGAACCTGTCAATACATCTTATGTAGATAATTTCTTCTGTATTTTTTTTAAGTAAAACTTCTTTACGCACGCTTGGAGAGTAAGCTGGAAATGCGAGCGGAAGTTTAAAGTTGTTGGTTAACGTAGATCTCCATTGTCAACCTAACAAAGTTAATAATTAGTATTATTATGTTGGTATGTCCGGTAAAATGACAATTTACAATTGTCAAGATTAACATTAACATTAAACAAAACAAAACATAGTTATACCGGCCGATAGACGAAGTTAAACTCAAGAAGTTTTACTTCAGTCGTCAGAAGTTTCACTTGTGGTCTAAAGCACCTAATTTTTTTTACAATTTCATTAGTTCATACTAGCCCAATTGCGTCGTCGCCGCTCGAGACGTCGAGACGAGGAAGAGCCTATCGCAGCCGTAGTATCGGCTGCGATAGGATCATCGGATCAGTATGGCTCTTCTAGCTAAGATACCGTTCTAGGCACCGGTATAAAAAAGGTCTTTTTTACCATTGATAATAATAATAATAAACTCCCAACAATCACATACATAGATCCTGGACCCTAACTAGGATTCCGTGTCTAGGGACCCAGGAACTAAGAGGACCCACAACACCCAGACACAGAACAAGTATTTGAGCTTTTTTTCTGCACGAATACTTGTTCTGTCGCGGAAATCGAACCCACCGCCTCCGGGTTATGAGCCGACCTGCTCAACCACTACACCACAGAGGCTGTAAATAATTGATTAATCGATAGGCTTGCATTTGACCACTGTCACACCTGATGGTAAGTGCCGATGCGATCGACTATGAAAAATGCTTGCAAAGAAGATACCGGTTCACTGTAGCCTTGAAAACTCCCAGATTATATTTTCCAGAAAAGAGAGAGGAAGGTAAGTTCTTCCATTCCTTTGCTGACACCTCATTTAATGTTGAGGCGAAACGCTTTGTGAATGCCCGCCATATACGGGTGTAGAGTTTCCGTGCGACGTGTTGTGCGGTGGTACAAGGCATGGGAAATGTTCAAATAGCCCAAAGGTTTATTATGGCAAAGCAAAAAAAAGAGTGTGGCCTATACCTGACTCCATTTTCTTGAAAAGGCATCAACTTGTGTCTTAGAGTTGCTTCTATTGGGCTCAGATCCACTTTATTTGGATCCATAATGTTTTCCCTCAAAATCTGAAATTATGATTATTTTTATTGTTCGTAAAGTCAAAGCAAAACTTACTGTATTTAATTTCATAAATTGAGGGGTATAGAATCAAATGCAGCTACGAGCACAACCTTCAATTTAAAATTTAAGCTGTCTTTGACGTTTGCATGCCGTTTTTAAGCTGACTTTGACCCCAATGCAGATTTTTAATCTGGTTTTTGTATTATTTTAAGCTGGTTTCGATGCAAAATTATAAGTTGAGATCATACACAATTGACAGACCTATATTTTGGCATTCATAGGTCAGATTAAAAAAAAATGCAACTAGCTGCTTTTGATTCTATACCCCTCAATTATTGAATTGACTCAAGCGCAGACATTTTTCTCGAATACTAAATGATACGGAATGCAATACACAACAAGAGATATATCTGGTACTTATCTATAGTCGCGATTCCATTAGGCAAGTTAGGCCTATAATAATAATATAATAACTACAACTATTACACGGCTAAAACTTACGAGATATAGTCGAATAACTCGACCGGTGTTCGGGCAATAAAGATGCCCATCCTCAAGGAGTACGCGCGGCGGCGGTGGCGGCTCGGCGCTGACTGACTGACTGAGTCAGTCAGCGCCGAGCCGCCACCGCCGCCGCGCGTACTCCACTCTATTACTCTAATGGTGAGAAGTCCTACAACTAATGCGGTCCTAGTCATTTCAACCATTATGAAAAGGATAGCAACATTTTTAGAATTGTTCAATTATACTTAGTTTCAGATATTGCAATAAAGAAAGCACCAATGTGTCTCACTTTTAGTACATAAGGTGGAAGAGGCCCCAGAACCACGTGTGGGGCCAACGGAGCGACCTTAGACATCAAAGTCTCATAATCATCAATTGAGAAGTTCCATAGTTTTGATTGCGGATCTGAAAACAAAATAACATAAAATAACTCATTTACTAAGTGGTAGAACTTTTCTGCAAAATTCGTCTAGGTAAGTACCACCGCTTTGACAGTTATTCTGCCGCCAAGCAGTAGATTTTGTGCCAGCACTACTGCATTTCGGATTGAAGTGCATTTTTAGATAGTGAAATTAATGGGGAAATGAGACTTTATGACCGGATTAGACAGTCTTATACATAGAGTAATCTTATTACTTACTAGACTGTGATGATGTGTGTGATGAGACCTGGGGTGATGAGAACTTTGATTGCATTGCAACAGGAGAATTTTCCATATGAACTATGCACATAAACTGCGTATTTTAACTGTCAAATCCATACAAATTTGTGTTTCTATCGGTTGCTATCTAGTTACGTGATCACCCAGCTGATGTCTCAGGATAATGTGCACAGTCCAGTGCCATGAGAATCTTTATTATTTTAGAGTTCCAAGTGGAACTGCAGCCGTTATAAGCAGGTAGAATGCTTAACGTCAGGGAAATGACAAACATTCATTTGCATAAACAAATTTACCTTATTTTTGTTAAACCGTAACTAACTAACTAAAATAACTACTGCTACTGTGGGTTGGTGTTGATTTAAAACATTGAAATATTTTAAAAAATATTTCTGAGACCCTAGGTTTAGGTGGTGGAGACCGGAAGCTCATCGGGTTTTCCAAAGTTCATCTGCTACTTTTTTCCCAATTCCATCATAATCAAATAATATATGTAGTATATAGTAAACTGTTAAATGTTTGACTTGGATGAAACTTTACCCAATAAAGAATTTCAGAATAGAATATTTTTTAATTAGAAATAATATTTGTAAATTATTACAGGCCCTTACAGTATGATATACCTTAAAAATGTACTAACCATAGTTCTTGGAAGGAATTGTCTTGAAAACATTGATAAGTGGGTTGCAGAATTCTGAAGGGTTGACTTCAAATCTGTTGTCTGATGTTAAATACACAGACCCACTGACTACTTTGGATAGAGGAATGTAGTTTACATCTTTGAGACTATTGGCAGTGTTACTGGACCGCTTGGCATAAGGATGGAAGCTCTTTCGTGCAATATTAGCAGGTTTTGCAGGTCCGGTCTGAGATGGACCCTTCGAAGGAAAACTCGGCTGATTTCCATAGAATTTACTGGGCGAACCACATTGTGGGGTATGGTTTTCACTGCCCATTTTACTTTGCCGCTTCTGTAGGGCCGCGAGACGTTTTTTCTCAATTTCTTCTTTACTGCACGACATTATCAGGTATCGATGATACAAAGTCTATGGTATCCATATGATTGTAAACGGTATTGCTTGCGTAGTGGTCCAGGAACTCTTAATGGAGAAGATTAATACAAGCGCAGGAAAAAAAGCCCCCAAATTAGCTTAAAAATACTCGGCAAAATTTGCTTCAAGGTGCAAATTAAAAAAAATATAAATATAACTGTGTAACTGGCTCGCAGCTTGCATTTTGATTAGAAAATCAGCAGAATGCAAATTTACAAAAACAGCTGATTTATTCAATATTGACACCCTTCCTTCTGTTCTAATGACTTTGACATTCATAAGTATCATCGAAGTGTATATAACTTCGAGGTATATAAGATACCTATTACATGCACAATATAAAACTACAGACGATCTAATAAATTCAATCCTTTAAATACAAATTCATGGGCTGAATTATAAAAGCATGTTCGATTTTCACCTGAAAAATCTATGAAATACAGTGTACATTGGCTAAATAAGGTAATATCGTGGAGCCCAACTAAAAAGATTTTCTATAACATTTGGTTGTCGTGAAATGGAACGTCTTTGGACTTTGACATTTCCGGGCATCACACAGCTGCCAGGTTTTTTAAATTTATTGAAAGTAGATCAACTCGTTTTTTGATATTCCTTTCCCTTTTAAGTTCAGCAAAAATGTCTGAGAAAAGCAGCCCCGCAAAGTATTTTCTCAGTGGTGGTTTCGGTGGAGTGTGCACCGTTTTAGCAGGGCATCCGATGGACACAATCAAAGTTAGATTGCAAACTATGCCCCTGCCTAAACCAGGCGATACCGCTCTATACTCAGGCACCTGGGACTGCTTCAAGAAAACAGTGCAATTAGAAGGCGTGCGCGGCCTATACAAGGGCATGTCGGCGCCTCTCACCGGAGTGGCGCCTATATTCGCTATTAGCTTCTTCGGCTTCGGTCTCGGGAAAAAAATAATTAAAAATGATGAAAACCAAGAGCTTACCAAAACAGAGCTTTTCGCGGCAGGCGCATTCTCTGGCATCTTCACGACATCTGTTATGGCTCCAGGAGAGCGCATTAAGTGCCTGCTACAGATTCAACAAGGTGGACATGTGCCTAAAAAGTACAATGGTATGGTCGACTGTGCCAGGCAGCTATATTTGGAGGGAGGCATGAAGAGCATCTACAAAGGCAGTGTCGCCACTTTGTGTAGAGATGTACCTGCAAGTGGTATGTACTTCATGACTTATGAATTAGTTAAAGAGGTACTAATTGAGGAGAATTCAAGTGCAAAACTCAAAATGTTAGCTACAGTTGTTGCTGGAGGCAGCGCTGGTATAGCTAACTGGTTGGTGGCCATGCCAGCGGATGTATTGAAGAGCAGGTTACAGACTGCTCCTGAGGGAACATACCCTAATGGCATGAGAGATGTTTTCAAACAGTTAATGGCTCAAGAAGGACCTAAAGCTCTCTACAAAGGTGTTGCTCCGGTCATGATCAGGGCTTTTCCTGCAAATGCAGCTTGTTTTATAGGTTTTGAGTTGGCTGTAAAGTTCCTAGACTGGGTTGCTCCAAATCTTTGATAGTGTTATACAAAAATTGTTGTATAGAGTAGGTAACCATAAGTGATAAAAGCTATTGTAAGAAAAATTATATTAACATTAGTTTTATAATTCCCAAATAAACAAAGTATAATATTATCACAATTAGGAGAAATTAATAATATATGTTTGTACTTTTTCAGCTTTACTTAAATTTAATCAATCGAAATATCCTGTAAACTTCAAGAAGTTTGCAGATGTGAAACATTAATTAAATTTAACTAATCTTTATAAGGCCCTATACAAGTCTTAACAATATTTACACAGATGATTATTTTAACTAAATGGTCATGATGTAATCATGTGCACAAAGTAGTTTATACAGTGATGTAAACAAACTTTTTACATGCAAAAGGCTTAAATTGATTTCACTGTGGCAACTTTTTGTAAAATTACTAGAAACTTGTATATTGTTTGTTATTTATTTATGGCTAGGTAGCAAATAATCCATTGACATGACACTGGACACAGATGTTCACTTTGTACAGTGCCTTGACTTATAAAAATATATTTTGTGAAGTTATTGTTCTCATTTTATTTATTATAAAATCTTATCATCACATATTACTTATTATCAGATAGCAGGCAGAAATTATTAGTAAAACTGTCTTCTGAAATTTATTTCAATACTCCTGCTATTTTTACATTTTGCATCCAGCAATTTTCGGTTTACATGTTTTACTGGTTCTTTTTTTTCCTCTTGAAGTCCTCTTTTCCTTTTATCAAGTCCAAGCCCTTTTCGGTCCAGTTTCTGGACAGTTTTGAGTGGGTACTTCTTGCCAGATCCATCTGGACCCAAACCAGATTCCCTATCCCAACCTACTTTGAGCATAAGTTGGTAGCCTTTGTTGGATGCTGGTATCATATATTTTGTAGGAATTTTCTTATCTTTGCTTGCACTTATATTGTGCACAGTTGAGGATAAATGCTTTTCTTTGTTGGGAAATTCTTTGTTACACATTTCACATCGAAAACTCTTTTTCACTTTTGATGTTTTCCTAACTTTATCACCTGGGCTATAATTAACTGTTTCTTGTTCATTTGGTTTGCAGCTTAACAAAATATCAGCTAATATATGATTTCTGTTCTTTATAACTAAACTCTGAGCTGAATTTCCCGCTTTGTCTCTCACATTAGTGTCTATGCCCCTTTTCAAGAGTTCTTTAACAGAATCTACAGAGCTAGCTTGGCATGCTATCATGAGTAAACTCCAACCATAGTCGTCAGTAATATTTATCATATCTGGGCAGGCGTCCAATTTATGAATCAAACTTTTGACATCATTGTTTTGAACACAAATAAACAAATCTTTTTTAGAGACATCTTCCATGTTCCTGCATGGCGTGATATGCTCGGTCCTATTTACTAATCTCGTGTTTACTCTTTTGGAATGATAAGGATTACCAGCTCTTTTAATTTCTTCCAAATAGATCCGCCTCGCTTCCATACCGTTGAGAAAAGGCTGTACTACTATGGATTCTGCAGGGGATGCTGGTCTCACAAAGTTGCTGTAGCGATTGTCCATTATGATAGTAAATCGAGAAAACCACCACCACAGAATACTATTATTACTTCTTCAGAATCGTCAAAGACGACCACGACTTTAATTCAAATGCAGGGTTGGATTAAGAACCTCAAAAAAATATTGTATGTTGAAAATAAAATTATACAATTTGTCCAAAATTATACCATGTTTTTTTTTTGTTTGACTTTGGCTCTACACTCTTGTGTATTTAGCCAGTGTTTATACCACGTTTGAGGTTTCACGTTTTTCATATCGTATAATTATATTTCGACAATCAGCGTTTTTTTTTTAGTTTTGAATTATATTAAAATTGCATTCGTATATCCTTAGTGATATTTCGTTTTAATAAGTTAGGACAAAAATATTCACGAAATCTTAAGGAGAATCAAGTAATGAGTTCAATCAAGCGACTAATGTGTCTATCGGAACTTCATCCTTAGCAATCGACACAATAATGTATCAGTATATAATGGGAAAGCGTATCTGTACGCTGTGCAACTGTTGAGTAAAGGTTTATCTACAGTGATCCAAAAAATTGCCACCAATTAGCATGAGATCGTCTTTCTCGCACTCATGAAATAAAATTCTCTGTCGGAATGGCTGGGATAGTAAAGCATCACAAGAGGAATCCCCATATACCTTATCGTTGCCTGTTTCCATACATACAGAAATTCCCGATATTGTAAGGTTAATATTAAAAAGTTAAAGGAAAAAGTTCACTGTTAATGCAAGTCGGTCAACCTGAAGATAAAATTATGGTATTTTCGCGTAAGTAGTATAGTGGCATTACGATATTACATAATACACACTAGGAAATAATGGTACAATTAGTATAATTATATTACGAAATCCAACCCTGTACACGCTATTGAAAAATAATTTATGTTGAATTAGTCTCTCTCATATAATAGTATCAATTAATCGCACAGGTTGGAGCGGAAAGTAGTAGTACAATAGACCTACAAAAATGTAACAAACAATCGTATAATGCAATGAAATCATTACTCAAGCGTGGTCGCGACCACACTTGGGAAATCAGAGATTAAATCTGTGCTGTGCTGTGTGAGCATCGATTACCGACTTTTTGTAGGTAATAAGAAAATACTCAGTTGAACCATGATCAGATCTGATCACTGCATTGCGAGTCAAGCGCTGTTCTATAATGAAATCTACTTTCAGGTCGAGATTCACTACTGCGCTGTTCAAGAGAATCAGAATCAACTTTCCATGATAGGCCTACAGTACGTCTATAACACAAACTAGATGGAGGTCTATAGTACGAGCCTAAGGTCCGTATGACTAAATACGTTTTATAAAGGAGGCAGGGGTTTTTGGCGGGAAAACGAAAAAGATCGCGTCGCCGCATTGTATTATTTTCTAAAACTTGTGTTATTTTCAGTTTTAGTGCATAAAATTGGTGGCATTTTATTTGTTGCTATAAGTGCTGAATTACAGTCATGAGTGTGGGAAAGTGGTATAATGATGGTAAAACGTTTCTTTTCGTGTTGTTTCAAAAACTCCATAAAAGCTTCTGGTAAAGTGGCCACCACTTTACTAAGAGTATGACTTGACTAGACTATGACTTGACGACTTGGACTTTGACTTGACTGATATATTACTTAACTCGAAAAATTATCAATTACTTGACACTGGCTAAATACACAAAAGTGTGGAGCCATAACAAAACAAAAAAAAATTACTTGAAGATGAAGAGTTTTGGCGGGAAAACGAAAAAGATCGCCTCGCGGCATTGTATTATTTTCCAAAACTTGTGTTATTTCAGTGTTAGTGCATAAAATTGGTGGCATTTTATTTGTTAAGTGCTGAATTACGGGATGAGCGTGGGATAAACGTTTCTTTTCGTGTTGTTTCCAAAACTAGTTGTTGTTGCCACCACTTTACTTCGAGATTTGACTTGATGACTTGGAATGTGACTTGACACATATTTACTTAATATTAATTTATTACTATATATTTATAATTACTTGACAATGGCTAAATACACAAAACTGTGGAGCTAAAACAATCAAAAATTGCAATGAAATGAAACCACTAAGAAAGAGGAAACAGTAGATGGAGAGCAATGAGTAAATATCATAAATTATAATCCTTGTCCAAAGTTATACATACTTTGGACTTTGAAATAAAAATGATTTGGATGAATATGAAGTAATAAAAATGCCACAGACGAATAGGTAATAGATTATAGGTATTATTTATATATTAATTTATAATACTATTGTAGTTCCTACAACTAAGTAGATTTGCCTAAAATATTTCTAATTTATTCTATTCTATTGAAATTGTGATATGCTCACTTTAATTAATGATCATTTTAATATTTTTTAAATTAAAACCAAATTTATTTTAATATCTTAATATATAAAAATAAATCTCCATTTCCCTTAGTCATTGCATCACGGGTGAATGGATACAACATTTTCGCTATATTTTTCAAAATTGGTTTAATTATTTTCAAGAGAAATTTCTTATGAAAGAAAAAGTTAAGAAAGTAAGGAAAATCTTCACCACGCGCGTGAAACCGCGGGGCACAGGTAGTAAATAAATAAAGTTTGATTTAGCATGAAAATAAAACTGATTAGAATGGAAGAAAACCAACTTAATATCCTACAACAAACACAATCAGTACCATCTTCTAGACCACTTGATTAGGGTTGCCTTACTACATTCCTCACACTAAAAATGTCATAACGGTCTTACTATTGTTTAAGTCTTACATCAAAAATATACATAATCGAGAATTAAACAAATTTCACGCATGTTTGAAAGTAGACAAAAGTACAAGGGTTTTCACTCAGAACACCCAATTCCACAACTTGCATACTAACTGCCTCCCAGAACAAAGGAACAAGTGAATATGTCCAAAATTCTGTACTTGGATATCTACAGAATTCCAGTAAATAATAACACAACAAACTTGAATTTACTTAGCATTAGCAAGCTCTTTTGCAATACTCATCAAAGCTTTGGTTTGTTCTTTCATTATTAAAAGTTTCTGCTGCAAATAATCTTTTCTAAAAGTATAGTAGTCCTCTTTAATTTGTAGCTTTCTTTGTTCATGTAGTACCAACATATCACAATTAAAAGAACAGTTATTGGAATGTGTTGAGTTACTATCTTGTATGTTTTGAGTTTTCTTGCTTGTGAGGCGAGAGCGAACAAACAATTTTCGTTCTGGAGGGCTTTCTGGTTCACTAAGTGATGGATTTGAAACATTATCTAAATTGTCTTGAACAGTGTCTATATTTACACTGTTACCATTATCAACATCATCTTGTAAATGCCCTATATCTAAAGGTATAAATTCTGGGGATTCCTGGTTGGTTGTGGAAGACACATTTTTAAGACCTAAAGCTTCTTGTTCTGCTGCTGACAGCATCATTATGGAATTTGGTATCTCCCCTTTGGTTTCTTGTTGCTTTTTAGTTTTGCTTTTAATATCTTGCCAAGTCTGAAGAAGAATACATTTTATTAATAAAAAATAACAAAAAGATAATTTAAAGTACTTAAGTTATTTGCAAACATTGATAGAGTTTGGCTATTTTCACGTGCATAATATGGTCTATTACCTATGCCATGACTGCAAGCAATAAGGCCCAAGGCTGTCGCATAAACATAATATGAGCCCATATCAACTCACTGCTGAATACAGGCCTTCTTATGTAAGTACACACCACTATGCATATTATCTGTTTTGCCCAAATAGAACTAGTGCTTTCCTACAGCTTGGTCAGGGTGGTGTTGCCCTTCCTCTCCAATCTATTCTTTGCCAACATACGTACTTTCCGCCACTGACGCCAAGTCTTTCTCGCACCTGGAATGGCATTGCACTGCATAGCTATATTACGCCACAGCCGCTGGGAGTCCTTGAAGTTAAAGTCTTGAGTCACCTTGAACGATACGAGTTCTGGGTGTTTCGACATTAATCCAATGAGTTTCCTCTTCTGTTGAGCAGTCACGTATCTTGGTGTATGTATGATATCCATTCTATTGATTGTTGAAGTTGTGAAGATTGGTAATTCGGGACAGCTTGCAGATATGAGTAGACTTTTTGTTTACTGAAAACTGAACCACTGAGAAGTTAAGAACGGAAGACAGCAGCGTAATACCAAAACTACCTATTGTTTTGTTAGTTTGAATTGGAAGTAAATCAAAACAACTTATTTACATTATATAAAAGAAAAAGAACAGTGCTTTATTTTACTTAAAATATGATGTAAGTATTTATTATATCCGTAAGACAGAATACTATTCACAGAATACTAATACTTCTCCCCACGGGTAGTAATCTTCACAGACAAAAAAGTTGACTTGAGATGTCCTTGAGCAAGACGATAAGTGACAGATACCACCCACCCGAACCCCTCTGTCTCTCCGCATGCACCTGTTTTTTTTCTAACTTAGAGCAATCGCCATTTTGATTTACATGGCATGTCAATTTTATTTGTTACAGTCATTGTAGCATAGATACGAAGTATTTCTACCTAATCTGTGCATTGTAGTGTATGCTCTACTTGGTCTGTGATTGTAGTGATTCTGTTGAGCGAGGTAGTTTGCGTTGATTAATTTCCGCCTATTTCTATTCATTATTTACTGCAATGACTGTACTATTTAGACCTTCAGTGCGATATATACTAAATGCTGTGTACCGGGTTGTTTGAATTCGAGATAGGACGCTTTTTTACATAAATGTCCATTGTGTGAGAAAATACTCAAAAAGTGGCTCGACTATTAACTGTGAACCTTTGCGAAGCAAAAATATTGCTGAGCTAGCTCAGCTTCAAGTGTGTCACAAGCATTTCGAAGCACGATATGTGACTCCCAAATCACGTCTTCTTAGAAATGCATGTCCATCATTGTTTCTGGAATCGGAAATTCGCAGTGGTACTTCGCTGAACCCGAATATTGGTAAGTGAAGTCTGATTTTCAAAATATACGTTGTCACATCTTGTGATCTTTGTCGTAAAGTTCATGAGTCAACAAAGTCAACATACTAGCCTCTACATACATGTGGTATTATTGCAGTTTTCGAGCCAAAGTAACCAATGATTATGTTTAAATCCCTTAATTGACCTAATAAAATCAAGCCGAGCAAGCAAACCAAGATGTGACATGTCATTATAGTAGATAACTATTTCATCTTATTTTGAGTGTTTCCTTATTAATTTATGTTATTACTTGCAGAATATGTGAAACCTGTTGCTGAGCATTTATATGCAAAGAAGGAACACATTGACCACTCATACTGCAAAGCACCTCCTAAAGAATTCACTACTCAAGTCTAACAACAATGGTAAAGAATGCTTTAATAAATTTGTTTCTTATAGTTTTTATAGTTGGTAATATAATACAGTAAAAGCTCCCTGTTCGCGCTTCCTTCATTCGCGTTTTCACTATTCGCGGATTGAGAAAATGCGAACCATTTCCCATATTCGCGGCTAAAGATTTCTTTATTCGCGGATCTAATCGGTACATACACATTAATAAAAAGGATTTTAATATCTAGATATTCAACTGATTATCCTTTGTAACCGCGTCGTCAAATGAACTAATAAAAATTTAAAATAGTCCTTATTACAACTAAGCCTAAAGTATTTTGTTAAATGATGTCGCCGCTGTATTGGTTCCGCCTTTGCCAAACCATTGCCAAAGCCTGAAGGTAATAATTAATCAATATGGTCAAAAACTTCAATTTAATTCATTCTTATATACTTTTGTTTTGTTACTTTTGTTTTTTATTTTGTACCTAGGAACGTATCCCCTATAATCCCATATAAATAACCACTCCATATTCACAGTTTCTGTATTCGCGGCATATTTACAGAACGTATATCCCGCGAATAAAGAGCTTTTACTGTAATAATAATAAGAATAACACCCAACGATCACATACATAGATTCTGGACCCTAAATAGAAAGATTATAATGTTTGCGTAATATTGATTTGTGGCAGAATAACTTAAGCAGAGGTAACCAACCCAGACAGCCTCGTGCATACGAGAGATAGAACCACCACTAAACTTATTAAATCTAAATTATTTCAGATGTACAGGAGCCATCTTCAAATCTAAGTCAGCCTAAATCTTCGGTGCCATCTTCATCACAAGACATTCATGAAGTCCAATTGTTAGGTTAGTATTTTAAATATTGCTATATAAAATAATGTTAAAGTCTTGGATGATCAGTTATTTTCTGCATAAAATAATTATTGCTCTTATGAGGAATACAATAGTTTATTTGTTCAAAAATATTTTAAACCTAAAGAGACATTTTAGTGTCATCACTGCCTGCACATATAGGTCCTTTCATTGATTTAATAAAAAATAAGCAATAAAAATGCTTCTCATCGCTGTTTACATATTTTACTTACTAAAATCTACTACTTTACATGAAAATTGAAGGGGGTGAGAACAAAAAGGGCTTAACTGATTTTTTTCACAAAATGACTTATGGCTATCGTTGGATTCAGTGTGAAATTATCTACAATAATACATTCTCAAAATACCGAAATGAGGCTTAAATCTCGAGATTTTGAATCTAAAAACGGTTTATCTGTCACAGGAATACAGTTCGCTTAGCATAAAAACATTATCATATTTATTTTATTATATTATATTTTTACACTAATTTGTATGAATTAGTACAATATTTTGTATTATAAAATAGAATTAATACATTTTCAAGCAACTGAAACTTACATAAACCTTTTATAATACTTAATAATTACTCTACATTAAAATGAAGCCATTGAAGTTTAAAGTCAATTTTCTCGAAACTATCAATTTGACAGTTAAACCTTTTTTGATCTCACCCCTTGAATTGTCTTCATCTCAAGACAACCATCACCATGAAATACAAATGTGAAGTTATAATAAGATAATATTGATCAAATTAATTCAATTATGTATTAGAAAAGTAATATCATTCTTAAAATATTATTTTCAGATCCACAAGTGACAAAAATACAAAAACAGGGCTACAAAAAACATAAGGTTGTGAACACAGTAAAAGCACTAACTCCGAAATGCAGAAAAATCTACAATGAATATAAGAAATCAACCAAATTTTCAAAAGAAGATTTTTTTGAGGAAAAGGTTTCAGGCATGAATCCATACACAAGAAATTTTTTTGACATGTAAGTCAAGATAAGCACTAAAAAGATGAAAGCATGGAGATTCACTCTAGATAAGAAGCTGATATCCTTGGCAATTTTAAAACAAGGACCATTTACAAAAGATATTTATCTTGCTATCACTTACGACATTAAAAAAGTTGGTTGCCAAATTAAATGTGAATTCTGGCATCAACCCTCAAATATTTGATTGCATCAAATAGGAAGTATGTAATATTCGGAAATAACTTTTGAGTTAGTGTATATGTTACTGTGAAAGTTGATAATTCAGGTATTGCATAAAATATTCCATCAATTGTTTATCATACACTGCCTAGACAATCTATGCAGTGCCTCAGATATTGTGTAAACGCCATGAGACGATTAGTTAAAGTATACAATGATGGGCATTAAAGTCTGAGTAAGACGTAATAGAAGACTTTTTCATCTATTTAACTGCATTTTCATTCATTGACGGATAAACATTTGATTTTATATAGCATGCCTAGGCAAAATATGGGATAAATCATATTTTATAGTTTTTTGCATTCTATTGAATATCAGATTATACATATTTCATATAGCATAATAAATAAATATATCTATAATATTATTCTGATTTTAGGTTCATAGGCCAGAAGAAAAGAAATATTGCAGTATTATCTTTGACGCTGTGCATTCATAATTGGTGCAACACCGACCAAAATTTTTAAAGGAACTGATATTATTAGGTTGCAAAGTGCAATACTTCCTGAAATGAAAGAAAAAAATAGCGCTAACGAAATTAAAAAATAATTGAAGAATAAAAATAAATGAGGGTCATTTAGATTTTTCTGTAGTTTTTTTTCTACATTCCAGCGCATAAAATTATAATTTAAATTATGTAAAGAAATTATTATTATTCATTGTAGATTTGGCATTATGTTTAACCTTGTCAGTGCCTGTAGGGTTAGTAGTAAAAAAAAAAAAAAAAGAAATGTCATGTATCGTTTTGCATCAACCAATGAGGAATGAGAACTCAAGTCTAGCAACCTTTGTTCCTCACATGTCCGTCTGATACATAGTATCTCTATCTAGTTTGTGCTTCTCCCTCCGTAAGGATAATGGTATTCTGTGGTACAAGGTTCCAAAGAGCATATTGCATATAACCACTAGTGGTTCTACCAAAATATTGTACAACCCGTATTGTACGACCAGGGGCCTTACCGCGTAAGTCTGGTGGAGATCGTAATCGCGTTCTCTCTTGCTCGCACTCGTGGATTTATTAATAGGCGCGTGTAGGATGGCAGGCGAAGCCGATACCCAGAATGGTTACGCGGTAGGAGTGCAGATGTCTTCCAAATATCACGCTGAAGCATAGTATTGATATAACATCTCTGAAAAAGGAATCCTAGGTTTCCTTGTTCAGAGTATAACATCCTAGGTTTTTGACAATAGTTTGATGTCAGGCTAGCGTTGCCAGAACGATACATTGGTAACGAGTTTCGTTACTTTTGAGCCCTCTACGTTGTCTACCATGTACCAGTCTAAAATCGTTACTTTTTAGTTACTACATGAGGGTTAGTAAAAAAAAATATAATAACGTGGTAAAAGAAAATAAAAATTACGTTGTTTAAAAAACAATATTTTTCCCAAACTGCAAATGCATATATGTTTAATACCACAGGTAAAAATGATTAAAGAGATGAAACTAATTAAAAAAAAATGTGGGTTAAGTCACTAGTAATAAGTCAGGCCGAAGTCCTTTGTTCCTTGTAAATATCGTAGAACCCTTTTTGCCGCTCTAAATTGTTCAGCTGTATAGCAATTATTGAATTAGCTAAGGTGACTAACTGCAAACAGAATGTCCGGTCGTGTAGCAACCGCTAAGTACATCAGTGTGCCAATCAGGTTCTGATAAGGTATATCCTTTTCTTTGGTTGGACTTGTGCCTTTTTCCAATTTAAGACCTGTCTCCATTGGCGTAGATACTGGTTTGCAATCTTTGCATCCAAATTTTTCTAAAGTGGTCTCGATATACTTTGTTTGCTTTAAAACCATTTGTTTTAACAATAACTGAATCTCCGCCTTGCACATATATGTATATGCAAGGGTCAACTTTCGTAGGTGTAAAACCTATTGATTTTAATTCGGCATCTAGTTTTATGTACCATTGCCGTCCGGATTGTTTCAGTCCGTAAACTGCTTTATTCAGTTTGCATACTGCATTTTCTTTATTTAATTTTACGTCATGTAACATTTTTTCAGCCTTTTGTCGTATATCTGTATATTTTGCAGATATTATTATTTTGTTAAGATATTCTTCCAAATATTTTGGCTTTTTCATGTAGATTTCTTCCTCAATATCTCCATTTAAAAATGCTGTGCATAAATCTATTTGATTTAAATGCATATTTTCTTGTACAGCTAAAGCAACTAACAACCTTATTGAGCTGAGTTGAGTTACAGGTGCAAAAACTTCTTGGTAATCAACACCTGGTGTTTGTGAAAAACCTCGGGCTACTAGTCGAGCTTTTTTGCGTTCTATTTCGCCATCTGGTCCCAGTTTATCTTTTAAGATCATTTTGCTATCAATTACATTACGTCGAGGTGGTTTCTTTACTATGGACCACGTATCATTTTTTAAGTGAGCCGTAATTTCAGCTATAATAGCATCATTCCAGTCAGGTTTTTCTTCTTCGCTCATGCATACATAATCTTTTGTCCAAGATGGAGGTTGTTAAGTTCTGTCTTTCATTTGTTATAAGGTCATTTTGTATTGCCTCAGTTTCTATTAGCACTTCATTCTCATCAATAACAGGTTCTATATTTTGTTCTCTATTATTTTGCATCTCTTGTTCTTCATGTTCATTGACATCGAAAAACGTCTCATCGTCATCTGTTTGTTGATGTACAATTGTTTCATTATCATTTACTTGTTGAAGAACTAATTCATTTTCTTTTTGTTTTTTATTATTCAGAAATATTTCGATCATCTTCTTTTTATCATTATTTTCTTATTGTTCTACTTTTTGTTTATTTTCGTAGTACAATTCATTCACTCATTCATTACTCTGACATCTCTGCTTACAATCACGCGTTTTGTTTCTGGCACTAATATTCTATAAGCCTTGTGGTTTTCTGGATACCCGAGAAATATTCCTTCAGTTACTTTTGATATGAACTTTCTCATTCTTTTATTATTTTTATTGAGTATGAATGCGTTTGATCCAAAAATTTGTAAGTGTTGTACTGATGGTTTTCGTACCACCCACATTTCGAATGGAGTTTTATTATTTATAACTCTTGATGGAGTTCGGTTCAATATATGTAAGCAGGAACGTGTTGTGGGTAGGTAGGTTGCAACCTATATAACTATAGGCCTTCAGCATGTCCGCACCGCGCCGTGTCTGGAACAAGAATGATCCGCAGTACACCGAGCGGTCCCTTTTTATAGCCAGATGGGTAGGGAAGCGATGACAAACGCCAGTATTGCCACTGTAATAAATTTAAATGCTGCCACAGAGTAAATTACGGTACTGCCCGCTGCGCATAGAGTTTATAACTGGACGTAGCCGCCGTCATATATAATTTGCTGTTGATACTGCTTCTGCCCAATATTTTTCTGGCATTTTTCCATCTAGCAGTAGGCATCTCGACTTTTCTTGTAGACTTCTATTTTTTCTTTCTGCTGTACCGTTTTGCTATGGTGTGTACGGACAGCTTAGCCTTCTACTGATACCACATTTTTTTAAATATTCATTGAACTCATTATTAACATACTCCGTTCCATTGTCAGTCTGTAAGAATTTTATTCTATTTTCTGTGAATCTTTCCATTTCTTCCTTATATTCCTTGAATTTTTCTAAAAATTCTGTTTTCTGATGGATTATGTACACTCTAGAATATCTAGAATATTCATCGATAAATGTGACATAATATTTAGCTCCACCAACAGATTCAATGTTCATTGGTCCACAGACAATGAATGAACTCATTCAGATGTCTGTGGACTAATGAACATTGTTAAATATTTATTTCAAGTCGTTGTGTCGTCCTTACCTCATCATTATTTGTAGGAAAGGGTAGTCGAGTCACCTTTCCTTTAACGCATACTTCGCATTCATTTAGGTTTTGACGTATGTTGAACTTGAGTCCATTCATAGTTTCATCTTTTAAAGCTTGTTTTAAACTTGTTTCATTTATATGTCCAAGTTTTCTGTGCCATTTATCTACATCAGCATTAAAAGTTGCTTCTGTTAGGCATTGGAAACCATTATTGATTTCTTTGTTCAATAAATAGTAGAGTCCATCAACTTTCTTTGCTTTTAGTTCTACTTTCTTTGTTTTTATATCTTGTACAGTTGCAAAATTTTCTTGAAATAGCACTGATTTACCTTTTTCTGTCATCTTTGAAACAGACATCAAATTTGTAGCAAGGTTTGGTACATGCCGCGAGTCTTTTAGTGTAATATTTATATCGTCGACCTTTATTAGCACATCCTCTTTTCCTTCAATTCTAGCAGTGCTATCATCAGCTGCTAGCTTTAGTATGCCATCAGTTTGCTTTATTGATGTAAAATCTTCCAGGCTGTGGCACATATGTGATGTACATCCGCTGTCAATACACCATACCTTATTATTTTTATTTGTTTCTATAGCTAAACACATATTCTTTGCTGTGTTAGATGTCTCCTGCTTCTTGACATTTCGAAAACGACAATTCTGTGTTTTATGCCCTTGTTTTTTACAGTTATGACAGTAATCTGGTTTCTTTTTAAAAGGTAAATTGTTATTTTTCTCTGTATATAATGCATTGTCTTCAGTGTATTTACGGGCTTCGGTTTCTTCTAATATTTTTATTTTAAGCTCCTCTAGTGCAGGTAAAGAATCTCGTGATTCGATTGCTATACGAAAGTTTTCGAATTCTGACGATAAAGAGTAGAGCATTATTACCGACAATAGATCTTTGTTAATTTCGACATCCATATTAGCAAGTTTATGTACGGTGTCCATTAAATTGTCTAGGTGCTCTCTCAGATCCTCGCCTTCTTTGTACTTAGACACAATTAATTGTTTGAGGAGTGAAGCCTTTTTGGTAGGGCGCTTACTTTCATATGTATCCTCTAGTTTTTTGCCATATTTCTTGAGCTATTTTACAGTTCTTGACTGTTTTAATCTCTTGCGGAGAAATAATCAAAATAAGCTCTGACCTGGCAAGAAGTAAATTTTCTTCATATCTGGCAATGATGGTAGAATCTCCATGGGTAGTAGGCTTTTTAGTGTTCACAACATATTCCCACAAACCAGCTTTTATCAGGACAGCTTGTGCCTGAATTTTCCATGTATCATAATTGTTTCTGTTCAATTGCTCAATACGGTACGAGGAACTAGCCATTTTTAGCTACACACATAACTATTAATCACTCACTATTTATTTTATTACCCATAACCTATAGAAATAGTAAAACTGAATATAATAATTAAATATGTATATATTTTATCTGTCCCATACATTAATGTTTTTTCACACTTGACAATCTTGTTGATGTCTTATTATCGCTTAGCAACACCGTCACTTCAGCCCATAGATGTTTCGTGCAAAGAGATTGCAACTCGCATCGCAACACCAACGAGCTTTAATAAATTACAACAGCATTATGGAACTATTGGGAATAATATTTCTTTTAGGTATTCTTGAAGTTAATCGAATCAGTTATATTTTCATTCTGATACCGAAAAAATTTCTCAGATTCCAAACAAACTATTGTCTTTTTATATATGCATTTAAAAATCCAACTAACCAGTATGTCTGACTGACATGAGGTTACATATCATAATATGGGCAGTCACAACTCTTAGCTCCAACAGCCCTTATCAGCAGCACTACTCAGCCTAGAGGCTATTATATTAAGTTCTCTATGACTTAGTGTTGACTTTTACGCTAAAGTTTATTTAGTAAAATTAGGGAAATGCCTACGCATTTCCGTATGTGGGACTCGAACCCACCAAAAAAACGACTGCACTTTAGACCACACGAGTGAAGTACAACTTCTTTAGTTTAGCTCCATCTATCGGCCGGTATTATTTTGTTTTTATTGCGATATTTTATAACGAGGTCCACTTAGATCGTTTTAGCAAATAGATATATAAATTGGTATTGAAATCCTAGCTTTTGATACCAAATCAAAATTTCAATTTTGACTTGCCATGCGTTACTTTTGGAGAACGTGTTCTGGCAACACTAGACAGGGCAGATAATGTATTTTCGTTCATTTGTTCATTCATTGTATTTTCGTCGGGTGTACGGGACGGGAAGGCATTAAGGCAATCTCCGCCGTAAATGAAATTGAGAATAAAATTCTTAACACTAATCACATATATATCATAACCGTAGTTTCCGTGTAGTTATGTTATGATTAAAGTTTGTGTGTTTTAAAGTAATACATAGTGAATTTTCGTGTGGAACAATGATTGGGACCAAAAGACTTATACGGCGATTTCTTCCAGCCTTGTTGGATTGTCTACTAATATTTCAACTAATAGATCACGTATGTACCATTATGTGTTTGTATACAATTTAGATTTATTATTCTTTGCTAACAAACCTTGCACCTGTGGGCATTGAGATTATGTTGTTACTTCTTAGATTAAAAATCTTAAGACAATAGAACTAAAGCTCTACTTCTACGTCATGTTTGCGTTACATTGTTCTGCGTGAATTCATTCCCATATTTTTTTTGTTTATTTTTTTCCTATTTTTCAGTTGCAGTGTCACGCGAAACTCTATACTTTAGAGTTCCGTGTGACAGTGCAACTGATGTGGGCAGCCATGTCGTTTAACATCAGGCGAAAGGCTAGCTTGTCATGTCATTCCTTAAAATAAAATAAAAAATAGAAAAATGAGTCAAAGATTTTACTAAAAACATGCTGAAGAATTGCTTGAGTGTGTCATCTATATTTTTTAAATATTTATATGGCTAAACAAGTACTGTGGGATGTCCAAAGTAATAACAATATAAGGCTTTATTTCAGATGGATGTTTACAAATAATTACTTAAATACTTCCATTCTTCACTTCCTGTCAATAGGATACCAATTTGTAATTTTCTTGCTCCTATTTTCTACTTTTATTAAAGTGTGACCTGTCCATCTCCATTTGTTTTTCGTATTACGAATGTAACATTTGGTAAATTTACCTTATTTATGTTAATGAATTATGTGACGAGCTAGTCGTTCACCTGATGATAAGTGGTGCAGCCATCCATAACAGAACAGTGTCACTTGGAACTCTAAAATATAAAGTTTCGAGTGACACATCATCCTGAGACATCAGCACAGTGTGGTTATAAGATTACTCAACTGTGAGATCAGATCATAAAGTCTCAATTGCCCAGTAATTTCACTAGCTACAATGCCCTTCAAACCAGAACACAGTAGTGCTTGCACACTACTGCTTGGCGGCAGAATAACTGGCAAAGCGGTGGTACCTGCCTAGACTTTGCAGAAAAGCCCTATTGGTAGTCTTCACCTAGTTTTCTTTCTGATCTGTGTGTTTCTAAGTCTATCCACTTTTTTTTTTAATTTAGCATACTTTTACCCATTGACCTTTGGCCAGACTTATTTGTTGTAGTGCACTTTAGTGAGGGCCCATGTTCCATCCCTGTTTCCAAAGTAAACTAGTAATTGATTGTAAAAATTATAGCATACCCAAGTTACTTGTTTAATAATATTGCATTTACTTCCAACATCTACGCAGTGTGCATGTCAATACTGTCAGATTATTGGCAGAGACAGAAATTAAGACTAATTTATATCAATAACCGACTCACTTGTTGTCAATTGGTTCATACAAAGCTATATGGAGGAGCTTTATTGGTCTCAAATGTAATATGCTTGATTTATTGATCAAAATGAGGGCTCTATTTAATGAAAGTAGGAGGTTGCTGTATGCATTTGTTCATATATTGGAGCAATATTTATTAATAATAATAAACATTATACTAAAAATCTTTAAGAGAGGTTTTTCAAATTATGTCTCTCTCTACTAGCCAATATATCATAATAAAAAAGTACATGTGTATGAAACCCTCCGTGCGCAAGTCTGATTCGCACTTGACTAGATTTTAATTTGCATATCCAATAACATAACATGAGAAGTGATTTTTTTAAGTATCCCTCACCCTCAGTTTGAGGTGGCATGAAGTAAAAATGATTTATAGGCTATCTTGACATAGAGGATGGGTTAAAATATTTTTGAAGAAGAGGGAGGGGAATTTCACCGCTCCCCTACAGAAGGCTTGTTTGCTAACCAAAATAATCCCATGTAAAGTATAAAACTAAATAACCTGGGATGTAAATGGTATTATAGGGTCAGCTAGTTTTATATTAAGTTTTGCCTGATTATGTAATTTACTTGATAAGGAAATGGTTTGCCAGTGATTGTTGAGCACAACCTACAATTACACTATAATTTGGTGATAATACATGGACAAAAAACAGTAAAGGAGGTTGTGCCTCCACTGCCTTTTTAAGGGATTGGAAGAAAAGGAATGTGTGGAATTTGACATTGTCAATCCATAAACATCTGACAACATGACACTGATAGCTGACATTCTTACCCAAGATATCTTTTGTAATAAAGTAGTTCAAATTAGCTGAAACTGTATTGAAACTGCCACAGAAGCCACTTAATAAAAATTGCAGTTAACCAACTTGTTTTTATTTTCATTGCCTCTTCGAGTTCAACATTACGACAATGTCCGAGAAAAGCAGCCCCGCGAAATATTTTCTCAGTGGTGGTTTCGGGGGCGTGTGCACAGTTTTAGCGGGACATCCAATGGACACAATCAAAGTTAGATTACAAACTATGCCCACACCCAAGCCTGGCGAAGCCGCACTTTACACGGGCACTTGGGACTGTTTTAAGAAAATAGTACAAGCTGAAGGTGTGCGTGGCCTGTATAAAGGCATGTCGGCGCCTCTCACAGGGGTAGCGCCTATCTTCGGTATCAGTTTCTTCGGCTTCGGTCTCGGGAAAATATTAATTAAAAGTGACGTAAACGAGAATCTCACTAACATTGAGCTTTTCGCGGCGGGCGCATTCTCCGGTATCTTTACAACGTCTGTAATGGCTCCAGGAGATCGTATCAAGTGCCTACTACAGATGCAACATGGCGGACGTGGACCTAAGAAGTACAATGGTATGGTGGATTGTGCCAGGCAGCTATACTTGCAGGGAGGCATCAGGAGCATTTACAAAGGCAGTGTTGCCACTTTGTGTAGAGATGTACCTGGAAGCGGTATGTTCTTCATGACATATGAATTAGTCAAAGAGGTAATAATGAAGGAGAGTTCAAGTGCACAGCGCAAAACATTGGCCACAGTTGTAGCCGGAGGTAGCGCTGGAATAGCTAACTGGTTGGTGGCCATGCCTGCAGATGTATTGAAGAGCAGGTTACAGACTGCTCCTGAGGGAACATACCCTAACGGCATGAGAGATGTTTTCAAACAGTTAATGGCTCAAGAAGGACCCAAAGCTCTCTACAAAGGTGTTGCTCCGGTCATGATCAGGGCTTTCCCTGCAAATGCAGCATGTTATATAGGTTTTGAATTAGCTGTAAAGTTTCTTGACTGGGCTGCACCAAAACTTTGATAACAATTGAGAGCCTCTGTGGCGTGGTGGTTGAGCAGGTCGGCTCATTACCCGGAGGCGGCGGGTTGGATATCCGCGGCAGGACAAGTATATGTGCACAGAAAAAAAGCGCTAATACTTATTCTGAGTCTGGGTGTTGTGGAACTATGGTTCTCGTAGTTTCTAGGTCCTTAGACAGAGGGAATCCTAGCCAGGGTTCAGGATCTATGTATGTGATCGTTGGACGTTATTATTATTATTAATTACTATTAATAATAATAATAACATAATACTGTAAACATAATAACGTAATAATATTGTACTAAGTTATTATTTTAAGTGAAAGTGTATTACTGCCACACTATTTCATAGTTCGCATAATTTTATACTGAACAATATTTATGGCATTAAGTTTATTATGTTAATAATCAAAATCATAACCATTATTTTTAGTTTGCATTAGTCAGAAAAAAAATTAAATTAATCTGGCATTTACTGTGATTGTTCGTTAAAATATTTATAAATACTTAACATTCAAGTGTAATTATTGTGGTTTTATCTTTAATTAATTATGTAGCTAGTAACAATTTAATTCTACATTAACTGTAGTACAATAAAAAATGAAAGTGTAAAAAGAAAAATAAAAAATACATTTATTTGGAGCAAATTAGTTAGTAGTAGTTAGTAAGTATAACATTAGGTTAGAAAAACATGGGTCCCCACACTAGGCTCAGAGCCCGTATTATGCGGTCCAGGCCTCTTTCAATATACATACGAAGTTATTTTTCGCTTAATGTAGTTCTACAAATTGTAACTTCTTGTCGTCATACATGTACTTTTGGTTTAAAAGAGTGATTTAATGAAATTTCATCCTTCAACAGTTTTCCTTGTTCCATCTACCTAGTTTGTAGTTGTCTGTAGGCAGGGCGTAGCGTAGCAAGTTAGCTATTAATTAACAGTTACATAAACGGGTTTAATGAAGAACACACGTGGCCAGATCAGGCCTGTAAAATAAACAAACCTATATTATATTTTTCTGAACTTTGAATACCAGCTATATATGCTCCACGGTAGGTAACTATGAATCTACGATAGTTTTAATGGCATTCTTGCATTAATGGTTGTTTTCGCGAACAGGTTTTTCCGAGTACCTACTACGTAATATTATAATTTATTCACGTTCCTACGTGAATTCCAAACATTCTTAATTTTAGTCGAAACTACTCATCATTGAGCTGTTTTTTTTATATAATACATTTTTTAGTTTCTACATGGTGTAATTGAATTAATTTATCATAAATATAATACATATTTTTTTGATGGTTTGTAAAGATTAAAACATTAAAGTTCGTCTAAGTAGGTACCACCGCTTTGCCAGTTATTCTGCCGCCAAGCAGTAGTGCACAAGCACTACTGTGTTCCGGTTTGAAGGGCACTGTAGCTAGTGAAATTACTGGGTAAATGAGACTTTATACCCTGATCTCACAGTGTAGTAATCTTATTATCAGACTGTGTTGATGTCTCAGGATGACGTGCGCAGTGCAGTGTCACGTGAAACTATACTTTAGAGTTTCGAGTAAGACTGCAACTGATATGGGCAGTCGTGTCGCTTAACATCAGGCGAACGGTTAGCTCGTCACGTTATACCTTAACATAAAAATTAAAAAAAAATTATTTATTGTGATGTTTGCCGGCGCGAACTATTTGGTGAATGATTTTCATAGTATTTGTTAACTTGTATGTATTTAATTAAAAACAGTACTTAATTAATTAAATTATGTACTGTAGCAGTTTATTAAGTTTGTCCAACTTGATGGAGTTGTTTTCAATACCAATTTGATGCATTTTATTTCATAAGTTTTGGTTCACACGTGACTGGTGTCAGGAGCAATTTCAGTTACCTGATGCTATTAAATTCAATTATTAAAAATACATCGTACAAACGGACTGATAAATATCGTATAGGTACTATGATGGTTCATTTTGGTTGCGGATTTAAAGCTACAATCCAATGCAATTTTATTGTATATGTTCTTAAGAGATCATTGATGTAAGTAGGTACCTGTATGAGTGGGTACTCTTAAGGTACTGGCCACGGGTCAAAGTCGTATCAAGTTAAATAGCCTACAACCAAGAAGGTTCAGTTACTCACAGAATAGGGTTCAAGATAGGTCGCGGTAATGCTTCACTCATGCCAGAAGTCTGAAGTCTACTCCTTGACCTCACAAGCGCCGTTTTATTTGCGGAAGAGTTGGTTTATGCATGTGAGCTTCACTGTGCCGCCGCCGCCGGCCGCTGCCTACTATACTTGAGAACTTAAAAGGCCATGTGTCTGTAATCTGTATGTTTGTAATTTATAGGGTTATAAACACAATGTGTCGAAAGCTAAACATGTCACAATTATGATTTTTTACAGAGGGAAATAATATTTATCCTTTTATGAAAGGGAGTTAAACCGAATTCAATCGCCTTAATTTTAGACTAAGATTATAATTGGAAGATATTTAATACATACTTTATCCACCCTTCTATTCTTCGTACCATCTTTGCATGCCGATCACCTTGCTAACTAGATATGACAGCTATGACGTTACGTGCTTGTGCCCAAGGTTTGCCATTGCATTGCATCAAACCACACCAAATAACAACGTGTAAAAAATAATAATCAGTTTCCTCCTCTACGTGTTCAAGGCAATGACTGAAGACTTTAGCAAAATGACACCACCCACCAGTGAGCTGGCAAATTGAGTGTATAAGTCTATAATTAGTCAAAGTCTAAAGATTTATTGCAAATAGGCTATTTTTAGCACTTTTACAAGTCAAAATATTATAAGTACTTAAAATTAAGTTATTGTACTATAAAATTAAGAAGTTCTTATTACTGTTCTAATAAATTAATCTTGACGTCACGTACCATTTGAAGATAATACAATTTGTGAATTATTAATTACAATGCCATAAAACAGCTAAATTTATGTTTAATGACCATGTTGCCAACAATATCTGTAGGGTTATGAAAAAGTAACTGGTAACTGGTACCAACCACGGTTAAACATGATTTCACATCTCCCCGTTTCGTTATAGTTTCCCCAGTCGCTTTAGGCGACCCAGACCGACGATCCTATTGCAATTATCCTCTATATATTATTTTTGGAGTCCGTTTTACCCAAGTTTCTGACGTTTCAATGGTTAACCGCTGTATATGCATACCTACTATGAATAGCATATTGTAAGTTACCAGTTTTACTAGATGTTTATTATTATTCAGTCATATGAAAGTGATGAACAAACGCATGTCCATGGAATAAAATCGAGATTCTTGCTTCTAAAAAAGTTATGATAAAAGTTAAAGATAAGAGATTAGAGACAGGCCCGTCAATACAACTACAGTTGTAGGTGATCAGAACAAAATTCGTGTAAAAAATCATAACCTCCTTTTATAATCTAAGTTATAATAATATTTATTAACAAAAAATAAAGAGTAGTTTGCAAGTAAAGCAAGAACTTGTTACGCTCACGGACAAACAAGTTTTGGCACAGTATTTGATGGGAGTTTTTGTACAGCCATATATAAACATAAAGATGTCAAGACTGTCGTGTTTGTTTTGTCTGTCTGTTGTGTCGTGATTATTACAAACAAGACAGAAAGGAAAGCAGTATTTAAGTGTTCGAGCCTTCAGGCTTGACCCACTTGAGATTGACCTCTTGAACATCAGCGCCATCTAGTATATGTATCATGAAACTTCCGGTTTCTTAACTGGCAACACCTCCCGCGGGGCGTGGCTACGAGCGAGGGGGGGTGTTGTATTGGTGTGTCAGCGCGGAAGGTTTCTCTAGTCAGTACGCTTTTGAACTTCGGCGCTATCAGTACTTTCAAGCAAAATAAAACGAACTTCAAAGCATAACTTCAAGTAAGTAAATTACCACACTTATAATCATTATGTGTCCTTAGTTTGTTAAGGATATTACTTACAAAAGGTGTAAACATGCTGCCTTGGCGCATGTCGAATATCAACGCTATTCGCACGATATTCTAGGGCTACTGCCTCGCCACGAGCATAGCCCTAACGAAGATTCCTTGGAAATCTTCACGCACCAAACAACGGTCAGTATCAACCGTCTTTCTGTATTGTCAGAGACACGCGACGTCGCGTCGCATGGAACTCACAGGGGCGATAGCCTCATACGACGTCGTCATACGACGTCGCACCAACTGGTACGACGTCGCACCAACTGGTGCGACGTCGCACCATTTGGTGCATAAAGTCCATGCGACACAAACGTCGCATCATCTAATGATCACCTGATACGACACGATTACAACACTTACGTGACACGCATCAACCCGTTACCTTAGTCAGGACAACCTCCACTCAATTACCTAACGACACTGTTGTGGTTATCTATTACAGATATGACCGAACCAATGAACATCACCACTATGCAAGAGCTAAGCGAAAGGGAGGTTCCTGACGGCGAGAAACAGTCATTTCGGAGATTCGTCAAGGCGATCGATAAAAACTATCCCAGCGACTGGAAATCATGGGTAGTTAGGGATCTCTCTGCTAATGAACTATTCGAGCAAAACATCACCCCCGCTTTAGAAGCAAAACTCCGATTCGCCCTCCCCACAGACCACATAAGAGACATATTCTTTGGGACGGAAGGACAACTCTCCGAGAGAAATAATAAACTGGCCAGAAGGACGCTTCTCAGCTGGCCCCTCGGTAGGGCGATAATTTACTCGCCGCACAGTTTTGTATCGAAAATTCACCCTAGCCCACAAGCATATGAACGATTCATGGACACTGTGGTAGCCCTCAAGCCAAAAATACGATCTATCAGAGGTTCGTCTACGGAACGTCACGAACAAACAGAAACGCAAACAAGGAAGCGGTCGGCCATGTTTGAGTCTCAGACGGCACCTACCACAAAAACATCCAAAAATGAGACCCCAGAGCTGGATGTCCTAACCAACATCATGGACTTACTGTCACGACAAACGCAGACCCTGGAAACTCTTACTAAGAGAGTCGACTCACTCGACAAAAACGTAGAGTCAAGCTCAGAGAACACAGACGAACCGGACGAGCCAGATGAGCTAAACCAATCCCTCGAATCCGAAGTTGACAGCACAGCCCAAGAGTCCTGGCAAGCTCCAGCCCTAACATCGCCACAACAAGCATCTAAAAATGATCGTGACACAGAGCTGCGCCAGATTATCGTTAACGCACAGAGAGAGCTAGCCCAACTACCCTCAACCCAACCTAGCAACAACGACGAGGACTCCTGGGATTTCAATCCAGTGACGGCTGAGGCGGAGCCCAAAACCACCAAGGCTAGCCCTCACCTAGTTGAGCAAGCCAAAACCTGTCAACGCTTCGGAGATGAAAGTTGGAAAAACATACGATATGCCGATGTGCAAAAAAACTTTCAAGCCACTCCAGCTTTCTGCGCTTTAAAAGTGAACAATCACCTAGCAGCAAATACCCCAAGCTGGCAGTCACTGGGCCACCTCGAAAAAACTGATTTGACACTAGCGGCCATCACCCACGGCCTGCTCCAACAGAGAGAAGCTCTCAGAGAGGCCTACAAAAGCCTAGGCGACGAAACCAAAAAAGAAGTTGGGAAAAAGCTGCTTGGTGACTCCAAGTTCAGAAAAATCACCGACCAGCTTCTCCAGTACACATGCGGCAGACGAGCCGAAACAATACAGGCGAGACGGGAAACGTATAAATCTAGCAATAAAGTCCTAAACGATTTGTTACACGAAATTCCACCGTCAACAACTCACCTTTTTTCTGAAGAAAAGTTGTCAGAAATTATAAAGGACCAGGGAGGGGCACACAAATTTTTTCTTAAGAAGTCCTCAAACTCATCCTGTAACAAGAAGCCGAAACCATCATCTTCGGCTGCAAACGCCTACAAGGCAAATAAACCCCACCAGAAAAAGCCACAGTTCCAAACTCGGAAAAAAGCTGAGTATCAGAACAAAAAACCCACTGGGGGAAAAAAGCCATACGTTCAAGGCAGGACAGCTCCGCAGTAAAGTTTCAGCATGGAAGTCACGTGGAGCACCCCAAGCCTTAATAAACATTATTCAAGGATACCGTATACCTTTCATTAAAAAACCCCCTATATCCGCTCTCTCCCAAAAGAGAGGGAAACTGTTCGAACCTAAAACCTCACGCCTTGTTGACGATCAAATCGCACAATTGTTGGAACTAGGAGTAATTGCACACAATAAATTCAAGACAGGCTTCCTTTCGCCGATTTTCTTACGGGAAAAACCCGATGGATCCCAAAGAATGATCACTAACTTGAAAAACCTCAATGACTTTGTCTACATTCAAAAATTCCGCCTGATTAGTCTGAAAAAGGTCTCACAAATCTTGGCGAAAGGAGATTATCTCATCAAAATCGATATATCTAATGCTTATTACCATATACCAGTGAATTACTCGCACCAACGATTTCTCACTATCTGTCACAAAAGCCAACTCTACAACATGACTTGCCTGCCATTCGGACTCTCGAGTGCCCCCTCAATATTTTCTAAGCTGTCTAACTGGATAGCCCGGTTGATAAGAGAAAAGGGAATCAAAATAGTAGTCTACCTAGATGATTTTTTATTAATGAACCAAAACTTTGAGATACTATCAAAGCAAGCCATCTGGGTGTGTGATCTGTTGTCCGAACTGGGCTGGCACGTTAACACAGCAAAGACAAACCTAATACCCAGCCGCCGCATAGAATATCTAGGCCTGTCATGGGATACAGAACTAAATAAGAAATCCCTGCCTATGTCAAAAATCGCGAATATCACAAAAGACATCAATACTATAACGAGTAAAAACTGCTGGAGCTGGGCCGAAGCAAAAAGGCTCCTAGGTAAGCTCGTATTCGCTTCCAACGCAATTGAACTTGGACTTCTCCATTGCAGGATAATACAAGTTGCAGCCAAGAAACTACCAGAAAAACAAAAGTTCAAGACATTTTCACTCCCAGAAAATGTCACGCCCGAACTGCAATGGTGGATAGACAACTTAAAAAAGTCATCCCCCATCCAAACCAGACCGCCATCCGCGTTCCTGACTACCGACGCATCGGACCTTGGCTGGGGCGCAATATTGGACACGAAAAAACTATCAGGCGAGTGGGAAAGATGTCAAAAGCACTGGCACTGCAATCAAAAAGAGTTATGGACCTTATTAGAAGTCTTGAAACAAGAAACCACATACCTCCAAGGGAAATCGGTAATATTTCAAACAGACAACCGAACCGCGGCCTCTTATATCAGGAAACAGGGGGGGACAAAATCATTACGCCTCCTAGCAACTGCATCGGAGATCTTAAACACCGCCCAAAAAAACAACATCAACATCATCCCAAAATATCTCCCGGGACGGTACAACGGCCTTGCCGACAGGCTGTCAAGACGGAAACCTCAACAAGAATGGCATCTAAGTTCAACTATAACAAAGTTAGTGTTTCTAAAGATGGGAACACCCCAAATAGACCTATTCGCATCGAAAAAATCGGCAGTAGTAACCCGATATGTCAGCGAGGACATGAAGGACCAAAACAGCGAATACACGGATGCATTCTCCAGACCATGGAAATACAACCTAGCTTGGCTTTTCCCACCACCAGCCCTAATACCTCGCGTTCTTCAACACCTCAACAACTCAGAAGGGAATTACATCCTAGTGTGCCCGAGGTGGGACAAAGCTTTCTGGAAACCCGAAGTGAAGAAACGAGCCATAATGCCACCGCTCAGAATCCGGAACCTCAAAACCCACCTACTAGATCTCAACACAAAGCTACCTCCAAGCAACATAAAAAATCTGTCTTTGGAGGTTTGGAAAATACGGGCTGGGCAGAAGAAATTCAACAATGGAACACACAAGAGAAAAACATATTGCAGTCAGCCTGGAGAAATTCGACATTAAAAACATATAAAGCAGCCTGGGATACCTGGCTTCAGTGGTCCAACGAAAATAACATAAGCCCGGTAGTACCAACTGCAAGTGACTTGGCAAGATACCTGATATTTCTTTTTAATATAAAGAAACTATCAGTTAAAACAATACTGGTCCATAAATCAACAGTTGCCACGTTTACAAAACCCTCCAACAACGACATTAGTAGTCACCCTATCGTTAAGAAAACAATTAAAGCAATCGCACTAAAATCACCTCCGCCTCACAAACCCAACACATGGCTCGTGAGCGACCTTACAGAATGGATAACAAAACAGCAAATAGACGAATCCAACCTATTTCAAGTATCCCAACACGTGGCAGCCCTGTTACTTCTTGCATCTGGACGGCGAATTCACGACCTAACCCTCCTACACATAAATAGCGAACAGTATGAGGTTTCAACCAATAGCGTAACCCTGTGGCCATCGTTCGGATCCAAAACCGACAGCTCAACCTACAGACAATCTGGATGGCTCCTATCAAAATGCGACACTAAACATTTTGATCTCTGTTATTGGATCCCCGTTCTCATTAACACTTCAAAAAAACGACGCCAAGCTAACCCCACGTTATCAAACCTTTTCATTACGACCAGAGGTAAAGTGAAAGCAGCTTCTAGAACGATAATATCCAGTTGGATAAGACTCTTATTAGCAAAAGCTCAAATTAAAAGCTCACCAGGCAGCTTTCGAGCCGCAGTATCCACCAATAACTGGGCAAACAGGAATATGAATATGGACGAAGTACTCCAGAAAGGCAACTGGCGCAACGCGCAAACTTTTCTTAAACATTACTTCAAAGAAACAGCTCCAAATGTTACGCCATCGGCTAACACTTATGGAATATCAGATATATTTTCACCGGCCTGATTGTTGTAATTACCGCTAAGGACTTAAGGCATTAAACAATGGGGATATTATAAACTTACCTAGTTTTAATCAGCCGTTGCTCCTTATAAAATTAATACATTCACAGTACGCATTGTGTCAGCGCCGACAGATATTAAACAAATCTCAAGTGGGTCAAGCCTGAAGGCTCGAACACTTAAATATACCCGTTTTTCCCCCGAAGGGATAAAAACGGTTATTTAGGTTTCAGCCGAAAGGCTTGACCCACCGATTTAAAAACTTGTCAGCGTTAGCCTTCGTTCTTAAATTATACTGACTAGAGAAACCTTCCGCGCTGACACACCAATACAACACCCCCCCTCGCTCGTAGCCACGCCCCGCGGGAGGTGTTGCCAGTTAAGAAACCGGAAGTTTCATGATACATATACTAGATGGCGCTGATGTTCAAGAGGTCAATCTCAAGTGGGTCAAGCCTTTCGGCTGAAACCTAAATAACCGTTTTTATCCCTTCGGGGGAAAAACGGGTATATTATAGAAATAGAAATAGGAAAACAATTATATATCCTTGCCTAAAATTAAAGTATAAGAAAACAGGTTATATTAATATATAATATGTACATAACTGAATAAAAAAAGAAGTATCGAATGGGCGTCGGCTCAGCATATTGCTGGTCATCGGAGACATCCAGCGCTGATTTACAGCCTAGACCCAGAGAGGGTGGAGCTAATGCATTATTAGAAAAATATTTTTTTATTAATTTTTAAAAAGGTTCACAAGAATACTTACATATAAAATTACATATTATATAAATATAAATAAACCATACATATTATAGACATAATACATAAAACAGGAAATGAAATAAGGCATATAAAATGAAAGGTTAGAGTTTACAAGTAGAACATATGCCTAATTTGTAAAAGTGCTAAAATTATATTGTTTGCCTATTTGCAATAAATCTTTTGACTTTGACTTTGATTTCTCTAGGATAAATGATGCTACTGCAACAATTATTATGAAGCCTATGGAAATATTTTTCGAAGCCAACGACGAAAACAAACGAGAAAAAGAAAAGGATTATCAATTTAAAGAAAGCCATTTATAGACATCATTAAAACATAAAGGATAAGATGGTGTAGTTGCATTGACCAGCTCAAGGTGATAACGCCTGCTGGAAGGTCGTCCCAACCTTGACGGCGTGCGGCGAAATTATAACCAGATATGAATCAGAAGTTTGCATATCGATGAAGTATATTCACACTCAGGTTTACACAGCAGACAAGTTTTAGATACACTGCAAAATTTTAATTAAACAAAGCTTGTTCCAACAACAGACAGAAATTGGCCAAAGTATGTCATGCTTATTTGGCAAATATCTGCCATATTTTTAGTAGCAGATCCATTAGGGAATGTCGTAATGGAAAAATTAACTAGGATGTCAGAGTAATTATTAAGCCACTCATTATAAATACATATAAAATTCAAAGTCCTGACTGACTGAATGACATATATCAACGCACAGCCTGAACCGCTGGTCCTAGAGACTTGAAATTTGGAGGGTGTGTTCTTTGTAAAGTGTAGGAAAGGGTATTTCAAAATTCCATCCATAAGTGGGTGGTTGAATTATCTATGAAAAAATTTCTTCGTTTCCTATAGGCCGCGCGGGCGAAGTCGCGGGCAGAGGTTAGTATTGTATGTAATGGTTAGTTCTGTCAGTTATTTGGCTGTTCTAATATGCTACGAATGCGACTGGCGCTATGACTGCTTACTTGTTTTTTAATGACAAACTTATACTGTGTATTGTAAACCAAGTAAATATCTATCTTCAACACACAAGGAGACCTAATGACTAATGAGTTAATGACTAATAACTGAATCATTATCATTTAGAACATCGGTGTATGTCTGTTCCGTGGCTTCACTAAACGGTCCCAACGGAAGACCAGCGCCGGTTCGTAAGACCTAGCACCATGCTGAGTTGGGGCCGGTTTGTGACAGAACTTGAAAGCGACGTTCTTAGGCATATTTCATGTTTTTTTCAATGTTTTTGTTCTGTTACAAAATAAATTTTCTTTCTTTCTTTCTGAAGTAAAGAGGACTGGTCAGAGCGTAAGTATACAATATTAAGAGTTAAGTTTACAGTGTTTAATACATAAAATAAAAATAAATGTTACGTGTTAGAATTTAAATTTGTTATACATTTACGCAATTCTCATTACAATCATGAAACAATCAAGAGCATAGTGTTAAGTCACTTCGATAATTATATCTGTTTTCGAATGTGGCGCTTGTAACGGAACTGCAAACTTTTGCTGCGGAAATCACTTAGGTTGGATATGAAACCGCTCCACTAAAATTGGTATTTATAACTGAGGGCACGAAAACTGCCTATAAATCAAGTCGGCAGCCGTTGCGCGGGCGGCCTTAAATACTAAGGCTAGGGCTAACCAAGTGGTTAAGGCAAATGCCTGCACCAGGCGGAAGTACTTCAAAAGCGTGGAGATTCCAGATTTAATACAATTCGAAATTCGTATTGGAACCGATCGACCTGACGATGCTTATTTTATTTTATTTTATTTGGAGGGCTTACAGCTATCATAAAAAAACTAAATTACGACATATACTTGAAGAGCCAATTAAAAGCCTCCACAACTAATTATGAAAATAGAAGAACATGCAATTATAACTACTTAAATAAAAGATTTACAAAGTGTCGAACGACGGGGGCAAGACACAATCCTTAAGGGAAAGTGCCCTGCTCACTGACGCTGTGCTATTTGTAAATAAGTCTATGGTCGAGAGATCAGACTTCATGAGTTTGTTGAAAGCTGTGTAAGATCGCAAAATGTAAAAGTTTTGGCGATGAACAGTGCGTGCAAATGGGACGTGAATCAAGTTTTTATACAGTGCAGTGTTTTAATTTACAATAAGCAAGCCAACATAGGCTTAACAAAGATCATATACACAGGTGTTTAGGAAGACTACGTTCATGACTCAAGGTTCGGAAAATCCTGACTCATCTAAATTCCATAACAGTTTAGTTCGTAACATTGCATTAGAGCTCTAATAGTAATTCTATTAAGACCAATTTCCTATGTATTGGCATTGAAAGAGAGTTTGTCTTTAACGCTGTAATTTCAACCTTACGTTGGAGTATGTTAAGTCTAATTTGGAAGGAAAAGCTAGGTTTGGCTACGAATATTGATTAGGGGTGATTTATACCTGGGGTGCGGCAAATGGTGAGAGACGGCATGCGACCGACGGCTAGACTTGCAACTGACGAAATTGATTACTGTCATGGAAACTTCTTTGTAAATAATTTATATTATGATTTAAAAAATATACTTTCCAAATATTTCAATCCCATTGTTTGAAAAGCTTTTTGGGAACTAAATTTTGCACGAATAGTTGGACCTACAAATAACATTCACGAATACTTCAAACGTGAATTATAAACCTCGTTTCCTCACAAACATATCGAGCTAACATGATAAGACAACGTAGGCACATTATTGGCTTTTAACTAAGAGGTTTTTACGATAAGTGACTCATTATAAAAGAGCACTGTTTACCAGCGTGCAGTAATTGTGGTTTGTTTTGTCTCGACATATTCACATATTAATATTATTTGTATCTCATCTCCGTCACCTTTTCTCGCAAAATTTCATTTTTTAAACATTAGCAGCCTTATTAATAAACACGAACTAGCTTTAGACTAGTTACACCATCTTTTGTCTCTTTCGATTCAGCTAAATATTCCAGTAGCAAAAAAAGGACAAAAGCTGAAGTAACTAACCCGAGACTAATACCCGCTTATTAATAAGGCTGTAAGAAGATAAAATTGCATGTGTTTGAATGTTTTAAATAACGAGAATCACCTGATGATATAGATCAACATTTTGTCACAAGCTCATAAGTGTGTTTTTACCAAGCTTGTACTTTACTTTCCTTCGAGACTTTCCTGTTGGCTGTTTCACGATCCATTGGAAAGGTTCCGCATCGAAATGTGGGTACTCATAACGTTTCTTTCATCTACATTGACTATGAAAGAGACCTAGCAAAGTGTAGATTCGTAAACGATATTACGATTTGCGCGGTTGTTTTATTTGTATTTATTTTTCTTCATTTAAAGTTTGGTATTACAAAATAAGCTTTCCTTTAGATCTATTATTTTACATCCAAGCACATTCTGCTACTCATAATTCGTCAGATATACATGCGCCTATTAATGTTTTAAGGTATTATATTTTAATTTTGTTCACTGTATTTTAAATCTATTCCACGTTGACTACAAAATACTTACATAGAACAAGTTTATAAAGTACTAGTTGCGCCTCGCGGTTATACCCGCGGATGAAAAGTATTTAACTATTTCCTCATCCCACGGGAAAATTTCACTTTTCCGGGATAAAATGTAGCCCATATGTTAATCCAGTGTAGAAGCTATCTTGGCACTGAATTTCATCCAAATCCATTAAGCCGTTTGAGCGTGAAAGAGTAACAAACATACACACAAACACACATACAAACTTTCGCCTTTATAATATTAGTGTGATCGATCGGCTAGTTGACTAGTGAAATGTCACTAACCTCGATTAAGTGATCCGTATCAAATCAATGAGATCAATCCACATTGGTTGATTGGGAAATTACGTACCTACAGCTCAAACCGCAGGACGTGGACGTTGTTTGGAGAGTGTCTTGAGTCTTCCTTTTATGACGGAAGTGTGCTAGCTAGAGAATGTACTTAGTGCTAAGAAGTGGTTCTTTAAAATTTAGCACTCGAGTATACATAATAATTGGGAAACGGTCTGGATTAAAACAACAAAAGCCAATTTAAACAGAGATCCGAAAGCAACTTTTCACGCCTCGAGGTCTTGAACTGGGACGTAATTAAAATATCGATTTATACTCCCAATGATTTACATAGGTTTCAAACAAAGCCTATATCAAGGAAAAATGGCTGCTGGCGGTGCAGAGTAGATGATAGTACTTACTGGCGGTGTCTGATGAAACACAAAGGCCTTTGACGTAGAGAGCTAGTGGCAAGCATCCAAGAATAACATGAGTTTAAGAGTTGGCGTTTCTGGGCTATAAATGTTGAGGTATCTGATCCTTTTGCAAAGGGTGAGATGAGAAAACGGTTAAAGCGTATCGTAAATTATATCTATCATCTTATTAAAAAACATCAAACGATGGAGAAGAAACGTTTTTGAGTGGCGACCACGAACAGGAAAATCATCTGCCCCCTCCGACAATCTAATCCGACTGGACCGACGATCGGAATCGGCTCCGCCTGCCATCCTGCACGCGCCAATTAACATGTCCACGAGTGCAAGCACGAGAGAACACGGTTACGATCTCCACCAGACTTACGCGGTAAGGCCCCTGGTCAAAACCGTGAGGAGCCGTTGGATGCAAGATGCAAGTAGCTAGCGGAAGTGGCGTCATTATGGGTCACGTTTATGTTCAGCACTGGACATGTAAATGAAAAAAAAAACGGTGATGATGATATAAAATATCAGTGTAATAATTGATTTCATTGAAACCAAAAGTCATTAATGTTTTTCAACCCTGAAGAATATGTGAGTGAGCTGTCTAATTCTAATGAGTTCCGTATATTCAGCTTTGAAGATCGATTGAATGAGCGAAAGACGTTCAACTTTATTAAATGAAAATAGGCGATTAAAAGGTTGAGTTACCTGTGCCGAGTTCAGGACCAAGCGGTCGTCGCACTCTTATTTTAATATTTTCAGCTAATATTAATATTGTGTTGGTGATGGATTGTGAATTTGTGGCTATAATCTAATGCTAATGGTAGACGAATTTATTTATTAGCCTCTCTCAATCTTACCCGTGTCTTATCTTAGTAATATGTTATGTATTACTCTTAGGTCCGTATTACAGAACGATGCCAGGTCATTGATCGGTGCTTAAGCAGAAATTTCATTCACCAATTGAATCTCTTTACGAATGAAATCTCTGCTTGAGCACCGATCGATGACTGAGCATCGTTCTGTAATACGGACCTTGGACTTCTTAGTTCAGGTACTTGCAAAAAGCAAACATTGTTTATAATTGTTATTTATTCTGTGACCACCTGATTTTTGTTCGTGTATTGAGAATCTATTCTTTAGAATAACTCGAATAACTTTTGAATAAGTTGATTTTTCGAAAAAAATTTCAGTACTTTTTTGTAGAGCGTTCAATTCTCTACAAAATATTCAATGGGAATTGCAGAAAAATTTATGGTTCATTAGTTACAAAAATCAGATTTTTTTTTCTGTATTATTCTTATGGGAAATGGAGAAGTGCGATGCGGAACACCTTAATATTAATGGCTCATATTTTCAGAGGCCTATTTTGGCATCTAAACAAAACTTTTGAGCCTGGTTCCAAAAAAAATTTTTTTTTATATTTGAAACTCCCTAATATATAACGCCTAAATATAATAAAAATTAATAATGAAGAATTCGTGTATTTGCTCTATTGCTTAAATAACTGCCTGCACCTACCTAACCAATAATAAATAATGTAGGTAAATGGTTAGCATACAAGAATAAAACTTTCTGACAAATAAACCACGGGAAATACAAACGGTACATGTCATAAAATAATGTATTTCCTCAATTGTGTTTTTTTGCGGGATGTTTTACTAAAATATCTCATATTTATTCCCGACATCCACGCGTCCTGTTATTCTACTATGCATTATTCAACAAGTTTGTCCCAGAAACATATCTTGAAATTTTATTTTTTAAGCTATAATCGGTCGCCGCAGCGTTTAGTTCTATGTCAGCACCCCGATTCAAAATCTATACCGTTCTTTCATCTTGTATTTAGATAAATTTAAATTCAATTCACGACATAACAGAGGGTTGCCACATTTTAAGAGAAAAAAGTGATATGAAAAACAAATGGTACACTACTGTTCCTTCTTATCCTTTTGGTAATTTCTGATTGTTTTGTAAGCTATCCGCCGATTTAACGTATTTTCTGTGAAAAATTCATTCTGCTACTCATTATGCGTCACAGTTTTTATTGCGGTTCAAAACATACTGACCTATTAGGTCTATTAGCTGTCTAATGTCTATACTTCGAACAGACAAAGGGTCCAGTTTTTACCCTTTGAGTACTAAATCCTAAAACCTTGTCTCCGTGAAACAACCAATTGTTATTTGAAAATGTATTCAAAATTATAAATACAGTCTGAACGTGGAAAGATAGGATGAAATGAAGTGGAATATCAAATATTCGAATGTTTATTTATTTGTTTGTGACCGTCTGACCGTGTATCGAAGCGGTGACGTGAGCGGGATCATTGCAGAGTCCAGTCACGTCATGATATGCGCATAAAATATTATTTTGGTTCAATGTTTCCAAGAATTTACTGGAGATGTGTTTTTGTTGACTGTACGTACTTAAAAAATAAGTAGGTATCCTATGTAGGTCTCGTTACTAAGGTTCACCATAGATGGACATTGGGCACGATTGGACACATCTCACTGCTTAGTCTATGTGCAAATTTTTTACCCTTATTGGTGCAGCCGCGTTGGCGTGAAAACCCCACTGATGTTTCACTGTTATATGATTAGTACAGACAGAAGACTACTACGTGTCGGATTTACACATGTAGTCACAAATTGTAAAAATAAGTAGTGTTCGCGGAGATTTAACGCCTATTTGGCGAGTTTTCAGAAATCCTATGTCAGTTCACAATATCTTTCTGTATAAACACTGGTGTCGATTCTGTGTCGCATTCTCAAAAACTAAACTTAAAGTATGGCGGTACTCTTCTGATAAAGGGGAAATGAAGAAGACGGAAATATGTTCATTTAGTTTAGCTTTAAAGTATGCGACATAGAATCGACACCAATTACAGCCTTATTAATAAACATGAACTAGCTTTAGACTAGTTACACCATCTTTTGTCTCTTGATCCAGCTAAATATTCCAGTAGCAAAAAAAGAACAAAAGCTGAAGTAACTAATCCGAGACTACTAATACTCGTTTATTAATAAGGCTGTTATAGACTTTGTACAATAGGTTTTGTTTGCTTGTAGTAAAAGTTAATATTAATACCGATAACTTGCGGTATTCCAGCGTGTATTTTAGACACAGTACGTAACCAGAGCACAATCTTTATACATATTTCCGTACCGACAGTTATTATCTGCTGTTGCCTATTCTTTCATAAACGATGCATGCTTTTATCGTGCTGGGTTTTTATTTTATATTGTACAAACAATAGCTGTTTCGTGTTTGAGATTCATGAAACACTAGTTAATAGATAATTATTATTTGTATGTGCATGTTATCTCGCAGTTGAATATCCGTATGTCTGAGAAACTTCAAAATTACTTTATAGTCATACTTTATACAAGGTGGAATGTAATTCGTTCTTTTCTTTTAATATGTGTATTCAGTCCATGCTATAGAATGCTCCCATATAACTCAATAAAAAAAGTACTTATGAAACAAAACTTAAATCTATGTATTATCAAATTTAAATTCTAAAGAAAAGCCTTGTGACATTGAACAAAGCAGGTGTTTTATTGCCTACGAAACATTTACAAAGTAGACATTTCGGCTGTCATGCAGTTATTTTAAGAGGCACTAAATACTAAAACAATTTTTTTTAAATTGGACCATACATACCATACATTTAAGGAAAAGAGTGAATTAAATGCCACCTTGTATGTGTCAGTTTTATTGACCCGTATTATGAACGCCACTCGTTGCTCGATCGGTTTTCAAGTCGAGATATCATGCTCAAATCGATCATTTGGGAATAAAATCTCGTCTTGAGCCTCGATTCACGACTTAGCGTAATTCTGTAATACGGGGCATAGACTGATATTATGGTTGATCGATAGTCAGTAAATATTTAATGGCTACAAAAATTAAAAAATAGATAACAGAACAGACAGGTAGAAGGAAGGGAAGAAGGAAGGACAGGAAGTGTTTATCTAGACAATAGCTATTAAGCTAGATAAAGAAGTTCACTTTAAATAGGTCACACATCGTGAATACACAACTAAAAAGCGTGCTTTTTATTATTACGTGCTTCGTATTACTTGTAACTGAAAAATATAATGATATTATATAGTTTACTGATACTCAGTTTAAAGATATTTTACATTTTTAGTCACATATTTGAACAACATGTTTCCAAGGCATTTGGACTGATTTGGTATTTCCAAGTCACGCGATGTGAGTCTTAGCACTGAATTCGGATCAATATGAGGCAGTTTTATCGGAACTCTATTACATATTATGAGTACTTACTTTATCATATTCATGTTGAGAATTATTTGTTTAGATTTTTTGTGTACCTAAACCTTAGCCAGGCAAAAGATTACATTAGTAATTGGCCCTTCAAAGGAACTGTCAAAGCTATTGAGTAGGAACGGAACAGTTTAACATCATTATCAACGCCTAAAGACGTCCATTGCTGAACATAGTCCTCCCCCACAGAGCACCACTTTGACCGGCTGCTTGCCTCCTACATCCAATGCCTCCAACAGCTCCCCAAGGTTTTGACCAGCTGGGCGACACGTAACTTGATTGCAACCAATAGAATCATATTTTTTATAGATTTGACAATTTTAATACGCAGTTTATGTGCATAGTTAATATGGAAATTTCTCCTGTTGCATTGCAATCAAAGTTTCGTGATCACCCCCTAGCTAGGCGGTCCACCTAGTGAGGGGCTGGCTTACGCTGCGTCTTCCGGTTTCTGGTCGCCACTCGAGAGTTCTCTAGCGGTTGTCAGTTGTGCGAGCGATGTGGCCTACCCATTGCCACTTCAACTTGCTAAGCTATATCGGTCACTAGTTCTCCTGCGGATCTCCTCATTTCGGATCTTATCTCGCAGTGAAACATCTAGCATAGCTCTCTCCATAAACACGATTCAATGCCATAAGTCATCACTGGCAAAAGACACACACATTCTTCAACATAGAACTGTTCGATTCCAGTCTACATATAAAGCATTTTGAATATGTATAAAAGTGATTCCTAATTGTTCCAGATACCGGCTGCATCAGCACAAGAAGGCCACTGCATTTGGTATGGAGTGTGCGTAGACTCCCCCAATCAGAAAACGAACTGCTTCTACGATGGCCCTGCTAAGCCCGTCCAAAATGCTACACGGGTAAGTAATAATAATAATAAGTAGTTGTGGACATTTCACAGCGTCATCTAACCCTAAAGTAAGCCAACTTTGTGCTGTTGGATCAATATACGAGTAATTGATAGAATATTAAGGTCCGTATTACAGAAATATGCTCAGTCGTAGATTGATGCTCAAGAAGATATTTCATTCACTTCATTATTTTGTGAATGAAATGTCGTCTTGTCGTATGTAAGTGTATATAATGTCGTAAATAAGTGTAATTGGAATTGCCGTTCATACTGTAACGTTTATATTGTAACACTCAGGTTCGGAACACACATCTATTGTCAAAAGAGGATTTAACCACTAGTTCCCTTTCGCTATTGTTTATCACACAAATTTTTGTCATATTGCTAAATCGAACCCAATATACTGTGAATAGAAGAAAAAGTCTTCATATCATGCCATCTGCAGTATCCACGAGCAGCAATCAGGTACACGACGGTTGTGCTTGCCATCTGTTTAGAAGAACAGGATGTCTTGGTGGCCGATTGAGAATACCTACAATGGACGGAGCTGTATGGCTTCTTGTCTGAGGTTATTTCACATACAAATAACCAAGTTGTAAGATGTCCGTGGCATTGTCTAAATACGAGTATGGATAGATGTCGTATTCGTAAAACCTGTTCTAGCTTCAGAGGAAAACGTTTCATGGTCGCTGTTGAGTATTTTTTTACTAATTGGAACGCGCGTGTTACACGTATTAATGTAAATTAGCTTTTTCTTGTGTTATGGTTTGCACGCATTGAGCAAACGTAAACAGATTACAAATTAGGTATTACTTTTTCGATTCCAATTACAAAGTGCATTTTTTGCTCACACAAAATTTTAACAACCAGCGGGATTTTGAAACCCGTCTATGATTTTACTTACGACAGAATGATTTACTGATTAATGTACAGCCCAAACCGCTGGACATATATTAGAGACTTGTTTTGTGTTATATTCCATTTATGGCGTGCGTATAAGTGTTTCTCAAAATTCAACTCGCAAGGGAATCAAAAAGAGTATTAAAGGTTATTAAGAAACACGGATGAATCCGCAGGCTAAACAAAAATAAAGACGTTTAGTTTATAACAATATAAAGTTATTGAGAATATAGTGTGGACCATATCAATCAGAAGTACTCTCAAATGCAAAATGGTGTAGCAATTTTGAACCAGTTATATTCTTGTACCGTGTCCAACAGAACAGGTACCATTTGTATTTTCAACCCTTCAGTCCCAAGGGTGAGCCTACATAACCCGGTCAGGAGCCGCCCCAGCCGGCTATATTAAGACCGGTAATACCTTTTGACGTCACGGAAGTCCTACTTTTGACGAGAACTTGACCTGGATGGCGCAACTCGTGCAACAGTGCAAATAAGTTGTGTTTCATCCACGTGATTATAGTAAACATTGTTATTAGACGTGTTTATTTATAATTGACGTCACAAAAATATAATTATGCTTTACCTGTTTTACAACGCACCCATTAGCAACAGGTTGCTTAAAATTTTTAGGAACCAATAAGTTTATTATAATATCTAAGTATTTGATTTTCTATGTAAAATAAAATAAAATAAAATGAAAAATGAAATGAAATACAATATGTTTATTCGAGACACAATAAAGTAATATAAGTATGACTAAGTACACATTTAGGATATGCGTTATCAACTTACCATTGTTGGTATAAGCTCATTACTAATTATAGTCAAAGTCAAAAGATTTGTTGCAAATATGTTATTTTAAGCATTTTTACAAGTCAAAATTATATTAGGTACTTATAATTAAGTTATTGTACTAAGCACATAAAATTACAAAGTGCTTATTGTCAAATATTATACATCAAGCTCAATACAGTATATGAGATTGAAAAAAAAAGTGATCTTTCTCACTACTGGTGCAATGGTGTTCCCATGAATGAATCATTAACTTTCTGCTGTCTGAATCTTAGAAATTTGTTTATTTTTGTTCTTAGTATTAAAGCCTAAGCCTTATATTATAGCCGCAATACTGAATGAAAACATATTATAACAACACGGTACTAACTACAACTATTACACGGCTAACACTCACGAAATACAGTCGAATAACTCGACCGGTGTTTGGGCAATATAGATGCCCATCATACATCAAGGAGTACGCGCGGCGGCGGTGGCGGCTCGGCGCTGAGTCAGCTTTCGTGAGCGTTAGCCGTGTACTAGTTGTAGTTATGAATACTACTACTGTCAGTTTCTATAATATTATAACACGGTACTAAGAAATGGACAATGGAAAACAGCAAACGCAATGGGCTGATGATGCGAAGTATTTCCTACACAAGTATACAGCATACAGTTATACTTTCAAGGTGTCTTAGTAATATATTAAGTGACGTCATTGAAACAGTAAATGCAGACTTGCATTGCAATATTGCAAACAAGATTTTTAAATGAGTCAAACATAAAATTGTATTCACCAAAAATCTTGAGTAAAGTTGTGTTTGAATAAACAAGTTGTTAATGTAGCAAATGCTTATTTATAGAGTCGTGTCATGTAATATATATATAAAAGCAATGTGTGTAATGTTTTGCTTTGACGGAAGTTCCAACAATACATATCTGCTTATCTCATAGACTAATACCTAGTGGCTTGTGGTCTATACACTTTATATACTCTATGAAACCAAGATAAAATACATAATATACGTACATAGAAAACAATTGAAATAATTTTTTTGGTGTATATACAAGGTGGAATTTAATTCGTTCTTTTCCTTTAATGTATGTATTCAGTCCATCTATAGAACGCTCCCATATAACTAAATTAAAAAAGTACTAATGAAATAAAACTTAAATCTAGGTATTATCAAATTACTGCAAATTTAAATTCTTAAGAAAAGCCTTGAGACAGAAAGCAGGTGTTTTATTGCCTACGAAACATTTACAAAGCACTCAGCAGGTGCCCGCGCTGTGGGTGCCGTTAAATAGACATTTCAGCTGTCATGCAGTTATTTTAGGAGGCACTAAATACTAAAAATTAACTTTTTTTTTAATTGGACCTTGTACGGATATTCTATAGCATGGTCTGAGTACATACATTTAAGGAAAAGAGTGAATTAAATTCCACCTTGTATATGAATATAGTAGAATCCAAAAATATAATTCTTAGAATTATTATACGTCTGTCGTTTATGAAAATGTATAAAAGCTTACTAGATGGACTTTGATGCCGTTTGATGCAGTGTAGTTTCTTTGGAGTTCTGAGCAGGTTAAAGGACCAGCATATGAGCGAGAAAAGATCGGGAGAGAATTAGGATAAACCTTGAACAGGAGTGATAACCGCTGTGATTCTAAACCTACGCAGAGAAAATCACAGCTAGTGGCTAGTAAGTAATACTAGTAGGTATAGTAATACCTACTTCTAGTGTTTACGATTAATGAATGATCCCCAAGTCTATAAGCTCATTGTATAGGTATACAGATTTACAAATATTACAAAGTTAAAATGTATTCAATTTGTTTTTGTTTTGAGATTAAGCCAGGTGCCCAGTAGCTATCATGGCAGATAGCACTACATTGTCACTATCACATATTATTACTGCTTATTTAACTTGTGAGTCCACCCGTACAAAAATTTGCAGTTTATTTCGGTATTATCATCAACTTCAACCCAGTGGGTTTTGTAGAGGTGAATTGTTTTTGAGGTTGAATTTCGCCAATGGTGTCGATTCTGTGTCGCATACTCTAAAGCTAAACGAAATTAACATATTTCCGTCTTTTTCATTTCCCCTTTATCAGAAGAGTACCGCCATACTTTAAGTTTACTTTAGTTTTATAGAATGTGACACAGAATCGACACCATTGTCACGTTTTTTCTGATAGACCATCAAACGAAGGAGGCTATCCGGTGTAGGATAGATATTGGCCAGTGTAATGAAGATTAATCACCGGGGTTCTTCCCTTCATTTTGGGCGACTCGAGCACTTTCTTCAGGTTTCAGTTTTCATTTGTCATAATTGCTTAAATTATTGTAACTGTCACTATGGACGATACAATATTTTAACTTAGGATTTCGATAGTTTACACTTCTATGATCATTTTGGTACTCGTTTGTTTATGCAATTATTGAATTTACGAATCTCGTGATGTTAGAAACTTGATTCTACTTCATTTCGATTCGCTACACTTACTTAAAGATACTTTTAATAATCTATATCAACAACCTACCCGTAATTTCCCACTGCTGGACTGGGGCAAACTGTTTTCAAATGCATGACCCATAGAAACACAAGACGCGACTTCGAGGAAATCTCAAGGTAGATTGCGAGGTACCTTGAGTTGATGTTAGTTCGCTTCCCTTGCATGAGGAAAATCTCGAGTGAGTATTCTAGTGGAGGAAATTTTATCTAATAAAAATTCCACAACTCGAAAGTGAGATTGAGTTGAGTCGAGGAAATATCGAGTTTAGTCTAAGAATATGGTTGTGAGTGTAGGCTTTAAAATTACAGAAAATGCTGACGCAAGTACGTAAGTTGGTAATGCCAATAGTTGCAGGCTGATAAGTAATTAAAAGTAGGTAAGTAAAGTGCAAGCATAGCATAGTAAGACTAGCAACTAGTGATTGTTGAGGCACATCTATCAGTTATCCTTTTCTATCTCTCAGGATCACCAACTCCCAGAGCGAGAAAGATAGCTTAACAAATGTGTCTCAAATAAGTAACGTGCAACAAGCATAGTATAAACTTTAATAACTAGATGAAACTAGAGAATTACGAAAGTGGGTGTGTCGTTAGAATCACTTCCGTGCCAGCAGTGGTTACATTCGCGAGTCTATTAATAATTTGTGACGTTGGCCGTGATTTGCATCAGGAAGGAACATTAAAAAGATTCGGAAAACAAATTTAAAACTTTTTATAATTGATAAGCATAAGCAATCATAAATTCAAAGTGATTCACACGTTGTAATTATGCTTACTAATTTCCTGATCACATTAATTAACGTATAATTTTGGACGGCATATCTTGTGAATAAAACTAAAGTGATATCTTAAGTAAAAAAAGGACAAATTTTATTTTAGTTTTGCGGATGTTACATACAAACTAAAAACAAATAATATTTACGTTTGCAAATATATATATATAGTTCCCTATAATGTCTAAGTCTATATTGATGACGATCGTGTTATTTTACAATTACGGAAGCACAAATAGTATTATGAAGATAGTGACTAAACGATATTTCCAGCTCCGCATTTTCTGAGTTTTAACAAAGAGATGCAAAAAAATACCAAACAGTCTTTGTTTACTGAAGTGACTCAATTACAAGTGTCGCGATACTGATATAACTGTGACTGTCAGGATTTTAAAATATAATGTTATTATTAGATGTGGAAATATACAATAACAACAACATGCAATAGAGGGTCGGAGGAGGGAGCGAGTACCATCACCACAAAATTACAAGCTATAAAATATAATTATATGATTCTAAGAGTAACTTATGCATTAGTGGCACATCTTTAGATAGATAGATAAATAGAAAATTATTTATTGCACAAACAACAACAACAACAATTGACAACATAGGCGAATTTAATGCTATCGAGCATTATCTTCCAGTTAATCCTTGTGTATTGTGGAAGGATATATAATAATAATATAATAACGCCCAACGGTCACTAACATAGATCCTGGACCCTAACTAGGAATTCCTTGTGTCTAGGAACCCAGGAACTACGAGGACCATGGTCCCACAACACCCAGACTCGGAACAAATCCAGAGTATTTATTTTAGTCCGGAAATCGGACCCGCCACCTCCGGGTTATGAGCCGACCTGCTCAACCACCACTCCACAGAGGCTGTCAAACTGTCCACGGGCTACGGTGACCACTTCACATCAGGAGATCCGTATCTTTGTTTGCTGCTTGTTGCTTAACATTTTGAAAACTATAACTTTGAAAGTTTTAACAAAATGTTATTCTAGATCTATCAGATCTAGCTACCATTATATGATAGAGGTGGCCCTGACTCCATATCATAACCATACAAGGTTATAATACTATGTTGTTGACATTTTTTATATATCATTGCTTTTTTACATAACATAAGTGTTATAAATATTTATACTTCTGGTATTAGTTATTTAAAAAAAACCATTAAATATCGCTCAATCAACACCAATAGCTAATATATAAGCATAGCTAATTCCTATAGCAAGAAATCATGCAAATGTTTTGTATAACCTTGTGCACTGTCATTATTGGGCTTGAGACATGAATAAATATTTGTGGACATTTCACACAGCGCCATCTAGTCCCAAACTAAGCAAAGCTTGTAATGGGAACCAGATTAATGATACAAATCTTAGATACTTATTACTTTTTAAATACATTTACTTTTTAAATACATAAGTACATAGAATTCAATATAACACCAAGAAACAGAACACATCGATGTTCAAATGCTCTCAATGAATCGAACCCACGACCTACAGTTGCGAAGGCAGAGCTATTACCAACTAAGCTATCAGGCGGAGTTTTGGCGGGAACGCGAAAAAGATTGCGTCACCGCATTGTATTATTTTCCAAAACTTGTGTTATTTTCAGTGTTGGTGCATAAAATTGGTGGCATTCTATTTGTTAAGTGCTGGATTACAGGCGTGAGTGTGGGAAAATGGTATAATGATGGTGAAACGTTTCTTTTCGTGTTGTTTCCAAAACTCCGTAGAAGCTTCAAGTAAAGTTGCCACCACTTTACTAGGAGTATGACTTTGACTAGACTATGACTTGACACATATTTGCGTGAAATATCATCATTAACTTGATAAATGAATTATCAATTACTTGACACTGGCTAAAATGTGTGGAGCCAAAACATAAAAAAAAAGCTATCAGGCCAGTCAATATATACCTTTTGATTTCACAATTTTGTATTAAATGGCAGTCAGCTGCAATAAAATAGAACCTATGCCTCAAACATTATACACGCGTGCTAAACAATTAAACAAAACAAACAATTAAAACAATTAAACTATTGAATTCGCAGCATCTTTCTCATCAAATTGTTGTTCTGAACTGTTACAATATTCTGTCCAGACGCGAATCTGCCTTAAAGCTATTCTGGCTAAAAGATAATCTGATTCGTTACATTGCATTGCTGTTGACTGTACCTGTTGCAAATCTAACGTACGACGGTTTTGTAAGAATTATTTGCAACTGCGTTGTTATGCAAGTTTACGTGTGTGTGTGCATTTCTTTTTGTATTTTTTAAATAGCTATATAAAAATACAATAATAATAATTTTTTTTTAAATTATTTTATTTATTTTCTAAATACTACAATGATATAATATTGCGTCTGGATTCAATGTTTACATCTCAGTCCAGTGCCGTAGCACTGAAGCGGGATATCTGCCAAAACGTACAACCAGTTAAAAATAACTTGTATACGCAACAACACCTATGTCGTACGTATGATTCCCTATAACATATTTACATTTTGGTATCAGTATCGTTGTTAACATTCAGATGAAATCAGCTTCCTTATTTTAAATATACGATATCAGATTCAAAACGGCAAGCGGAAGTCATTTGTGAAAATGATCGTTTGTGAAATTATACGGTTTGGTAATTTATTCGCTTCCTGATGGCGAAAAATTGCAACTTTGAACATTATTGCTTTTTATGCGACGTTATAGAATTGATGGGCACTGATATTGTACCTTCATTTTTTATTTTCTGATTGTAATTAGGTACAAGTTGTACGTATAATTTTAAGCCATAGCGCACATACAGGTAATTAATTGAAAAAGGTCGGTATGTACGTAGCTGTATATAATGTATACACTACAACTATATTATATTATGTACTCAAATTGACTTTTTAATTAATGTATGACGTGTAAACATAGTTTATCAATAAATGAGTATTTGAGTATGGAATTAAATAGCTATGTTCTGAGAAACCATTTCGTAGAATTTAAAGATAATTTAAACTACGTTCAACGATTTCCAAGAGACTCGTTCCCGACAAGGGAGTCGAACCGGGAAACTGGCAAGTACTTACTTTTGATAAACAATTTATGCATCGTAATTAAGTTATTATACTAGAGATCACTGAAATGGCTAGGTAGAGTACAATGCATTGGTGACACCTCCTCTGGTGTTACAGTTACGGTGACCACTTCCCATCAGGTGGGCCGTATGCTTGTTTGCTCCATTTACATTTAAAAAAAATAATCTGTTAATCAGACCATGTGTGTCTTTTCTTTGCTAAATTTGTATAACAAAGACAAAAATTAATTGTTAGTATATACTTTAGAATCATTTTTATTTGATATGTACTAATAATATTTGATCTGTAGATATACTATAAAAGAAACCTTTCGTCAAAAATTATGTAAATCTTTATCAAGCTTAAAACAGACAGTCAGTCAGACATATAATTGCTTGGTAACACGACACACGGCTCTGATGATAGTAAATTGATGTGGAATCATTGGCGCAATGAATTTAATTGCGTCAATCGAGACTTTTATCGACCTGTTTAGAAGCTACAACAACTTCTTCAGTTGAATTCGGAACGATAGTCATTGATCCATTAATTTTTCATTTATTTTATTACGCCTTAATTCCTCTGCCCTTCACCATCCCGCTCCATATGTCATTCCTTTACACTTTTCCTCATCTCTCCGATCGCTCCTGCCTTAATCCTTACTTCTTCCCCTTTCGTTTAACTAATATTCATCGATTCCGTCGTCCATCCGTTGATTGGTTTGCCCGCCTCCGTTCAGGAAATTTTGACATGAAAAATGAACCCCGTGGTCGTACGAAAACTTTGATCGACAATGACGAATTAAAGGCGATTCTGGAAGCTGATGATACGAATGAAAAATTTAATATCAATTTCATAGGTACTTTATAAGCTTATTCAGTACGTTGTTTGTATAATGTCTGATCCGGTCAAACAAAATTACAGAGTCATATTCAATATGTTAAAATTATACATATTTTGTCTTTCTATCTCGCTCTTTTTATTACATTTCTCGTGTCGCAGTACACACGGAGACTAGAGAAACTATATCTTAAAGCACATCAGCACACACCACATTCAACCGAAGTAAGAGAAACGAATAGTATAAGTATTAGTTACACTTAGGTGAGTATATAATAAATACCCAAGGAATTGAGACGTATATACGCCATTACGGTCTGAAGTTTGGAGTAAAATTCGCCATTCCTCCTAAAAAATCTTTGCTATAAAGTGGTCGTTCGCTGCATATTTCAAGCCGCTTATTTACGTTGGCCAAATGAAGTCTAGCGTTAACTGGTGTAGAATGGTCGATTTGTCGAATTTGGCATTTGTTATTCTAGTTAGCCTAGGCCATGATACTATTGGCTGACTGCTAACACGACCCCTTCTCACCGCGGAAGACGGCTCACGGGGGGGTTTTAGTGGGTTCGAGTTTCACACTGTACTCGCACTGAAGTGAGAGGGCATTTCCCCCCCTCAAAAAAGGCCTTGATTCTATAATACTATTGATTAGCATAGGCAATAGATAATACTGATGAAACGTAAGCGCCTATAGTACAACCAACTTATCTGTTCAATTGAATACTCTCTTGGCATAGGCATTTCTTGCACTTGTAGAAAGCGATGGTGAAAAATCTATCTAAACAGGTATTGAAGCCGTTGGCGATTGGCCTTTACGTGATTCGGCCAAATGGTAGCAATCGTTTAGTTTTGTTTGGTTTCCTCTCGCGTAAGGATTCGAGCAATAATGCGGCGGCTCAAAACTAGAAGCTCTAAATCAGATGACCTTGAGACAGCCTCCCGGCCCAGCCCGCCTGCCGTGAGGTATCGATCCACGCCACCAACAATATTAGTATTCTGCGGACGAACATCTTTCGACACTTTCTCGACCACTGGCATCGTAAATTATAAATTACTCATTGCTTTTAAAATAGATATCAAAAGACTCTTAGAGTGCGTTGAAATAAAACATTATAGATACTTAAAACAAGTTATATTTTGTGGTATAACTCGGTCCTTATTATTTATATGGGACATAATTATGATTATACTAGTTTCTGCCCGCCGCTTCGCCCGCGTATAGGAAACGAAAGAAGAGAATTTTTCATAGATAATATAACCACCCATTTCACCCTCTTAGGGATGGAATTTCGAAAAACCCTTTCGTAGTGGATACTTACGCGTTACAAAGCACACACCCTCCAAATCTCAATACTCTAGGTCTAGGGCCAGTGGCTTAGGCTGTGCGTAGGTATATGTATACAGATGTGTCTGAAAATTATAGAAGAAGATGGATCTTCCTGCTATAGCTTGTTGCTTTTGTTTGGACATAATACAGAAATCCCCATTTTCCTTTCATAAACGTATTTATTCATATTTAGTCGTATTTGTCTTTATCACCTGAAGTTACGAATTTCTAGATATTTACGTTTGTTATCACCATTTGTTTAGTCAAAATAGCCGTTGAAGCTATTCCAAGTTTGATAAACAGTACACGTGATGCATGCGCCGCAGCCATTGATAAGTAGACTTTCCTGTATCACATTGATTACGGATAATTCGATTGCGATGTGTCACAGATAGTAAATATCCTTTACAATCAGGAATTTAAAAGTTTCTGAGAATGATACTTGTCAATTCTCTGCGTTCGATTCGTCGCAAATCTTTCTTTGTGTATTACTCATAAGTTTTCCAATAATGATGTTTCACAATGAACATGCGAAAACTTCACTATGTTACTTCTTGTTGTAATTTTATCAGAATATGATTAGGCTGTAGTTGTACCGCTATCAGATATGATAGCCGCGTGTATCACATGTAAAATAAAAAAAGGCAGCCGATCTCTCGAACATCAAATAAACTTTTGTGTGCATTATAGCATTAGGGCTAGCTCCCAACGAATACCACCAAACCGATCCCATTTTTCGAAAATATTCATCCGATTCCCAAGATCAATATTAATCAAATCCCATTTGATCCTGCATCAGATTCACTGATTGTACCATCGTCGACTTAAGTGCTGGCTTAACTTGTAATGAAAAGCAACAGGCCAAATAATATTTAAATCAATACATGATGGTAGTGGTAGATTTTTTTGAAATGTTTATTTGGAGTGATATTTCTACTAATTGATATTTTGAAACACCGGATGAAGACTCATGTACTATTATAATGTTTTAAAAACTATTTTTATGTTCATCAGTATAAACAGCTCTACTGAGTTCTTTAAAGTAGCGGCGCGCGCATGTCGAAACTGGCGCGCGGAACCCGATTTTCAACGTCAAATAAAAATTATAATTATTGGTGCTACGATTTCGGGATTCGAGAAGTTTTATACTAAAATTACTTGCTCTTTTAGAAACTTTTATAATATTTCAGATATATCTCATACTTTATAAGATTTTCCCAGAAAACTAAACGTCTATTTTTTCACTTTTTGTTAATAACAATTGTAATTTTTTATTGGCGAAAAGAATCCAAAAAATGACGTTTTCTAGATAGTATTTCGGATCGAATGAGCCATCAACCACATGTTTAAGAGACTGGTAACTATTATTCGCAGAAAATCAATTTCTCGACTAGACTATTAGAGAAATTATTCAGATAAAATATTTTAATAAGAAACGATATTAATTTTATCTTGTTAAATTATTTATAGTGGTAGTTGTTTTAGAAATGTTTATTTGGAGTGATTTTTCTACTAATTGATAATTATATTTTGAAACACCGGATGAAGACGCATGACTATTATAATTTTTATGTTCACCAGCTCTATTCCTTAGAGGAATTACTCAGATAAAATATTTTACTAACAAAACGATACTCATATTATCTTGTTCTGCTATCTATTCACTATCAGACTACAATATTCTTGTCGGTCAATGCGTTTCGTGAACTGCGAAAATTTTCCGAGATATTGTAGCTTGTTACAATTCGCCATGCCATGCCATGCCATTTCGCCACTTTCTCCTTTTGAAGGTTCTGCTTTTGTTGGTAGCCTTGACATCAGAGCTTGCTCTACTTTTGTATAGTTTACGGGTATTGTTTTACCAATAAAGTACCTAACTTTTAACGTTAGTTAAATGCAGTCAATGTTTGAAATGTCCTGTCTCGTTTTCGTCCGTGACATTTCATGTCAGCGATAAGTAATCAGGACATTTTAATCATTGTTAAATGTAACTAATGTTTATAAGTGCGGCTAAAAGAGTAGTCTTCGATACATTGTATTCAACGATGTATACGAATTACTTAGTTACTTTGAGTATATTTTGTGCGTGTTGAATGAACATAGTAATTTTTTCTGATTTTATGAAATCGAAAGTGTGATATCCACAATACTTATTCACATTTACTCAATATTTAAAATAAATTTGGTAAATTTATGTTATTGTTTTTGTATGTTTATTTAGACAATCTATATTTAAGTTTCTTTACACTGCGACACAAAAAATTCCAGGTTAACTGGAAGATAGTGCTCTCTAGCATTAAGTTCGCTTATGTACCTATATTTGTTGTTTGTGTAATGAATCATTTTCTGTTTATCTATCTATCTATTGATTGTAGTTATTATAAGTTATTTACCAACCATTATGTATAATAACATCAACCAAGTTTGACCTCAATCTAGTCCTAATAATAAGTTTAATTAGTAAATCCTAGTTTTTACCAATGGTGCTAACTAACCATAACTACTGCGCTGACATCTACCTGTAACTAAACCATGGGCGAAATGTGGCGGTGAGCATGTATGAAGGTCAGGCCATGGTCGACACGGCCGTGGGGTTTAAATTGCCATATTTATAAGTTGGAAACTTCCCTTGCCCAATGCAATAACAGTTAAGGTTACCTACATTGACTATATTATTTAGGACGAAAAAGACTAAAACGGTGAAAATATTTTCGTCTTTCATTTTGTTGATTTTAGTTGTTGTGCGTAAATATTGATCGGATTTTTTTTATATGTAATATATCAATATACTATACATAATTTTTTTTTAATGAGGCATTGATTGTGGCTCGTTGGTCGCTCGTACAAGTTTCAAACCGACGCACCCAGGTTCAAATCCTACTCGGCCTCATACCAATGACTTCAAGTTATGTGCGGAATTTGCACTCACACAACACACTTGGCCAGCGAGGTGGATTTTATGGCATACACTCTCTACTTACCTTACACCTTACACTGGTAAAGGAACGCCTGTGTGGACATGCGGGGGCATTTCCGCCCAAAGAAAGGGTCTCAATTCCAAGCCTTGATAAACTTTGATTGTGTAATTGTCATATTGTACTACACTTACATTTACGTATTGTATAGCCTTTTTTTACAAATAGAAATTTATTTATTGACACAATTGGTTACCAATGTATGATGAATCCATAGACTCCTGAACTAGTGGAAACTGTTTCAGGAGTCAGTGGCAGTCAATCGTTGTGTCTGGTTTAACCAGAATAGTAGTTTGTGATGATGAAAATGGAAACCGATCGTGTTTTTCCAATTTACTCTAAAATTGAGAAGGAACCATATCTCGGTGTAATATTGACATTGAATCATAAAAAAAAGTTATTTTTCTTTAAATTTAACTGCATTCATATTCACGATCATCGTGACTAGGAGATTGCACATTAACATATTAGCACGTAAATATAATAAACATAGGTACCAAGGATGATCCGATAAGATTACACCGGTGTTAGTTATCGCGAATATACCTAATTGACATTAAGTAATGTACAGACGGCTTATAACATATATTTTTAAAATATTTCAATTTAAGGCGGTATTGTAGAATGAACGTGTAAGCGTATTGAAAAAATAACCACATCACGTATTGTTTGCAAAGAAACTTAAATGCCGACTCGCAACGTAAAATCATTTGAATTGGACTCGATTTCATTTGATAATACCTAGACCTTATCAGTATACTTACAGTATATTTATGCCAAAAACAAAACAGCTTTTGTAGGTTTTAATCCGCTATTGTTTAATTTTAATAAACGGGTATTAAATTAAGTGGAAAACTTGCACTGGAAAACTTTGAGAATGTATACTTACAAAACAAGTAATTAATAAATACTAATATAGCTAATGTTATAAATGATGAGATGGTTCTAGAATATGACACAGACTACTTTTATCATGATCAAGGTGGGTAAAGCCGCGGGATGATGTTAGCAAGGCGATCATCGCACCGTTAATTAAGCAGGTAGGTACAAGAGGTACGAAGAGCGCATATTAGTAATGACTTAGTGCATTTTAGCTTGAGTGGTCACATCTAGCTCGTGACACGTGGGAGGAAATGGGGAAGGCCTTTTCCCAGCAGTGGGACACTAACGGTTAATAAACGTTACCAAAACAAGGATAAGGTTTCCACTTTTTATATGCAAACTTGAAAATAAATAATACCATTGCTACAATATTATCAAAACCAATTTACATATTGACAAGGTTGAAATTTCATCATTTCATGTTGTATTCGAGAATATTCTTTCACAAGACAATTTGGGAATGGACATAATTATTTTACTCAAAGCTCTGAAGGAATCAAAATAAAAATATTGCAGAAATATTCTTAGAATTTTTTACATACCTTCCGATCTTCACAATGAATTATAAATTTAAATTGCACTTATTTTAAGATGCTATTTTTTGTTATTTATTTTATCTCAGCTATATAGTGCTCAATTTTAAAAGTTGCCGGTTTGGTTCAACACAACTTAAATTTATATAGAAGACAAATTACATGTATTCTTAATTTTTATATGTAGATATTTGTGTATAAGTGAGTAGTAGTATATTTATTAAGACAGCCTTTGTGGTGTGGTGGTCAGCAGGTCGGCTCATAACCCGGAGGCGGTGGGTTCATTTCACGCGGCACGAGAAGGACCTAGTTAGGGTCCAGAATCTATGTATGTATGTGATCGTTGGGCGTGATATTATTATTATTATTATTATTTGGGCACTTGAAAATAGGAACAAAGCGCAGGGAGTTGTTTCACCCAATGTGATAGATTCATCAACATCGCGGGCTCTTTTATCATACTCCTAGGGAAGGAACTAAATCCGGCTTAATTTTTTTCGGACTAATATACCGAATTTGAGACAAGAATGAATAAGTTCCTGATAGGCCAACGTCCTACACCTTCGGCTACATCGTTTAACATTAGGCAAGTTGCAGGCAAACATTGGTCTGTGACCATACAAAAAAAAGAATTTATGTGTCAACTGCCATTAGCAATATTTTTATATAAGACCATAATAATGCTGCTAATGACGATGGCAGCTGACGCATAAGTATTTTCATTTATTTTACACTGTAAATATCATAGACATAACAACACATCTATTCCACATTTATATAATACAGATAATAAGGTCTTAGAATTTAGCAAAGCTAATAAACGTAACGTACATATGCAGCATTTACCAACTACTTTACTTAGTATATCATATCAGCACAGTCCTATACATATAAATATACAAATATCCACCTAATGAGATGAGTAATGTGTAACTTCGGACTGGCCTGACCGCTCATTCCTTGCGCTGATATCAAGTGACGTCATATACTGATTTTTTAGTTCTCGTAAATAAAGTTGATTTGTAAGGAAGTAACGACTAATAACTAAGGCGTTCGATGATTTAATTAAAATATTTATTATTATTTGTGTAAATTATTCTTGGGGTAGTAAATATTTTAATAATGTTTAAATTGAAATATTATAATGCACAAGATTATGTATAATTGAACAAAAATCGTGTTGGTAGAGTAGATGAGTTCGATTCTGTGATCCTATATTTTCTACAGCGACGGTTCTCGGTTTCAGTATCTTATGTTATTCATCAATGTAAAATGTTTAGTCTGAATTCTAGATTAGAACGAGGATAGAAATAAAATATTGTCCGTACAGCTATAGGTAGGTACCTGGAGAAAAACGGTTGCTTGAGGTATAAAACTAACGGCATTCAGAAATTAGATCTTTGACACTTTGGCTTGCCGATCTGATTTTGGTTAATTTTGCTGCTTCAATTCCTAATCATACAAAAATCACCGACGATAATAAGCAAATAGCGACGATGACGTTATTGTCTTTGTCGACTGACCGTATTATCCGATAAGTATCGGATTGTACATATAATCGATAACAATACACTCACAACGGACCATTCGTTGTAAATTCCTCATTAAATAGAATGCGATAAGATTTACAATATGTACCTACAAGTACACATACTTGGACAAAATAGCTGATTTAAAAAAAAATTTGAGCGTACTTGCTACAAAGGCCAGTAATGGATAGATGTAAGAAGAATAACCCTCAAAAATACTCCACCTAGTCAACCTCCGGATCGAAATTCTAGTGATAATAAAAGAAATTATGACAAAGCCCTATACAGACCTCCTCATACGCAAAGCATACGCTGTGCTTGTTCGCCTTCTTAACTACCTAAGAAGGTAGATAAGACACTGGTTTCAAAAGACGCACTTTAAGCCATACAACAGCAAAAAATACTATTTAACTAGTCAACTCCGTCTGGTACGTATTGTTCCATATCGCGATAAGTGCATCTCTGCATTGTTTCATATTTTATCGATGACGATGACAAGGCACATACAGATTGAACTGTCGATCAATAGCAATAACAAGTGAGCAAGTTTGTTTTTATTTCTATTGGTTCTATAAATGAATTCATTGCGGTTTGTTTATACATTAAACAAACTATTATGCATATAAGATTAGTATATGTAGTCTATAATGAAGAGATAGTGGTAAAACAAAATTTCTTTGTAAGTAGTATAGTTAGTTATATTTCACGCTTATTTAAGTAATGGCTTACAAAATTACTTAGTTGGTTTTCATATCCCTTGTCCTTGCGAATAATGCCAACAAATTTGTATATAATGGTCCATTTAAATGTGATAATTTGAAGACATCTATTCAAATTGCAAATCTTTTTATAATACCAAAAATCTTATGACATAATGCTGTTTTGGTCTTACAAATAAAATATCTAACGCTGATAGCTTTTAAAAGATGCCATTATAATATAACGCAAACGATTCTATGAATCATCTCTTATTGAACGCGGTGTATCTTTAACCTAATCTGTGGCCTCAATCTGACCATATCGATAACCTCCGAGTTAATTAGCGATTATAATATCATGTTTGAAGTTGAAGGCACCCAAACAAAACCTCTGTAAGCCATATCAGTCGGCGATAGATAAGGTGTAATGTACCATTAAGGCTTCTTTAGCATCGTCTTGTTCTGATAAGTTTGAGACGTGTAGTGTAGAAACGTTATGTTATGTATGTATGTTCGTTCACAACTACTTACCTAGTTACCATAATTTTATTTAATAGGCATACTATCGTATATCGTAGATCTTTGGGGCCATCCATAAATTACGTTACACATTAAGGGAGAGGGGAGGTCGGCGAAGTGTGACAATGTGTGACAAGGGGCGGGGAGAATCCTAAATTTTGTGTTATCAAATTTTTAAAATATAATATTTATTTCTAAGTATTACAATACTTGTTTTTTAATTTCAAAAATTCTAAATTTAAAATTGCAAAATATGTGACATCCCACTATGGGGCCCCTCACAAATGTGACCAGCTGTGACAAGGACGAGGCAGGGGTCAAAAAATCATGAAATTCATGTGACGTAATTTATAGATAGCCACTTTCGGCTTATCAATGAAAACATAGTATTAGAGCCTAAAACACCCACGTGTCTTCTTCCGTGTGTGATGATCCTACCTTCTGAGCGATATACCTATAATTTTTTTTATGTTTGCAGATAGTCATAAAGTTAGATTGATCAAAACAGCATAATTAATATACATAACTTCTTCTATTTTTGTTCCAGAATATCCTAGAAAAGTATTGTCCAGACATCGCCGCCGGTGGCCTGACATGTTGTGACGATGGCCAGCTCAACAACCTTGCCAAGAGCATCGGCCTGGCCGAGAACATTCTCGCCCGCTGTCCCTCTTGCATGGACAACTTTATGAAGCATATCTGCGGGATGACATGCTCTCCCTTCCAGAGCAACTATATCAAACCTATTAAGATGACGCCTTTAAAAAGTAATTGTGAGTATGATCATACTGATGTCTAGTTCTATAATATTCTATGCGACCCACTACCCGTTACCTTTTTGCCCGAGCTATTCAATTTAGGTGAGAGGTTGTGGCGCCCACGTTGTGGCGATGAGCAGCATTGCGTTTCTGATATAGCTGTTCCAATATAAAAAAAACTCATCAGGCTACTGAGGAGTGTGCTTCATGGCGGCGACTCCTTGCAGCAAGTTATAATATGGAGATATTAAACATTGTTAATTCATGTATTCTATATCTTTGATAAAGAGCCGGATAATTGAATATACAGAGAATGGGCAACATTCTCCTCGGTACAAATCTTCTGCGATCATCAAGCCATCTGCCAAGCGTGGTGATTAGGGCAAGCAATGATAAGCGTCCACAGTGGCCTTATGGGGGAAGCCTATTTTCAGCAGTGGACGTCTCCTGGCTGTTGATGATGCAAAGCAGCACTACATTACTATCAAAGTTTTTTTTTACTTCAAACCTGTCTAGCATTTAACCACGCTTTCACCTGATGGGAAGTGACGATGCGATCGAAGGTGTAGCATGCTAGCCAAGTAAATACCTATTCACTCTTCTCTAGAACACGCCCGGGTCATATTTCGCCGGAAACACAGACGCTGGCAGGGCATTCCATTCCTTAGCCGTTCTAATTAAGAACGTGGAATCAAATCGCTTGGTACGAATAGGTGGTATTTCGACCACGAAAGGATGGCGCTTAGCTGAGCGCTGAGAGAGATATCATTATCTTTGATAGTGATGTAGTGCTGCTGTAAACAGCAGGTTTAGCACACTCGCAGTTGCACTGTTTAATACTAAAGACTCAAATAGTGAAGGACCTTGGGACAACTCGACAAGTTTATCGGCAGGTTCAGTCTGGCCGGACGATATCCGCTGAACATACGCGACAGAAGAAACAAGAGATATGCGCTAAAAGCGAAGTGACTAAATAATTATGGGCTTATAATGCAATCGCACTTAATTGCGTTGTTATAAGAGTTAACTAAATGTCTTTGCCAAGAGCATCTTTGCGGTGTAAATCTGTACTTTACTACCAAGAGTAGCAAGACTTCTGCGGTATTAGTGAATTTACACAAACATGACCAGTAATCCCCTAATGCGACATCCAGTTTGCTCAAGTGACGTGATGATGGCGTGACGATGAGCTGTTTGCCACCATTGCATCACTGTATGTCGATGATACATTCTTGTCTCTTCATGAAAATAAAGGATGTATTTATTATCTTTTTCAGCGAGCAAGCTACGCATTGAAGAGATTAACTATTATCTAAGTAAAACTTACATGGAGGCTACGTACAATTCCTGCTTACAGGTAACTAGTAGATTGATATTTATTACAAATTTAGCCCTTTATTTAAAAATTATACGGACTAAGAATTTTTTTTTTTTTTTTTTACTTTATTTGGGAAAACAAACAGTACCACATTAAAATTATAGCTTATGAGTAATATACAATAACAGTAATCAACGTGATACCAGCACCGTTTACCACAGAGTATCAAAATTATATTAAAATAGGTGTATGATGTAGGTATAGGTGTATGGTGGTAGTGCTACGCTAATAATTCTACAATTTTATTTTTGAATATACTAGGCCTCGTTGCCGCAATATCTATTGTGTTAAATTTTTCATTATATTGTTGTACCAGACGGTAAAGTGGAGATCGCTTACCGGCGTTAGTGCGGCAACGGAAGGTTGCGAATAATTGAGAAGGTTTACGGCAGTGAGTTCTAGTAGGTATTCTATAACATATTTTATTTACAAGAGGTATACAATCATATCTGTTATGGCAAAGGTCATAAAGTAACATTGTTTCAAGTTGTATTCGTCTAGATTCAAGTTTTAAGAGCTTATATTTATGTAACAGTTGTTCATAAGATAAATGATTATGAAAACACTTATAATGCATACAGCGCAAGAATTTTTTCTGAACACGTTCAATGGCTACAATATATTTAGTATAATATGGATTCCAAACAGACACAGCATATTCAAGTTGAGACCGAATCAAGGATTTGTATAACTGTAAGTATGTAGAAGGCCGCCTAAATTTAGCAGCAGAGCGTATAACAAAGCCATATAATTTGAAGGCTTTTTTGATGATGTTATCAATGTGTACATCAAGATGCATCTTATTATCTAATGTGACTCCAAGATCTCTTATTGATTCTACAGTATTGAGTTGTTGACCACATAAACTATATGAAAATTTGCTTATGTCTCTTTTTTGTGAAAGTGATAGCTTTGCACTTATCAAGACTCAAGTCTAGTTTATTTGTAGCACAGTAGACTGAGAAATGATCAAGATCCTGTTGAAATTTATCATGATCAGTAGCATTATGTATAGTATGAAATATTTTTAAGTCATCTGCATAAAGTAAGAAGTCACAGAATTTAAAACAGCTGTTTACATCATTAATGAACAATGTAAATATTATTTGATACAGAGTTTGATCTTTAAATGATTCACATTTAAAATTTAGTCCGACGTCCGGGTTAATTAATTAGGGAAGAATACATTGTTTTTATTTTTATTTATTTTTTAAAATTTAATTTGGCTGTTTTGTAATCCAGCACTTGACGAATAAAATGCCACCAATATGTACGCACTAACGCAGAAAATAACACATATTTTCGAAAATAACACAATGCGATGACGCGATCTTTTTCGTTTTCCCGCCAAAACTCGGAATATATTGTTACTAAAACAGTTATCCATCTCCAGGTGCAAATGCCGACGTCCAACCAGGTGGCGCTAGATATGATGTGCGGCGATTGGGGTTCAGTGTATTGCTCTCCCGAGCGTTGGTTTAGCTCCATGGGAGACGCAAGAAACACCTTCGTGCCATTCCAGATTAATTACATCGAAGGTGACAACCCTGTCGACGGGTTCACACCATACAACCCCACCACACGACCTTGCAATGTTGGCTCGCCGGTGAGTATAGTAATTAGAAACGTTGTGAGGAATCGTACTGCCGCTGTTATTGTTTATCAGTGCAGCCTCCTACATGGTTGGTGATAGAAACACAAATTTGTATGGATTTGACAGTTTGAATACGCAGCTTATGTGCATAGTTAGTATGGAAATTTCTCCTGCTGCATTGCAATCAAAGTTTCGTGATCACCCCCCTGGTCAGAGTTGCTAAAAGCCACTGTGTGCCGTTTGATTATAACATTCGTTCTGGCTTCCTATTGGCACCTACGCTGAACCACAGACCATAATAAATGTAGATTTGGAGATGCCACTAGGGTTTGGGAATTCTCGACAATTACTTAGTCCCGGGACACAAGACAGCCTGCAATCAAAGTCCCGGGAATTCCCGGGACTTCGAGACTTAAGAAGAAAAAAAAATTTAGTGTTAAGAGGTTAAGCCTTTTTTGAACTTAAGAACTCGCAAATGCAATAGTTTGCGAGTTTTTATCCAACCAAATTAAAATACTAAATAAGGTGTCAATAAAATAAATAAGGTGTCATTAATGAAATTCATTTCTCATACTTCAGTTCTCAAATTTCAATTTCATTATTTCCTCTCCAGGGTCAACCAGGTTGTTCCTGCCTCGATTGTTCAGCATCGTGCCCGATCCCCCCTCCGCGGCCGCCCCCGCCTCGCCCCTTCTCCATCAACGGAGCCGATGGGTACGCGGTCGTGATGGCCATAGTCTTCGTCATATTCACCACACTCTTCCTCAGCGGAGTGTTCTGTTGCAACCAGCAGGAGAATGCCGTTGGTAAGTGAGATTATATGTCGTGGTGTTGCCCTCTCTTTCCGATGCAGCGGAATGGAAAGAGATGGTAATAGTTATAGTTCTATGTCGTATATTTTGTCCTCTCTTTTGGATGCAAAAGGATTTTTTTTAGTAATAGTTGGCGCTATTTTATTCTAAGCGGATGAATATTCAATATATAGTCGGACAAATAATTACAGCCAATCAAAACTTTCAATCCTAAGATAGTGTGTATTCTCCTCTCTTTCTGTCACAACGGGGTGAAAAGAGATGGCTATAATTATTTTATATTGTAGTAAGGTGAGCATCGAAGATAATGAGAACGGATCTTAAAATGTAGGCCGGTGATTAGTGAGAATAGCGGGGAGCCACATTATCGTAGTGGCGTTATGTGGAAGAGACCTTATATTCAGTGGACGTGTATCGAAAAAAGATATAAGACAGATACAAAAGCGTTGCGCTAGTGTGTATGCGCTACTTCCCCACATTTGTCTCAAATCTCCCCTCCCTGTTAAAAATCTGTGTCGCAACACGTAACACAACAAGTCTTGGGATGGTGCATACACAGTTCGAGCATGATTGTTTGGTTTTCATTGCACAGAACCCGCAGTTTCATTGTGGCTGCCGTTCGTGTGTTGTGTGTGCGATACGACCGCGTTGCATTACATGTTGCGTTACAGATCTAATTAGTTATGCTATTTTTATTGTGATTATTTATGTTTATACATTGTTATTAAATTATAATACGCAGGGTCAAATTGACCCATACTGAATAATCATAGGTATAACTTAAGAATTCATGGATTTTAATAATGATCAAAGTATACTGTATGCCTTGAAAAAATCTATACATTATTATCTTTAAATATCTATATAAATATGTGTATTTTTTATATATATTTTAGTGAACTAATTCTTAATTAACACTCTACTATCATATTGATATTATAATTTATAATATTTCATTTTCACCATATTTTTCCAAGACATTACTTTCAACAAGTTAGGATGTAGACGTTTCAGCTTTATGGGTCAATTTGGCCCGGTGGCGGAGTAAACAGTAAGTTAGTATAGAAACTGAAGTTTGAGTTGAAAATTGGATCACACCAATGATGCATGTCGGAGCGACATTGTGACATTTATTTATACACCAATTATTTTAAATTATTGAAACAAAAGTTTGTGACAAGTGTCACATCGACCGTTATCATTGCGTGAACCAAAAGTATTAGTGTCTGCAGTGATAGATATTACACTATCATTTTAGGAACAAATAAATTATAATTCACTAAAGAAAAAAAAATTAAGCTTTAGTTGACAATACAAGCTTTTTGCCACTGTATTAGTGAAACCACATTATTTACTACATCGTTGTCAGTGCTTAAAATATACATTTAATTTTTGATTCAATGGCAAAATTGTGTTAGAGTCTTCATCTTCGGTTTATGTACAAATATGAACCTTGTTAGTATATAAACATGATTGCTATGGTTGATCCATATGCGTAAAAAAATACTAAAATGATAGTGTTTTACTAGGTGGTCGGACTTTTCTGCAAAGTTTGTCTAGGTAGGAAGGTACCACCGCTTTGCCAGTTATTCTGCCGCCAAGCAGTAGTGTGTAAGCACTGCTGTGTTCCGGTTTGAAGGGCACTGTAGCTAGTGAAATTACTGGGCAAATCAGACTTTATGATCTGATCTCACAGTCGAGTAATCTTATTACCAGATTGTGCTGATGTCTCAGGATGATGTGCGCAGTGCAGTGTCACGCGAAACTTTATATTTTAGAGTTCCGAGTGACACTGTTCTGTTATGGGCAGCCGTGTCGCTTAACATCAGGTGAACGACTAGCCGTCACATCATTCAATACCATAAAAAAAAGTGTAATATCCCCCTGAGCCACGCAGAAGTAATATGAAGATATACAAAATATACTATCGGTTCATTTTACAAAAGAAAAACTACTTGTGAACGTATTTGAGTTTTAGCTGGTTTGCATATCAAGAAACTGTACTAACTGGGCATCGATACAAAAATTAGAAACTATCCGTAATTCGACTTTACAGACTTGATTATAAAATTGAAAATGTAGTTAGCATAACGGTTGCATGTTGACTTGTGCGTGGCAAAGTAGGGTGACGGGTAATGGGTTTCCATACATAAACAGAGGTGTCGTCGACCTTGAGTCCATTTCGTGGTTTAAGACTACTATTTATAAAATCCGTTTTCTTATTAAAATCCAATCAACCTTTGACTATTCTATTCTGTCACTGACAACATTGTTATATTAGAAAAAAAAATAAAGATAATTTTACAGCCAAACTACTACTTCAGCCATAGAATAAATAATAGTACAACGTACTTTAGCTCTCTATTTTTGTGACAAGGAAATCTAGATCAAGATTACTTTATAATACTAGCTGCGCCCCGCAGTTTCACCCACGTGGTGAATATTTTCTTATTTTCCTACAACTTAATTTTTTCTTTCATTAGAAGACTTTCTTCTGATAATAATAAACACAACAAAAAAGAATTAGAGAAAATGTTCCATCCGTTCACGCGTGATGCGATGACCAAAGGAAAAGAGATTATTTTTTACATAAATATTGCTGCTATTTGATTATAAGAGTTATAAATTATGATTCATTATTTGCAAAATGAAAGTCACAGTGAAAAGTAAACAGTTGTCAGAATATTGATTTATGTTGCATAATTATTAATCATCTACAAAAGAGATAAATGTGTACTTAATAATCTATGACCTATCTTCATAATATGTTGGTCGGCTCATAATCCGGAGGCGGCGGGTTCGATTCCCGCGGCAGGATGAGTATTTGTGCACATTAAAAAAAGCGCAAATACAGGTTCTGAGTCTGGGTGTTGTAGGGACCATGGTCCTCGTAGTTCCTGGGTCCCTAGACACGGAATCCTAGTTAGGGTTCAGGATCTATCTATGTAATCGTTGGGTGTTATTATTATTATAATTGTAAACTTATTTAAAATCATTTGGGCTGTTTGAATATTCTAACATCAGGGCCTTGAGACCTACCTGTTATAATAGGCAAGTGAAGTATTAATATCTTAAACCTATACCTATATATACCTGAAGTGTATAACAATCTTAATTCTATCCGGCACTGTAGCTAGTGAAATTACTGGGCAAATGAGACTTTATGATCTGATCTCTCAGTTTAGTAATCTTATTACTAGATTGTGCTGATGTCTCTGGATGACGTGCGCAGTGCAATGTCACGCGAAACTATACTTTAGAGTTCCGAGTGACACTGCAGCTGATATGGGCAGCCGTGTCGTTTAACATCGGGCGAACGGCTAGCTCGTCACGTCATTCCAAAAAAAAAAATCCTACAAGATACATACTACAAGTTCCGAACAAAGCTTGTATGTCACCCAGTAGTTAGCGCCATGCTTTTCATAGCAAAAATAGTGTTGAAATAAACTTTTGACATTCGTTTTATGTATGGAAACACTCATAAAATAGAAAACTACATTGATGATTTTTAGTCACTATTTATTTAGGTGTTTAAAAACGATACATATTATAAAAAACGACCTTATTGACTGAACGTCGAATTAAAAAAAAAAATAGAATAGAAAAAAAAAGATGTAATTATAATATTACTTTTTTATTAAAAGTATTCGCTAAAGCTTTTAATAAAAAAGTAATATTATAATTACAACTTTTTTTTTCTATTACAATGATGATATACTGTAATTTTTGTACATCAAAGACGTATTGTTTTTATTTGCTTCAGTATTAATTTTTTTTTATATTACGCGAGTATAGGTGAAATTTATAGCACTGGCTATATAGGTATACAAGAAAACTTGTCACCATCAAACATCTTTCATCCCCTTCTACTCAACAATCGTAACCGAAAATACAATTCTAATACGAAGTCAGTAAGGTCGGTAATCAGTTGAGACAGCATGCTAACTTGGTGCTTGGGGACAGACGGGTGGACGGAGGCGCGGCGGGGCGGTGGACCCGAGACCAGCCCGCTCCATTCTCACCGCTCTAGTACGTATACACTACCATGCTATACGCTGTTATATGCTATACTGCACTTGGGGTAAGGTTTATATTCCTATAGCATCCCTGAATAATCATCATAGTAAATTTTGATGTTTTATGTTCCTCTGCATGTGGTGTAAGGTTTATATTCCTATAGCATCCTTTGAACAATCGTCATAGTAAACGTGGATGATATACGCTCTACTGCATGCGATTCACAGCCCTAACAACTTTTGAACAATCAAGGTAGTAAAAGTTGCTGTTAGTTATTCACTGTTCTGCCCGTGCTGCATGGTTCGTAATTCTAAAATCATTATGCCATCAATCATACTATGTACTTTCTTTGAAACTGTAAGCTTTTCTGCACACAAATAAGGTCCATAATCCAAAAGCTACTCAATCTTAACCAAAGAAAGAATCGATTGGTTATCTGTATCTACATACATTTCGGTGTACTTTGTACTTAATTTTTTTATATTTTACTGTAACAATATTTTGTGTTAGTATGTTATATTATTTCATTTCTATCATTACATTTATATATTTTATGTAATTTCTATGTAAGTATCAAATATTGTTTATGTAAATTATTTATGTATCATTGATGTAAAGTAGCGTCTGTGTTTTCCACGGTGAAATAAAAATAAGTCAATTATCATCGCTTCCAAATATGTACCTGCCGTTTGTCTCTACGTTCCCGCTTATGAATTTCCGTTGTTTGTGATGTTCTCTTGTCTGTTTATGTATCTCTACTCGTTCTCTACCGATCGCTTTATTTTTCAGCCCAATTGTCTAGAATTTTATAAACAATACCTAAAACTTAAGCGACTCTTAATGAAGGCTTTTTTAGCCGAGTTTCATTAACGTCAGCGTAAATAAATGTTTCTATTCGATCTGAATTCCTCATAGGTAAATGTTAAAGAAATTCGACATTCTGTATTACAACATTCGATGAACGTTTTTCAAAAAATGGGAACATTTAATGAGACTTGTTATCTAAATTCTAAGACTATTGGTAATAATTGGTAATCTAATTCTATTGGTCATAAATGATTGTTTTTTTAAGTAAAACTTATTTACGCACGTTTGACTTGGGGAGTAAATCTACATAACAAAGTGTAAAAAAATTGTATTATTATGTTGGTATGTCCGGTAAAATGACATTTTCAATTGTCAAGATGGCGACATTACCATTAAACTAAGCAAAAACAAATTATACCGGCGGATAGATAAAAGCTAAACAAAAGCAGCCTTTTTAATAAACACGAACTAGCTTTAGACTAGTTACACCATCATTTGTCTCTTTCAATCCAGCTAAATATTCCAGTAGCAAAAAAAAGGACAAAAGCTGAAGTAACTAATCCGAGACTAAAACCCGTTTATTAATAAGGCTGAAGAATTTTACTTCAGTCGTGAGGTCTTAATCACACTAATTTTTTTGAGAGGATTTGAAAAATAAATGCTTCGTATGGTTCTGTCCCTCCCTCTGACGTACAACTAACAAACAATGAGTCAGACGACATTTTCAGACCGTTCGTTATTGGCACTACATTCAATTAAAACACTAACTACAACATTTTCAATTAGGTGTAACATCAGATCACAATCAAGAAATGGCGACGAATCCGACCTCTAGCGGTTGGAATATTGACCATCCCGACGGCGTAGGGGGCGCTAGTGAGGCGACCTTCCTAGAGAAACTTGGCGCGAAGACGGAGACCAAACTCGAAGATTTCTTTCAGTGGTGGGGGACTATGATGGCCTCGCATCCCTGGATTGTGTTGTTCTTAGGTAAGAATATATTTGCTAAAAAAGTATTAATATCCGCCTGCACTAAAAAGCTCTTAAGTTCGCGATGGTTTCTTTAATTTTTGAACGGGATAATGCTTTTGTTCCTGGACAGCTATTAGCGATTATGTCTTTTTTTTAAATGTTATTGAATGATGTGACGAGCTAGTACTTCACCGGACGTTAAGCGACACCACCGCTCATATCAGAACCAGTGTCACTGGGTACTCCAAAATATAGTTTCGCGCGACACTGCACTATGCACATCATCATCATCTCTTTAGACGCACCCAAATACGTTGCAGTAGGTACGTCATAGAGGGGTAAGTGCGAACTTACGAGTTGTCAAACCTAAGTGCAGACGGGCATTAGTTTACCAACATATACTACTACAACTTTTACTAGGTGGTAGGACTTTTCTGCAAAGTTCGTCTAGGTAGGAACCACCGCTTTGCCAGTTATTCTGCCGCCAAGCAGTAGTGCGTAAGCACTACTGTGTTCCGGTCTTAAGGGCACTGTAGCCAGTGAAATTACTGGGCAAATGAGACTTTATGACCTGACCTCACAGTCTAGTAATCCTATTACTAGATTGTGCTGATGTCTCAGGATGACGTGCGCAGTGCGGTGTCACGCGGAACTCTATACTTTAGAGTTCTGAGAGACAATGCAACTGATATGGGCAGCCGTGTCGCTTAACATCAGGCGAACGGTTAGCTCGTCACGTCACAGAATCAAAACATTTACTTTACTTGTTTTTTATGTATCAACTGGTTTCGAATAATATGATGTTTTTGTTGAAAATTTACTATTATAAAAGTTCAACAAAAAATGTTATTCTTGTGGTCGATTTTTGGCAAATTTTTCTTTAGTAAATTCAATCATTTAATATTTTCAAGAACGTCGAAATGTAATGCCGAAAATGGTGTCATGGACTCTTAACTGGCTCTCACAGTTTTCATTGTATCCAGTATCCATTGATTCCTGGCTTTCTGTGTATTAAATAAATTGTTGTTTCATCCAGGTCTGTGTTTCGTGGTGGGACTCAGTCACGGCATCAAGTACCTGCAGGTGACGACCAACCCCGTGGAGCTGTGGGCGTCTCCGACCTCGCGCTCGCGGATGGAACGGGAGTACTTCGACTCGCACTTTGAACCTTTCTACAGGTAAATGAAAATCTTCATTTCCTCGAAAGTATAGAGTTTACTAGGTGGTAGGACTTTTCTGCAAAGGTCGTCTAGGTTGGTACCACCGCTTTGCCAGTTATTCTGCCGCCAAGCAGTAGTGTGCAAGCACTACTGTGTTCCGGTTTGAAGGGCACTGTAGCTAGTGAAATTACTGGGCAAATGAGACTAAATGATCTGATCTCACAGTCGAGTAGTCTTATTACCAGATTGTGCTGATGTCTCAGGATGATGTGCGCAGTGCAGTGTCACGCGAAACTTTATATTTTGGAGTTCTGAACGACACTGTTCTGTTATGGGCGGCCGTATCGCTTAACATCAGGCGAATGACTAGCTCGTCACATCGTTCATTAACATAAAAAAATATATATATAGGTTATATATGAATGGACGCAAATTCACGGTTTTCGCAGTTATGCAAACAATTATATTTAGATGGTATATATATTTTTTTTATAATTAGAGGCCTACCATAAATTATGCTATGCTATTATAATTTTGTTGCAGGACTGAGATGGTAATCATCAGCTCTAAAGGCCTGCCCAAGATTGAGCACACGACCAAAGGCGGTGACGTCATCACATTTGGCCCAGTATTTAATGCCACCTTCATGAAGGAAGTACTAGCATTACAGAATAAGATCTTAGGTAAGATTCCATTATACATAACATCATTTTAAAAAGGGGTTAACGTGACTTAATCCGACTTAATTTCATACAGAGAATTTGAATTTTTTTTCAAGTTATTTATTATTGTTTGTTGTTTGACAGCCTCTGTGGTGTGGTGGTTGAGCAGGTCGGCTCATAACCCGGAGGCGGCGGGTTCAATTCCCGCGGCAGGACAAGTATTTGTGCACAGAAAAAAAAGCGCTAATACTTGTTCTGAGTCTGGGTGTGGTGGAACTATGGTCCTTTTAATTTCTGGGTCCTTAGGCACAGGGAATCCTAGTTAGGGTCCAGGATCTATGTATGTGATCGTTGGGTGTTATTATTATTATTATTTTGATTCAAAGACTAGTACATAATTTAAATTCATGATTCAATTTCATGATTCAATCACAAAGTATATTATTTCAATTAAAATCATAATTTTCCAAATCAGTTTTAAGTTAACAAATAAAAAAGAAATAAAAATTTGAGCGTTTTAATATAATCATTTCATGTTAACTGACAATATGTCAAACGTAGCTTGGAAAATATATCTCTCAAGTGACCTTAGTTTAACTTGAATATAAAATATTAATTGTTCCTATTTCCCAGCGCTGGGCAACGAAACAGGCATCCAGGACATATGTTTCGCGCCCCTCTCGTCCCCGTTCAGCGACCCCGTGACCCCCGCCAAGTGCGCCGTGCAGACCGTGTGGGGGTGGTTCCAGAACGATGATAGTGCGTTCGACGACGACTACTTGGACACTATACTGAAGTGTTCTAGGTAAGAATGATATTAACACGGATGAAAAACATGTACAGCGAAATGTCAAGTGTTGAACCTACGAGACTCGCCCCTGAGCGAGTGTCTTGACATGGTGAAAAAATTATTAAACGCTCGTGTTGCTGTCAAAATAACTACGCGAAATTAACGCGGTAATATTTTATTTGATAATAACTGAAAAGGCCATGAGGAATTATATCCACAAATATTTATTATTATTATCATCTGCTGTTGGGCCGTCTAATTGTCTATTTCCCTAGTTATTTTAGTCAGGATAGACGGCGCTCTCGCCTATTCGACTTATCTACCGTTATTTCATAATTTAAGTCCTGTATTACAGAACTACGCTTAGTCGGGAATCGGTGCTTAAGTCAAGACGAGTTTTCATTCACAAAATAATCGGTTTTCGAATGAAAGCCCGACTTGAGCACCGATCGACGATTGAGTGCCGTTCTGTAGTGTAAGCCTTAAATTGATTTGAATGACTGATTTGATTGTATTGACTGGCCCGATAGCTCAGTTGGTAGTATCCCTGTCTTCTGAACTTGCAGGCTGTGGGTTGGATTCCCACCAAGGACAAACATTTGTGTGATGAGCATCGATGTTTGTTCTATGTCTGGGTGTTTATATTGTATTCTATGTATGTATTAAAAACATAAAGTATATAAGTATTGTATCAGTTATCTGGTTCCCATAGAACAAGCTTTGCTTAGTTTGGGGCTGTGTGAAATGTCCCACATATATTTATTTATTAATGATAAGAAAAGTCCAATTGACGAGAATCTGGGTGCTGAAATTTTTGGAAATTTTCACAAATTGCAACAAATGAGTCTGCCTTTGGATGTGAATCAATCTTCATCGTCCACAGCAATCCGTACCAGCTGGATTGTCTGTCAGACTACGGCGGGCCGGTCCTGCCGGGAGTTGCATTGGGAGGTTTCCTCGCACTAGCCGAGCCATTGTCGCAGCGCTCGCGGTTCAACGAAGCCACCGCGCTTATACTCACCTTCCTCGTGAACAACAAGCATGACAAGGAACAGGTGAGCCTTCCGTCAACAATAAAGAATAGTTTTTTAAACTTTCGCGACTTGAACTCATCTCCTCCTGGTCGAAACGTCGAGGTTAGTCAAAATAATGTTTTGATAATTTTTGTACGCGAATAGACCCGTTTTATCTTTACAATAAAGAACAGCACCCCTACCAGGGGCCTTACCGCGTAAGTCTGGTGGAGATTGTAATCGTGTTCCCTCTTGTTCGCACTCGTAGACTTGTTGTTGCATTACTTAGGTGGTAGGACTTTTCTGCAAAGTTCGTCTAGTTAGGTACCACCGCTTTGCCAGTTATTCTACTGCTGAGCAGAAGTTTGAAGGGCATTGTAGCTAGTGAAATTCCCGGGGAATTGAGATTATCATCTGATCTCACAGTCGAGTAATCTTATTACTAGACTGTGCTGATGTCTCAGGATGACGTACGCAGTGCAGTGTCGCGTGAAACTTTATATTGTTGCTTATGGAGTTCCGAGTGACACTGCTCTGTTATGGGCGGCCGTGTCGCTTAACACCAGGTGAGCGACTACGTCGTTACAACATTCATTAAAATTTAAAAAAAATTTTACTGCAAGTAATACGTAAGCTTTCTGCCAGCAAGAATGTACTGCTAAGTATGCCGTAAACAAAACTATTCGTTGATTTATGGATTATTTTGTTGGTGTTTGGTATTGGGTCAAAACAAAATAATCTCTCTACTGTTCTTCTCGTAAGGCAATTGGTCAGTCAGCCCTGGTGTCAGAATTTTTAGGTTGCCCAATGGCTCCTGACTTGGTTTGACGACTATTGTCTGACGGCAGCACCCGGATCCGATGACTTAAGGTGCCCCCCGAAGCACGGTTCTTTACTATTGCTATATAATTTCATTTGAAACATACATTTGTTATAAAAATACGTGTTTTTCCCAGCTCAAGCCTGCTCTAGAATGGGAGAAAGAATTCATAACTTTCATGAAGAATTACACAGAAGCAGAGATGCCTTCATACATGGACATTGCTTACACTTCGGAGAGGTCTATTGAAGATGAGCTGGAAAGGTTTGTAACTCTATTACATAACTACTAGTACATCATAAAAATGTACATTAATATATTTACATTATCCACAATTTTACACCCTGCATATGCCCTATATATACCTGCACAAAACACACACACACACACACACACACACACACAAATCATATTATCGAGCGATTGAATTCATTCTGTTTGGCCTAAATTCAGCGCCAAAATAGCTTAAAGCCAAGTATAATTAATAATTTTTGGTGCTTACTTGCAATTTAAAATATGTGTCGCCCGCTTAAAAATAAAAACTGTTTTTCAGAGAGTCCAAATCAGACGTGTCCACGATCCTGGTGTCCTATTTTATAATGTTTGCGTATATCGCCATCTCGCTCGGACATATCAGCACTTTGTCGCGGCTTCTTATTGACAGCAAAGTCACGCTCGGATTGGGAGGTAAGATATTAAACCGTTGCAATGGTAATTTTCGAAAATAAAGAAAACTAAATGTAAATCTGTGTTGATAGGTTAGCTTTTTCATTCGCACCACGCTTGTTTAAAATAAGAAAGGATAAAAAGTTTTATGGACCGCTTAAAATTTGTTACTTTTTCGCTGATCTGCTAACACGCTAGTTGTTAGTTTATGTTCTAGTATGTAAAAGAAAGGAAAGGAAAATAATTTGTTTGCACAAACAAATGATTTCATTTTATAAAGTCACTAACTAGCTCACACCATTAAATATTCGAATCATTTATTGCAACTTTTGAGTTGGCCCATAAGAATTGTACATTTCCATTAGGCACGTTTCATCGTGAATGTTATCGATCGTTAGTCGATAAATTGGTGGGTATTTTTGGCTTATCGACGTACGATAAAACTTTGGTCAATCATCGATCGATGGTTGGTTGACAAGAAAATCACGCAAAAGCAAAAGTTATTCCGTTATCGATCAATCAATCGATGCCGGATCTATCAGATGAATCATGAATGGTGATTCGTTACCAATCAAGTAGATCGAGTTGGTGTAGTATGAACTATCATTCGAGATTCAACTATCGATCGATTGGTGTGGCATCACCCAGTCTAGGCTGTCCGTTTCTTCCAATTTCCTCTACTACTCAGACACAGAACATACATCCGGATGTTTTAAGTGTCTGGGAGTTATATTATATTCTATATATGTATTTACAAACAAAAAGTCATTTATGTGGTTCCCGTAGTACGTGCTTTACTTAGTGTGGGGGCTAGATGGTGCTGTGTGAAATGTCCACAAATAGTCATTTATTTACTAGCTGACTCGCCCTGGCTACACACGAGTTAATAGTTTTACACCCTAACCCTGTCCAAGAGAATAATTCTTCTTCTTTTCTCCTCTCACTTTTTAAACCTTCCCTAGACTACGACAAACATTTTAAAATTAAAATCAGCTAAATCGGCCCAGCCGACAGAAGATCTATATTGCCCGAACACAGGTCGAGTTGTTCGACTGTATCTCGTGAGTGTAAGCCGTGTACTAGCTGTAGTTAATAATACAACGTTTGGTTACATAATGTATTGTTTGTCCCGCAGGTGTCCTAATAGTCCTAGCATCTGTCGCATGCTCAATAGGCATATTCGGCTTCTGCGGCGTCCCCGCGACCCTGATCATAGTGGAAGTGATCCCGTTCCTGGTGCTGGCGGTGGGCGTCGACAACATCTTCATCCTCGTGCAGACCGCGCAGCGCGAGCCGCGCCGCACCGACGAGACCGTCGCGCAACACATCGGCCGGACGTGAGTGGCCCTGCTCGTAGTGAACTGATCGTGCTGCCCTGATCGTTGTGGAACTGATCGCGCTACCCTGATCGTAGTGGAACTGATCATGCAACCCTGATCGTAGTGGAACTGATTGCGTTACTCTGATCATAGTGGAACTGATTGCGTTACTCTGATCATAGTGAAACTGATTGCGCTACCCATATCGTAGTGGAACTGATCGCGCTACCCTGATCATAGTCGGAGTGATCTAGTTCCTTGTGCTCGCCATCAATTTGAATAGTGATCACGTGATCATATTAGAAATGATGCCGCTACCCTGATTTTAGTGAAAGTGATCTCATTCTGTTAACAGAGGCACAGTTTTGTGATAGAGACTATTGGTGTTTAGTACTCTGTAGCCAAAGGGTGAAAACGAGACCCTATTCCAAGCCTCCGGGTCCGAACTATAAACTGCTGTATCTCTGTAACCGTAACTGTATAGATGCCAGCAAGAATTTTCATAGAATATGCGTTATGTTGTTATGGTAGATAAAACGGGCACATTAAAAGTGGCACCCATACAATAAACGGTATTTTTCAAATTTTCATCTCTCATAAAACGGTGATACATGGAAGCCCTAAAACAACTTAGTAAGATACTTAGGTCCGTATTACAGCAGAGATTTCATTCATAAAGTAATCAATTAGTGAATTTCGTGGTCGAAATACCACCCATTCGTACCAAGCGATTTGATTCCACGTTCTTAATTAGAACGGCTAAGGAATGGAATGACTTGCCAGCGTCTGTGTTTCCGGCGAAATATGACCCGGGCGTGTTCAAGAGAAGAGTGAATAGGTATTTACTTGGCTAGCATGCTACACCTTCGATCGCATCGTCACTTCCCATCAGGTGAGAGCGTGGTCAAATGCTAGACAAGTTTGAAGTAAAAAAAAAAAAAAAAAATGTAATATCTGCTTGAGCAACGATCGATGAGTGAGCATCGTTCTGTAATACGGACCTTAACCACTGAAGCCTAACGACTCATTCCCCCCATAGCCTCGGCCAAGTGGGCCCATCAATGTTCCTGACGTCGGTGTCGGAGTCCGTGTGCTTCTTCCTGGGCGCCCTGAGCGACATGCCGGCCGTCCGCGCCTTCGCGCTGTACGCGGGCGCCGCCTTGCTGGTCGACTTCTTGCTGCAGGTCACGTGCTTCGTGGCGCTGCTCGCTGTCGACACGCATCGCCAGAACGCTAACAGGTAAGGGGAGATAAGGGAGAAAGAATAATAATAATGATTCAATATTGAGAATTAACCTAAAAATGTAAGTGACAGTAATCATAATTGCCTTCGAACAGAATTATTGTAATGTGACGAGAGTTAGGCAATGTATGCTCCACTCTAAAGTGCAACGCCCTCACAGGGCTCATACAATGTAATGTTGGGAACTAAGTATGATGGCAGAAATAATAAAAGATGGATGGAGAAGGGAGAATCGATAGGGAAAGGAGGTATGGATAAGGTATGGGGGAATAGATCGGGAAGGGGGAATGGATAGGGAAGGGGAAATGGATAGAGAAGTGGCAGTTGATAGGGAACGGGAATGGATAGGGAATGGCGAATGGATAGAGAAGAGGGAATACATAATGAAGGCACTGGCGAGGGAGATGGACAGGGAAGGGGGAATTGATAGAGAATAGAGAAGGTCGAATTGATAATGAAGGCACTGGAGAGGAAGATGGCTAGAGAAGGGGGTTTGTATAGGAAATGGAGAGTGGTAAAAGGTGAGGATGATGGGCGGGCAACATTAGGGGATAATGATGAGTGGTTAGGTTAGAGGTAAGGATCAGTGGTGAAAACTTAGGAGGTAATGGATGATAAGATGAACGGTAAGTGATAAGCGCTGAAGATGAATAACAGATGAAGAGAATAAGGATGAATCGTTAAGAGATAAAGCTGAAGGAAAGCATCGTAAGGAAACAAGCATGTCGAAGAATATTGTGAAATGAATTTTTAAGTGGAGTTTAGGAACTACATGTAATATCTATGATCGAGGATTACAATATTTGAGGTACCGGTTCTCGCCCTCGGTACAGTTTGGTCTATTATGGCTTACACTGGTGTCTATTCTGTTGGACAAAAATTTAAACTAAACATAATTTGTAATTCCTAAAACTATTGCGGTCCTTGTCATTTCGACCTTTATGAAAGGGACGGCATCATTTTTGGAACTGCCAAAATAAGTTTGATTTAGAATTTGCACCACAGAATCGACAACACTGTCTGCCTGTAAGGCTTTACATGTCCTATTAGCGGTTATATATGTACATTTTCAATAATTTTGTCACTCGAGTAATTATTCCTTCCCAGATTCGACATATTCTGCTGCGTGCAAGGCTCGAAGGCCGAGAGCCCCGCGGGCGGCTCCGAAGGCGCCCTCTACAACCTGTTCAAGCAGGTCTACGTGCCGTTCCTTATGAAGCGAGAGGTGCGAGCGAGTGTTATGATCATATTCTTCGCCTGGCTCTGCTCATCTGTTGCCGTAAGTGCTACTTTCAATCATTATTGTTACAGATTAGCGAAAAGAAGTAGGTTTCCTTATTGCGCTGTGTGTATTTGTGATGAAATGTCTGATGAATGATGAATGATGAAAGGTAAAGTTGTTTGGAAGAGATCGCTTTCAGAGATAAGACTGCTTATTGTAACACTACATTATAAGTTTTTCTTAATATCATAATCATTGAAAAAACGATACTGAAAAGACAAAAAAAATGTTTTCCTACTTCTAACATACATACACACGGATTGAGACAGCAATAAAAATATATACTATAAGTGCTGTATACCCAACTATATTGTACGTCCGGAATGAAGTTTGTTTTTTTATGTTTTTGAATGATGTGACGAGCTAGTCGCTCACCTGATGTTAAGCGCCACGGCCGCCCATAACAGAAAAGTGTCACTCGGAACCCCAAAACATAGTTTCGCGCGACACTGCACTGCGCACATCATCCTGAGACAACAGCACAGTCTGGTAATAAGATTACTCGATTGTGAGATCAGATCATAAAGTCTCAATTGCCCAGTAACAATTGGGACTATTTTTATATCTTAAGACCTTTGCATGTACACAGTTTTTATACAATAAAGTGAATTCTGTGACTGGCCCAATAGCTCAGTTGGTAGTGACCCTGCCTTCTGAACTGGGTTCGATTCCCACCCAGGTCAATTATTTGTGTGATGAACATGTTTGTTCTGTGTCTGGGTGTTATATTGTATTCTATTATATATTTACAAACAAAAAAGAATTTAAGTATTGTATCAGTTATCTGGTTCCCATAATACAAGCTTTGCTTAGTTTGGGGCTAGATGGCATTGTGTGAGATATCCACACGCATATATATTTAATTCTAATTCAAAAAATTCTTTCGCAGGTGGCGCCCCACATAGACATAGGCCTCGACCAAGAGCTATCGATGCCACATGACAGCTTCCAGCTGAAGTACTTCCAGCATCTCAACCGGTACCTGAACATCGGTCCGCCGGTCTACTTCGTCCTCACCGAGGGCCTCGACTACTCCAACCGATCGGAACAGAACATGATCTGCGGCTCACGGTTCTGTAGGGATGACAGTGTTGCCATGCAGCTTTACTCTGGTAAGTTTTGGTAATTTAAAACTGCCGAGTGTAACATTTATTATTACTACCAATATAATGGTGAATATTTGTGGTTTCCCGCAAATACTGGTCAATAGGTTGGCGTGAAATTTTGTCAAGTGTATTAGAATGTTGTGTACTTTCGGTCCATCTGTATGTGTAAATAGAAAATTACTGGAAGAGATCGCTCTACGCGATAACACCGTTCTAAAGATTATTTATTTATGTTTAAATTATGTCCAAAATATATTTTAAGACACAGATAATTTTCAAAAATCACGGTAGTTTGTTTGTTTTACTGACTTTTGTTTAATTCTCAACCGACTTAAAAATGGAGGTGGTTCTCAATTTGGTTGCATGTATTTTTTTTAAACTTCTGTTGTTACCTCAGTAATTTATCAACTATCCGTTTTAGAAAATTCTTTTTTTTTTCAATTAATTTGTATTGATATACGTTCAAATTGGTCACACAAATTGGTTTGAAAGTCAAAATTACTGGAAATATTAAAATTAGAGATGCACTGAGTACAGTTTTTACCGAGTATACTCGAATTTAAGTTTGTCAAACCGAGTACTCGGCAGAGTCATCGAGTATTTTGGTTTTTAATATTAATAACTGGAAAAAAATTACTACAATATCATCCAAGTACTTCTCAGTATGGAATTCAGACCACTGAAGTTGGCATAACCACTTTTTTTGAAAGATATTAGTATTTCTAAAAGCAGATTAAACAATCTTTCATTTCTAGTATTAGTAGTATTAAGTGAAACTATCCTTACATTAAGATCTGTGGGTTTTGTTAAATCACACTATCACATCACATCACACTAATATTATAAAGGCGAAAGTGTGTATGTTTGTTACTCCTTCACGCTCAAACGGCTGAATGGATTTGGACGAAATTCGATACCAAGATCCCGTGGGATGAGCAAATAATTAAAATACTTTTTATCCGCGGGTGAAACCGCGGGGCGCAACTAGTAAATAAATAAAATAAATCCAACCCTTGCAAAGCCATCTCGTGCTTCATTATAGTCTTTGATGGATGTTAAAATATAAAGTGGCCTTTTTCCCAGCGTACAAGTCTCCTAACGAGACGTACATAGCGCAGCCGCCCAACTCTTGGCTGGACGACTTCTTCGACTGGTCCTCCATAGAATCCTGCTGCAAATACTTCCCCAAGAACAACAGCTTCTGTCCAAACGATTGTAAGTGGCACGTTTTTTATTTTTTATTTTATTACAGCTACTGTCTACCCCTTTTGCGTTTGATACTGTCCATCCAAAGGTTGTCTGGAAGAGAACGCTTTCAGCGATAAGACCGCCCGTCGTAACACTAGTTTATAAGTTTCTTAAAACTTTTTAAAAAAAAATTTTTTGACTCGCAGAATACCGCAAAGCTTAAAATACCGTTAATCCAAAGTTTTAACAACAAGGTATAAAGAAAAATCTTTAATTTAGTTTTTTTTACGTATTTGAATAACGGACAAATATGATACTTTTGTTGAACATGTTTTATTTGTAGCTAGCATCTGCCCGCGGCTTCGTCCGCGTGTCCTATAGCAAGATATTTTTTTTCACCCTCTTAGGGGTAGAATTTCGAAAAACCCTTAGTGGATACCTACACTTTGCAAAAAACACATCCTCCAAATTTCAAGTCTCTAGGACCAGCGGTTTAGGCCGTGCGTTGATATATAAGTCAGTCAGTCGGTCAGGACTATTGAATTTTATATGTATAGATTGCACCACGCTTGACAGATGACGATAAGTACGAGCATAGCTTTTACAATATTTAGGGATTTTAGGGGTAGAAAAACAGTGGTGCTTATTGTATATGTAAGCAGAAACGGGTTGTGGGTAGGTTGCAACCTATATAACTATAGGCCTTCAGCATGTCTACACCGCGCCGTGTCTGGAACAAGAATGATGCGTAGTACACCGAGCGGTCCCTTTTTATAGCCAGATGGGTAGGGAAGCGATGACAAATGCCAGTGTTGCCACTGTAATAAATTTAAATGCTGCCACAGAGTAAATTACGGTACTGCCCGCTGTGCAAGAGTTTATAACTGGACGTAGCCGCCGTCATATACACAAGAGACGCGGTTACTGTATTCTTAAACCCGATTGTAACCGATGCGTGCTGCCTGCCTCACCAAGAACGACCCGCAGGGAGGGGCGAGGCCCCGTGCGACGCGTGCCGCATCCCGCTCGTGGGCCGCGAGCAGCGCCCCGCGGCCGCCGACGTCCGGCGCTACGTGCCCTACTTCCTGCAGGACAACCCGTCCCCCGCGGGCGGCTGCGTCAAGGGGGGGCACGCCGCCTACTCGCACGCCGTCAACTACAACATGGCGGGGAGGGATGCCACGGTCGGGGCCACTTACTATCAAGGTAACAACGGGAACATCTTGATGTATTGTATTTGTTGTTGTTTTTGTTTTGGCTCCACACTTTTGTGTATTTAGCCAGTGTCTAGTAATTGATAATTTCTCAAGTTAATTAATATATGTATATGTGCCAAGTCATCAAGTCATACTCCTAGTAAAGTGGTGGTAACTTTACCAGAAGCTTCTAATTCTATGGAGTTTTGGAAACAACACGAAAAGAAACGTTTCACCATCATTACACCACTTTCCCACGCTCGTGCCTGTAATCCAACACTGAATAAAATGTCGCCAATTTTATGCACTAACACTGAAAATAACATAAGTTTTGGAAAATAATACGATGCGGTGATGCGATCTTTTTGTTTTCCCGCCAATAAACTCAAAATATTGTATTTTATTCATAAACAACATACATCGTGTGTGAATTACATTAAGTATATATTTTTTTATGTTAGTGAATGATGTGGACGAGCTAGTCGTTCACCAAATTTGTTATGTCATGGCGAGGATTGTGTTTTAGTTTATTGTTTTCAAAAATAAAAAAGTTAAGCCATAACCTAATTATGTATACAGGACTGCTAAGCAGTTTGTCGACAGACACAAACTCATTTCTCAACTTTAGAGGTTACCACAATTTTGCCAATGTCACGTCAGAATAATAGCACATCAAACGAAGATTTTAATGTTTTTTTTTTTTTAATGTTAGTGAATTATGTGATGAACTAGTCGTTCACCTGATGTTAAGCGACACAGCCGCCCATAACAGAACAGCGTCACTCGAAACTCCAAAATATAAAGTCTCACGTGACACTGCACCGCGCACATCATCCTGAGACATCAGCACAGTCTGGTGATAACATTACTCGACTGTGAGATCAAATCATAAAATCAGTAATTTCACTAGATACAGTGCCTTTCAAACCGGAACACAGTACTGTAGTGCTTGCGCACTTCTGCTTGGCGGCAGAATAACTGGCAAAACGGTCATTTTCAAAATATTTTTATTAATAATAATTATTTTACAAAATTATGCAATAACCAGTGTAGTAGTCCTAGTAGTATAATATATTGTTATGGTATCGTTTTTTCGTGTACAAAGGCTTGTTCAAAAGTGGCAAAGCGGTGATAACTACCTAGACGAACTTTGCAGAAAAGTCCTACCCCCTAGTAAATTTAATATTTATTTATTTATTGAACACCAACATAATGTACACTATTACAATAATAAAAATAACATTACATTACATTAAGGCTAAGTGTTATTACAATTATGGGTGAAGAATGCATGCAAGTAAATTAGCGAGTACTTAGAAATTAAAACAAATTTATGTATAGTAAAATAATTATACAGAATATTAAAAGAGTGCTTTAAAAAAGATATAAATTTATTGAATTAAAATGTTTTAAAATTTAAATAAAACATTTTAAAAAACAAAAACAATATAGATAAAATATATATTTAGAGAGCATTGACAGTAGATTTAAACTTGCTTATGCTACCTTCAAACAAGTCTACTGCATTGTTTTTCGAGACTCGGTTGCACTCTCGAATTAACCTATTGATGATTATTTTTAAATAATCGTAATTAATAATATGTATGTATTAATAATATGTATGTATTAATAATATGTATGTATTAATAATATGTATGTATTAATAATATGTCCATGTAACATCTCCCAGGCTACCACACGGTGTTGAAGACGAGCGCCGACTACTACTCCGCGTTGAAGGGCGCCCGCAGCGTCGCCGCGAACCTTACAGAAACGCTCCAAAGGAACCTGAAGGAACAGGTAACTCATAATTGAAGGGGTGAGAACAAAAAGGGTTTAAAAGTGACATATGGGGTATCTTAGGATTCAGCGTGCAATTATCTTTAATAACTCATTCGCAAAATACCGAAATGAGGCTTAAATCTCGAGATTTTGAGTCTAAAAACGGTTTATCTGTCACAGAAATACAGTTCGCTTAGCCTAAAAACAATATTATATTTATTTTATTATATTATATTTTTACAGTAATTGTATGAATTAATACTATATTTAGTATTTTAAAATAGAATTAAAACATTTTCAAGCAACTGAAACTTACATAAACCTTATAAGCACTCTACATTAAAATGACGCCGTTGACGTTTAAAGTCAATTTTCTCGAAACTGTCAATATGACAGTTAAACCCTTTTTATTCTCAACCCTTCAATGTATATGCGCACCAGTATACTTAACAGCCTCTGTGAAATGGTGGTGGTGGTGGCAGCTCGGCTCGTAACCCGGAGAAGTTACTTGACATAGGATTATGTAACAGTATGTTATCATCTCCCTTGTCGGAAGAAGTCTATAGTATGTATAATTTACTTAAAAATTACCGTAGAGCATGGGACTGATTATGATGTAAACCGATTGTATATATAGGTTTCAGGTTATGCATGCAAACTATAAAACTATTGGCCCGCATGCGCACCGCGCCGTGTCCGGAGCAAGAATTATCCGTATTACACCAAGCGCTCCCCTTTTATAGCCAGATGGGTGGGGGAGCGTAAATAGTAACAGTATTAAATAAATAAATAAATATGTGTGGACATTTCACACAGCGCCATCTAGCCCCAAACTAAGCAAAGCTTGTACTATGGGAACCAGATAACTGATACAATACTTAGATACTTTTTGTTTGTAAATACATACATAGAATACTATATAAACACCCAGGCACAGAACAAACATCGATGTTCATCACACAAATGTTTGTCCTGGGTGGGAATCGAACCCACGACCTGCAGTTCAGAAGGCAGGGATACTACCAACTGAGCTATCGGGCCAGTCAATTACATTTTTTTTTTTTTAATGTTAAGGAATAGCGCGACGAGCTAGCCGTTCGCCTGATGTTAAACGTCACGGCTGCCCATATCAGCTGCAGTGTTACTCGGAACTCTAAAGTATAGAGTTTCGCGTGACACTGCACTGCACACGTCATCCTGAGACATCAGCACAATCTAGTAATAAGATTACTAAACTGTGAGATCAGATCATAAAGTCTCATTTGCCCAGTAATTTCACTAGCTACAGTGCCCTTCAAACCGGAACACAGCAGTGCTTGCACACCACTGCTTGGCGGCAGAATAACTGGCAAAGCGGTGGTACCTACCTAGACGAACTTAGCAGTAAAGTCCTACCACCTAGTATATAGTTTCTCGAAACTGTCAATTTGACAGTTAAATCCTTTTTATTCTCAACCCTTCAATTATTATACATTGAATAAATAAATAAATAGGATTCATTTTCTACGAGTTCTACTTTTTTTTATTGGCTAGCATGCTACATCTTCGATCGCATCGTCACTTCCCATCAGGTGAGAGCGCGGTCAAATGCTAGACAAGTTTGAAGTAAAAAAAAAAAATATTCCAGCGCATAGGAAAGTTTGAACTGTGTTACCTTAAATGATACTCTGGACGCTGCATTGGCAACTAGGAGTGATGACGTGATAAAACGGCGACGTCACTAATTTGACAGATAATTTTTTTTTCTTTTCGTGTTTTGGTTCCACACTTTTGTGTATTTAGCCAGTGTCAAGTAATTGATAATTTATCAAGTTAATGATATTTCACGTAAATAATGTGTCAGGTCACAGTCGAAGTCATCAAGTCAAGTCAGAGTCAAGTCATAGTCTAGTCTAGTCAAGTCATACTCCTAGTAAAGTGGTGGCAACTTTACCAGAAGCTTCTATGGAGTTTTGGAAACAACACGAAAAAAAAACCGTTTCACCATCATTATACCACTTTCCCACACTCATGCCTGTAATCCAGCACTTAACGAATAAAATGCCACCAATTTTATGCGCTAACAATGAAAATAACACAAGTTTTGGAAAATAATACAATGCGGTGACGCAATCTTTTTCGCTTTCTCGCCAAAACTCATACCATTTTTAAATTCTGTTAATCATATTATGTCAAGTGTGTGAACACAGAGCATGTCCCCAGGGCAAGAACACGACGGTGTCGGTGTTCCCGTACTCCGTGTTCTACGTGTTCTACGAGCAGTACCTGACGATGTGGCCCGACACGCTGCGCAGCATGGGCATCTCCGTGCTCTCCATCTTCATCGTCACCTTCCTGCTCATGGGCTTCGATCTCTTCTCGGCGCTGGTGACTCACTTTACTTTTTTTTTATTTTATTAGTGAATGATGTGACGAGATAGTCGTTCGCCTGGTGTTAAGCAGAACAGAACAGTGTCACTGGAACAATAACACAGAGTTTCGCGCGACACTGCACTGCGTACATCATTCTGAGACATCAGCACAGTCTAGTAATAAGATTACTCGACTGTGAGATCAGATCATGTCTCTATTGCCCAGTAATTTCACTAGCTACAATGCCCTTCAAACCGGAATACAGTAGTGCGTGCACACTACTGCTTGGCGGCAGAATAACTGGCAAACCGGTGGTACCTACCTAGACGAACTTTGCAACAAAGTCCTACCAGCTAGTAAACTAGTACTTCTTACTTACATTTTTTTTACTTTTTTACAAGGTGGTAGGACTTTTCTGCAAAGTTCGTCTAGGTTTGCCACCACCGCCTTGCCAGTTATTCATATTCATTTATTTGCATTCATGTACAATTTATATATTATGTCAGGTCTTAACAACTAGTTTAGTAGGTACATGAACCCTGTAAGGGCGCTTGCAACTGAGTGCGATTAAAAATAAATTTATTGATTTCAATTACATAATAGATATATCGTCAAAATTTTATAATATAATATAATATTTTCAAGTATTTCATTATTTAAATATTTGATTATTCAATTAATTACCTATTGAAGATGGCAACTCAATAGGTAATATGCAATTAATCTAATCAATAAATTTATTTTAGTCTTTTTCTGCTACTACCCACTCTTTACAAAAATAAAAATAAATCCCACTGGTTCAACGTAGATAAGGCAAACAAGCACAATGTATAACTGAATAGGTAGGTATACAACACATTAGTTATTCTGCCGCCAAGCAGTAGTGCGCAAGCACTACTGTGTTATGGTTTGAAGGGCACTGTAGCTTGGCAGACTGTGCTGATGTCTCAGAATGACATGCGCAGTGCAGTGTCATGTGAAACTATATTTTAAGTGTCACTGCAACTGATATGGGCAGTCGTGTCGCTTAACATCAGGCGAGCGACTTGCTCGTCATGTCATTACGTAACATAAAAAAAAATACTTCAAACTAGTCTAGCATTTGATGGGAAGTGACGATGCGATCGAAGGTGTAGCATGCTAGCCGAGTAAATACCTAATCACTCTTCTCTTGAACACGCCCGGGTCATATTTAGCCGGAAACGGGCATTCCATTCTTTAGCCGTTCTAATTATGAACGTGGAATAATATAAACTCTTTATTGAAACACCACATCTTAAATAATTTATTTAAGTGAACAAACTTAACCAAAGTGTAACAATGGGCAGTCTTATCGCTCCGAGCGATCTCTTCCAGACAACTTTGCACCGAAAGGAATAACGCAGTAATAATTGGACGGTGGTTTTCATATTAAAAAAAAAAAACAAAACACTGCATATAAATATACAGTACATACATATCATAAAGAAACCTACATAAACATATCTATAAAAGGCATACACATTTACTAATAAAGTTAAATAAAATATACATACATTATAATTACAGGAATAAAAGTAGGTATATAGATAATAATATCTGATAGCTAGTGCGAAAGATAATATGTTTAACACGATATTTAAAACATTTAGCGAACATGCTTGTTTAATTTCAGTTTACTTCTTACATATCCTATACACAGTCAAAAACCTGTACTGTAAACTTACCAGTGGCTCTGTCAATGTCAATAAATAATTTTGTATTTGTAGCTGTGAGTGACTCTAAACTTGTCGAATTTCTATTCAAGGCATGGCTTTAGTACACAAGGAGCCTTTACAATATTGATAATTTCATTAGAACATGGTAATCTTCTTTATAACATGTTTTATATTTGTAATAATTATAATGGATGTAATATATGCCGAATATTTTTTTTTTCATGAAAGCATTTTGAATATCTTAAGACTTGAATATCTTACACACTGCACTCCTATTAAACAACTGTAAATTTTTTAGAACATGTTCTCAATTTTTAAATACGTTGAATTAGAATAGCGTCAATCTCTGGAATCCAGTGAATTTCTATTCTTTTTTTTTTATCTAGAGAGCAAAAAAATAAATAAGAACTTTTTAATATTTTATTCGAAATATTTATAACGCAATATTTTCAGGTGGTCGTGATCACGATAACTATGATCGTGGTGAACATCGGTGGTCTCATGTACTGGTGGGGCATCAGTCTTAACGCGGTCTCACTTGTCAACTTGGTAAGTTTTTGAAAAACTTTTTTAATCGTTAATCTGTGGTTAATTACCGTCATATTAGCTGTCGGCTTAATTTCTATTCTTAGGTTTTTCGATACATTTTTTTCCCATTTCATTTCTAAATCGAACGGTAATTTGTCTTTTGTTATAGTCCAGCGTTTTCTAAACATTTCATTTTCAATTCTTTCCGTTTCCGAGTTGCCCCGTTATTAATACGTACCTGTTACGAAATGTCCTATTCTAAAAGGTCCAAGTACCAAAACGTCATACTTTTAAATCTATCTACTCTCAAAACGATTATTTTTAAATTTTTCCTTTCCTAAAACGCATATGTCAATGCTGAAAACGTGAAATTTTTTAAAATACCTACATATTTAAGTAACGTCCGTATTACAATTTGTTGTATTTTTAAAGGATCCTATGTTAAACTGTAGATGAGGAGCAGGGTTTAGCAGCTGTGGATACGGCGTGTTTTGAGTATAAGAAATGCATATTTTATTATAAAACATACATCTTCAAGATTAGTCTTGTCGTGACCAAGTAAACAAAACATTCATCTTACGATCGAACACTAAGTTCTTTTATAAACTCAAAATTTACATAGACGATATACAAATAAGTTTTTATATCCAACAATTGAATGAAATAGTTTCCATTCCCGAAACGTCCAAATCTCACAAGGCTCCAATAGCAAAACGCCCGTTGTCAACGACCGTTCCGGGGCGCAGGTGATGGCGGTGGGCATAGCGGTGGAGTTCTGCTCGCACCTGGTGCACAGCTTCAGCGTGTCGGGCGGCGCCTCGCGCATCGCGCGGGCCGAGGACGCGCTCGTGCGCATGGGCTCCTCCGTGCTCTCCGGGATCACGCTCACCAAGTTCGGCGGGATCATCGTGCTCGGCACCGCCAAGAGCCAGATCTTCCAGGTAGGCAACCGGGAACTTGCTCACTGGTTTACCGTTTGTGTGCTTAGTTTTACTCCCTTTTACCGTAGCAAATAACACTAAAGATGGTATGTGAATCTCATCTAACACCGAGCATTCACTTTCAGGTAAATAAATAAATAAATATCTGTGACATTTCACACAGCGCCATCTAGTCCCAAACTAAGCAAAGCTTGTATTATGGGAACTAGAAATAAAAGAAGAAACTAGTAAAGAAGAAGAAGAGATCGCTGTCAGTGATAAGACCGCCCATTGTTACATTAGTTTGTAAATTTTATATTTACTCCTGATTTTGTACTTCATTGGTGAGACAATAAAGAGTTCCCTATGTATCTATCTAGTAAGAAACTTTGGAACTATTAACACACGCTATGCAGTCACGGAACTTGATTGCAACCAGTTGAAACAGACATTTGTATGGATTTGACAATCTATACATATAAAATTCAAAGTCCTGACTGACTGACTGACTTATATACCAATGCACAGCCTAAACCGCTGGTCCTAGAGACTTGAAATTTGGAGGGTGTCTTGTTTGTAGAGTGTAAGTATCCACTAAGAAAGAGTTTTTCGAAATTCTATCCCTAAGAAGGTGAAAACGGGTGGTTGAATAATCTATTTTAAAAAAAATCTTCATTTCCTGGCCTATGCCACGTGGGCGAAGCCGCGAGTAGAAGCTTGTTTCAATATATAGTTTATATGCATAGATGCTAAAGAAATTTTTAAATTATTATACTAGGTGGCAGGACTTTTTTGCGAAGTTCGTCTAGGTAGGTACCACCGCTTTGCCAATTATTCTGCCAAGCAGTAGTGTGCAAGCACTACTGTGTTCCTGTTTGAAATATAAATAAAGTTCCATGATCATTTCCCACTGTCTTAAAATGGTATTTTCTTCTATGTGTGTAGGCAAAAAATTGATTTAGCTTTGGTGTCAGGCCCGAATGCTTCTGATTTGGCTTAACGGTTATTGTTTTACGATATCAGTCGAGACCGAGGGCTTGACGTGTCTTGCGAAGCACGGTAGCTCTCAGTTTATACCAATTTTTCTAAACTGACCGCAACGAGCGGTTCTTAACTTGACGATGTTGTATGTGTGTGATACAGTTCTTTATTAAAGCGTTTATAGCGTTGATACAGAACTGTAATCCCTCTGACCAATGAGTTAAATACAAGCTTCGTTTAATAACCACAATATTAAAATGAAAATGTGTCCATTTAAATAATGAATAGGTTCCTGAAAATTCCGTAATTATATTGACTTGACTGGCCCGTTAGCTCAGTTGGTAGTATCCCTGCTGTCTGAACTGCAGGTTGTGGGTTCTATTCCCACCCAGGACAAACATTTGTGTGATGAACATCGATGTTTGTTCTGTGTCTGGGTGTTATATTGTATTCTATGTAAGTATTTACAAACAAAAAGTATATAAGTATTGTATCAGTTATCTGATTCCCATAGTACAAGCTTTGCTTAGTTTATATACATATTTATTTATTTATATTATAACTACACTGTCTAAAGGCCCAAGTCTCAAAAATGGAATGGAAAAGGTCACATTTGTGACTTTTTCCATTCCCATTTGTTTGATTTTTTTATTTTTGATTTGTGTGTGATGTGTATGTTTGTTTTCAGGTGTTCTACTTCCGAATGTACCTTGGCATTGTGTTGTTTGGCGCTGCCCACGGACTGATCTTCCTTCCTGTGATGCTCAGCTATATCGGTGAGTTTAAATTACCCCTTAAAAACTACCCCAACACCTCTAAATTAAATACCAAACATACTTCCTAATAACTTCCCAAATACCGCTAAAGTAAAACTCCAAGTACCTCTCACACACACCTCAAATACCTAATGCTTTGAATAAAGCTCCAAGCACTCTAAAACGCCTCTTTAAAACGCCTCTTAATTAGCTTAACTCACGATAGCGCCCAAAATAGCTCTAAGCACACCTCTAAATAACACTGCAGATACCTCTTTATAATGCTTATAACCTCTATCTCTATCCAGCTACCTCCGAATAGCATCCCGAATACATTCAGGCCTATTAGACCACCCTTATAGCACCAAATACCTCTACACAATAAAATCTGCCAGTAACACTCTAGTTTCTTTCAAATGGTTTCAGTTAATGCGATTTGTAAAAATTATAGGACCATTCTATACATTAATGGTGTTTTGTGATGATCATAATATTTTTTTTTTATTTTAAAAGGGGCCGGGTGGATATTGCTAAATATTTTTGTTTTATCTTATTATTGCGACATACAACACCTATTTTTGTTTATTTTTCAATATGTATATTATTCAATATGACGTTTTGTTTCGAACCTGCATGCAATCTCTGTTTACATATTTTTTGTTTTTGAATTTGCTGTATATTGGACCTTTATTAATTCATTTTTCATGTTTATGTTGGCACGAAGAATTTTATATAATACGATATTGAAAGTAAAAACTTTAAATTGTCAAACATGTTGTCAAGAGCAGATATCAAAATTCTTTGTGTTGCCATGTCATGCCCATAATTTTTGTTTTTATTTGATAGGGTAGGTTTTATATATGTAAGCTCGAAGGCCATACACGATCGTTTTAACTCATCATTGCTAGAGCGATACTAACAAAGTGGAGGGGAAAAGGTGGGGAAAGGGGGGAGATGGGTGAAATGCATGGCGTTATTTTTTTCAGTTAAACAGTTTTTTGGTTGTTTTTGTATTTGTCATATTACTTTACCGTGTAGATGTGACAGTTTTCTCTGGTTACTCGTATTTATAGTGAAATTATATATGTAGTGTTTTTTTTAAAGCTTAGTGCTACTTTTATAACAGATAAGTAGTAAATGCACTTATTTGTTTATTAACAATAAACACCTATTTCATGTAAAGAAAGAAAATTCTGAACAAAATTTTAAATTAAATAAGAACACGATTCTAATCGAATTGCAGCCTTTTTCATTTTTATTTATACGAAAAGAATGGCAACATTTTCAGAAATGTCAAATTAATTTTAGTTTAAGATTTTGACACAATTGATATTATGTAATAGTATCCGCATTAGGATTTTCAATCTATTTATTTAAAATGTGTGAACTAAATTCTACCGTAAAATTGCCAATTTAGGGTGTTTTTTTTCTGCTTGCAATAATGTGATGAATTGCAAAGCATTTGAATTTGCTCTTAGTGACAAACGAGCGTTTGCTGCTGCAAGGACTCTATGAGCTATATGAGATGGTTCAAACGGTTCATACTAATTTGCATTTGATACAATATTGAACCTTCAGGTGGGTCCATTAAATCCGTTTTCCAGGTTCACCGGTCAACAAACAGAAGCTGGCCAATCAGATGCTGCGAGGCACGGAGGCGCCAGTCGCTGAGACCTCGCTCACTCGAGTAAGAGATAAAGATGGCAACACCCCACAAAGACATTATACTTTTGACACGTTGCTCGCGTGAGCTTGCGAACTAGCGAGAATGGACTTACACGCCCAGTGATTACAGTCCTGTTTTGTTTGCGGTGTGGCTGAGAAAACTATGAGAAGTTTTTCGTGTGATTGAACTTATAATGCTTTTTTCGTGATTGGTGTAATAACATCGTCATCAATCGCTGACCAATCATGCTTTGAGAAAATTGCACATTGTCGCCACTACCGGGAAAATGTGTAAACAACATCGCGCCGGTTGAGTTCTTAATATGAAACCTAACTTATCTTTGGTACTTGTCTTAAATCAGTATTATTATATTGTTAGTTAAATCATTTCTCAGCATAAAATATCCCAAATGAATCGTAGCAAGTCCTTTGTTCATTCTCGTACGAAGTTCCATACTAACGCATCGGTATTTTGTTATTATTTGTATTTACGTGGAAATGTACACGATCAGTTCTTTTATTTTTTAATTAGCGTGCAACATTAATTTAGCTGTAATTTTAAGCTTTTTCTTATTATAATATTTGAATAAATAAAAAAAAAAATAAAGCCCAACGATCACATACATATATCCTGGACCCTAACTAGAATTCCCTGTGTCTAGGGTCCCATGAACTACGAGGACCATGATCCCACAACACCCAGACTCTAAAAAAGTATTTGTGCTTTTATTCTATGCATAAATACTTTTCCTGTCGCGCGAATCAAACCAGCCACCTCCGTGTTATGAGCCGACCGGCTCAACCACCACACCACAGAGGCTGTCAAATATGAATAACCAAATTACATTTGAAATATGCCAAATAAATTACTATTTTCGTATAATTAAATAAAAATCGAATAAAAGAACTGACAAACTCTTTCCACGTTTATTTTTCAATAACTGATCTATTTTTGTGACTTCTTGTGACATGAACCTTCTGCAACAATTTACTTCTGGTTGCGGGAACACCACTTATGACGCATGAAACGCCTTACGGTGATGGTTAATCTAATTCATGCTCTAAGAGCAACTACACAATTCTTAAAATCGCTTTGTCAGAAAATACATAAGTTGCAAAGGTCTCAGTTGTTGAAGCTTTGAAAATAGTTGTCAGGAAGATAGCAAATCTTCGTTTTTATAGCATTTAATGTTTAAAAGTACCCAGTACGAGCTCATTGGAATGTACGTTAGATAGAATATTTGTATGAAATCCTTGGTTACGTATAGTTGTGTTGGATTTCATACAAATATTTTAGCATACACGATATTGAGTACATTCGAATGAAGTATTACTAAGGGTACAGCTTGCAATTTTGAGACTCTTTTCTCTGTCATCGAATTGCACGCTATACACTAACAGCCTTATTAATAAACACGAACTAGCTTTTTAGACTAGTTACACCATATTTTGTCTCTTTCGATCCAGCCAAATATTCCAGTAGCAAAAAAAGACAAAAGCTGAAGTAACTAATACGAGACTAATACCCGTTTATTAATAAGGCTGTAAGGGTACGGTTTCTAACCAAATTAATTTGGTCATCGGGATACCCTATTATTCAAATCATAATTTATATTGTATGCATGAACATCGATCTTTGTATGTTTAGTTGTGTATAGATTGCGATCATTCCTAATTATTTCGAATTTAATTTTTTACTTTTAAATAATATAAACAGATTTGTTTATTTTTTTTTATGTGTCGAGTTTCGCTGCATTTCAGTTTTTGCTGCACATTTTATTTTTACACTAAACGCCCTCGAATATATGTCGCAATGAGTCATATCAATATCAATGTCATAATTAATATTAATTCTGGAGACAAGACTAAAATCTTACTTTTGTAAACTGTACACTTAATCACTTTTGAAATACTTAAATTATCGTAGTACTTATGCTGTACTTAACGTCAGATAAACTCGACGACCAAGCGTTTGTAAACTTATTTATTTATTTAAATAATATAAGTTTAATAAATAATACATTACCATTCTCTTTTTTTACCTAGTAAATAATATTTTCTCCATTTAGGGCTTTAAATGTTTTTTTTGTATTATAAGGGTTAGCTTCCATACATGTATAGAAGGGATGAAATTTTTTCGTCCGACTCGGTATCTAGTGGTGTGTTAAGTCATTCAAAGTTGACTATTTTGTACGAAGGTTGAAACATTTTTATTTTGTTCGCGCTTTTCATTGTAGTGTAAGATATTTTTAATCAATTGTTTAATACTATTTTTGTTTATGCGATAAATTGACTTTTATTATTGTTATAGTTTAATAAATATAACTATGGTGTTGGTTGGGTTACTTTGATCTGTGGGTGCTGGTTACTAAACCATTATTCGAAAGGCATTTTTTTTATTCTAAAATACCATAATTTGAGAGTTTATCGTTTATTTTAATCATTATGAAAAGGTTTAGTCGGTGATGCGATTACGCCACCTGGTTTTAGCTATAATGCGTATAGTAAAGAATCACGATAATTTTATTGAACTAAAACTACATGAATGAACTGAACTGCCACCGTTTAGTTCACTTTGGGTAAATTTTCTACTTTCTGTCATTCACTCACCGTTCTCAACCGTTCACCGTCGGTGTAAATTGTTCACCATAATGAAAGTCAATTTGTCAGTGTCACTTTTCGATTTAGCTTTTGGTAGAGCACATTGTATTACATATTTATTTACTTATTTCTAAGTTGTACTAACTATGGGCAAGATTGATTGTAAATTGGTCACATACTAATTTTTGGTGTAATGAAAAGTTGGTGTTGGTAATTATTTTTTTAGAATACTTAAAATGTAAGACGTCTGTTTTCACAGGTACGACTGTAAAACAACGTGGAAATTATGAGCAAATTCTATTTATTTCCAATAGTTTAGTGTTTTTTTATGATATAGAATACTTATGATAAATTGATCTGTATTATTTTTTGTGATTTCATTTAAATATTTAATGAAATTATATTCCCCTCTATGTTCCTAGTAATGTTATAAACATCATACAGTAAAATGTTAAATGCATAATTTAATCAAATTGTTAACGAGTAATATTTTATTTAATTATTCAGGAATCTCTACTTAAAAATAGTACTTATTTAGAGGGGGTAGTTTTTTAATTATCCAAAGGTAATGGCTTATAATGGTGTATACCGATCGACAGGATTTTATTAATGTAATAGAAATAAATGTATGTTTTTTTAAATTATTTGTTTTTGTTTTATTTTTAGTTGTAGCACCTTTGCATGGGCTATCTTTCACCGCCTCAAGTGTGGCATGATCTGTATTATTTTGATGCTCTGTGACATTTTTGCCTGCTGATATTCTTCTTTTTGATGTCCTACATTTTACCCGCGTGATGTTTTACTTATTTCATTGGTGTATATTTTGTAGCTAATGGATGCTTAAAATTAACTTTATAGACGGTATATTTACCATCTAATTTATTTCTATTTGACGCTTTTCATAGTTTTTCCATATAACATTAGAAGAATAAAATAAAGTGTTGTGTTTTGAGCATAATTTTTGTATTGCATGTAAATAACGAACGCATCATTCATCATACAGTGCCCGGCCAGTATGTGGCACGCCGGAAAATTATTTATGTCCGTAACCGTAGAACTGTGTAACACCCGCTCACATTATCAGTAAGAGATGTTCTAAATATTTGTTGTACAAGTTATATGTGAAATGAACTATCTGAGTATTTCATACTTTATATTTTATATTTTACTTCAATATTTTTAATAGTATTTATGTTATCTTTATCATGATTGGAATTATTTCCGAGTAACGGATTAGACTGAGAAAGAGGGTAGACCGTTATATTTTGACCTTTTTGAAGTAAAACTTCTTTACGCACGTTTGAATGGAGTGAACTGGTGAATGCAAGGTGAACGGAAGTTGGTTCACGTAGATCTCCATTGTCAACATAATAAAGATGTATTGTAAAAAAATGTATTATTATGTTGGTATATCCGGTAAAATGACCAATAACAATTGTCAAGATGGCGACATTAACATTAAACAAAGCAAAAACAAAACCAATATCGTGAACTCGGAAATATTGCACGATAAAGATCCCGTAAGTACGTGTTTAGTGTTTTTCATAATTTGTACTTAATTATGAAATATATCTTGATCCGTTATTAATGCTACTAATATACGCTCAGATAGTAGTTTTACGGCGTGCCCTAAAAGTATCACAAACTTATATAAACAATTAAGTTTTAGAGAAAGGTCCAATGTACAATAATCAAACTGTAATTTTTCCATCCCGCATAAAGGAGCTTCTGAGTCCGAATCAAAACGACGTAAGGAAAATATTTATAAGAAGCAAAAGTAGCACATATTCACATTGAGCAAAGGTTTCACAGGTAAAATGTAGAGTGCACAGAAATATTCTTAAATACATATCATAAATTTTTTGATTTAAATACATCATGAAATTTACAAAAGAAATTAAGAATGATTCGATTAACAAAGTGTGCACTGAAGATTATTATAATTATTAACGTAGAAAAAATTTAGTGTAGCCCTGCAGGCTATTAGAAACATCACATGAAATCATCACATTAGAAATTATAGTGTCTACACAGTATTCAAAAGTTATCACAAATTCGTCACTATTTTTTAAAAGTACATACATTATTTAGGTTTTTACCAAATTATCTTAATTACCCCACACACATCTGCCCCGGAACCGGGGCTGGGCTACAGGGGCAGACGGGACTAATCCTTAAATATTACACAACTTAAATACGCACGTGTGAGTATTTTAAATCAGTTCGTCTACAAACAATAACTTTCAACTTCAACAATAGCATCTGTATGCTTCAGATCGATAAACTCCGACGGAATAGTTCATTATCGACATCATTATCTGGTTGTTTATTTATAACAGAACACGGGTGTACGAAGTTATCTTTTATACGCATTAGTTAATTTTAATTATTGGCGGAAAAACTTCCAAAATTGTGGATCAAAATTACATCAAACTATTTTTGAGTAAAACCTTTTTCACTAAGGTGCAGTCTGAAAATTCAAATTGTTAATATTCATTTTAGTTTTTTAGATATCTTTCGTAACTATTGCATCTGTTTTCTAAAATTCCCGAAAAGTTTTCCACGAAAACCAGGAAAATAGAGATCATTTCATATCATCTTTCTAATAGAGAATTTGAACAAAGGTGCACCTGATTACATACATCTGTTCCAGTAAAGAACAAATCTATATTAAAAATGCATCTTCTATTTAGTGTTATTGTCTACTATACCGTACCATATATCAAGCACAAAATGCAAGTACTCTTATTACTAAGTTGATCTGTATGCTCATTTTTAACGCGCTGCTGGTCTCTACCGACCTTTGCAGCGTCACCAGTGGGAACATATGTAATGATCATACTTTTTATACTAGCTTGCACCGCACCAATAAGACCAACCAAATAAGTTCTAATTACAGCCCTGATTAAACACCTGTGAGTATATTTATGCAACTGCCTAATCTTATCAGCCTATTAAAGTTTTATGATAATTATCATTACCTTATATTTAACTAGCTTCTGCCCGCGGCTTCGCCCGCATGGCCTATAGGAAACAAAGAAGAAAATTTTTCATAGATAAGTCAACCACCCATTTCACCCTTTTAGGGGTGGAATTTCGAAAAACCCTTTTTTAGTGGATACCTACACTTTATAAAGAACACACCCTCCAAATTTCAAGTCTCTAGGACCAGCGGTTTAGGGTGTGCGTTAATATATAAATCAGTCAGTCAAGACTTTTAATTTTAAATGTATAGTTACCAGAAATATATTATGACCTAGTATTCGTTTTAATCATGTCATACTAGTAGGTACTGTATGAGAACCAGACTCTACAAGTACCGTTCTAGTAATAAGATAGGGAAAATGATTATCCAAAACATATAATCTTGTGTCATCATAGTCCGAAAACTTTCTGCCAACATAGGTACTACATTTCGTTATAAAAGTTGCTAAACAAAATAATATCAATAATAGACTTGGTATACACACGCCAAGCATACGATTATATCCATACAAATAAATAAAGAAGATGCTTTTATAAATATTACACCGAATAGATAAAAGTTACCTTTTACTTTTTGACATATCTACTTAATTTTACTGAAAATCAGCCGGAGCTCATCATTACAATTAATGCACACTTAATTATTACAGGACACTTCATATTTGTTCATTTAGGTTAGAAACTCGGGAACAAATAACTATAAATTGTCACTTATTCACATAACTCCATAAACTTTATAAAAAGATCGCTTTTATGTGCATAACATACAATACAATACATAATTTTTTACATTATTAGAATTTTTCTGAATGATTTAGTGTTTGCTGTACAATAATCACTTTTATGTAAGCTTGTTTCTCGAATCATTTCTCAAAGCATGTTGTATGATGTACACATATTGTAAAGTAAATTTTAATTAGAAACGTTTTTAGGTAAGTATATCGAATTATTAATAGGCATAGGCATTTCGCTAGCGTGTTAACATTGGTTGCGTGGCAAGTGCTTTCCGTCCACAGCTGTTATACTTACGCATTACATTTCAACACCAGAGTTGCGGCGAACATTCATTTTATCCTATGTAGGATTAGATACGAATGAATTATTTTCAGTGTTGATCGCAATAAAAATATCTGTAGATAGGCGCTTACCATCTGTTTGATTCCAACGTTTCAAAGAGCTCAATCACAAAAAGCAACGCAAATCACGTTACTCAAAGGTATATCACGCTTTATAGGTGACACATTTGGTATGTAAAGCCTGCAAGCTTAATGTTCCTTTTCCCCAAACCTTCAGGCATAACCCGACGCCGGGGGCGCTGGCGCACGGTCTCGCGACGCGGCCCCACCTACGGCAGTCTAGACTCCGTGGAACCCCTCGCCTCTGCCAGTGGGACCGTCAACGGACTCACCGAGGAGATGTAACCATCGACGCCATCTGTTCACCTTTTATAGAACAGGGCTTGGCCTTCACCACTTAGCGAAATTCCATTGAAGACCTCAATTGCTACGATACAGTTTGTATTGTACCATCACTTTACTTAGTACTTTACATTACCAATGGTCATCATTTGGATCGCGCTAAGATGTGATGGCAATGTCCCAAGTGTAGGACTACGTCCGACCTTACTGATATTTTATAAAAACTAATGGAGACGTCTTCAAAAGGCAATCATTTTGCTGTGAATCTTGAAAGTAATTAAGGTTTTAGTGGCGTGTAAAGTAAATGAAATCCAAAGGATTAATAAAATTGCTTAACTTAGAACGTACTTCAACATCTTTCAAATCATTCTTTAGTAAAAAAGGCAGATCAAAGAATAAAAGATTGTTTAAAAAATCTTTAACAATAAGTCCCGCTGTACAATCATCGTTTGACTTCTCGGGATATTATATTACTAATATGATTATTAATTATTGTATATTATACAAATATTATGTGAATGTTGAAAATTGAATTCTATAATATTTATTATAATGTAACTTGACAGTGTATTATTACAATATTTTGTAAATAATAATAATAATATTTCATGTTATTATACATTATTTATGGTTACAATTACCAGTAAAAATGTTCTGGTTATAGTTGTTAAAAATCGGAAAAATAGTCACGATCAAAAGGACTGACATTCGCGCTATGGATAGTTTAAAAAAAAATTGAAACCAATTATTATTCACCAAAGTTAATCATACAATTATTATTATAAAACATTAAAATATATCTAGACTTAAGATATGATTAATCGAAAGGAATATGATATTATTCTATATAATCAAATAGTTCAATGTTTACCGCTTTACTATCACTTAGATAGATGGATAGAATAAAATACACAGGTACATAGTAGAGACATACTACCTACCTGTATTTATGGTCTGTAGCTGCACCTAATAGTTAGATATTACTTGCACTATAAAATAATAATCATTAGTGAAATGTAAGCAATTTTTTGTATAATTTTCGTCCGTAGTATTGCGGTATTATCTGATAATTATGCTTCGTTAGATATCGTTGAAGTGAATAAAGAAGAAGTTTATAGGATATTCATAAGATAATTTACAGATTTTCAGTAGTTATTATAGTTTTAGGATACGCTGAATCAGTTTATTTGATAAGTGTCAGCTAAAGTTGAATGTACACAGTAAAGTAATTTTTACGTCTTCTCTTTAGAGTCTAAACTAGTTTAAAGTCAACGTAAAACGCATTCCATGCCTGTGATTCTTCCCGACACGTATTTGTGCTATAATTTCAGTTTTTGTGCCTTTAGAAAGTCAATTTGACGCTAAACGTCATACTTTTTTTTACTATATATTTTTAATTTTGATCGACCATAGTTATTACTGCATCGCTTTGATTTTGTTATTGTAATGACAATATCTGCGACTACAATGACGATCTAACAATAACACAACCAGCGGGACTTGAACCTGCATCTCTAACTGCGCTTTAGTTAGATATTCGCAGCCACTGTAGCTAGCGCAAGCCCGGTGAGTTGAAAGACAAGGGTTCAAATCCCGCTCACTGTTAAGGTTTTTAGGAATTAATGAGCTCATGTTCATTTTGACAAAGTACTAACTTTCCGTGGTAATTTTTTTGCTTAAATTTTAGTAATATTAGGAGTATATTGAGTAGAAAATAATAATGTAGATAAAGAATCAAAATATCATTAGCTTTATCTGTTTATGCATGCATAAACTTAGACTTTATGTGGAAAGACAATGCAAAGATTCTGAGGCTATACAAAAACTACCTAAAAACGTAAAATGCTTAATTTTAAACAACGAAAACTTCTTGATTCCACAGTTTTTGGTAGTACTTAGAAGAGGCTGCTCAAGCATTTTTATTTTGGCAATTGTTTTTTTTAAATTTGCAAGTAACTAGTCATAAATGTCGTAATTTTATGCACTACGTTACTTTTTATACGTGGTATTAAGTTTTGACCAAAATTAGCTGCTAACCAGCTTGACTAGCTACGCACTTATCGGTATGACGCGAGAGGCTATATTGTAGAAATTCGGGTTGGCTTGCTTATAAAGTGAACCTATAAGGAAAATTTATAAACACTGTAAAACTAAAAAAAAATAAGTAAGTAGGTGTATCAATAAAATATAGATACATTTCTCTCCTATTCAGAAGATAAATGTATTAATATTTTATTGTTTATATACAAAGCGTTTGGCTTCTGTCTCACCTGATGGAAAGTGTCTACGCAATCTAAGAAGATATATGCTTGCCTAGAAGATACCTCTTCACTCTTCTTAACATTTTTAGCATACATGTGTGGTAAAAGTAAGTATCAGATGCTTTTCATTAATTCATGTTATCGGAAGTAAATGGCAGCACTTTGGTGCTATCTTTAGAATAGCAGTATAGCTTCAAAGATTGTTACAGAATGAGCGAAAATTGCATTATTATAATAAATTATGATAATAATATGTGTGGACATCTCAACGCCATCTAAGCCCCAAACTAAGCAAAGCTTGTATTATGGGAACCAGATAACTGATACAATACTTAGATAATTTTTATTTGTATATAGAACAAACACAAAACATGTTCATCACACAAATGTTTGTCCTGGGCGGGAGTCGAACCCAAAACCCACAGTTCAGAACAGTTACAACCAACTGAGCTATCGGGCTAGTCGATTGTATTAAAAGATCTTGTTATAGATATTATACTTTTTAAAGACGTCAATGTCGGAACACCGGTATCTGGTATTAATAGTGAATCAGCGGAAGCATAAATAAACCGGCACAGCATTCGGTGTGATAGCGGCAACACCTCCGCTAGGAATAACAGTATTCTGTGGGCAACACAGTCACTACCTAACTAAGCCATGCAAGCTAGATTAGGTACCTCTAGGTACACATGTGTACTCAGTGCACTGAGCTTAGAAAAGTGAAACCAAAAATCATGCAAGTTTGAATAATATTTAATACCAAAGATTTAAGTAATCATGCGCGTAATTAAATACTTTCTTTTAATTACCTATGCATTGACAGTATAGTGAAGGCGGCAGTAAAGTAGTTTCAAAAGTTTTGAAACAAGCCGACTGACCATACTGCGAATTGCGCACAACAAAACAATTTGAATTTTGGAATAGTTATCTTTTATTAAAATGGACAATAAAGTTGATTTTTATGCATTTAACAGCTTATTGTTCCATTTCAAGATGCTTGTAATTTTGTATTTTTGTGTAGATACCTAACGTACGTAGTGCTAATTGACCAATATGCGGTGCAGTGCCGACAAGTCTATAAAAGCAAGCTCACTGCATTCCAAGATAATATTGTATCAAATACTATATCAATAAAGTTTATATTCCAGTGCATAAACTTTAGTTTTATCCTTATAGGATAGGACTGTGATATAAATACCTGCATTGTATGTCATTTCTTTATAACATAATTACTATCGCCAATAAAGAAACAATCCGCAGTCGAGCGACAGTCTATTGTTTGCTCACTCTTACTCCAAGTAATAGTATTCTGTGCTTACTCCACTTTCGACAAGAGTAGTGTCACTGAAAAAAAAACGATTATGCATGTCGTAGACTTTGACAGTTTTGTCGTCATATTATCTCGTTCGGAAACGTGAAATGTACCTAATAGAAGCTGTGCAGAGACTTCTTTGTTGACTAGATTGTTACATGTTTTATTCATTTTTCTTATTATATATATTATGCGTAGTACTTACTTATTCAGAATAGCACAAATCCGATGTTTTCCGATCTTTGTCAAAGTTTAATTATTATTTGTAAAATCAGGTGTTCATTATTGCGTGCTCAAGCTTTAGTGCTACTATACCGCTAGACGTGAGGACCTTTAATTGGCTTACAAATGTATAACATGATTCTACGATGTAAGAAAAGCTGTTGGTCTTCCCAAAAATAAATAAATAAATAAATAAATAAATAGAAATTTGACGTGTAAGTACCAAATAATACGAAGACAAAATTATTTCGCGGCGTACATGCTTTACTTAGATGGTGGTGTTTATTGGCGCGTGCAATATAGTTTTATAAATACTCTGACTCTGTAAATAACATTTAATATATATCTATAACATATTATTTGTATCTATCAGTTTGTAACGGTTTCTATAAAAGATTATATCAATTGTGTTGTTTTTAATATAATAATAGGATTTATTAATAAATATATTAAGTGAACAATGTGGTTTTCTTATAGGTTAAAGTCTCTGTCTAAGCAATTAAGCAATTCAATTGACTAAGGCAAGTAAGGCATGACAAAGCGGAATCGGAAAACAGTAACGTGTCGTCTATATCTGGTGTGATTCCACCTTAAAACATATATATGTATCATTTTTTATTTATTTTATAAGCACAAAGTATTCAATTGGGTACTTATCTTATTAAGTATACTTATGTAGTAGTGTGGCAGACAGCCCTCGCTAAAGCACCACGTTGCCACCGCAATAGCAATAATGGTGTCGATTCTGTGTCGCATTCTCTAAAGATAAACGAAATTAACATATATCCGTCTTTTTCATTTCCCCTTTATCAGAAGAGTACCACCATACTTTAAGTTTACTTTAGTTTTAGAGAATGCGACACAGAATCGACACCAATGTCACTCGCCATTATCTGTAGGTTTCTAGATTAAGGGATAAGTCAATATTTTATAGTCACTTTTTTAATTTACTTACATTCAACTTTAGGTTACAAATATAAGCTTCATGTTAGTTAAAAGAAAAACCAATTTGATAGATCACTTTATTTTAAACGATATATTTACAATACATAGCGATGACTAGATTCATTTTGTATGTTTGAGCACTTATAGTGTAGTTCCTTATGATAGTAGCTAACATATTTGCCTTTATCATTCATTCTACCACAACAAAACAACGAAGGAGTACCATTTTATAATAACAAGAGTAAATAACAATCCAGTTAATAAATGATAGAAGTAACTTATATTTTAAAAAAACAAGTCTAAATAGGTAAAACCATTAATAAATAATCTATGAATATAAAAAACACAACAAAATATGAGCGTAGGCTCTAATCCTATCTTAGATTATATCAGTAATCTTCTTCTCACTCAGAGAAGAAAAACGTAATATAAAATTGAAAAATACTATAAAAAGTTATGGATTTTATTAATAACGTACCTACTTTTACTTTGGGTCTAAACTGATCAGGTTTTTTAATAACGGCCGTGTTTTTAAAATTTAAGATTTTAAGCGAGGCTCCTGAAATGCTTACACATTTTGTGATTCGAGCACCATTAGGTACAGATATAAGTTGAGACCTTAAATAACAGACCTTACTAGCGTCCCTAGGTAATTGGAACTAGACTAAGAAGTTATTTACTGTCAATGCTCTATTTTTAAAACTTAGTATATCAGCGCACGGTATTTTTAACCTGCCAGTATTTTTAGATTTTTCACAATTGCTTCCAGCGGTGACATCACACGAGGGATTTTCACAGAAATTTATAGTAAACTTTACGACGTGATTATGGTGTGTATAGTATTGTAGAACATTATTTTGCAGCTCGGCAATGTAGACTTGAAGTTGACCAAAGAATTCATAAGAAAATTATTTTGAATAGATAGATTTTGCGAATTATTTTGAAAAGATAGATATTGCTAATTATTTTGAATTACTTTTTATGTTATTGAATGATGTGACGAGCTAGTCGTTCACCCGAAGTCAAGCGACACGGCTGCCCATAACAGAACAGTGCCATTTGAAACTCCAAAATATAAATTCACGTGACACTGCACTGCGCACATCATCCTGAGACATCAGCACAGTCTGGTAATAAGATTACTCGACTGTGAGATCAGATCATTTAGTCTCATTTGCCCAGTAATTTCACTAGCTACAGTGCCCTACAAACCGGAACACAGTAGTGCTTGCACACTACTGCTTGACGGCTGAATAACTGGCAAAGTGGTACCTACCTAGACGAACTTTGCAGAAAAGTCCTACCCCCTAGTGAAAAGTGAAATAGATAGATTTTGCTAATTTATATGATGAAACAAGTGTTCTTAAAACTGCGCTATCATACCGTTAGTACTTACCTTGGCACTTTGATGTTGCAACGTCAACATCATAAGATTCAGTCAAAAATATAGGTAGGTTATAATTATTTTCTAATTATTCTACGAGGACGAAGGTAAGACGAGTCACCGTTACATTTCTAAAGGCCCGAACAAATGCTTCGCGTTACAGTCATCGCCCTGGTCTCCGAGGAATTGTGCGAAGAGTTCTTGGTACCGGGATAAGGTGAGGCCGCCTCTGCGTCGGTCGTCGTCCTGGAAAAGAAAGAATTGAATTGCTGCATGTGTTGATGCTAAAACGAATAATTTTGCAGAACATATTATGTACTCTGTAATGGCGTAGTAAGGTTGATAAGGCTCTTTCTCAAATAGATCGAGGCACTTTAGATGTAGATATAACTATGTACTTACTAGTTGCGCCCCGCGGTTTCACCCGCGGATAAAAAGTATTTTAATTATTGACTTATCCCAGGAATTATATACAGGAAAATTTCACTTTTCCGGGATAAAATATAGCCTATATGTTAATCCAGTGTATAAGCTATCTTGGTACCGAATTTCATCTAAATTCATTCAGCCGTTTGAGCGTGAAGGAGTAACAAACATACATACAAACTTTCGCCTATAAAATTAGTGTAATTAGTATGATATTCTAAACATGATAAAATTAAACAGCTTAAAATAGTTTATTATCATAGCAACATAAATAGATGTTTACTTTCGATATTTACCCAACGCTACAAAACAAATCTTGGCAAGAAATACCAAACAATACAAAAAGTTAAAGATAAATGGTCGTTTTTATTTTGCTGGCATACACGGCAAGAACTGTAAAATACGCTGATATTATGTTGCATTTACTCGTAATATTTGCTATCCTATGCATCGTGCATCTGAGGTTACAAACTTGCCAGTATATAACTGGTCAGTATATATTGTATTTTATCTTGACGTATCTACCTACTTACATTAGATGTTATTGGACTTGATCTTCTCCAATGCTATAGAGTATGTATTAGAGTTAAAGTGATATATTAATAACTAGTTGCGCCCCGCGGTTTCACCCACGGATAAAAAGTATTTTAATTATTTGCTCATCCCACGGGAACATTTCATTTTTCCGGTATAAAATGTAGCCTATATGTTAATCCAGTGTATAAGTTGTCTTGGTACCGAATTTCATCCAAATCCATTCAGCCGTTTGAGCGTGAAAGAGTAACAAACACACACATACACACTTTCGCCTATAATATTAGTGTAATTAGTGTGATATTCTAAACATGATAAAATTAAACAGCTTAAAATAGTTTATTATCATAGCAACATAAATAGATGTTTACTTTCGATATTTACCCAACGCTACAAAACAAATTTTGGCAAGAAATACCAAACAATACAAAAAGTTAAAGATAAATGGTCGTTTTTATTTTGCTGGCATACACGGCAAGAACTGTAAAATACGCTGATATTATGTTGCATTTACTCGTAATATTTGCTATCCTATGCATCGTGCATCTGAGGTTACAAACTTGCCAGTATATAACTGGTCAGTATATATTGTATTTTATCTTGACGTATCTACCTACTTACATTAGATGTTATTGGACTTGATCTTCTCCAATGCTATAGAGTATGTATTAGAGTTAAAGTGATATATTAATAACTAGTTGCGCCCCGCGGTTTCACCCACGGATAAAAAGTATTTTAATTATTTGCTCATCCCACGGGAACATTTCATTTTTCCGGTATAAAATGTAGCCTATATGTTAATCCAGTGTATAAGTTGTCTTGGTACCGAATTTCATCCAAATCCATTCAGCCATTTGAGCTTGAAGGAGTAATAAACACACACACATACAAACTTTCGCCTTTATAATATTAGTGTGATACCCATATATCTAAAATATTCGTCAAAACATTAACCTTACCCCAATAGGTAATGGGTTATGCTGTTACATATTATTGAACTTTAAATCATCATCATCATGAGCCTACAGTAGTCCACTGCTGGACATAAGCCTCTCCCAAGGCACGCTACTGAGCCCGGTCTTCGGATCTATTTTTCCAGGTACTGCCTTGCGTATGTCATCGCTCCACCTACCTAAATACAGAATCAGCTCTAAAATACCTAGGTTCAATAGAATTTATGCCTCTACAATTGCCGGTATCGTGCCGTTGCCGGGCAGAAACAAAATAACGCATATTGTGTCAAAATGCCCGCGTCGAAGCCGAAGCAAATGACTTGTGTGAAATGTCGGATTGGTATTAATCTTCCATAATATTTTTGGAGTCGTTCGACGTTTGTAGAGACCTATTGACCCATTCATAATTCTCTTCACCTGTATCATTGGCTAAGATGAATAACATCCGCTCACACCTAGTTAACTATCTACGATGATCTTAGATATGTGTTTAACATTTTCTCTAGTCGGTAGAAACGTTTTCTCACAATTGTAGAGCACTTGGACGGCAGCCAAAGCTTTCGTTGATGTTTTATTTCATTTGTTGCATAATTTTTATATCTTTTTATAATGCACGGCTATTGAAAAAAACAGTGTATTCGTGTTCATAATACATTTTGTGATTATTTTTGGCCCGTTTCTGAATGCGTATTTTCTCGGACGTAGATTTGAAATGAGTAAGTAATTATAGGCACTTTATAAATCATTGGATTATATCTGATTTTATGTAGGTAGTCGGGTATTGTGAGTTAGAAAATTATTTTCATTTAGTACGTAGGTAAATCTTGTTTTATGATTATGACAGAAATGTATGATAGGGACTAGTAATGTTGGTACGATTGGAAGGTTTGATTACCGGGGAATTATTTTATTTATGTGTTGTTCATTGTAAGTAATAGGTACAGCTGCTTTTTGTAGGAAATTTCGAATTTTTAACAGGTGCATATGGAGTACCTATAGAAGTAGGTAGTATCAAACGCTTATTGTAGGTACTTGCACTAGGTGAAACGTATGGAAATGGGATGCCGGTTGATATAATTAAAGATCAAAGGGATTTGAGTTTTGGCGGGAAAACGAAAAAGATCGCGTCGCCGCATTGTATTATTTTCCAAAACTTATGTTATTTTCAGTGTTAGTGCATAAAATTGGTGGCATTTTATTCGTTAAGTGCTGGATTACAGGCGTGAGTGTGGGAAAATGGTATAATGATGGTGAAACGTTTCTTTTCGTGTTGTTTCCAAAACTCCATAGATGCTTCAAGTAAAGTTGCCACCACTTTACTAGGAGTATGACTTTGACTAGACTGACTTGAGTATGGATTGACTTGGTGACTTCGACTGTGACTTGACACATATTTGCGTGAAATATCGATAACTTGATAAAATATCAATAACTTGACACTGGCTAAATACACAAAAGTGTGGAGCCAAATTTAAAAAAAAAAAAAAAAAAAAAAAGATCAAAGGGACCCATCCACAGACTAGGACGCATACCCATCAGTTGTCATAATGAGTGTGCTTTAGACCACGGGACTGAAGTAAAACTTCTTTAGCTCCATCTACCGGCCGGCATAACATTGTTTTTGCTTTGTTTAATGTAATGTCGTTAAATGTAGAACGTAGTGATTATACACTCTTTGGTTAATGTCACCACCATCGTACGCCATCTTGACAATAATTGTAAATTGACATTTTACCGGACATACCAACATAATACAAATTTTAGGTTATTTTTAACTTTGTTATGTTGACAATGGAAATCTACGTAAATCAACTTCCATTCGCCTCGCTACGCATTCACCAGCTTCATCTCCAAGTCAAGCGTGCGTAAAGAAGTTATACTTCAAAAATTACTCAAAGGTCACCTTATCCCTACGTCCATGGTAACTACATACCACGTGATACGTCTCACCTTGAATAAGAATGAAATGAAAATCAAACGGTTTCCGATAGCAGACCGTATCGCCGGTGTATTGGATCAGTACGCAGTAGGTATAACTCGCAGCCCTGCCACTGATATTCCGATATTCGTCTAGAATCGTTGCCAAGCTATAAGTATTTCTAGAATGGCGATAAACTACGTGATTTAGATGTTGACTTGATTATTAGATCTTCCTTGTTTCATTGTTGTGATAGAGGGGAATTCAGTGTGCCGTGATTTTAATCAAGAGTGAAGTATATAAGCTAATTGTCTTTTCTACGTATACCATTTTCAACAGCAGTGGGTTCCCACTACGATGTGTGACTAGTTTGGATGTTTTTTCCTCCAAGGCAAACACAAATTCGCTTGAAAATCTATCTAATACGGCAATACGCTGCGTATGTTGGGGCAGAGATAATGGTACCTGTTGTAGTGGGAAATCATCATCATTTCGTTTAATAGCTTTCTATTGCTTTTTAGCGATAATTCTGTCAATGTCAAATAAGGAATTTTTGTTCAGTTATGTCATGTCAAAGTCTTACTTTGTCAGTCAAAATACACAAAATGCCACAGTAAGGCTGGGTTGCACCATAATCCCAGTTAAAGTTACTGTTATAGATTAAATTAACTATGACTTTAACCTTAACCATGAAGTTTAGCCAGCATGTGTTGCACCATCATTAGTAGACTTGGACTGTGACTTGACTTGACATATATATTACTTAACTCGAGAAATTATCAATTACTTGACACTGGCGAAATACACGAAAGTGTGGAGCCATACCAAAACAAAAAAATAACCTATGCATCCAGCGCGTCTCCACTCCACTCGACAAGGACAAGTAAAACAAGAATAATGATTTTACTTTTTCGACTTCTTGAAAACTACTGTAAGTATTTAATTATAAGCAGTCTGTAATAATGGAGGTGTCGCAAAGGAAGGTCATAATTGGCTATTTTCTGGCAAACAATATTTGTTGTTTTTTTTTTTGTGTTAAAGCTTTAATAAATCTTAGTAGTTTTGAGAATTCAAAGTACCACTTTTCGTTTTATCGTGATTAATCACGTGTTAATTAACGTGCATTGTTTTTTGCGTTTGGCAAACGTCGGGACCTATATTTAAATGAACGCCGTGGATTTTGTTAAAGTTCATTGCACTTTTATTACCTACGTTATTATTATGTTTATTTTTGTTATTATTATATATTATCATTTGTTAGTATATAGTGTTTTATGTCGTTAAAGTATTCAGTAAATCCTATTTCATATTCTGTGGTAAAGCGTGGATTCCTCCGAGACATTCATGTCGTATATACGCACACCATGGGTGCATATTTATGTTTTTGTAACTGAAGTGTTATATTAGCATACCTATATCTAATTCATTCTAAAATTATATTGATAACTTACATTTAGGGAGTTTTGGCGGGAAAACGAAAGATCGCGTCACCGCATTGTATTATTTTCCAAAACTTGTGTTGTTTTCAGTGTTAGTGCATAAAATTCATAAAATTGGTGGCATTTTATTCGTTAAGTGCTGGATTACAAGCATGAGTGTGAGAAAGTGGTACAATGATGGCGAAACGTTTCTTTTCGTGTTGTTTCCATAACTCCATAGAAGCTTCTGTTAAAGTTGCCACCACTTAGGAGTATGACTGGACTAGACTAGACTATGACTTGACTTGATGACTTAGACTGTGACTTGACTTGACACATAAAACATACATAAATTAACTTGGAAAATTAATTACTTGACACTGGCTAAATACACGAAAGTGTGGAGCCAAAACCGAACCAAAAAAAACTTACATTTAACAAGGAGTTGAACGCTTCGTCGATGACTTTGATATCATCCAGCACCATTCTCTGAACGCAGTCGTATCTGTACTCCTCTAGTCCGATGACCCCGTCTGCGTTGATGTCTATCATCCTGAAGTTGGTCTCGATGAACGCTTTCATCGCCTGCGTACACAATACAAGCCTTTATTTCCTGACGAGCTTCTGCCCACAGCTTCGCGTGTAGTGTAGCTGGTGAAATTCAGTTATTTCACTAGCTACACTAGCACTTGCCCAGTGATAATTGAGACTTTATGATCTGATCTTACAGTCTCGTAATGTTATCACCAGACTGCGCTGATGTCTCAGGATGATGTGCGCAGTGCAGTGTCGCGCGAAACTTTATAATTTGGAGTTCCGAATGATACTGTTCTGTTATGGGCGGCCGTGTCCCTTAACATCAGGCGAACGACTAGCTCGTCACAATCACATATTTACATTCACTAATCTAAATATATATAACTCAAAGGTGGCTGACTGATTGACTGACTGACATTCTGATCTATCAACGCACAGCCCAAATCACTGGACGGATCGGGCTGAAATTTGGCATGTAGGTAGATGTTATGGCGTAGGCATCCGCTAAGAAAGGATTTTTCGAAATTCCACCCTTAAGAGAGTGAAATGGGTGGTTGAATTATTTTTCCATAGGCCATGCCGCGGGCGAAGCTGCGGGCAGAAGCTCGTATAAAATAAAATAAAAATCTAATGTAACAGCGCTGCCAACTTTTCAACTTTAAATTTTGGTACTGTTACTTTTAAATTTTAAAGTACGAAACGACAAACCTGTGGAAAGTCTTCGTACTTCCTCCCGACGCAGCTGTTCATAACGGCCTGCTTGAACTCGTCGACCGTGATCATGCCATCCTGGAAGAACTGGATGGTTCATACAGGAAGCTCCCTGATTGGCTAAGAAAGCGTAAGCGTGTGCTGTGCGGCGTACGAGCGTGTGATGTGTGTAGAGACGAGAGCTGATTGGTTCACAGAAGCATAGAATGAAGCTACATTGTTTAGAGTGGTTAGAATCTACGACTAATGAAGAAGGAAGTAAGTACCTACTAACAATGTTCTAGTCTATTTATTTCATTTTATATTATCAATGTCCAATCGGTTCAGTAGGAAATGTGTCGAAACTAGAAATCGACGATCTGTTACTGATGTATCCAAGTTCCTATAGCAATAAAAGAAGAAAAAAACAAGTATGCTTTAGACTAATACACGACTGGATTAAAACTTCTTTAGCTCCATCTATCGGCCGGTTTATTTTTGTTTAATGTTAATGCCGCCATCTTGACAATTGCAAATTGTCATTTTACTGGACATACCAACATCATATTTTAACTTTGTTATGTTAACAATGGAGATCTACGTGAACCAACTTCAACTTCGGTCGCCTGGCATTCACCAGTTTACTTCCCAAGTCAAGCGTGCGTAAAGAAGTTTTACTTCAATAATCAAGGTAACAAGCCGAGAAGACTAAAGATCCTAGAAGTAGATGCGGACACCAAAAGCCGTCACAAAGCTGGCGACACCGCGTACTATGAGTGTGTTGTGTAACCGACATAGTCTGGGACCTTGTCGAAGTCCGCCAGCTGAGCGATCTCCTCCCAGAGGCTGAGCATCACGTGCTGGTACTTCTGGAGGCGGGAGGCGCTGCAGTCGCCCTTGCCTTCCAGGACGCAGGTGCGGAGTGCGAGGCAGGCGAAGTCACGAGAATCTAGGTAGCCGTTATTGTCGATGTCTGGAAAAGAAAGAGAACAATAATAATAATAACTCCCAACGACATACATAAATCCTGGACCCTAACTAGGATTCCCTGTGTCTAGGAACTACGAGGACCATGGTCCCACAACACCCAGACCCAGAACAAGTATTTGAGCTTTTTTATGCACAAATACTTGTCCTAACGCAAGAATCGAACCCGCCGCCTCAGGGTTGTGAGCTGAATAATAATAATAGAATAGGTAAGTAATAAGTTACGTCTTATATGCCGACTAAAAGGCGAGGTTTTACCTATACAATGGTGTCGATTCTGTGTCGCATTCTCTAAAGCTAAACGAAATTAACATATCAACATGGCCATACTTTAAATTTAGTTTTAGTGAACGCGACACAGAATCGACACCATTATACCCATACAGCCTTATTAATAAACACGAACTAACTTTAGACTAGTTACACCATCTTTTGTCTCTTTCGATTCAGCTAAATATTCCAGTAGCAAAAAAAGGACAAAAGCTGAAGTAACTAGTCCGAGACTAATACCCGTTTATTAATAAGGCTGATAGTGAATATTATATATCATATACTATGAGTTTTGAGTGATTGAACTTTGCTCATTTAGCATGCTTGCAAGAATTTTACTACTACACCAGGGGTACTTATAGTAATACTGACAGTCTAAAAGGGCTAAGGGACACAGACCACTTAGGAGAGACCTAAAGGGACGCCCCGTGGTCTGGCTGAATGAGCGCCGTTCTGTAATGATAGAGAAAGAAAGAAAAAAAAATTCCACATTACATTTTTACAAATACTCACATACAAGACCAATCACACAACAAAAAGGAGAGGAATTAAAAATATAATATTGCGGGACGTCATGATATAGGTCCCGGCTCAGCAAGTAATTATTAAGGTCGTAGGACATGGATAACTGATTTTCAGTCGGAACCCACATTCATGATATCACGAACCTCAGGACACAAAACAATCACACTATCACACTTCACGCTATAATATTATAAAGGCAAAAGTTTCTATGTGTATGTTTGTTACTCCTTCACTCTCAAACGGCTGAATGGATTTGGATGAAATTCGATACCAAGATAGGTTATACACTGGATTAACATATAGGCTACATTTAATCCCGGAAAAGTGAAATGTTCCCGTGGGATGAGCAAATAATTAAAATACTTTATATCCGCGGGTGAAACCGCAAGGCGCAACTAGTAGAATATATAACTAATACGGGCCGTAACTTCCGTAAACAGATTCCGTGCCCGCGATTTATCAAACTCTCATATTTTTTTAATGGTCCACTGCATTCCAATCCCTAAGAACTTTAACGACGTGTCACGAAAAATATTGATTATGCGTTCCCGGAACATTTCGCTGTATTTCATTAAACGAACGCATTAAATGAAAACATCATCTTTTAATATAGAATATGAGATCATAAATTGGTTTATACTGCCAATAAAACAGTCTTTGCTTGACACATAAAATATCGTAGCACATGGTGAATTTAAGTACAATTTTCATATCTACTAAAAACTGAACATTTAGGTAGTGTAAGTAACTGACACTTCGGCAGGTAATTAATTAATCGTCATACAGTCGAGTTTGCCTCAAGTCTTCATATAAAAAAGGAGTGCTTTAGACCACACTATCGACCGGTATAACTTTGTTTAGTGTTAATGTCGCCATCTTGGCAATTATTGTAACTTGTCATTTTACCGGACATTCCAACATAATAATACAAATTATTAACTTTGTTATGTTGACAATGGAAATCTACGTTAACCAACTTCAACTTCCGTTCGCCTCGCATTCACCAGCTTACTCCCCAAGTCAAACGTGGGTAAAGAAGTTTTACTTCCAAAGGTTTAGGTAAGTACTTAACTGCAATGGTTGAAATTTAGCGGGGAAGAAACCGGTAAGAAATCTAATGTCCGTATTACAGAACGATGCTCAGTCATCGGTCGGTGCTCAAGCAGAGATTTTATTCACTAATTGATCACTTTATGAATGAAATCTCTGCTTGAGCACTGATCGATGACTGAGCATCGTTCTGTAATACGGACATAAAACATTCTCATTGGTTATGTTAGGCCAAATGAAGGTTATTTTTGGTTTTGGTATGGCTCCACACTTTTGTGTATTTAGCCAGTGTCAAATAATTAATAATTTCTCGAAGAATAATAATAGTAGATTCTACCGATTATGTGGATTTAGATATACACAAGTTCATTTACGTCTGCCAATCGTTGAAAAACAGCAGATGCAAGATCTATTTTGAGCTGCTGGTTGCCGGGTGCAAGCCTAACGAGTGGGCAAATATACTACATTCCGCCTTAAACACACTTATATAATAAATTAATGCGAAAACGCGATGCGATGTCGCACCGCAACAGCAGAACAGATTTGAATGGAGATAGCTTAGCATTATACGTTAGGTTAACACACAGTTCCGAAGTCTCTGACACGTTACCCTCTGTGGTGTGGTGGTAGAGCAGGTCGGCTCATAACCCGGAGACGGCGGGTTTGATTCCCGCGGCAGGACAAGTATTTGTGCACAGAAAGAAAAGCGCAAATACTTTTTCTGAGTCTGGGTGTTGTGGGACCATGGTCCTTGTAGTACCTGGGACGATAGACACAGGAGACAAGGGATGGAAAACCTACTCAATGTTTTATCTTTTTTTTATCTTTCCCTTTTTCAAATTTGATATAAAGAAACAAAACAAAAAATAACTATTCATTCGCTATATATAAGTTTATTACTAAGGGGGATTGGATAGGTGGATCCAGCAAGTGAAACCGGAGGGCGTATGTAGTAAACTATACAATTATTTCAATGAGATCCAGTGGGGTTAGTGAAACATACTTTACTTTTAATTATTTTATGTTAATAGTTCTAGCGAAAGTCTTTAACCAGTGCGTCCTACCAGTCATGACCTACGGAGCCGAAACGTGGACACTCACGGTAGGACTAGTCCACAAATTTAAGGTCGCTCAGCGAGCTATGGAGCGAGCTATGCTCGGTGTTTCTCTGCAGGATCGAATCCGAAACGAGGTCATTCGCCAGAGAACTAAAGTTATCGACATAGCTCAGCGAATTAGCAAGCTGAAGTGGCAGTGGGCTGGTCATATCTGCCGAAGAACCGATAACCGTTGGGGTAGACGTGTTCTAGAGTGGAGACCGCGAATCGGCAGACGTAGTGTAGGACGCCCTGTGGCAAGATGGAGCGATGACATACGCAAGGTAGCAGTAACTGGAAGAGTAGAGCCGAAGACCGGGCTCAGTGGCGTGCTTTGGGAGAGGCCTATGTCCAGCAGTGGACTATTGTAGGCTGATGATGTTGATGATGATGAATAGTTCTAGCACATTGCAGTAATGGAACTCATATTTATAATATCGATGGGAAGTATTTTACCTTTAATCCACTGATGAAAGGTCAGGGCATCTAAACTAGTAGAAAAATGGAACAAGTTGTATATTTCCTTATGATTTTGGTTTGTTTTTACCACATTTCTTTTAATTTATTGTAGCTTGCCTGGTACCGATTAACCAAAGATTCCTGAACACAGATTTATTGTACACACTAATAATGATAAATGTTTAATGAATTATTTGTTTGCGATTCTCGCAAAAGTGCCGGACTCATGTAACCGGATGTTGGTTCTTGCGTTGAAGTAATCTTAACGGAACTTGGTAAGTATACAGTTCTACAATTCACTTTACCATATACGTATCATATTTATACATATATACGTACGTCATATTTTCGATATAATTACAGCAGAAACAGTACTAGTTGGTTCAGCAGAGGGGCACTTACCTTAGCATGCATAATTATACTTCGGTTAGGTGTATATATGTAGAAATATTTTAAGTTTAAAAAGAAAATTAAATAATGTAGGAAAGTATAAAAACAGAAAATTTTCAAAAATGAACACCCGTGTTCTAGATAAATTTGATGATTGCCTACTACTGGTAGTAGTTTGTTTGATTTGACGATTGCCTACTGGTAGTGGTTTGTTTGATTAAATCCCTTTTTTATAGTTTTACGTAAAAACTTTATATTCTGCTTATTCATCAAGCTTTATTGTTCTAGATGCTCTTTTTTTTTTTAAAGAAAACCTTTTTATCTGACTGCTATTGTACCTACCTCTTTAATTCTTCTGCCTTTAAAATAAACTATTTATGTTGGTTCGACATATAGATCCTTCCTGCCATCGATAGACCACAATAACTATTTAGGAATCTAATCTAACACGAGTACCTATAGATTCAAATTTAATGGCGGCTGCGCGGTAAACATACCGCGCGGTAGCAAAAATTCACACTCTTACCACTCGACAAAAACAATTTGAAATGCCCAATTCGGTAAAACATATCATTTTACATTTCACACGACACGTCATCAGAAAAAATCCTAGACTAACAACACACAGCTGCCCAAATCACTTTCCAAGAATTAACAATAATTACCGAGTCCCTTGAGAACAGGACCACCTGTCTCTAATTAAACTGTTCATCAGTATTGAAAGCTTCGCGTGGGTGTGATAGATTGGCCAATTGTCTGAGATCATCGGGCGTCGATTCGGCTAGTCCCAGCTGTTATTTTTTGCCTATTGTCTGAGATCTACATTGTGCAATTTGGCAGGTGGCGTAGTGCCGGAGGTTGATGATGGATGACTGTGCAATATGTAACTTTGAAACGGTTTTGTTATGGATTAGCGGTTGAAACGTCTTAACCTCCTTACTAATAAACACTGCGGAACAGTGGTATAGCTGCTCGATGTTTTCTGTTGTCTTGTTTTTGGCTATTTTAAGCTCTATACAGAGAAACGCAAAGCGTAAAAGCCGACTTCAGACTTACATGGTTTTTGGGATGACACGGGAAGCATCAGCTTTTAAATAAAAAACAATCATCAAAATTGGTCACCCAGCCGAAAGTTCTGAGGTAACAAATACATTTGTTACCTCAGAGCTTTCGGCTGAATTGAGAACTTCCTCCATTTCTAAAGTCTGTTGACAAAGCAAAATAACTATTCCTCCGCTGCACAATAGTTATGAGTAAGGGATTAATGGTGGGGGGTTATTAGGTGATCTTATAGATCAGGTTCTTGAATAGGTTTTTATTGTGGTTGTGAAAAGTGACACCCTTTTCCTAGGTGCCGAGAAGGTACTTCAGTTCCCGCTACCAATCACACAAAAAATTGTTAAATTCAAAATGTGGTATCGTGGTATCGTTAAAACGGCTAAATGGATCTGAAAGAATTTGGTTTAAGATAATCTATTAGACATTAGGTAGGTATAGATCATATACTGGAAAATATTTTTTTATCCCGCAGCTGATCTATGTAAATAGGGCGAATTCTGTGTCTAAGAGCTCTGTTCGATCTTTGCAAGCGAATGGAGGATATTAGGAAATTAAACTCCATCATTCATCCATCATGTTTTTACCTACTACGAATTCATAGAGTGGATGCGAATCGCGCCGTGTGCACTTGGCACAATTTGCCTGCCGTTTCCTTGGCCAATATTTGTCGCGAGAAGCCTGGAGCCTCCCTTTCTTCGAGACCAATTGGTGCTGCACGTTTATGAAGGTTTGGAGTACTGGGATACCGACTGCGCAGTGCGGGCCGTGCTGGGACTGCGACCGATGCTGCTGCCCTAGGCGGGCGTGGATGAAAGGTTGGTGGAGTGTTCCTAATTTCTTCTAGAAACTTGCAGGGATAGAATAATATCAGTTCCTCACCTCTCTTGACGCACCTCATATACAGTCCATGTCGAATTACCTCCCCATAAATTGTGTCAATACTGAACAAGCTCCTATTCAGACGGAGTTTCATCAAACGTATTATTCCATGACTAAAATTTTGACTCATACGTTATGATTTTCAGATTCACGTAATAAACAAATTTTGGCGTTGGTGCGTGATCAATTTGAATCATAAATTTCAAAAATTCAAAGGAAATTTTCAAATTCCGTAAACACTGACCGTGTCACCGCGGCTTAAGCCTCGCTATACAATCATTTAAATAACTACCTATTAGCAAATCATGCATATGAAACCATCAAAAACTCTTAAAAAATATAAATGTAAAAATACTTTAAAACCTACTACTTTTAAAATATTATAATTGTACCCTGAAATGCCACCTGAAAGGTCCAAAGGTTGGGCTACAACCACATGAATGTTGTGAATACAATGCAAACTGCAAATTGTTTTTATTTTTTTCCTGACAGTATGAGTTTCGCGTCACGATTTCATCGTTTCGTTCAGTAAGCTAGATCAGCTGTTCAGTCAATAATAGCGCATCCTACACGAACTAAACAATCGGAAAGCGCTAGTAGATTGGTAGATAGGTAAATCTAATCTATACTTAGGCAGTGCTAGTGTAGTCTCTATCGTCTACAACAAAACAGTAGCTAAATTAATTCTTCTAAAACACAATATGATAACAAAGATCATTCAATAAGTACCTACCTAGATTGGTGTTGGTATTATAGATCTCATTTCGATTTCCTGTATTGGGTCTGTAGTGTACCTACTTAAAACACTAGAGGAATCTTATGATTTCATCTGCAGCTGAGGGAAATAGTTCCCACCGGAATTACAAATTTTCCGAGATAAAGTTATCCAAGTCGTGTAAGCATTCTGTGCGGAAAATTTCATCAAAAGTGGATCAGCCGTTACGGCGTAAAATCCATACAAACAAAGAAACAAACAGACACTAGGACAAGATAGAAGGTACCAAGTAAGGAAGGTACTCACCGTATAAAAATCTCACAACGAACGCGACTCGATTGTCCCAAGAATACGCCATATTAAAAACTAAACTTTTGTAACTGAAACCTGAAAGTTACAAATGAAACTTAACGCCAGGTTTTTCTTCACAAAACTAACAATATTTTCACAAACATCCGCAGCAATAAATCACTGTTGTTTGCTATAACAACGAATGATATATCGGCCGTGAAAATTGTGAAACGTTCATTTACGAATAGGTACTGACGTGATCACTGAAATTTTGTGAAGTTTGTGTAAGCGCGGCGTGTGGTTGGGCGGCGACTGCGCGTCGGGCGCCGCCCGCGCCGCTCCGCCGACAGCCCGCGAAATAAAAAAATACTGTCGTTCCTTGCGACCGCGTCACGTCATTATACGTCACACGACACTACTATAACACCCTAATATAATATATCCTACAGCTACGTGGATACTACGACCAATACAATTAAACCGACAAGCGGCGTATCGTAATGATCAAGGTCGCCGGGGAGTATTGTTAGCAGCACGAGCTATATTTTTGTCAATCAGTTCAGGATCGGTGGCCGCTTTAATTGCATAGTGCTATTTGTATAGATATTCGGTGCATTGTAGTGGCACCAGTTACTGAACAACCCCAGTAAATGAACGGTCAGTGTAAAAAGTATCGAATTTAAGAAATTCCCATTACTTGTTTTTTGATGAATTGACTGATTAGTTGGGGTTTATTTTACCGCGTCTGACATGATATTTCATATCGAAATTTACCACTACATATTTCGCACTACAGTTTATTCACTACATTAGTCTTTTAACTCTTTATCTTTATCAAAGAAATTGCCGTATTTTTTAAATAAGTTATCCTTTTTTCCCATACTTTTCATTTCTTTTAATCAAATTAATCACCAATGGAACTGGAATGCATGTTTGCCAACATAGTGGCAGTTTATTGATGCCCTTTTTGAAGAAATCAGCTGGATGGGAGGCAACAAATTCTCCAAAGGCATTTTGTATGTTTTTTCACGCGAAGCAAATTCTGGAAAAATCAGACCGTATACCGTATACAGTATCCAATTCCAACTTGGTGGTATTGGCGTGAAAACGAAAAAAATTGCGTCACCGCATTGTATTACTTTCCAAAACTTCTGTTATTTTCAGTGTTAGTGCATAAAATTGGTGGCATTTTATTCGTTAAATGCTGGACTACAGGCATGAGCGTGAGAAAGTGGTATAATGATGGTGAAACGTTTATTTTCGTGTTGTTTCCAAAACTCCATAGAAGCTTCTAGTGAAGTTGCCACCACTTTAGTAGCAGTGTGACTTAGACTAGACTATGACTTGATTCGATGACTTAAACCGTTACTTGACACATATCTGCTTGAAATATCATTGACTTGAGTGAGAAATTATCAATTACTTGACACTGGCTAAATAAGCAATAGTGTGGAGCTAAAACGTAAAAAAAAACTAAAGTACAAACAATTGTCATTCTCTGTCAAAGTCACAATGGCAATGACTGAAATTATATTTTTATTTATTCAAAAACAAAACATTGATCGGAGATACCAAGTTTCTATCAGTTTTCTTTAACGTGTGTAAGCTGTAAATCACTGAAAAAGATACTTTTTCTTTTTCATCTTTTAATTTATTTGTTATATCAACATGTATAATAATTTTAGGAGTAGTCTTTGTTTAGTATTACTAATATTGCTAGGTAAGTTATTTAGGGAGCTTTAATATCATTATTTCGCTACTTGGTAATTATTCAGTTCATTGACCGTCTGTTAGTAAATTAATGAATAATTATTCTTTGATATTTACATGAATTTACCAAAACTTGGTTAAAAAGATTACAAATGAGGTGATCTATATTACTAGAAGTTTGTATGTTTCATCAAGTGAAATTCGTTTACGAATTATTTTTTCGTTCTAGGTTTTTCCACAATAACTTCACAATATGATATCCACGAAGAAGAATACGTTACTGATGAAGAAACGGATCTGGACATCCCCAACGTTGATGAATCAGAGATGGACACAGAATCAATTCTCTCAAATGTAGTCTCAGATGTAAATAAGACTCTCACTTCTATCTACAATACTGTAACTCTAGCTAATGTCACTGCAGAGAACAAAACACAAACAACAAATGAAACGAAGAAACTAGCTGTTAAATGTAAGGAAACGGTGTTTGAAAGTGTAAATGTGGAGCCTACAGTGGATATCATCAATAGTTCAAGCCTTGCGAAGTTGTTACAAATAAATCCAGAAATAACAAGCCGGGACACAGAAGCAGACTGTGTCTTGGTGCTGTTCTATGCTAGAGCATGTCCATTCAGTGCTCATGCTGCTCCACACTTCAATGCAATAGCACGGTCATACCCGAATGTGAAAATGGTAGCTCTAGATGCTTTAAAATACCATGGAACAAATGCACATTATGGCATAGTTGGAGTACCTACTTTGAAAATGTTTCATAATGGCAGGCCAGTTGGAAAATTCAATGGCACTGAGTACAACATCCAATCCTTTAGCAAGTTTGTCCATGCTATAACTGGCCAATTTCCACAAGGTTTGTTGGTGACCTCAAAAGATTTCCAAGGGCCTGTGTCCAGTATAGTTGAGAAGGATACAGACTATTTCCTAGTGTTATCATGGCTTTTTATTATATTTTGTTCAGTATATTATTTCATGCAATCAAAATGGTGGAAAATGATTGTTGAGATGGTTCAAAATAACTGGAGAGAATCTGAAGCGCAACATGAACACAATGATTAGCAAAGTATCAGTAGATGCTTTTTGGTTTGGATAATTATAGTTCCTTATAAATTATTACAATATTTGTTTCTTATTTTATTCAAGTATAGTCTACTTTTTTTTGTATTTTGGCTCCACACTTTAGTGTATTTAGCCAGTGTCAAGTAATTGGTAATTTATCAAGTTAATGATATTTCACATGAATAATGTGTCAGGTCACAGTCGAAGTCATCAAGTCAAGTCATAGTCTAGTCTAGTCAAGTCATACTCCTAGTAAAGTGGTGGCAACTTTACCAGAAGCTTCTATGGAGTTTTGGAAACAACACGAAAACGAAAAAAAAAAAACGTTTCACCATCATTATATTACTTTCCCACACTCATGCCTATAATCCAGCACTTAAATAAAATGCCACCAATTTTATGCACTAACACCGAAAATAACACAAGTTTTGGAAAATAATATAATGTGATGACGTCATCTTTTCGTTTTCCCGCCAAAACCAGTTGCCAGATTCACTGTAATTATGGTAGATTTACTATTTTATTTATATTTCTGCCACATACAGTTGTCTATTTTAAGAAAATTAGGGTGTATGAAAATTTTATAGACAATAATTTACCGAACCAAACTCCAAAGTGTTAAAATTAGAATTTTTCGATTATAGCAGTTGAAAAAGTAGACAAAATCTTGAAAATCTATACTCAACTCAAGATAATTGAAAGAATCAGGCGTGACTTCGCGGAAGTTCATCTTTGATACAATATGAAATAAGAATATCTAGTGTCCGCTAAATTCAGGTAATTAGATTATCTATATTGGCATTTGGCAGTCTATCTATATGACTATCTTTTGCATATTTAATCTTTAGAAAAACATTGCACTCCAGGTATCCTATTTACAAAACTGCTAATAATTCGCTGGACAATAGCGCGTTGATAACGGTAAACCTTTGACACTTCCGAGAGATAAATCTGCGCACAAACCTGTGACAAATCATTTCCCCCAGCTAGGTTAGCAAGTAACTCTTAAAACTACTCTTGGCAGCGGATATCTAGGTATCGACCAGAAGTACGGGATGGAGAGTTACCATAAAATCGGCACATATGCGCAACGCGCCGTCAGGTTTGAGTACTAACACCAGCGGCGTGCCCAGTTGGAGCAGTTGACGGGCTCGATGACACCGTCGCGCACATCGAGCATCGAGGCAGAGGAAGGGCACATTGCGCGCGCGGTTAAATAAAATATAAAACTTTTTTAAATTATGTTAGTAGGTATGAGAAATTTTTCAACACACCGTGTATGAGTTAAATTTTTGTAAGTTAATGATACGAGTCAATCTTACTCCAGCCGAATGCAAATTGCTGTATCACATCAAAATATTTCTGGCTGACTGGTGACTTAAAATCAAAAACTGCATTAATCGCCCGTCGATATTTCTGTAATTTAATACAACTCATGTACATATACATACTTATATATCTCTATTGCCTTTTAATAGGTACATTACTACTGAAAACAATGTAAGGTTACTTTTTTTATCTCTGAGGAAACTTTTGATCAAACCTGGCTGGCAACACTGGTTTAAGTTATAAAAATGAGTAATGTACAAAATTTAACTTTTATCATGTTTTCTAATTTTAACGAGTTCTCTTCGTGACAGTGTATCTTACATAATTATTGCGCAATAATTTAGTTTTTTGACTACAGTAATACTTAACCTTTTGATAATATGAGCGCACTATCATTCATAAAATCGACAAAAGGCAAAGTGTTACTGGCGACTGTAGCTACGCTTCATTTAACCATATACTTCGCAAGGCCTTCGTTTTTTAAGAGCAGTGAGAAAAAGACTGTCGCGACTCCTCCCAAATACCTACCGGAGAATTGAGTGACCTTGTAGGCGATTATCACATCAAAAAACTAGGAAAAAAACGTTTATACATGCTGTATAAAACTAAAAGACTAGTTTCTTTTGCTCCTAGTTTAGTGCGCAGTGTAGTTTCGGTAAGAAAAATGAATGGAAGGCATCAAGTATTTGTTACTCGCAATGATATGCCGGCGTGTGGTGTGGAACTACTAAGAAATGAGTAAGTTTTCATTAAAATAATATTCAAAATCACTTTAATTTTTAAGTTTCTACTTAAAAATTAAGTGATTTTTAATATTATTTTTATTATTTTTGGTTAAATCAAAAAGTTATTAAAGTTTAATCGTCACATATCATATACATTACAGCTATAAAAGTTTTCGTCTTAGTACTTACCATTTGTATGCTTTTACATAGACTTGAAACTTTGAATTGGAAGGAATTATTTATTCTAGACTACATTTTTATTTGGACTGAAGTTTTTAGCTAGTTCATTTTTATGATAAAATAAATACTAGGATAATAAAATTTCACCTGCATTTCTTCAATATTAATCATCCCATTTAAAGCCCTCATGCCTCACAGAATAATAGTACAGTGAACACAATTTATCAGTTCAGTTAACAGTAATTCAATCATTAGTATTACAATGGCCTTGTGTCGAAAAATTACTATGAATGTCCATTCCTAGGTGGAATTGTGTGTCATTTCCAAGCAATTTAGATTACAAATTTTTCATGCACCTGATGAAAAAAGTGTTCCCCCATAGTGGAATAAGGAAAAAGGTACAAAGTTCATGGGGAAATGACTCTACTCTATAATTAATATATTTATTTGATCATATATTTTGACGAGCTTCTGCCCGCAGCTTCGCCCGCGGTGTGGCCTATGGGAAAATAATTAAACCACCCATTTCACCCTTTTAAGGGAGGAATTTCGAAAAATCCTTTCTTAGCGGATGCCTTCGTCATAACATCTACCTGCATGCCAAATTTCAGCAAGATCCGTCCAGTGGTTTGGGCTGTGCGTTGATAGATCACTATGTCAGTCAGTCAGTCACCTTTGAGTTATATATATTTAGATTTATTTATAAGATTCATATTTGACATTGTAATAGACATATTGGAATCCTCAGGATGTAAGATTCACCCAAAATATTATACTTTGGAGTCTCTGCATACAGTGATTTGGGTTGTGAATTGTCAGTCAGTCAGTAAAACAAGACAAAATTAAAAATGTTGGCACTAACTACTATTTATTTAATATTTATTATGTTTAAATGGGATATGAAACATGAATTTAAAATATATATCAAATTTATTTCAGGTGTGCCGTAAAACTATGGGACCACCCATCACCGGTACCACGGGAAGAGTTACTCAAATCCATAGAAGGAGTGAATGGAATCTTCTGTTCCCTTACAGATAAGATAGATAAAGAAGTGCTTGACAAAGCTGGTTCTGCCCTAAAAGTGGTTGCCACAATATCTGTGGGGTATGATCATATTGATGTTGCTGAGTGCAAGAAACGAGGTATCAAAGTTGGATACACACCTGATGTATTGACGGATGCTACTGCTGAACTTACTGTAAGCATCCCTACTTATATCAGAAATGCAAAAGGGTTATTTGTTACTTTCATTTATTGCTACTTAACCATGCAGAACTTAAATGCCAAATTAAATTGATTGTCTGAATCATAATTTGCCATCACAAATGACTGTCTTAAACTAATACCTACTTTATTCTATTGAGTTTGAATAATATTATTATTCAGTTCTTTCGCCATAGAAAAACATTGGTAATTAATAATTTGCCATAAATTATTATCATTCCAGTTGGCACTTCTACTGGCAACATCACGTCGCTTACCTGAAGCTCAACATGAAGCAAAAACTGGTGGCTGGGTTTCCTGGGCCCCTACATGGATGACTGGACCTGGCCTTGCAGGCAGTACAGTTGGTATTGCTGGCTTTGGCCGCATTGGGCAAGCAGTTGCCCGGAGAGTTAAGTCTTTCAGCACTGCTCGCATCTTATACTACAATCGTAGCCAACGCCCAGAGGAAAAAGAAACTGGAGCTGTAAAAGTAGACTTTGACACATTATTAACTCAAAGTGATTTTATCATTTGCTGTGCAGCATTAGTGCCTGAAACAAAGGAGATTTTCAACAAAGCTGCATTTGAAAAGATGAAACAATCTGCTGTGTTTGTGAATACTAGCCGTGGAGGCACTGTTGACCAAAATGCATTGATAGAGGCATTGCAAACTAATCAGATTAGAGCTGCTGGTTTGGATGTGACAACGCCTGAACCCCTACCTTTGGATAGTCCACTATTTAAGCTAAAAAACTGTGTTGTCCTACCTCATATAGGTAGCGCATCTATAGAAGCTAGAAACACTATGAGTGAGCTAACAGCTCAAAATCTGTTAGCAGCTTTGAAGGGTGTTCAAATGCCGGCTGAGTTAAAATGATAATATATAACTAATTATTAAGTGAAAGTTATTGTATTTTATCTGTTGACTTGACATGCTATTAAAATGCTTTATTTTCAATTGTTATCTGCAGGTTGTATGATTTTTTTGAAGAACATAATAATGTATTTTGTGTATAGATACAAACTTCTTGGTATATATACTTTCTGACTACATAGCAGTGATGCTAGGTCTAAAGTAATGTACAGAGGGAGTCGCAAAATTAATTGCCAAGTCTAGCCTAAATCCTAAACCCGTAAACGGAAAATAACAGACAGGTGCGCTATTATAATAAATGTTAGGGATAGGTGTACCTAGCGACAATAACTATGGAAGTGCTTCAAATTAATTTTTAAAACGTGGATTTTTTTCATAGTTAGTCATTTGTGTATTGATTAACGTTTTTTTAATCTTATTTAAATCTATTTCGTCATCATGGAGAAGTAAAAAATTCGAGTAATTTCACTTCTTAAAATTTCGTTTGGAGCTCCGATCGATCATAGATCGCCATCGTAGTAATATTCCAGTGAGAAATCGCACAATACGGTGAATCTTCACAGCCACTGATATGCGCGCAGCAGCTCGTCATCCTAACAACTTGGGCCGTAGACAATGCGTATGGTGCCCAACTTGGCCACAAGGGAAGCTGGACTCCGAAGTGTAACATTCCGCTCTGAGTAGCCGTCTTTTTCCAAGTTTTATAATAATAATAATATTATAACTAATTTAATTCAGACTCAAGATCCATAAAAAATACACACAAAAATAAACAATATGATATATAAAAATTAAATAAAAGAATAAAAACCTTGGGTGGCAATAGCCAACCATTGTCGGTACGTTGCAGATCGCAGCAGGCGATCTGCCAGGCTCCTGATAATGGTGTTTTTACTCATGTCAACTCTGGACATGAATGAAGCGATCCGTTTTCGCTGAATAGCTTTGAACGTATCAACGCGCGCGTCAAAGAACATTCCGGACGCACTGCAGCTCCGCGATAACCCCATCAGCTGCCTGAAGATGTTATTGTACGCCACTCTGATAGAGTTATGCGTCTTTATCGATATACCACTTAAACCACCCGTAGAGTAGGTATAATATATTCTGTGCCCGTAGTCTTCTGTTTCTTAGTCCAATCAGCAGCACAGACCAAGTAGAGGATACATCAGCAGCTATTGTTGCTGATGTGAGTAGAGTATATAACAGGATAAGACCGCGACCTGCAACCAATGCAGGAGCATGTACCTTGTTATGTTCAATTAAAAGTTTGTGACTGTAGCACAGAGCAAATAAAATAGTCCCGCCCGACTACCAAATGAGCATAGTTATTATATATAGTTACCTACATAGTTATTCAGGGAAGGGATTTGCAAGCAAAAAAATACAAGTTTCAATATTGCCTATAGTACAGGCGCACAATATAATACTATTGTGGCGTGCTAGCCCACGAAAAAGTTTCAATACCAGTCTAATAGAGAACTTTTCCAGCTAGTTGCTAGGGGCAACGAATGTTGTTGATATAGACTTCACATTAGAGAAAATTTTATTTTCCGCATTTTGGTTTTTGTAAATATCTTTTTAATTAATATATCTTATACAAAGTCAATCGGCATATCATTAATTCAGCAAACCTATGGACCTCCTTCTATTACAACAAAAGTGTATCGAACTTCGCTTTACTGGTGACCTGTTTTGAACCGAAAGTCCACGTTTGCAGTAAATGTGTGTGATTTTGATTTTGTTGCTGATTGCGATAATTCTGATACTGATTCACATAAAAATGTCGCTCTCAACCGATAAGAACGAAGATGTTTGTCGTGTGGGCGTGCGAATTCCGCCGTTTTGGCCTGAAAAGCCGGCCATTTGGTTCGCGCAGATTGAGGGCCAATTCGCGATATCGAACATTACTACGGACAATACGAAGTTTTTCTACGTTATCGGCCAACTAGACCCGCAGTATGCTTCTGAGGTGGAAGATATAATCATCAACCCGCCCGACACCAACAGGTATGAAAAATTGAAGTCGGAACTTATCAAACGACTGTCCGCGTCACGAGAAAAGAAGGTCAAGCAATTACTTATGCACGCAGAACTTGGAGACCGTAAGCCATCTCAGTTTCTAAGACATTTGCAACATTTGGCTGGACCTGGAGTTCCCGAAGATTTTCTACGTACTATATGGACCAGTCGCCTACCAAGTAGCACGCAAACGATAATCGCTTCGCAGATGATGTCTTCACTGGAAGCGCTCGCAGATCTCGCTGACCGCATCCATGACGTTGTTTCGCCTACAGCGCACGTAGCATCAACATCAAGTGTCATGCCAGGAAGCTCTTTAGACGCCATGAACCAACAGATTGCTGAACTTACCAAACAAGTGCAAGCTCTAACTGCGCAGGTGAACCGGCATTCACGTGCACCGAATCGTTCAAACAAGAAAACGCGCGGTCGTTCTAGCTCCACACGATCACAGTCGAACTATAGAAAATTTCCTGTGTGCTGGCATCATAATAAGTTCGGCAATGAAGCAAGTAAGTGCGTAAAACCGTGCGACTACCATGCGGGAAACGCGAACAGCAGTCGGTAATGGCGACGACCGATTGCCAAACTTCCGGTCGCCTATTTGTCACGGACGGCGCTACGAAGATGCAGTTTCTCATCGATACTGGCAGTGACGTATGTGTCTTCCCCCGATCGGCACTCAAGGAACGTCGTGAGAAAACAAATTATGAGCTGTGTGCGGCAAACGGTACACCCATTTCTACTTACGGCTACGCTCATTTAGTGCTGAACCTAGGCTTGCGCCGTGACTTCACTTGGCGATTCATCGTAGCGGACGTTACAAAGGCCATAATAGGTGTAGATTTTTTATCATTTTACAACCTCATCGTGGATTGTCGAAATCAACGTTTAATCGACAACACTACAAGCCTTACGTCCCCAGCTTCACCTGCACAGTCAACTGGGAACATTTCATCGGTAAAAGTTATTTCTGGAAATTCCGTATATCATAACATACTAAGCGAATACCCTGAGATTACTAGACCTTCCGGTGTCCACCGTGTTCCGAAGCATAATACCATGCATCATATACAAACTACTGCAGGGCCGCCAATAAGCAGCACACCACGAAGACTAGCACCGGATAAATTAAAAATCGCAAAAGACGAATTTGCAGATATGTTGAGGAACGGAACAGCCAGACCTTCAAAGTCACCATGGTCATCACCACTTCATCTTGCGCCTAAAAAAGATAACGGCTGGCGTCCATGCGGTGACTACAGAATGCTCAACGCTAGAACCGTACCAGACAGCTATCCCATTCGACACATACATGACTTTGCACATTGTCTCTCCGGCTGTCAAGTATACTCGGTTATCGATCTCGTAAAAGCTTATAATCAAATTCCTGTCTGCCCTGAGGATATTCCGAAGACCGCAATCACGACGCCGTTTGGTTTATACGAATTTCCGTTCATGACGTTCGGACTACGTAATGCCAGTCAAACGTTTCAACGATTTGTGGACGAGATGCTTAGGGGCCTTGAGGAGTTCTGCTTCCCGTTTCTGGACGATTTTTTGATCTTCTCACCTGATCAGGAATCACACAAGAAGCACCTTCATCTGCTCTTCAACAGACTCAAGGAATACGGCATGGTAATCAACACGAACAAGTGCATATTCGGTGTATCAGAGGTAACGTTTTTAGGACACAGCATCTCAGCAGCTGGCACTAAGCCGTTACCATCGAAGGTAGAAGCAGTTGCGAATTACCCTCCACCGAAAACCGTTAGAGAACTGCGAAGATTCCTAGGAATGGTGAACTTTTACAGAAGGTTTATTCCTGACGCAGCGCGGCATCAAGCGCCTCTGAATGCACTGCTCACAGGATCAGTTAAAGGTTCACATCCCGTGCATTTATCAGAAGAAGCTACTAAAGCATTCATCGCCTGCAAGGAAAGTCTCTGCCAAGCAGCACTACTTGCTCATCCAGACTGCCAAGCGAAGCTCGCTATAGTCACTGATGCTTCAGACACAGCAATGGGCGCAGCTTTACAACAGCATAAAGACGGCCTGTGGGAACCTTTAGCATTTTTCTCTCGAAAACTTTCGCCATGTCAACAGAAATACTCGCCTTATGACAGGGAACTTCTCGCCATCTACGAAGCAATAAAATACTTTCGTCACATGGTGGAGGCGAGAGCCTTTATTATTTACACTGACCATAAGCCCATAACTTTCGCATTTCATTCACGAAAAGAAAAGTGCTCACCAAGACAGTTCAGACATCTGGATTTTATTTCACAGTTTTCTACAGATATCAGGCATATTTCAGGAAAGGATAACGTTGTGGCTGACAGTTTATCACGCATCGAAGAGATTACTCAGCCCATCGATCTATCCAAGCTTGCTCAAGCACAAAGCACAGATCCTGAACTAGAACAACTTTTGGATAGCGATACTTCTCTACGCTTGACAAAAATCAAACTGCCTGGATCTCACACAGAAATCTATTGTGACAAGAGCAGCAATGTGGCCAGACCTTATGTGACCAAAGACATGCGACGGCAAGTGTTCGAAAACTTGCATTCTTTTAGCCACCCTGGCATAAATGCGACGACGAAACTGATATCGGAACGCTATGTATGGCCTAGTATGCGAAAAGATTGCAGAGAGTGGACTCGTTCCTGCCTAGCATGCCAACGATCAAAAATAACACGTCATGTCTCATCTCCATTAGCATCATTCAACTTACCTCGAGCCAGATTCATGAAAATCCACATAGATTTGATCGGACCTTTACCTCTTTCACAGGGGTATCGTTACTGTCTCACATGTGTAGATCGCTTCACACGATGGCCCGAAGCTATACCATTACAGGAGATAACAGCTGAAACAGTGGCAAAAGCTTTAGTTCACGGATGGATATCCAGATTCGGCTGCCCTGAAGATATCGTCACTGATCGTGGTCGACAGTTTGAATCAGAACTTTTTAAGCATTTGTCCCACATCATCGGATTTCAACGCAGACGAACTACAGCCTACCATCCAGCATGCAATGGACTCGTCGAAAGATTCCACAGACAGCTTAAAGCCGCCATTACATGTCATGCGACCAGCAGCTGGCTTGAAACACTTCCACTTGTACTACTGGGAATCCGGGCGGCATTTAAGGAAGACTTACAAGCGACTCCAGCTGAACTCGTATATGGAGAGACACTACGACTCCCAGGTGACATTTTTTGTCAATCGGCTGATGGCACAGAGGATTTGACAGTATACACTGAAAGACTGCGCACATTCGCCAAAAATTTGTTGCCATTACCAACTTCTCACCATGGGAATAACCGCTCCATATTCATTTTCAAAGATTTAGCAACAGCATCCCACGTCTTTCTAAGAGATGACACCTCGCACCCATCTTTTCAAGCAGCTTACACAGGCCCGCATGAGGTGATAGAACGAGGGGATAAAGTTTTCAAGCTCCGCATAAAAGGCAAAGAAGTCACTGTATCAGTCGACCGCATTAAACCTGCCTACATACTTCGTGAGTTGGACCATTCTCCCGCCGTGGCAGCACCCGAGACCCGAGACGCTCCAGTGACCACCACTCGATCAGGACGAACAGTGCGTTTTCCAGAATATTATCGCCCGTAGGACGGTCTCTGGAGGGGAGTGATGTGGCGTGCTAGCCCACGAAAAAGTTTCAATACCAGTCTAATAGAGAACTTTTCCAGCTAGTTGCTAGGGGCAACGAATGTTGTTGATATAGACTTCACATTAGAGAAAATTTTATTTTCCGCATTTTGGTTTTTGTAAATATCTTTTTAATTAATATATCTTATACAAAGTCAATCGGCATATCATTAATTCAGCAAACCTATGGACCTCCTTCTATTACAACAAAAGTGTATCGAACTTCGCTTTACTATAGTATAACTTATAAGTATAGGTACTGACAAAACTGACGTATACGGGGATTGAATAATTAGGTACGTACGTCGTAGTATATTTTTAACAGCTGCCTATAGCCTATATAGGAAGATATAAAGCTACGAATCTACAATGGCAAATGCAATTGACCAATTGTTCTGTTCCGTAACCAGAGATAATATTATAACTAGCTGCGCCCCGCGTGGTGATGAAAAACGGTGATGATGATGGTGAAAAATAGATAACAATCTATTATCAGACCTACCACTTGGTAGGTGAATATAAAATTTCATCAAAATCGGTTTAGCCGTTTCGGATGAGTATGGGAGCAAACACTGACACGTAATTTTTTTTATGTATATATAGATGTAGATGTCTTCGGCCGTAACAGAAATTACCATCAACGCATAAACTCGTCACGGGAGAATAAAAATTGGTGTAACCGCCTAATTAATCAGCTAATTAGCGAAAACTACTTTCCTCGTGAAACCAAATAAAGTATCACTTACAGAGACCCCGCCATTCTCCTGCCCGCCAGCCGCCAATCTGCACAGGAATGCTGACGGAATTCATTAAAAGTGTGATCAGACTTTCATCTTGTTAGCGAGGAATCTACACGTAATAATGATAAGTAACGCACAAAAATCATACCGTCCGCGACGCTCGGAAACAACGAGCTATATAAAAAACAGGTACTTTCTACGGAGCAATTAGAAGATCCGCACACGAAAGATATTATTTAGCAGCGACAAGACGCGCGGATCGCGGTGGAAACGCGAGATTTATTCGCGACTCTGCCAGAATCATGCTCTACGATTTGTCACCGATTTCGGTGTATCACGATATTTATCTTTCTGCTTTCTCAATTTTAAAGTTTCTCTTTGCTCCGTTGCCTGAACAACCAAACATATGTCTCAGAATTGCAAATACAATGTTCATGAATTGCCTTTAATGAGGTGCAATGCAATTTATGTAATTATACCATTTCAATAACATGTTCTTTTTTTAAATATGTCCGCCATCTTTACTCGCAAAAACCGTTTGTCTATTAGGTATTTGACAGAATACACGAATGTGTGAGTTTCAAATGTTCCTACTAACGAGGATCTTGAGGTCATAGAAATATAAGGCTCTTGAGTCTTAAGTTAATATATACGACGAAAATTGGCCTTTTTGATGCCAAACGCCCTTTTCTTTACCATATTAGATATTATATTATTATGGTAGATCCATATTATTTATTACCCGTATAACTTTTGAATATTGCATCTTTGATTTTTATATAAACGTTAGGAATGTTAACAGGACTCATAGATCACCTACACTTGCTATGGTTACTATATTACGATATTAATATATTAATAACGCCCAACGATCACATACCCTGGCTAGACACTAACTAGGATTCCCGGTATCTAGAGCCCCAGGAACTACGCGCACCATGGTCCCACAACACAAGACAAAACAAGTATTTGCGCTTTTTTTTGTGCACAAATACTTGCCCTGCCGTGGGAATCTAACCCGCCGCCTCCGGGTTATGAGCCGACCTGCTCAACCAGCGGAATAATTGAATTATTTTACACTGTATTTCCATACAACAATTGAGTGGTGATCCAATAAAGCATTCCTCGACCTGTCTGGCGGGTTGCAAAATGTGGGTGTGTCTGCGCCGCGTTAACTTTGTTACCATTCGATTCCGTAACTGACTTATTTTGTATTGCCTACTAACTTAGTCGATTCATGTACTTCTACAGAAAGCCGCATTGAACGCAGGAAAATTATAGTACCTTGTAAAGATTAAATTAAGTTATAAAATAGCATTTTGTTAGTTGCTAACAGGAGTGCCCGAGGGGCTATTAATTAGGCCGTGTGTTTTTGAATTAAAACTTCTTTACGCACGCTTGACTGAGAGTAAGCTGGTGAATGCGAGGCGAACGGAAGTTGAAGTTGGTTCACGTTGAGCTCCATAGTCAACATATCAAAATAAAAAAATTGTATTATTATGTTGGTATGCCCGGTAAAAGGACAATTTACAGTTGTCAAGGTGGCGACATTAACATTAAGCAAAAACAGAGTTATATGGGCCGATATATGGAGCTAACCTAAAGAAGTTTTACACCAGACGTGTGGTCCCAAAGATAATAATGTGTGGTCTAAAGCACACTCGTGCTTTTTTATTGTCGCCATATCGCTATTCAGTTTAATTTGCATACCCGTCGAATATAAATAGATAGGTTTACTGATGGTAATGTAAACAAAGAAAGTGGTTTTTGGGTTTCGCGATTGTTGCATAATTTTCGTATTTTCGCATAATTAATAGTTTAAACTTAATATATAAAAACGAATCTGTGTTTCCCTTGGTCATCGAATCACGGGTGAACGGATACAACATTTTGACTAATTCTTTTATTATTGTCGTGGAATAATGCGTGCCTGTTATAAGCCTACTTATCAGGGTGCGGATGACTGCAAGTAAATATACCGTTGTTGCCTACATGACGCGGTTGGTGGTAGAGAGACGACTGAGGAGGGCAGGAGCGTCGAGCGGTGCGACGGACGTACGCGATATTTGCTTCGCTTGCAATCCTGTGGCTGTGCCCCATAATAAAATTGATTTATTATTTCCAGGAGAAAGTTCTTATGAAAGAAAAAGTTAAGAAAGCATGGAAAATTTACACCATGCGGATGAAACCGCGAGGCACAGCTAGTTGGTTATATATAATTATTATGTCGACGCGTCATGTATTTGTTCATTAAGATGAGAAGAGTCGTTTTGCATAATTGATCGAGTAGAACATAGACATCATATTTTAGCTATGTCTAGTGTCTTAGGTCCGTATTATAGAACGATGCTCAGTCATCGATCGGTGCTCAAGCAGAGATTTCATTTATAAAGTGAAATTATTAGTGAATGAAATCTGCTTGAGCACCGATCGATGACTGAGCATCGTTCTATAATACGGACCTTAGGTACCTACTACCAGCCATAACAAAGTACAGACCTTATCCTATGGGCATAATGTCAGCAATAGTGAAATTCTTAAACATTCGCTAACATTAAGTAGATAAATTAAGTACTAAATTATTAAATAAATTTCAATTTTGTGTCGCATTCTACCCTAAACGAAATTTAAATATTTCCGTCTTTTTCATTTCCCCTTACCAGAAGAGTACCGGCAATACAGAAATAGGTGCTTAACATAGAGTTATATAATTATGTATATTCAATTTTAAAAGTGAATGCGGAATCAAGGAACTTTAATAGAATATATACTATAGAACTTCCTTGTGTCGACACCATGCCACAGAATAACAAATATTTAATGCTAGCCAAGCAGTGTCAGCCAAACTCGGTTTGTCTGTGTCGCCTAGGTATATAATTATATCGACAGCAAGCTCAGCCGACAAGTGACGTCACATAACCAACTGGAAGGACACACACTGCGTGAAATATCCCGAGATTAATCTGGCGGATGTTTTTGTAGGGTTGCACGTTACAGGTTGTGTCAAAAATTATTCTATATATTCTAGGTCCTTTATTTGAGACACATTCTATTAAATCATGGTATGCGTCCTCCTGCAGACTATACGCGTTGCACGACTGATGCCGGTCTGCGCTAAAGCTTGACAGCTCCTAAGTTCGAACTTATCTGTCCAACCCCCGGTTTCTCGTATACGTTTGTGAAACTTGTGTCAATTCAACATACCAAATACTGTACGTTCATGGGTTGAGGACAACCGACGATCAACTGGCAACCTATGAGCGTATTTGGTTCGCCAAATTGACACGAATTCAACAAACTTACGAGAACCCGGGAAAGTGCTCCATATTTGGCTATTTTGTATTTTAACATCCTTCAATATAGGGCGAATTCTGTGTTTTAAGTATGAGATGGGCCAACTTGGAAAGAAAACACAAGTTGTTACACAAAAATAAACGCTGTTAGAGACCATTACAAATACACATTTCTTTATTCAACCAGTAATTGCAATCAATAAATCTAGTTACGTAACAGCAGTCTATCTAATTTTGAATTCTATTAGTACAAAAACGTTAAATAGGAAGTCTTTTACGTCGCGTCGCACTGGGCTTTCATAAATATTGATTTTAGTTGACTTTGTGATCAGACTCAGACACAGAGACGGTGAATGCGCTCAAGAACTGCATGATCTCATTCTCCCATCACCATTCCACTACCGGACTACTAGACGCTCGGCTAAGCGCCATCCTTTCGTGGTGGAAATACCACCCATTCGTACCAAGCGATTTGACTCAACGTTTTTAATTAGAACGGCTAAGGAATGGAATGCCCTGCCAGCGTCTGTGTTTCCGGCGAAATATGACCCGGGCGTGTTCAAGAGAAGAGTGAATAGGTATTTACTTGGCTAGCATGCTACATCTTCGATCGCATCGTCACTTCCCATCAGGTGAGAGCGCGGTCAAATGCTAGACAAGTTTGAAAAAAAAAAAAAAAAAAAAAAAAAAAAAAGACCACCTTATCAGAATATTTCTATAATAACAACCACATTACCTATATTTTGAATAAGAAGATTTATGATAATATGTTTTACTTATACGAGTTCCTGTCTGTTATGTCGTGCGTCTGTATGTTTTATAGTCTTGTTATATCATGTAAGTAATTATACCTATAATTATATAATTTTCCAATACATTTTATTCAAACTATATTCACTGTATATAAGTAACTGAGGTCTTTAGCATAAATTAATCCATTTCGCCCATATTGTATGAAGTTCCTTCGTAACCGAGATTGTTTTCTTCATCCGTCGGCAAACTTTTAATAAGAGTATCAAAAACGCCGTTGTATAAGAAATACTCTGTTTCAATTTTTTCAACGTATTTGATGGAATTATCCCATTTTTCTTGAGGATAACTACTGAATACCTTTTTCAAAGTTGTATGCATTGCGTCTAAATCGTAGAAAGTTTTATCGTTTATGTGATTCCCTTGCTTTAAATCCCTCCATACCAATTCGAGCGGATTTAGTTCTTGATGCCAAAGGGGAAGCCTTAATAAATCGTGGCCTTTCTCTGACAATAGGTTATCAAGTTCTTGAGGATTTTCCGTTGATGTGTGGTATTCTGCATTGTCCATGACCAACACGCATTTCTCCGGAAGAAGAGGCAGTAGTGTTTCTTTCACCCATTTACTAAAAACATTATAATTCATATCACAGTCTCGTATGTTCAGAGTTTTGATCATCAGAAGTGCATTTTCGAGAAACCCATTCTGACCACCTGCATGTACTATTATCATACCTTGCCCTTTTCCAGTATAGTACTTAACACCAATATTTTCATCGTCAGTCTCCCAATTAGTTAGTTTACCTTCTAGACTTAGAAAAGTCTCATCTAGATAAATTATATCTCTTCCTTCATCGCGATATTTTTTTAACGTATTTATGAACTTCCAACGGTACGTTGCGACATTTTGATCCTCATATAGAATACGCTTTTTAGTAGCATGTTTAAATCCTATTTTAAGCAGCAAATTTCTCAGATATTCATTACTGGATTTCACTATGTCTTCTTGCTTCATAATTTTGTGAACAACGTTTAAGGATAATAGATTTTCGCTTTCAATGCCTGCTTGTAGCACTCTTCTTCGTATAAGGCCTTCGATGAAGCAGTCCATCAGTATCCGTTTTTTTGGTACTGCCTTTCTTCGGGTCTCCGTCGTAGCAAATAATGTTTGGCCATAAATATTTTGTAAAGACTTACCTTCCGAAACAACTTTCGTTATAGTTCGCCATGATAAACCGGTAGCTTCAGCAGTTATGTGGTTAACGTTTATGTCCTCTTGGTACTCTTCTGATGTAGGATCTCGTTTTCGAAGTCTGAAGTAATTGTGCAAATTGAAAATCATTTGCTTCGATTGCCAATTAAGTTTCTTCCCGTTTGACGTTGTCATCTCGTGATGTTTATGCCGTGTGTGTCTGACTTAGCGACGGGTCTGCGGCAACCGTAAAACGATGTTTTATCTGCGCTCCGTGCCCGCATACTGACGGTGGCGGCGCGGGTGGTCGGCGAGCGAGACGGGAGATCGAAGTTGCCAGGAGGGAACGAAAAATACCATTTTCGTTTTTTATTTTGGTCAGGATCGTATCTTACCATCGGTCTTAATTTTGCAAATTCTTTGTGCAACAACATTACAGTGGCTTTTTAAATTATGACATTTTTCCTCCTAAAAATGTACACTGTTAGATAAATAATGGCATGTAATGGCATGCATTTTTGAAGTAAAACGTTTTTAACCACGCTTGATTTGAGGACTAAGCTGGTGAATGATTTAACGAGGCGAACGGAAATTGAAAGTTGTTGGTTCACGTATATCTCCATTGCCAACATAGCAAAGTAATTTTTTTTTATTATTTTGTTGGTATATCCGGTAAAATGAAAATTTACAATTGTCAAGATGGCGACATTAACATTAAACAAAGCCTGGTTAAGGTATACCGGCCCATAGAGTGAGCTAAACTAAAGAAGTTTTACGTCAGACATGTGGTCTAAAGCACATTATTTTTTTTAATACTCGTTGTGCTTATGGTTTTTTGAATTTCTGTATACTATGGCATGGAACAAGGAGGGAGTCGTTCCATGATCATGGTTTCCCCCTTTCATTCATCCTCAGAACGTTTAAAATGTCCATGCCATTGTAGTTAAAAATGTAACAAACGAAGCAAGCGCCAATTTTTTCATGTAATTCAATGGGCGTCGTGCCTGCTTACCTTTTCAGTCTCATTCGTAGAATTCGCCACATTTCATCTGGCAATGTGGGTGGTTTTGTTTCCGTATTCACTAATTAATCACTTAATAATGAAATCTCTGCTTGAGCACCGATCGATGACTGAGCATCGTCCTGTAATACGGGACTTAGATTATTATTTCTTATTATTATTAAGTAAATTACTTATTTATAAATCACTAGCGGCCCGTCCCGGCTTCGCTCGGGTGGACGTTTATTTATTAAATATTTTATAATATACGAAAAACAATGTATCACGCACCGGCGCCAACTACTTAAAATGTTGGTTTGTCCTGAATTTTTCCTGAATTTTCTTTGCTATAAACCTCACGGAGCCCGAGACCTTTCCAACGTAAACGCAAAACCGTGGAAATCGGTTCGTGCGTTCTGGAGTTATAGCGTCAGGAAGGAAAACCCGACTTATTTTTATATAGTAGAGAAGAAGATTGCCATCGTTAGGTACTAAAAAAGTGTAAAAAAAAACGCATTTTATATGACGCCTGGCTACCAAAGATGTGTTTTTTTTTAAATCTTAATGGCCCAGTGCAAATATAAGCAACATGGTAGACAAAACTGCAACGGAAGACACTGAAGGCGAAAGTAGTGGTTACATCACAAGATTTCAAATACGGGTGGTATCACACTAATTACTATTTATTGCACCGTTTCGCTGTTACCAGCCACCATGCGAAATAATTAGCTTTATTAATTAAAAACTCAGTAAGTTTTTATGATTAGCGGTCATTATGAGTTGGTTGTGATGAAAATTAAACAATGAGATGATTAGCATTAGCGATTATGGTAACATTTATCTACACTCATTCGATTTAAGGCAGCCGATGGCAGGTCTGAGTCTGAGTGAGCGCGTCGTTAAAAAATCATAATAATAGCGCCCAACGATCACATACATAGATCCTGGACCCTAACTAGGATTCCCTGTGTCTAGGGACCAAGGAACTACGAGGACCATGGTCCCACAACACCCAGACTCAGAACAAGTATTTGCGCTTTCTGTGCACAAATACTTGTCCTGCCGCGGCAACCGAATCCGCTGCCTCTGGGTTCTGAGCCAACCTGCTCACCACACCACAGAGGCCGTCAACTAGGTACAGATGCGTAGCTAGGTAACCAAAGACCCTGGGGCTAATAATAAACTAGGGCCCCAACCAAAGAAAATAAAGCCCATAATAATAATAATATAATCCATAGCCAATACATTTGTAGTCAAGGGCCCCGACTAAATTATTTAAAATCATTTATTTCGAATTCGTCGTAATCCAGATTCATCGTACTCCAGTTTATTTATATTCCGAATGGGAGAAAAATTCACAAGTTCAATTTATAGTTTTTATTGCAAAATTTGTAAGTCTGTGTTCGAGGGGCCCCTGAACTTGGGGGCACGGGGCCCCTGAGCTTGGGGGCCCCGGGACACTGCCCCGTCTAACCCTCCGGTAGCTACGCCACTGACTAGGTAAATGACTTTTAAATTTACAACCTCAGGCTACTTAATTCGTGCGAAAGCTTTATTAGACTATGTAGTTTTCAAGCTAAAAAGTTATGCAATCCATATTTCACAGACACTTTCTCCGCGTCTGTCGCCTGTGATAAATAGTAACAGCTGGTCAAACTGCTACAGGTACTTAGCAGCGGGAGAGGTGCTTATTGGTGACAAGTGATTGCTGGCAAAATGAATTAAATTGGCTTTGGAAAGGCTAAATAGAGAAATGGTTTGAAGTACATTTTAAAAGAGTTAATATGCATTTAGTATCAGTCGTTACGAATAGTAAAACGCTAGTAGATATACCTACGTTATCGTCACGTCGTCATACATTTTGCAATCACACTGTGACGACTGACAAGACGCTAAATCACAAACTAAATGATCGATCACTAATATAAAAAGGCCGGTCGGTATGTAGGTCACAATACAACGAGTTGGTGTCGACCTGTTGAATGTCTCATGGCCCCAAGCCTTGATTGATGGGATGTATACGGTACGGTTAAATTAAGTAGCTCTTGAAGTCGTTAGGTAGTCCGTTTACCTAAAGCAAAACAAGAAGCAAGACCCTCCAAAAACAAAAAAAAATTCTAGAGTGAAGCCAAAAGAAGAATACAGCTGGGTTGTGCAGCATTTGGAAAGCTTCACCGAGTCTTCTCAGTCTGTCTCATCGCCCATCCCGCAAAGACTTAGACGAAAGTCTTCAACCAGTGAGTCCTACCGGTCATGACCTACGGAGCCGAAACGTGGACACTCACGGTAGGACTAGTCCATCAATTCAAGGTCGCTCAGCGAACTATGGAAAATGCTATGTTAGGGGTATCTCTGCGGGATCGAATCCGAAACGAAGCTATTCGCCAAAGAAAAAAAGGTTAGTGACATAGCTCAGCGAATTAACAAGCTGAAGTGGCAATGGTCATATCTGCCGAAGATATCTGCTGTTCCGGAGTGGAGACTCGGCAGACGTAGTGTAAAAATGTCGCGGCGCGGTCACCGGTCTCGGCGAAAATGTGACGTTTCTCAAGGAAAATTCATTAATTCTTATTTTATAATTTTAGCTACGTTCATTATAATCCTACAACTTTGTATTTTATTTATTTAATTATGCTGTTAGAATTTTTTATTTAAAGTTTCTACAATCCTGATGTTCCTGCTATCATTTAGACAATTACTAGATAAGTAATCTAAGCCAAAGTGTTAGCCGATGAAATCGTACGCGTGACGAACCAATTCCAATTTCCAAACTACGCTTCGAGTCGAATGTTTGCAGTGCATGCATTTACTGTCTGTACCTAGCTGTACCCACATTCTCTTTTTGTTGCTATCAAGATCAACAATGCTACGATTGGCGCTAATTTAGCTTTAATTTTAATGTTGCCTAAATGTGTATTATGGTCATGTAAATACTATTATTAATATATATATTTTATAACATTATAGTCTAATAATAGAATAATGTCTTTGTGTATTGTCAACCAGTTAAATTTGTTACAACGGTTTTGAGATTAACCTGTTATCTGAATTAACAGGTTATTTCGCTTGTTATTTCAAACTTTTTTACTGTTGTTTCAAATAAATATCAGTCAATCGGTACGTGTATTATATAATTTTGGGTACTTTTGGCTACTTATGCAGACCACAGCAATAATAAACAATGTAATGTACAAGGTAGATTCCTACTCAAATTAAGACTAATAGTGACGTAATGTAAAATCTTCATGAAGTGGGTAGTAAGAAGATACAGTGTAATAATTAATTGCACCTGATATTGGTGCTTGGGTGGTACGCAGTAATTTTATGCAACGATAGGCTTTTGTATCCATTCTCTTGTTTCCGAACGAAGCGTCTCGCCGTTCGCCGCCCGCCACTCCCGCCAGTCGACCGAGAGCGCGCGGCTTGTGCGCTGCGTTTCGCACTTCCCTAATTTCGGAATTTAAAAACTTCGCTCCATATTCAATAGTGAAGTTGAAATTATTTATTTATAACGGTTATCTGTGGATATTATTTTGTGAAGTGCCAGCATTTAATATTTATTGGAACAAGGAAGAGGATTTTTAATTCTTTGTTCACTGTGAGTGCATTTTGTTTTTTTATCATTCTTATTTCAATTTAGAATGCGTTTCTTATCTTCACACAAAATTTCTGTCAGGTGCACTATTTTTGTGAATGCGTATGTTATATAATAATATAATATTATAATTACATATAACAACACAATTGGTTCAGAAGTCTACCATAGTTACGAAACAGTAAAATTGTTTTGTATTTACTTATGTGCATTCAGTATGTATTAACTTAAGCATTTACTCAAATTATAATGATTTTTATCTACTAGTACCTACTTGTGCACAACCCGTTAAAAAAAATCACGTTTTATTTGTAAGATAATTTAGTTGATTTTTGTTGGTCAGTTTAAATATTTATTAAGTTTTCAAGACGAAATGTTTAGCATATAGGTAATGTAAAGTTTTACCTACTATTCTACTAAAATTACCGAAATACACGAATTAAAAACTTTTTTCATCTGATTAGTATATAATTCACTCTCTCAAATCTCGATCTTGTATATCTAAATATATATAATTCAAAGGTGACTGACTGACACACTGAGTCTGGACGGATCGGGCTGAAATTTGGCATGCAGGTAGATGTTTTGACGTAGGCATCCGCTAAGAAAGGATTTTTCGAAATTCCACCCTTAAGAGGGTGAAATGGGTGGTTGAATTATTTTCCCATAGGCCACGCCGCGGGCGAAGCTGCGGTCAGAAGCTCGTCTTGTATAATTATTAGCGCCATAAGTAGGTACTCATTGTGCTACTGAAATAAAAATTACAATGGTTTCCATTGCTTTAATAAATATGAAATTACAGCAGTAGACTATTTTAGTTCGCATTATTTGTTTATAAGTAGGTACTAAGTTTTTGAAGTAATTTACGCACGCTTGACTTGGGGAGTATTCTGGTTAATTTGTAGCGAGGCGAACGGAAGTTGATTCACGTAGATCTCCATTGCCAACATAACAAAGTTAGACATTTGTATTATTATGTTGGTATATATCCGGTAAAATAACAATATACAATTGTCAAGATGGCGACATTAAGATTAAACAAAGCAATAACAAAGTTATACCGGCCGATAGATGGAGATAAACCAAAGAAATTTGGCTTCAGTCGTGTGGTCTAAAGCACACTCGTTTATTTATTTCTTTGGAGTACTCCTATACCTTATTTTATTGTACGTCAGTTTACTTCAGGATCGTAAAGAAGTATATCATCATTTATTCGGATCATTTGATAATTCTAATTCCAATTAAATGTATAGTAAGTAGATACTCATTCGGATTCAATCATGGAATTGAATGCGCACTTTGCAGCCAGTAAACCAGTTGATGCGTATCGTATGTCGGACTAGATAGGTAGGTAACTAGGTTATATAAATACCGCACCTAGGTATGAATTTGTATGCCTTGTGCTATTTATTCTGTCCGTTGATATTATCGTGGAAAGAATCTCCGGTAAATTAACGGGCAATTTAGATATGACAGCCTCTGTGGTGTGGTGGTTGAGCAGGTTGGTTCATAACCCGGAGGAGGCGGGTTTGATTCCCGTGGTAGGACACGTGTGCGTGGCAATTTGTGCAGGGGAAAAAAGCGCAAATACTTGTCTTGAGTCTGGGTGCTGTGGGACCATGGCCCTCGTAGTTCCTGGGTCCCTAGACAGTGAATCCTAGTTAGGGTCTAGGATCTACGTATGTGATCGTTGGGCGTTATTATTATTATTATATCATAACATGATCTTATACTCAATATTTGTTATACTGAATATTTAAATTATTATAGTAATAATAATCTAAATATATATAACTCAAAGGTGACTAGACTGATTGACTGACTGACATATTGATCTATCAACGCACAGCCCAAACCACTGGACGGATCGGGCTGAAATTTGGCATGCAGGTAGATGTTATGACGTAGGCATCCGCTAAGAAAGGATTTTTCGAAATTCCACCCTTAAGAGGGTGAAGTGGGTGGTTGAATTATTTCCCCATAGACCACGCCGCGGGCGAAGCTGCGGGCAGAAGCTCGTTATTAAATAATTTTAATATTATTAGGTATCTACTTAACTATTTACATTAGGCAGGTAAACATGTAATGTAATCTACTGTAGATTTTACCTTTACTGTGGCTTTACCAGAGACGCCAGCCTAGGGTCAGCATTACTTTTTTGAGGCTTTAGTAGGGTCACTGACTTAGCCATGAATATAAAGATTTCTTTTAAATGTGTACAAAATAAATTTTTAATATATTTTTCTAAATTATACCAGACTCGCTAAGTAGGGACTAAAACACATCATCAAAGTGTCAAATTTGTATACTTTCAACGATTTGCTGTGCACATAATTAGATGCGTAAGTATTGCCATATCTATATATTTGGAAAATACAATGTCGATAACGATGCTATTTTCGATTAGCGTGTTGATTTGAAAACAAATAATAGCGTGATGATGACCTCATTATACCTATCTACTAACCTTTCCTTTATGCTGGGGCTACATTAGCGGGCTACTGGCACAGATGGCACGGATCAAAGGGATTTGTCGCGACAATATTCGCTTGGGTGGCTATACCTACGTCAATTCAGTGTCGTCCAAACTTTGAAACAAGACGGACGTGCCTGTATTTTTACTATGGAGTGGAGTAACGAAAGTGTTAAGTTCATTCGATTCTATGAAACGGAGAGTGTCAATCCGGCACGATGCATCGCGTCAACTCGACAGGAATCTTCGCCCGCCTTAATGTAGACAAGAACATCGCCTATGCCCGAACACGATGTTTTTGTCGCGTCAACTCGACACGAATCTTCGCCCGCGGGTGATTATCAGAAAGTGCCTAAAAAATTATAATTTCTTTGCCGCAATTTTTTTTTCATTAATTCCAAAAATTAAATAACATACTTTGTAGAGGCCTCTAAGATCTACATTTATATGTTATTCGCCCCAAAATCTATCGAGCCGATTCGAAGTTTTAACGATTTTAAACTATATTTGGTCATAGAAATTAGATATGTACCAAAGAAATTAGAAAAAGCACCAAATACATTAGGAAACATGCCAAAGAACTTAGATTTGTTAACAAAGAAATTAGAAATCATATCAAAGATATTATTTTTATGGGAAATTAGATTAGTTTTATGGGAAAAATAAATAGTTTTAAATAAAATTACTTATAACTTTTGTTTATGTGACATTATTTTAATTATCACATGTATTAATAAACAATAATAGCATATACAAAAACTAAGGCACATTTAAAAATGGGTTATTAGACACAATCAGTCTTCAAAAGTTCGATATTAATTACATTATTGATTGTATAATACATAACTTAAATATAAAACTTCAATATTAGCGTGGGTCTGACATAAGTATCTGTCATTCATGTGTGCTTTGCTATCCCGAATTTTAACCCAAAACTAGCGATGTCTGCAAAATGAAGTCTGCAAAAAGTTATTTTAGATTATACATTGGTCTTTTTGTACACTTGATATAGATTATTTAAAGAATCGTTCAATCTTTTCTGTTTTTCACGGTTCCCAGTTTTGTAAATTCTTTTTTTCCTGGATAAACTCTGCTGTTCTCGTCATCATCGTAAAATATTTCGATTTTTTTGCATTATTATTTATGTTCTCAAAGTATTTCCAGTTGTTTCATTATCTTCAACATTTTTCATTTTATTTTGAGACTGTACCTCCTATTTTTCATTCTTTCAAATCGTTTTCTAAATTATTTTTGGTTCATGTTGTAGCTACTCCAAACTTGAGGCCAGGAACTGCGATTTCTTTTTCTTTCTCGTATTTGTATCGTTTTAAGACAACTTTATGCACTTTTTTGTGTATTTTTAAGTTTTATTTAATAGCAGACTTCTTACGTAGACTCTTTGCGTTTTGCCATTTATATTTACGTTGTGCTCTAAAACAAAAATTTTCTAAAACAAAATTAATGTGAAGCAGGTCTACCAATTTTTTTAGTCAGCCTGGCAGTAGCGATTATTATTTTTACAGCAGGATAGGTAAAGTAAGGCATAGAAATACATGTGGATAATATTAGGTCTTTACCTATGAAATTGCCGTTATATTTGAAAAAAGTTAAAGTATTTTTTTTTTCGAACTTATTTATTTCTTTTATTCAAAGTAATCACCCCTGCAATCAATGCATCGTTGCCAACGCTTTGGCAGTTTATGGATGCCCTTCTTGAAAAAATCAGCAGGACGGGAGACAACAAACTCTTCAAAGGCGTTTTGTACTGCCTCTCGGGAATTGAATTTTTTTCCCGCTAAAAAGTTGTCCAAATTTTGGAAAAAGTAATAGTCGGTAGGCGCAAGATCTGGTGAGTATGGCGGATGAGGGAGAGCTTCCAAACCCAACTCATGCAGCTTAGAGACGGTCTGTTGTGCAGTATGGGGTAGCGCGTTGTCGTGAAGTAGCAGTGGAGACGACCGATTGACCAAAGCTGGTTGCAGACGTGCGAGTTTCGCCATCATTGTGGTCAGTTCTTCAATGTACACATCTGCAGTAATGCTCTCGCCGTTTTGTAAAAAGCTATGATGAATCACACCAGCACTAGACCACCAAACTGTGACCATCACCTTTCTAGGGGTCATTTTTCGTTTTGCACATTGCTTTGGTACCGAACCAGGATCAAACCAACTTGCTGAGCGCTTTCGATTGTCAAAAAGAATCCATTTTTCGTCGCACGTAACAATTCGGTTCAAAATTACTTCATTTCTGTGCCTGTTAAGCAGCGCAAGGCAAGTCTCGACGCGTACGTTGCGCTGGCGATCGTTAAGTTCGTGGGGCACCCATCTATCAAGCTTTTTTATCTTGCCAATCTGTCGCAAATGGACCAATATTGTTTTGATGCTAACATCAAAAGCTGCTGCCAGCTCAGCTGTAGATTGAGATTCATCAGCTTCCACAATCGCCTTTAATTCATCATTGTTGACCAAAGTTTCCGGACGACCACGAGGTTCATTTTTCAAGTCAAAATTCCCAGAACGGAACCGAGCAAACCAATAACGGGTTGTACGTTCGTTTGTACAGTTCTCTCCGTAAACGTCGTTGATGTTACGTGTCGTTTGTGCCGCGTTGGTGCCACGACGGAACTCATATTCCATAATTACACGAAATTTCAAAGTATCCATTATGAGGAAAAATGTTGAAACGTAATGAAAATACAACGCTAATCAATAAACAAAAGACTTATATTGTAAATAGAATGTCATATTTTTAAAACAAAATTAATTTGAATTTAGAATTCATAGCCAATCAAAACTTTTTTTTGTTTGAAAAAGTCTGTACTGCAATACGGCAATTTCATAGGTAAAGACCTATTATATATATTCTGTCATGCCAAATTAATTAATTTTGGTTATGCATAATGGCTAGAATAAATCCAGTTTTGAAAAAAAAATTGTCACAAAACATTCATATGAGTTAGAGTTAAGTTGTAATTGTTTGACCGCAAACGAACGGAGCAAGCAAACTAAGCCGGCACTAGTTTAGGTAGAAAGAAAATTGCGTTATTCCGTTAAAGCTGAATAATAGTGTCAATTTAAATCAACATAAGCTTATTATAATAGACATTTGAATGCATTTAACGTTTTAATGTATGGTATTTACTATTTTATTGATATTTTTTATAATTTCTTTGTACTAACACTAATTTCATTGGCGCAATCTCCAAAGAAATCCAAAGAAATTAGGGTCAAAGAAATTAGAAATCATCAATGATTATTTATTTTCACAAATGGCTGATGTACGATTATAACCTTTTATTGCCACGTGCGCACTGACTGAAGTAATGTGCACAAAAATATGCATGCACCAGAAACAAATAATAGCATGACAATAAACATAGAAGAAATTAGGCACTTACCGGGCGAAACTCCGTTATGGGCGAGAAAAAAAATATATCTTCTCACTTTGTAATGAATGGGCACTCTTCTCTTGGTGTTGAATAGAGCATAACTGAAGGGTGCAGGGAAGGTCGGCAATATGTCCCTGTGGCCGTTTTAAGCAGAGTGGCTACACGGTTTCATTGCGCCAAAGTTATTAGTATTTTTTCTTCGGACAAAATTGTTTGTGTTATAATTTAAATACAAAACCTAATAATGAAGAGAAAACTATTGTACGAATACCGTAAGTATTTGTCATCAATATGACATATAAAATTAATGCTTGTTTTACTTATATAAGAGAGTTTTTCCTGATTTACATATACAGGTATGTGATGGACGCGCCAAAGAAATTATGATATTCAATTTCAAATAAATATTATCGATTTCTTTTATGCATTACACGGCTTATTACAAATCCATTGAAACACATGTATGATACATTTTCGGAAAAAAAATACACCAATATGGAAATCTAAGTTTTTTATGGATTCTCAGGCTTGGACGCTCCTAAATTGCATCGTTTGATAATCACCCCCGCCTTAATGTAGACAAGAACAGCGCCTATGCCCGAACACAATGTTTTTGTCGCGCCAACTCGACACGAATCTTCGCCCGCTAATGTAGCCGAAGCATTACATGTATTACAACGCCCTCAACCCGCATGAAAAGCCCCAAACGCGCAAATAAGATAAAAACAGCTCAACGTTAAATGTCTAGAAAGTAAACAGCATTGATAGATAAGATACGCCACGGGAGATTATGCGCCCTTGTGCACAAGTTCTTGGCAAACAAAATTTGGTTTATCAACATAACGATAAGAATTCATCAGATCAGAAATTCTGAAACGCGTGTGACACTGGAGAAAATGATTAATTTTATTCTTCCGAATATGGTCTACTAGTTGCGCCCGCGGTTTCACCCGCAGATAAAAAGTATTTTAATTATTTACTCGTCCCACAAGAAAATTTCACTTTTCCGGGATAAAATGTAGCCTATATGTTAATCTAGTGTATTAGCTCTATCTTGATGCCGAATTTCATTTAAATCCATTCAGCCGTGAGCGTAAAGGAGTAACAAACATACACACATACAAACTTTGGCCTTTATAATATTAGTGTGATTGTTTTGACAAATTGTTGGTACATATTCATTATCTCAACCTTAATAAATTAAATACATTGTAAAATACATCACTGTAAAGTTTCTTGTAGCTTCTTTACAGTTGTAATCGAAGCTTCGGATCGGAGTTTTCTGTTCTGCATTGTGCCGGATTGCTTGCACCAGTAGTGAGAAAGAGAACTGCTTTTTTTTTCAAACTCATATATTGTAATGGGCTTGCTATATATTATTTGACAATAAGCACTTTGTGTTATATGTATAGTGTATAGTGAAATAACTTAATTTGCAGTGCATAATATAATTTTGGCTTGTAAAAATGCTAAAATTAGCCTATTTGCAATAAATCTTTTGGCTTTGACTTTGACTTTGGTAATTGACCTAGCGAGCGCGAAGCGTCTCAGTTTCTGCTTGAGCAAAAATGATTTCCTATGTCCGGCGGCTGTCCTCTATAGGTCCCATTTCTCATCTCAATCGATTCTCGTGAAATTATGTAAGCTTGATTGCACTACTAATCTTTTTTCGATTTAGTTTTGGAAATTTGTCAAATCTGGGGACTCAATTTATTCATATTTAAAACATAAAAGATTTTTAATATTGATATGGTCACTATAAGATGTTGTTAGGTTAGCTAATTACGTAATAATTTAAGACAGGGACTTAATAAAGTAACCGATTTGGTATTGGATTAGGTATACATACAAGGATCTCACAACTTTTCTTTTTCAACGGCGAGGAAACGAAAAAGATCGCATCGTCGCATTAAATTATTTTCCAAAACTTGTGTTATTTTCAGTGTTAGTACATAAAATTGGTGGCATTTTATTCGTTAAGTGCTGGATTACAGGCATGAGTGTGAGAAAATGGTATAATGATGGTGAAACGTTTCTTTTCGTGTTGTTTCCAAAACTCCACAGAAGCTTCACGTTGCCACCACTTTACTAGGAGTATGACTTTGACTAGACTATGACTTGACTTGTTGACTTCGACTGTGACTTGACACATATTTGCGTGAAATATCATTAACTTGATAAATTATCAATTACTTGACACTGGCTAAATACACAAAAGTGTAGAGCCAAACATTAAAAAAAGAACTGAGTTGAAAAAGAAAAAAGATATGTTTTTATAAGTTTTGTTTTGTTATTGATGGCCTTCTTTTTCCAGTTTTAAGCTATGCAAAGACACTCCCGAGGTCTATAGCTATAGAACTTATAATCCCTTTTTACTCTCTTATAATTATCTAAGTAAGTATATCAACACAAAACCTGTATGACTTTCATTTTCGTGAGTAACATTCCATTGTTTTGGGTTCAAGGCTAATTCTTCCATAAGTAACTCTAATTTACTTTACAAAACTCTGCATCTATATTCGTTTTAAGTTTAGGCCTTATATATTGAGTTATAAAATTGAAAGTTGTCTGTCAGCGTTTCTATGGTCATGATTCCTATTCTCGGCAAGCTGTCTTCTGTGGGTGAAGTCAAACAAAGGCTGTTATTGCCGAGTGGCAAGGTTCAAAATGGATCTTAATTGAAACGTTTCAATTAGTCCAATAATGCGATGTTAAGGTCAAGTGGACTTCCATGATTCCTTTCAAAATTTATAAGTAATTACTAATGCTGCCAAAGCTATTAGTAATTTATAATTTAGAATTCGTATTTCTCTTTATCTATAATTTCTATATAAAATTACCCAATAAAATACCTAGTCGAGTACTAAATTATAAAAAATATATACATAAATACAGAAAATATTAATTTCGATTTAGGATTAACTCTATTTGACTTTACTCCGGGTATTATAGCAGGGCAGTGAGTGCGGGTTAGCTCTAGAGGATTTTAGTGAATTAGGTGTTGTTGGTAAGGATAAGTACCTCTGTGGTGTGGTGGTTAAGCAGGTCGGCTCATAAGCCGGTTCGATTCCCGCGACACGACAAGTATTTGTGCATAGAAAAAAAGCGCAAATACTTGTTCTGCGTCTGGGTGTTCCGGGACCATGGTCCTCGTTGTTCATGGGTCCCTAGACACGGAATCCTAGTTAGAGTCCAGGATCTATGTATGTGATCGTTGGGCGTTATTATTATAATATATATATGACGGCGACAACGTCCAGTTGAAAACTCTATGCGCAGCGGGCAGTACCATAATTTACCCTGTGGTTGCATTTAAATTTATTACAGTGGCAGCACCGGTAGCTGTCATCGCTCCCCCACCCATTTGGCTATAAAAAGGGACCGCTCGGTGTACTACGAATCATTCTTGCTCCGGACACGGCCCGATGTGCATGCTGAAGGCCTATAGTTATATAGGTTGCAACCTACACACAACCCGTTCCTCCTACATATATTATAATTAATGGAGTCCCCAGCATAGGGGCATAATAGATTAGCGAGTGCTGTGTAGTCTCATGGGGGACTGGGCTAGGGGATTCAAGTGGAAGCGACGCTTGTATGTAAGTGGTTGGAAAAATTAATTTCGTATTAAGCATGAGTGTTTTTTTTTATGCTACTGAGTGATGTGACGAGCTAGTCGTTCACCTGATGTTAAGCGCCACGGCCGCCCATAACAGAACAGTGTCATTCGGAACCCCAAAACAGAATTTCGCGTGACACTGCACTGCGCACATCATCCTGAGACATCAGCACAGCCTGGTAATAAGATTACTAGACTGTGAGATCAGGTCATATAGTCTCAATTGCCCAGTAATTTCACTAGCTACAGTGCCCTTCAAACCGGAACACAGTAGTGCTTGCACACTACTGCTTGGCGGCAGAATAACTGGCAAAGCGGTGGTACCTACCTAGATGAACTTTGCAACAAAGTACTGCCACCTAGTAGAGTTTGATACATAAATATGTGTGTTTGACACAGTGGTGGATGAATCAATAATTTCAATGCGATATTATATTTGACCGGACATAGGTGAAAAATATTTTTTTGAATTAAAACTTATTTACGCACGCTTGACTTGGGGAGTAAGCTGGTGAATGCGAGGCGAACTGAAGTTGAATTTGGTCAACATAACAAAGTTAAAAAATTGTATTATTATGTTAGTCCGGTAAAATGACAATTTACAATTGCCAAGATGGCGACATTAACTTTAAACAAAGTTATACCGGCCGATAGATGAAGCTAAACTAAAGAAATTTTACTTCAGTCGAGTGATCTATTCTAGATCACACTCGTTTTTTGTTATTGTAATGATTCATGTTCTATACTACATTTTAATTTCAATTATTTTTTTAGTTAGACCATATTTAAATTAGTTTTTAATTTAGTACCTACTTCAGTACTAGGAGAGTTGTCTTATTGACATGCTTGCCTGAACTTTGCGGTTAGTCAATGACATAACTTAGTTAAATAATATCTGTACGAAGTATGTACACTATAGTACTAGCAATTGTAATTCAGTAGAGCAGCTTCCCCCATGTTTGTTTGGTTATTATGTAAACCAACGGAGAAAGCGTGCCTGATTTGACAATGTGACAATACTCACTTACTTACCATACAATTGTTACGTAAAATATCCTTTATGCTTCGGCTTCTTGAAGTTTCGCAGGAAATAATAGATCCTCGATTTTGGCGTTTAGCTTGGGACGCAACCTGTGATACCTTTGCGCCGTCACATCTTCCTTGGCCTCAGAGTAAGAGAACCAGAAAAGGCGCAAATACCCTAGTCAGTGGTTACATATTAGGTTTTTAGAAGTTTAAGCTAAATTAAAATTGCTTATTAGCCAAATATGTATGGCTAGATTGTAATTCAATTAGAGTGCCTATCTTGTCGGTACTCTAGGAATAAAAAAAAAAATCGCGCCTTTTGTTGTCGAGAAGTTCGGGTTCGTGGGGAACGAGTAAATACAAAATTTACAAAGATCTTTCGGTACGACTTGAGGTAACACGTGACCAGAATGCTGATCTCTATTTAGCCCAAAGAGCATTGCCATCCAACGAGGCAATGCTGCCTGCGTTTTTGGCACGTTGTCTACTGGTAGCGGCTTCTTAGATTACGTGTTACTACTGCATTGTATTTTTATTTTATTTTCTAAGTGTAAGAATAAATAATAATTTGTGTAGACATCTCACACAACGCCATCTAGCCCCAAACTAAGCAAAGCTTGTATTATAGGAACCATATAACTGATACATTTACTTAGATACTTTTTGTTTGTAAATACAATACATAGAATACAATATAACACCAAGACACAGAACAAACATCTATGTTCATCACACAAATGTTTGTCCTGGGTGGGAATCGAACCCACAGTTAAGAAGGCAGGGTTACTACCAACTGAGCTATCGGGCCAGTCAACAAGAATATATTCAATAAAAGATTATTGACAAATTAATTCCTACAAAAACTAAACTATATTTAATTATTTGAATAAGAGTAATATTGTAGGTAAAAAGTGGTCATAAATAAAACACAGAATTTAGATCACCTTCTGCGAGAAGCGTACCCAAAAAGCTGGCAACATTCCTTCGTTGAATAGCTAGGCTAATTCGTTGGCCGAGGTATGGGCCAGCCTTTTCGCCTTTTGCCTATTCCTTTTTTGTTTTTAATTTTAATTTTTACTGTTATATTAATATACCTTGATCCTCGATACCTATTTACTTAAGTGGATGACAACAATAATGTATCTACGTTTTCCCCCATTAAAATGGTTGGGGACAATTAAAAAAAAATCCTGTATGGCGAAGAGTTCGAGACAACTGAAACAACCCAATAATTTCCACTACGGAGTTTTGGTGGGAAAACGAGAAAGATCGCTCCACCACATTGTATTATTTTCCAAAACTTGTGTTATTTGAGTGTTAGTGCATAAACTTGGTGGCGTTTTATTCGTTCAGTGCTGGATTACAGGCATGAGTGTGGGAAAGTGGTATAATTTTATGCACTAACACTAGAAATAACACAAGTTTTCGAAAATAATACAATACGGTGACGCGATCTTTTTGATGTTTGAGTTGAGTTGCATTAAAAAGTTTGTAATCATAACACGCACTTCCGAGATAACAAGCTCGCGGAATCACTTAAATTCTTGCAGCTGTCAATAAAAACGAACGTAACTCGTACGCATTTTCTAACAGTCTGTGGTTTCCTTGTACAGCTGGTGACTTGAACTTGAAATGAGTACATGGTACCTACCTAACATATGAAACACCTTTGCTCTACCAGCATTGTAAGCTAAAAACGTTGGTGTTTTTTTTGTGTTTTGACTTCACACTTTTGTGTATTTAGCCAGTGTCAAGTAATTGATAATTTATCAAGTTAATGATTCTTCACGCATATATGTGTCAAGTCACAGTCAAAGTTATAGTCTAGTCAAGTCATACTCCTAGTAAAGTGGTGGCAACTTTACTAGAAGCTTCTATGGAGTTTTGGAAACAACACGAAAAGAAACGTTTCACCATCATTATACCACTTTCCCACACTCATGCCTGTAATTCAGCACTTAACGAATAAAATGCCACCAATTTAAAGTACAAACACTGAAAATAACACAAGTTTTGGAAAATAATACAATGCGGCGACGCGATCTTTTCGTTATCCCGCCAAAACTCCCTTCTGCCATCTTCTCATCTATCTTGGTTCTTTTTATTAGTAACAGCATAGATAATAGAATAGTACAGTAACAGTAATAGCACATAATAGTAGGCATAGGATCTATACATACTATTTGACTGTATTGATCCTTTTGCGAACAACAACCTTTTACAAAAGGATCACCTTAAAATACTCGTTTATTTCATTTGAGCGAATGTAACTAAATAACTTAAATATATACGAAGTCCTTCAAAAAGTATTTCCAAAAAAGGATAATCGGCCGACATTTTTTTTTAAATGATAACTTTTTTTTTCAGGTATTGATGAGTAGACACGTCTCCAGATAGCCCTGCGGTTATAAAAAGGTAAGCATTTGATAAAAGAAAATTATCTTGTATACATACCTATATATTTTCTTCAATATTCTGATTTAAAACCCAAATTTAGTGAACCAACTTTTGTAAAATTTCTATGGGACCAACCTGAAAGTAAATCGTTTTTTCCAAATCGGTTAATAAAAAGTTTTGATAACAAACATTTAAAAAGTACAAATGAAGAAAACCTTCCTTTTTTTGAAGTTTATTGAAAAGAAGTATTAATTAGGAGTTTTGGCGGGAAAACAAAAAAGATCGCGTCGCCGCATTGTATTATTTTCCAAAACTTCTGTTATTTTCAGTGTTAGTGCATAAAATTGGTGGCATTCTATTCCTTAAGTGCTGAATTACAGGCGTGAGTGTGGGAAAATGGTATAATGATGGTGAAACGTTTCTTTTCGTGTTGTTTCCAAAACTCCATAGAAGCTTCAAGTAAAGTTGCCACCATTTTACTAGGAGTATGACTGACTAGACTATGATTTGACTATGACTTGACTATGACTTGACTTGATGATTTCGACTGTGACCTGACACATATTTATGTGAAATATCATTAACTTGATAAATTATTAATTACTTGACACTGGCTAAATACACAAAAGTGTGGAGCCAAAACAAAAAAAAAACTAAATATATTGGGAACTTCAATTTGCGTATACACCACGAGCAGACCAGCTCCCGCATTATATATTGGGTACCAACATATTGTAGGTACCCACGCTACTGTTTTTAGTTTCTGCTCCACTTCCGCAGCACAATGTTATCGCGGCCATTAGTTGGCGCAGAGGATGTGCCTGCGCGTGCGCAATGCCGACGACAAAGGGAACTTGGAATTTTGTTCTGCATACTTACTATTTATATTTTGTAGGTACCTATTACTTTGGTTGAGTCACATATCAACCATCGGAAAACGTTTATTGTTGAACACAGGTAATCATAAAACGCCACTTTGGAGACTTTAGGTTTATCATAGAAATGTTATTCTTGTAAGGTTTGCCATAATCAGGCTTGGCAGGCGGTTTGGTGATCGCAGAAGATTTTGCCCATTACGTTGCCCATTTTTTGGTTTTTTTTTTTTTTTTTTTTTTTTTTTTTGTGTTAATGAATCACGTGACGAGCTAGCCGTTCGCCTGATGTTAAACGACACGGCTGCCCATATCAGCTTCAGTTTTACTCGGAACTCTAAAGTATAGAGTTACGCGTGACACTGCACTGCGCACGTCATCCTGAGACATCAGCACAATAATAATAATAATAATAATAATAATATGTGTGGACACCTCACACAACGCCATCTAGCCCCAAACTAAGCAAAGCTTGTGCTATGGGAACCAGATAACTGATACAATACTTAGATACTTTTTTGTTTGTAAATACATACATAGAATACAATATAACACCCAGACACAGAACAAACACCTATGTTCATCACACAAATGTTTGTCCTGAGTGGGAATCGAACCCACAACCCACAGTTCAGAAGGCAGGGCTACTACCAACTGAGCTATCGGGCCAGTCACAATAATCTAGTAATAAGATTACTAAACTGAGAGATCAGATCATAAAGTCTCATTTGCCCAGTAATTTCACTAGCTACAGTGCCCTTCAAACCGGAACACAGCAGTGCTTGTACACTACTGCTTGGCGGCAGAATAACTGGCTAAGCGGTGGTACCTACCTAGACGAAATTTGCAGTAAAGTCCTACCACCTAGTAAAGTAAGTAAAAGTAGTAAATATTCCCTTAGCCAGCTCTTGCGGCACCCGTGGGAAAAGGTGGGGTGGTTCTTTTCGCCAATTTATTTCAAATTTACTTATATTATTTACTTTGACAGCCTCTGTGGTGTGTGGTTGAGCAGTTCGGATCATAACCCGGAGGTGGCGGGTTCGATTCCCGAGAAAAAAGCGCAAATACTTGTTCTGACTCTGGGTGTTGCGGGACCATGGTCGTCGTAGTTCCTAGGACCCTAGACACAGGGAATCCTAGTTAGAGTCCAGGATCTATGTATGTGATCTTTGGGCGTTATTTTTATTATTATTATATTATAACTTTGTCCTAAGTGACAACTAAACTTAAAGTTGGCAGAGTACTAAAGAAGGTATTCTGAAAATTCATCCCCTAAAGCCCACTTGCGCGTAGTCAGAATTCTAATCTATAGAAAGGACTAATCCAGGCTTTAGGCCGGGATGAGTACGGGATGCGTAAGCAGGCCTTATGGGATTAAATGGAATGTTAAAGGTTTTTACTAGAAACGTTAGGGATGTCAATTGTATTTTATAAAAAATTCATATATAGGTAAGTACTTACCCATTTATTTTTCTTAATACTTTACCTTATTGCTCCACGATAAAACGTAATCGCAATGATTAGTGTTACTCATTGTTTAATTTAAAGAAATACAACTTAAATAATAGTATTATTAGTACCTATTATATTACTGTGACGAGAACTACATACATACTGAACTGTAATGTATAAGTTCCTGTCACGTAAAGGCGGATACAGACAGTCCATGGACTCCTCCACCCTCCACTCGCCCTTGACTTCTCAACAGCACGAGGACTTCCGCTCTGTGTCTCTGATGAAGAGGAGCATGTTGATAACGCCGGACAGTAGTAAATCCGGATATGACAAGTTGACAACACTATCGCAGAGTCGTTGCTGGCTCCCACGTAAGCAGCCGCAAGCGAATAGCAGCGAAAAAGCTATTAAAAAAAGAAAAAAAATGCGAATAGTATACCCCAGGAGTCGAGGCTAACGGCGATCATGCCTAAGGAGAGATCTCCGAGGCCGAGACCTACCGGCCTTGGGAGGTGGAAGAACCCTGATACGATTTATACAAATATATGCACGGGAGCAATGCATGATTTGCACGGTACGGGCCTTCATATTCATGACGAGGCAAGCAAGGGCAAATTTATATTGAGACGTGCGTTGTACTGCGTTCGCAAGGCATGCCTCGCAGTGTGTGTATCCGCCCTATGGAGAACGGTGGCAGTTGATCGGCGCACTAAGCAGTTTTTGAAGTAAAACTTCTTTACGCACACTTGTAGAGTAAGCTGGTGAATGCGTGACGATAGCGTTACGGAAATTGAGGTGAGGCGAACCGAAGTTGAGAGGGAGATGAAAGTTGGTGAAGAAAGAGAGTTATGTTTCGTACAAAAGTTTTACATGTCGTGTGGTCCAAAGCACACTTTTTATTAATTCCAAAGTACTCAGTAGTAAACCTATTATGATTCAATAGTTATTATAGAAGCAAAATAGGTGCTTTAATAGCTACTAAATAGGTACCAGTTTGGAATAAGCTAGAATAAAAAACCCGCTCAGTGCGGAGGTCAACGGCCTGCATTCTTCTTACGTGGTGGGAACTATATCACTCATTCGCTTATCGTATTGGTTTATAGGCAAGATTAAATTTAATATTTATTCTGTGGTACCCTATCGGTCAATCAACTAGTTTTTGAGGTCTGCGTCCAACAAGGACTATCTTCTGATCTATAAATAATAATAATAATAACGCCCAACGATCACATACATAGATCTTGGACCCTAACTAGGATTCCCGGTGTCAGGGGACCCAGGGACTACAAGGACCATGGTCCCACAACAACCAGACTCAGAACAAGTATTTGCGCTTTTTTCTGTGCACCAATACTTGTCAATCGAACCCGCCGCCTCCGGGTTATGAGCCGACCTGCTCAACCACCACACCACAGAAGCTGTCAAATTAATGTAGATTACCAAATAATTGAGTACATATGTCCCGGAGTTTATATTATGCTGTAGTTTTTAATTTTACAACAGTAGATAAAATTAGATTTATATGCGCAGATTGCAAATGAATCAGCTGCCTGTGTGTAGATTTGAATGTTTATCTAAATAAATAAAGATTAGAGTAGGTAAAATTCGAATTACGCCGAATTAGGCAATTGTTTTTTAGGTTACTTATAAATTGTTATGAATTTATCATCAATAAATCACACTAATATTATAAAGGCGAAAGTTTGTATGTGTGTATGTTTGTTACTCCTTCACGCTCAAACGGCTGAATGGATTTGGATGAAATTCGGTACCAAGTTAGCTTATACACACATACACACAAACACACATACAAACTTTCACCTTTATAATATTAGTGTGATAATCCACGACTTGTATTACAGGTACACAAATTTTCCAGTAGGCATATGCGCATTAGAGCTATATGAACAGTCTCTGGTGGTATAAAAACTAATTTGAGACTCTAATCTTATTATGGCACTTGCTGGGCTTTGCGACGTTGCTGATTGAATTAAAGAAAAGCAGCTCCGCAGGCGTCAAAAATCAAGGACTAAAAAACTACTTGACTGTGGCATACAACTTACCTATGTAGCAGAGGGAACTATGCTTCATTGAAAGCCATACTTATATATTTTTTTATTTATTTTTTTTTTATGATGAAATGGGCATGCGTTTGACAACAACTCACCTGATGGTAAGTGACGAAGTTGTCTAAGGTGGAGCACGCTTGCCCATGAGATGCCCATTCACTCTTGACTTAAAAAGACCCAGGTTATACCTTGAAGGAAACACTGTTTTTGGGAGAGCATTCCATTCCTTGGCCGTTCGGACTATAAATGAGTCAGCAAAACGCTTAGTGCGGACTTGGGGTACACTAACAACGTAAGGGTGTGACGAATCACCAAGTCTTGTAGTTCTATGATGGAAAGGAGATGGAGGAATGAGTTGATGAAGGGCATGCGCACACTCTCCAAAATGTAGCCTGTAGAAAACTGACAGACCGGCGACCTTGCGTCTGTGTTCAAGGCTTTGAATTTTCCCTTTAATTAGTGTCTCATCGTTGATAAGCCTCTTAGCACGCCGCTCGATTGTGTCCAAAGTCGCAAGCTGGTATCGGGCCGAGCCATCCCACAGATGGCTACACTACTCCATGCAGGCCCTGACCTGAGCTTGGTAAAGGACAAGCAGCTGATTCGACGAAAAAAACTGCTTAACCTTAGATAGATAACACACCAAGCTTCTTTGCAGCTATCTTGGCTCTGGACTCAATAAAGCGACCGAAGTTTAGGGTAGATGAGATTCCGCCAAACTTCAACTTTGACATGTACTGTCAATTAATTAACGAGGAGACAGGTTCATTTTAGATGGGTATCCACCCCCATCAACCGAATACACTCTCGCCTTCCCCCAAAGAAAGGGAAAAATCGGGAAAACCCTTTAAAAAACCTTTTTTGACAGCCTCTGTGGTATGGTGGTTGAGCAGGTCGGCTCATAACCAGCAAGCAGGATAGCATAGCAGGACCGTATGGAAAGGTGCACAGGAAAAAAACGCAAATAAAGTCAGTCAAATTCAAAAGATTTATTGCAAATAGCCTATTTTTAGCACTTTTACAAGTCAAAATTATATTAGGTACTTAAAATTAAGTTATTGTACTAAACATAGAATTACAAAGTGCCTATTGACAAATATTACATAGTAAGCATTACATCAAATATACAGATACTTCTTGAGTCCCAGACTGTGATCCTCGTAGTTCCTGGGTCCATAGATAGGAACAGGGAATCCTAGTTACTACTAGGATCTATGTATGTGATCGTTGGGCGTTATTATACTTGTACATTTATAATGATCGATGGGCGCTTGTCGCCGTCGCGACTTGCGTTCGCTGGGAACCGAATGCCGAAACTATAAACAAACTTAGTATATCTATATACGTATTATACCGGTTTTACCGCTTATCAAAATGATGTTTATATTATGGAACGAACTCGAGATGACAGGCAATAAAATTACTCAAACATTACGTACAGTTATAAAATTTAAATGGTCATTAGCAGGTGAAACTGTTATGTTTTCACTGGATGCGAGCGGTGAAAGTGAACAAATAAATTAATGGACAAGTAGTGTTAGAGAATACTTGAGTGTCATCATGTCATCACTGAAATCCGTGTCGTGATTTATTACTAAAACGAGCCGCAGCTTCGCCCGCGGCGTGGCCTATGGGAAAATAATTCAACCACCCATTTCACCCTCTTAAGGGTGGAATTTCGAAAAATCCTTTCTTAGCGGATGCCTACGTCATAACATCTACCTGCATGCAAAATTTCAGCCCGATCCGTCCATTGGTTTGGGCTGTGCGTTGATAGATCACTATGTGAGTCAGTCAATCAGTCAGTCACCTTTGAGTTATATATATATAGTTCTGAAAATCTGTAATACGGGCTATGGCTATGGTTACCACTTTAGAAAAAGGGATCTCCCTTCTTCGTTCACGTGAACGAAGGAAGAAGGGAGATCACTCTTATCTTATCACTCAATGCTCTCGTGAGCATGTGACCAGAAAATAATTATTATTAATGAAACTAAGAGAACATAGTACATTCGAATATTTTAGAGTAAAACTTATTTGCGCACGCTTGACTTGGGGAGTTAAAGTTGGAAGCTGGTGGTTCACGGAGATCTCTATTGTCAACTAAACAAAGTTAAAAATAAAGTACTTAATGGTTTTTTTTTGGCGGGAATGCGAAAAAGATTTCACCGCATTGTATTATTTTCCAAAACTTGTGTTATTTTCAGTGTTAGTGCATAAAATTGGTGGCATTCTATTCGTTAAGTGCTGGATTACAGGCGTGAGTGTGGGAAAATGGTATAATGATGGTGAACCGTTTATTTTCGTGTTGTTTCCAAAACTCCATAGAAGCTTCAAGTAAAGTTGCCACCACTTTACTAGGAGTATGACTTTGACTTGACTTGATGACTTCGACTGTGACTTGACACATATTTGCGTGAAATATCATTAACTTGATAAATTATTAATTACTTGACACTGGCTAAATACACAAAAGTGTGGAGCCAAAACATAAAAAAAGTACTTAATTGTATTATTATGTTTGTAAGTCTGGTAAAATGACAATTTACAATTATTGTCAAGATGGCGACATTAACATTAAAAAAAGCAAAAACAAAGTTATATCGGCCGATAGATGGCGCTAAAGTAAAGATGTTATACTTCAGTCGTGTGGTCTAAAGCACACTGGTTTTTTATTTCATATTAACTTCTTGGTTCTTCAACAATGTACATCGCTTTTCACTAGCAATTAGCAATGCAAGGATTATTTCCTCCCCTTATGAGTATACCATAGATTAGGCTGATTTTTATCCAATCGTATGGCCAAATGCTCTCATCCAATCACCCAATCCAGAGTTGCTAAACAAAAAACTAAAAGAATTAACGACAAAACCTTGACTTATATTAACCAAAATAGGTAAACATTAGTAATTTGTACCTAAGTAAGAAATGTAAGCACGCAGAGTTAAAAGCGGAACTATTTATAAACTATCAATACATGGTGATAATCAATTGGTCACAATTATGTCTACTGCTATGCTTGTATAGCACCTGACGGCCATTTGATTGTGTTTACAGATTGTAAGGGTTCCGTACCAGAAAAACGGAATCCTTTTGGGTGCCTTTGTTGGTCATCAAAATCTCAATTTCGAAAAAAAACTGACTGACTAAAAGATCTATACGGTGACGCTCGCCGCCCGGTGACGCTGTAAAGGTCGGAAGAGACCAACAGCATTAGTCCGTTAAAAAAGTATAGGGATGTTGGAAAAAAATCCTATAAATTTTTAGCAATCTTAAACTATTTATAAGAAATAATGATTTCTATTTTCTAAAATTAGTTTTCTTTTTTTTAAAATGTAATTGAATGATGTGACGATCTAGTCGTTCACCTGATGTTAAGCAACACGGCTGGCTGCCCATAACAGAACAGTGTCACTCGGAACTGTAAATATAAAGTTTCGCGTGACACTGCACTGCGCACATCATCCTGAGACATCAGCACAGTCTAGTAATAAGATTACTCGACTGTGAGATTAGATAATAAAGTCTCATTTGCCCAGTAATTTCACTAGCTACGGTGCCCTCCAAACCGGAACACAGTAGTGCTTGCACACTACTGCTTGGCGGCAGAATAACTGGCAAAGCGGTGGTACCTACCTAGACGAACTTTGCAGAAAAGTCCTACCACCTAGTAAAATAAGTGTTTAGTGTGTACTAGTATTAGTGACTTATAAATAAAATTAATTGTCATTGTTTCATGAATTAACACAAGGAATGGATTGTGAGATGTTAATTAGCTTGTTTCTCGTTCTTGACACTGTTTTATTTGTTTTGTAGTTTCGCCATTATCTACTGAACAATATCACAATGTTGCCTTTGTTTGCTCTATGGTGGTTTGGATCACAGAATTCGCCCTATAGTCTATACTATAAGGCGAATTCTGTGATCCATTATTGTCCAGTATTGACCATGGTTTGGATATTATTTCATCGTCCACAGACATCACAGATAGTAAACTAGGTATAGATGGTAGGGAAGTACTTGACCTCGCACGATTCGATAATGTCGCCGCGTTACGTTTTTTTTTGGCTCTACACTTTTGTATATTCAGCCAGTGTCAAGTAATTGATTCTGAAGTTAATTATATATTGAATATGTATATTTGTGTCCTGTTAAGTCAAGTCACAGTCCAAGTCATCAAGTCATAGTCTAGTCTAGTCAAGTCATACTCCTAGTAAAGTGGTGGCAACTTTACTAGAAGCTTCTATGTAGTTTTGGAAACAACACGAAAAGAAACGTTTCACCATCATTATACCAATTTCCCACACTCATGCCTGTAATCCAGCACGTAAAGAATAAAATGCCACCAATTTTATGCACTAACACTGAAAATAGCACAAGTTTTGGAAAATAATACACTGCGGTGCCGCGATATTTTTCGTTTTCCCGCCAAAAAAACCAAGGTTGGAAAGTACTTGACCTCGCACGATTCGATAATGTCGCCGCGTTACCGTAGCGTAATCGTAGCAATTTCTAAAAGTGTTGCCATACGGCAAACTGAGGGAAAGGGATTATTATCTTTCAGCAATAGCTATACTATAGGGTACTAGCTAAGCACCACTGGGAAAAAAAAATTACCTGTACCTATATTTTAAATTAGCCAATTTTACTATTTAATTTATTAACAGTCGGACTTTTTTGCATGATCAAACAATATGTAATGAACAATAATTAGGCAAGTATCTACTTAGCAATTCACTTAATACGTCAACCCTATTATTAAGATCTTTTAATAATATTTGTGTTAATTCAGGTGTTCATGTTAATTACTCTGCTCATAAGACATTAAATATATTAATACAATTTGAATACAGACGTAATTTAAAATTGAAGGGTTGAGAATAAAAAGGGTTTAACTGTCAAATTGATAGTTCCGAGAAAATTGACTTTAAACTTCAACGGCGTCAAAATACTAAATATAGTATTAATTCATACAATTGCTGTAAAAATTTAATATAATAAAATAAATACAATATTGTTTTTATGCTAAGTGAACTGTATTCCTGTGACAGATAAACCTTTTTGAGACTCAAAGCCTCATTTCGGTAGTTTGAGAATGTATTATTGTAGATAATTTCCGATGAATCCAACGATACCCTAAGTCATTTTGAGAAAAAAATCAGTTAAACCTTTTTTGTTCTCACCCCTTCAATTATGTTTGAGTATATTATCAAGAACATGACAAAAACCAAAATTCAATCAAAACTAACCAACCTACATGCTAATCTGATTATGATTATCAGGCTCTAACATACACAATATATTTATATTCAGTCGCACAAACTACGGAAGTAAAGACGCGGAAAAGTAAAGAAAGAATGGAAGACTCGAAGTTGTAACAATGCAATTGCTGATAAAGACAATAAGGAAATGTATTATCCAATTATTTCGTCTTCAATTACTTGCTTATATTCATATGTTTTGTTGTATTTACGACTAATTAATTAGTTAGTGAAATTTGTAACTTGGCTCCGTATTACAGAACGATGCTCAGGCATCGATCGGTGCTCAAGCAGAGATTTCATTCACTAATTGATCACTTTATGAATGAAATCTCTGCTTGAGCACTGATCGATGACTGAGCATCGATCTGTAAGACGGACCTAAAAATCTTAAAAGATGCCGATGTCTCCTAGAGCACATAATCGTACATCACAGACCGTGGGGGTGCCCAGTGGAGGCTGTCCCCACTAAGTGGGGGGGATAGTGTCACTTTTTAAGGCTACTGTACGCAAAGGTTAATGACGGGACCCTATCACTAAACCTACAGTTTGTTCTTTTGTCTGACTTATAAATGGCTGTATATCTTGAACCGTTATTAATAATATTAATAACACCCAACGATTACATACGCTTTTAGATCTTCCGGCTGAAATTTTCACATATGCGTTAACACGCTGCATTACAAAATAAAAATGATTAAAAGGAAAAAATAATGGCGGATCTCCGTGCAACAACGTGTGGTCGTAAAAGTGCTAAAAATAGCCCATTTTCAATAAAAATCTTTTGACTAATGGTTTTTGTTTTATTCATATCTCAAATACGGTAATACATACATAGCTTCAGACTTAGTAAGGTTATGTTTGATTTGCAATAGAATTACGTGTGTATGGAACCCTCCGTACTCGAGACTGACTCGCCTTTGAACTGTTTTTTTAATGTTTTGTGTTTACATCATGTTTTTCCCATCAACATTATAAATATCGGCTAGTATGATAAAGGTGGTGTCATCTAGACTCTTTAGTTAAAAATCTGTCAATTTTTCGCAGGCGTGTAATGTCATATGCGAAAACGAGACAGGCAGTCCTATTATTTAATAATATATAAATATTTGTGAACATTTCACACAGCGCCATCTAGTCCCAAACTTCGAGCATTTATAGTAAATTCTCTAAGAGTCCCAAACCAAGCAAAGCTTGTTCTATGGGCATACCTGATACTGATAAAATACTTAGATACTTTTTTGTGTGTAAATACATACACATAGAATACAATATAACACCCAGACTCAGAACAAACATCGATGTTCATTACACAAATGTTTGTTCTGGGTGGGAATCGAACCCACAACCTACAGTTCAGAAGGCAGGAGGTTTATTTCGCGACAGGGCATACTAAAAGGTTTTATAAAGCCCACTATATAAGATGTTTATAATTAACTGAAAATGTGTATTGCTTAGGTTTAAACTTACAGTACGTACATATTTCACAAGTTTTCTAACCATGTTTAAGATTAATTAACACATGACCATACAGCTGTGTAATTATCATCAGAAATTGGCGCAGCTATCGCTCCATCAGCATTCTAGGTCGTTGGAAACTATACTTACACTTCGAGAGATCGCCGCGGTGAGAACGTTTCCTTCTACGGCTGGAGGGAAACTAAGTTGGCTAAATACGAGAATTGAATATGGCATCCCAGGCACGAGTAAAAAAGATAAAGATAAAAAATTTATTAGCCACAAAAAAATGATGAGTTATATATACAATATCAAATCGCATAATTAAATTAAACTTAATTAAATTAAACGAAGTTAAAGAGTGCTTCTGGTTTAATTCACTATATTTAGAAGTTATTTATTCATTTCACCTTGAATAACTACATGCAATGTGCACTATACCTTGAACAGCATCATAATTGCAAGCCCAAGTAGTCCAAAAAGCAGTTTACGAAAAATGTAAGTGAGTATATTGCAAAGAGTATAAATTACAACATTTTCTATGCGTAATAGTTAACATACAAAAACTAGGTTAACAGTCCGCAAAATGGCTTGTTGAAATTCCCCTGGTGTGCCGCAGCCAGCGGCTCTTGTTAGGTCAGTTCTAACTTCTGGCACAGTACCAATACATATGGTTCTAGTTAGGTCACGATTTTACCTTCTGAAGCCAACCTACTCTACTAATATTGTAGTGCGGGCGAACATTTCAAAAGTGAACTTTATTGTAAAGTCATAAGACACATGGGCATACTTACCTTATATTGGCAAGTAACTTTATAGAGTATTTCAACTTCGTCCATAGTATATTTTTATTAATAATAATAATAACGCCCAACGATCACATACATAGATCCTGGACTCTAACTAGGATACCCTGTGTCTAGGGACCTAGGAACTGCGAGGACCATGGTCCCACAACACTCAGACACGGAACAAGTATTTGCGCTTTTTTTTCTGTGCACAAATACTTGTCTAGCCGCGGGAATCGAACCCGCTGTCTCACGGGTTATGAGCCGATCTGCTCAACCACCACACCACAGAGGCTGTCCAATAACCTAGTATAACCGATTTTATGAGATACTTTTAGCTTCAGTAAAATATTTTAAAGGTTTAAACTAAATAATTGAGTTTTGGCGGGAAAACGAAAAGGCGCGTCACCGCATTGTATTATTTTCCAAAACTTGTAATATTTTCAATGTTAACTAGTGCATAAAATTGGTGGTGTTTTATTCGTTAAGTGCTGGATTTACAGGCATGAGTGTGGGAAAGTGGTATAATGATGGTAAAACGTTTTTTTCGTGTTGTTTCCAAAACTCCATAGAAGCTTCTGGTAAAATTGCCACCACTTTACTAGGAGTATGACTTGACTAGACTAGACTATGACTTAACTTGATGACTTGGACTGTGACTTGACTTGACTTGACACATTATATTATATTAATTAATTTGAGATATTATCAATTACTTGACACTGGCTAAATACACAAAAGTGTGGAGCCACAAAACAAAAAAGAGAAATATAATAAAAAGTGAGCCGACCACCCCGTTTGCTATATCCAAGATGGAAATGTACACGAGTGCCTACGTGAAGGAATCTGTTGGTGCAGAGTCGTCAATCGTGTAACCAGTACACGTAAAAAAACGGTCATTTTTATTTAGCACTCGGCCCAACCGTTTTGTCACTGTTTTTAGAACCGAATTATTATGTCTGTAAGCTCTAACCTAATACATCATTAGCTCTATTTAATAATTCGTCTCTTTATAAGATTAATGAAATAAGATCCAGTCTACTTTTTAGACCACATTACTGAATTAAAATTTCTTTAGTTTAGCTCCATCTATCGGCCGGTATAACTTTTTTTGTTTTGTTTAATCTTAATGTCGCCATCTTGACAATAATTGTAAATTGTCATTTTACCGGACATACATACCAACATGACAAACAAATTAACTTTGTTATGTTGACAATGGAGAACTACGTTAACCAACAACTTTCAACTACTGTTCGCCTCGCTAGCTTACTCCCCAAGTCAAAGTAAAGAAGTTTTACTTCAAAAATTGTACAAATCCAATCCGTAAATTTTACCGGCATCCAACCAAAAACTTTATTGCGTCAAAACTTTATAATTGAAATTTTCGTCTCACATTAACGTCACTTTTATTTCATTTATTTTTGCACGAAACGTAGATCAACGACCCGCACGCTAATTTCACGTCTAGAACCGTAATTTGCGTAATTACAATCGTGTAATTTCGCCAACTGAATTACTAAAGTAACCAAGTTTTAATTAATGGTACATAATACGTTGTAATTAAATCCAGTTTTCACGTTGTTTCTTTACACTTTAAACTTTTTACTGTTGAAATGGAAGTTATTGAAAGTTTTTTAATTTGAGGGAACTTTGTAGATGGTTTCAGAGAGCATTCAATACTGTGAGAAATATGGAATCAGTCAAAAATTACATAAATTACCTAGACGGTTTTATTATTTGCTGGTTTTAACTTTTAACATCAATATTTTATCCACGCACTCAATCTAAACCAAATGAGCAGCATTTCCATAACAATGAAGAGTTTTTTACGCAGACCAAACATCGGGGTCTGCAGGGTAACAGTACTTGGTCCATTTACCCAGTTCTTTATTGCGTTTCATCTTATTTATTCAAACGATTATAGTTCTGACACGACGTCATACGTTCGGTTAGGCAAGGGTATGGTCGGAAGCTTTAGAACAGGCTTTCCCAAAGTTAACGGCTTAACTTTGGGAAAGGCTGTTCTAAAGCTTGACTTCGCCCCCTTGAGGGCGCTATAGGCGTAAAGGGTAAGGGACCCAGAAATGAAAATGAAAGAATTGGGAGCGTTGTTTAAAGGTTTGGGGTACGATTTGTAATTTCATCTATGAGTTACAATTAATTTAATTTTTGAAGTTATAGTGGTTTTTAAGTAAGCAAAAAATGGAGGTGCGGTGAAAAAATATTTTTTCAAAGTGGGCAGTGGTCTATATAAGTTTGGGAAACTGCTTTAGAATGTATTTACATATTGACGGTACAATCAGGTGGGCGGTACCTGCTCTCGTATCGTTATACTCTATAATTTATTTATACAATCTAAAATACAACAGACCTGGTTTTTATCACGAAGGCCCTTCCATTCATATTTTTCCCCTACGTCTTTCCCTTACGTCCCTATTGTATGCTAAAGGTATGGGTGATTTTTGTGAGTTTTGAATCAACGTTACTGAATATATAATTCTAGGTACGATTGAAGAATTTTTTTATAAATGATTAAACGATTTTTCTTAAATATATATACATTTTTAATAGAATAATGACGATCACATACATAGATCCTGGACCCTAACTAAGATTCCCTGTGTCTAGGAACCCAGGACTACGAGGACCATGGTCCTACAACACACACGCTTTTTTATGTGCACAAAGTGTTACCGCGGGAATTGATCCAGCCACTTCCGCGTTATCAGTCGACCTGCTCAACCACCATACCACAGATGAGTGTCACTAATGCTATTCATAGCGAGCCAAAACTCTTAGCCAGAAAGACGATGTCGATTCTTGTTGTTGTTTTCATAGTAACCTGACCAATCTTGTGCGTTCATATAATGGGAAAAGGGATAATAATACCAAGTTCATTGACATTACTTAAATAATAATAATTTTATACAGTAATTACATTCATGCACTGAGTAAAAACATCGCCGCCGGCTGCGCCCGTATCTTTATTTTTTACCCGCGCGTGTTCGCAAAGCTTTATTTACTCGTTCTGGCCAAGCCCATATGAGAATACGTTGGCTTGCTGTAATGTAAATTATCATCGTGTTGGATCTATAAATAGAAAAAAACGTTGGGCTTATTACTGATTCTCATTTAGGAAACATGTTGAAACACGACCGTTTTAACACCATTTCAATATAGATGGATAGATAAATACTCTTTAATATTAGGTACGTGTGTAAAAGGTTAAATAAAAGGAGTTAAACATTTGCTTCGATAGCTGTATGTGGCAAAACTATTAAAGAAATACAAAAATTCAATTTTTACTTTTACTGAAACAAAGAGAACAATCATTTTACCATTTTTTGATAGTTTCTTCAGACAAATAAGATTTATGAACTGTACAATATACAGTAAAGTTACGGTAAATGGTAATTTGCCAGCACCGTGAAAGTGATAATTGCTAACAAGATAGAAATCAGCGAGAAGTCGAGAACTCGATGACAAAGTACTACCAACAAGAACAGTATGAGTGTGCGCGCCGCATTTAGTATAGTCACCAAGAGAAGGTTCATTCTAAAATTATAATTAATTGTGAGAAGAGCATGGATTGGTGACAGAAAGTCCCATAAATTCTAAACATACAATAAGTACTTAAACGGTAAATTTGACGGTAAAATGACTTTGATTATAATTATGTGATGACGATGATGATGAAATTAGTGATCTACAATGAAAATAGTGAGCTACACAATTCGTTAAATATTTATCACACTATCACATCACACTAATATTATAAAGGCGAAAGTTTGTATGTGTTTGTGTGTACGTTTGTTACTCCTTCACGCTCAAACGGCTCAATGGATTTCGATGAAATTCGGTACCAAGATAGCTTATACACTGGATTAATATATAGGCTAAATTTTAACCCGGAAAAGTGAATGTTCCCGTGGGATGAGCAAATAATTAATATACCTTTTATCCGCGGGTGAAACCGCGGGGCGCTACTAGTTATAAATAAATGTCTGAAATACACACATATACACAAATGTACTACATGTGTGTATGTCAGGCATATTTTTGCACGTTGAATACATCATACGAACAATTTGCTAAAGCCTGCACGGCTACAATTGGTCATACATAAGCTTTGTGGGCAGAACACTGGAGCTGGTTGTCCTTGACCTCGGCAAGCTGCGCGGGCGCAGGCTTGCACTTTCTTCACCAATAAGGCTTCATTTACATAGGCATAATGAATACTTGTGTAGTTGTAGGCAAAGATTTTATCTGGTGCTGATTGTGATCCTAGTTGGTCTAATAATAATAATAAATAAATTAAAAAAGAGGATGTTACCACTACATTTTAGTACACCACACAGTTGTCAATTTATTTATCGTTTTCCTATATTTCGAGGTGTATTCTAGAATTATTTTGAATGACAACACTGAGAAACTGATATTACTTTTATGTAGGTATTATGGAAGCTTCTGGTAAAGTTGCCACTACTTTACTAGGAAAATAATACAATGCGGTGACGCAATCTTTTTCGCGTTCCCGCCAAAACTCCAAAGTATGAATTGCAAGAATATGACATTTTATGCATAGCCTTATATGCCAAAAATGTCACTGGAATTAGCAGTTATAAATAATCATAAAGTTGAATAAATCACTAATCTTTCTACTAAAGTACCTACGTAGGTCATACCGATTTATTAATTACATTTTCCTTGGCTCGTAAGTACTCAATAAATAAAATACTAGTTATTAAATAATTAAGCGTTTAACGACTTCGTTAAAATGCTGTATCATAAACACAAAGCTTTGAAGTTCGAAGCGGCCTGGGCGAGCAACCTTCACTTTTGAACTATACATTTCAGCTAGGTTTGGCCTAGGGCCTACGCTATTGTATTGTAGCGACGTTAGGCGGGGAAGTACTGTAAAGTACTACTAGGTGGTAGGACTTTTCTGCAAAGTTCGTCTAGGTAGGCACCACAGCTTTTCCAGTTATTCTGTCACCAAGCAGCTGCTGTGTTATGGTTTGGAGGGCACTGTAGCTAGTGAAATTACTGGGCTGATGTGACTTTATGACCTAATCTCACAGTCTAGTAATCTTATTGCTAGACTGTGCTGATATCTCTGAATGGCGTGCGCAGTGCAGTGTCACGTTGTAGCTCTATCTCTCTTGCACCTACAGTAATATACGAAACGTAACCTTTCTGTCCTCACGTAGAGAGGGAGATACACTTAACTCGAGACGGCAACTTCCGTTCGCCTCACCAGCTTACCCCTTTTTTTTTGAGGGGGGAAATGCCCTCGCACTTCCCTGCCACCACCCCGTGGTGGCAGGGGTATGTGGGACTCGAACCCACTAAAACCCCCACGTGATCCGACCGCCGCCGGGATGGGGCGAGATGGAGACGCACTGCATTAACCATCTCGCCACCAGCTTACCCCTAAGTCAAGCGTGAAAGGAGTTTTACTTCAAAAACTAAGTTAGTATTTAGGTAGTACCAATATTTATGAAGAACAACAATCGTACACAGACATCCTTTTAGGTAAGTACCAATAGGCACGCTTTAACCCGATGAGGCAATCCTTCGTCACGACCGCCTTTGTCAGAATCTATCTTGAATGGTAGGTTGTTACTTGTTAGCGAGCTTGCGTTGCCTAAAGAATGTTGCAAATTGAGAATCTATTGTGGTTGTATAATATATAGGTACTATAATTGATGTCACTTTAACGGGATGTTCCCAATAGTGTTACCAAGTAATAGTCTTACTAGACAACTGGGAATTTTCGTATTTATTATATTACTGATAGTAAGACTTCAGTAATCTAAGCGACTTCCATCAATACAATCGTCTGGTATAGGAGATTTGTGTGCGAAAGACCTTTGACTACGCTGGCCCTATTGTTTCCTAAATACTTATCAAACATACGTGATTATTATATGACAGTTGGAAAAGATGAAATCCTTAGATAATTCACGGATTAGAGAAAAACAATTATCTACTCATAGATAATTAAATTAGACTCATGCCACAAAATATGTATGTAATGTAGGTACATGTGAACTAGTATTCAGGTTAGGTAAGGTTTTATAGATCCAAATACTCATACCGATTATTAAAAATATAGGATTATTTACACATTACACACATTAAATGTAAAAGAGTTGCTATAGTTAGTCAAGTTATTTACAATATTTATCGTCAAAAGTAGTATTGAATAGTGTAATTGACTTGTGGACGGTTTGTTGGCTTGCCACTTGGTGGCGTCGTTGCCGACTGCCATGGCCGAAACTTGTTCCGTCGCCTCTTTAAAAAGGGCAGAACGTTGTTCAGTAGAGTTCACGCTCCGTAGCGTTAGCGTTTTTCAACGCAAACGGCCTCACTCGTCAACGCGACTTGGTTCATAACTTTTGTAAGACCCATCAGGTCGATGTGATGCTTGTACAGGAGACCCTCCTGAAACCTAGTAAGCGGGATCCTAAGATCGCCAATTACGTAGTGGTTCGTAATGATAGGCTTACCAATGCCGGAGGCGGTACGCTTATCTATTACCGAAGGTCTCTTCACTGCATCCCAATTGATACTCCCTCATCTTTAATCAACTTAGAAGCGTCTTGCTGTCGCCTAGCTATGAACGGCCACGAACCGATCATACTAGCGTCTTGCTACCTTCCCCCTGATAAACGTTTGCTCAGTAGTGATATCAACGCGCTACTTTCTCTGGGAAGCTCCGTCATACTGGCGGGAGACTTCAACAGCAAACACGTCATGTGGAACTGTCACACCTCCAACACCAACGGTAGGATACTTGAACAGCTAACTGACCCACGACCAGACACAGACCACCACACCTTTGACATTATCGCACCCATGACTCCGACCAGGTTCCCCGGGAACCTCGACCAACGACCAGACATACTCGACATAGCACTTTTAAAAGGCGTAGCCCTCAGGTTAAGCTCGATAGAAGTGCTCCACGAACTTGACTCTGACCACCGCCCCGTTCTCATGAGACTAGGCTCGGATCCAACTGAACTGATACCCCAGACTAAGACAGTGGTGGACTGGAAGCGATTGGGGGAATCCCTGAAAGCTATCAGTTCACCAGACTTAGACAAGGTACCTGACGACATACAGACACTAGATGACGTCTCCACCGCGATCGATGCTCTCACTAGTCACCTCCGCACTGTGATCGGTGAGTCTTCTAAGCAGGTACCGGTGGTGGACCACCGCTGGGACTTGCCCGAGGACGTGAGGAGACTGCTGACAGCAAAGAACGCCGCCACTAGGGCATATGACGCGGCTCCCTCCCGTGATAACAAATCCACTTTGAATTTCTTACAGCGTGCTGTTAAGAAACGCATAAGTGATCTTCGCGCCCAGAACTGGACAGACCTACTTTCAGGGCTCGAGCCAACCCACCAGGCTTACTGGCGGCTGGCTCGAACTCTGAAAAGTGACACACTTAGAACGATGCCCCCTCTTGATAGGCCAAACCAAGTCCCCGCGTTCGATGATGAGGAAAAAGCCGAGTGTTTGGCTGAGAGCCTCGAGGCCCAGTGCAACCTTTCCCCCGATCACGTTGACCCTGCCCACCTCCATACGGTGGTCAGTGAAGTCGAACGTCGCAGCTCCCTACCACCTTCCGACCCCCCGCTCGAGCTTATTAGGGCCGCCGAAGTTGAGTCTGTCATCAAGGGTCTCGCTATCCGTAAAGCCTCCGGCGCTGATGGTATCAGCAACAAAGTGGTCAAACACTTTTCTGTCCCCTTAATCTATCTCCTAGTCAGCATCTTCAATGCGGCCATGAGCAACTGCTCTTTCCCCGTTGCGTGGAAGTCCGCCGACGTCATCGGCATCCACAAGCCAGGCAAGAAGGCTACCGAGCCCTCTAGCTACCGGCCCATCAGTCTCCTCAGTACTCTGGGGAAGATCTACGAGCGTCTCATTCGGAGGCGTCTCTGGTCCCATATCCACGAACATAAACTCCTTCCCGACGAGCAGTTTGACTTTAGAGCTAGACACTCTTGCGTTCAACAAGTGCACCGCATCACGGAGCACATTCTAGATGGCTTCAACGCGAATCCAAAACCGAAAGGGACTCTCGCAGTCTTCTTAGACGTGGCGAAAGCCTTCGACAAAGTCTGGCACGACGGCTTGATTTTCAAGCTGTACCACATCGGCGTGCCAGATCGTCTTGTGCACATCATACAAGACTTCCTTAGGGATCGAAGCTTTCGCTACCGCGTCGAGGGGGAGCGATCGTCTCCCCATCCTATCAGAGCCGGAGTGCCCCAGGGCTCCGCGCTTTCCCCCTTGCTTTTCTCGCTGTACACCAGCGATATCCCGCGGTCATTTCATCCCAGTGTGCAGCTCGCACTCTTTGCGGATGACACCGCTATCTACTGCTCCGGATGGCAGAGAGTTCACATGCGTGGTCGCCTCCAACGAGCCCTCACCGAGATCGGTGCTTGGTTCAGGAAATGGCGGATCACGGTTAACCCAGATAAAAGTGCAGCGATGTACTTTTCTGACTACAAGCGTGGTCCGCCAGCGAAACCACTGTCCTTGTTCGACAAGCCCATTCCCTGGGCTTCGTCTACCAAATACCTGGGGGTTACCCTTGACACCAAACTCAACTTCAAGGACCATATTAAGCGAGTGCGCGATAGGGCTGCCTTTGTCTTAGGCCGCCTCCACCCTCTCATCTGCAAGCGTAGTAAGCTGTCCCTTAGAAATAAGGTGACGCTTTACAAAACTTGCGTTCGCCCCATTATGACCTACGCATCTGTCGCGTTTGCTCATACTCCCTCAGTACATCTGGATCGACTTCAGGTGATCCAGAACCGCTTTGTCCGCAAGGTGGTCGGGGCTCGCTGGTACCAGCGAAACTCCGACCTCCACTGCGATCTCGAACTCCCATCCATCCGTCAATTTATGAAGGATGCATCCCGCCGCTATTTTGATGCGGCACCTCATCACCCCAACCCTCTCGTAGTCAGAGCTTCAAACTACTGTACAGACACGACAGACTCGCCACCCCGTCGTCGCCGCCCGAGACACGTCTTGAGCGACCCGGATGATCCTATAGCAGCCGTAGTATCGGCTGCGCTAGGATCACCGGACCAGTCTAGCCCTTCTGGCTCAGGTACCGCTTTCGGCACCGGTATAGGATACCAGCGTAACACAATCAGACACCGACCCCGCCGGCGAGGTCGACGTACCCCCCGTAGGTTAGCTAGAACGGTCGCGACTTTCAATAGGGTCCACTCTTCCAGTGGACGTAGCCTTCTCGATCCTCTTATCCCGGCAACGGCCCAAGCCGAGGCTCGCACCCCAGGGGTGCCCTTGAGCTAGTTGCCTCCCACTTTTGACGGCTGGGCGCCCTAAGCGCCCGCCCTCCCGCCCGGTGACGCTGTAAAGGTCGATAGAGACCAACAGCATTAGCTCGTTCAAAAAAAAAAAAAAAAAAAAAAATTCAGTAGAGTTCAGTTGGTCCTCGGCAGCGGAGTGAATAACACGAAACTATTGCCGATATACTTTGAAACAGGAAACATATCTGGAGGTTGTTTATTAATTGTGCAGCAAATGTCTATGAAGTTTAGATAATACGATATTCATAATTTGCATAAAAAGCACACAGTATTTAGTAGCTTTATTATAAAAAGTTATCTAAAAGCGATGCATTTAGTTCTTTAAAGTATAAATTTTCCACATGTTCCGCATAAGGCATGAAAAAGAACTTCAAGGAATGCAGACAAGGCATTGGGCACGTCCTGTCATCACAGCCGCGATTTGCTTCCACTACTACGTACACTAATATATACTTCATTTCATTTATCCTCCTTGCTAATAAACATTGTGTTAGCGGATCGATAGTTTTTTTTTTTAAAGTAAATCTTCTTTACGCACACGACTTGGGGAATAAGCTGGTGAATGCGAGGCGAATGGAAGTTGAGAGGGATATATAAGTTAGTGTAGATAGAAAAAGAGAGAGAGTTACGTTTCTTATGTTACTGTAAAAGCACGAGAAAGAGGCGGGTTGTACTGGTTCACGTAGATATTGTCAACATAACAAAGTTAAAAATTACTTAAAGTTTGTGTTATTATGTTGGTATGTCCGGTAAAATGACAATTTACAATTGTCAAGATGGCGTCATTAACATTAAACAAAGTTATACCGGCCGCTAAATGGAGCTAAATATGTTTTTCTTCAGTCTTGTGGTGTAAAGCACAGTCATTTCTTTTTGTTTATTACCAAATTTAAAATGGGCAAAGATAAAACGAGAGTAAATACTTAAACACTGAGTAGCTAGACCACACCTGTGTGCCTAGTGTTTATTAGTAACGAGCCATGAGTTTTATCATAGGCACTTAAGGCTGGTGAATCAGAGTTGTCTTAGCCATTTATGTACACAGCCGCGAATAGTATAGAAAATAGCGAGATAAATATACTTCCAGGGAGATTTGTTCAAGTGGTTGATAATAGGAGAAAAAAATGCTCCAAGAAATGCATATTATAATAAAACTGCATTATTTTCTCATGTCCTGCATCTGCTACATTGGGTATAAGATCTCGTTAATTGAAAAACACCGGATAAATCACTTACGTCATAGAATAGTAAGTTTGTTTTTATTGGTATATACTACAATTCCATTCAATTCAATTCATTTATTTATAAGAAATATCTTACATGTCAATTGTTTTTTTTTTACGTTTTGGGTCCACACTTTTGTGTATTTACACAAAAGTGTGGAGCCAAAACATAAAACTTGACACTGGCTAAATAGCCAGTGTCAAGTAATTGATAATTTATCAAGCTATCGATATTTCACGCAAATATGTGTCAAGTCACAGTCGAAGTCATTCTATGGATTTTTGGAAACAACACGAAAAGAAACGTTTCACCATCTTTATACCATTTTCCCACACTCACGCCTGTAATCCAGCACTAAACGAATAAAATGCCACCAATTTTATGCACTAACACTGAAAATAACACAAGTTTTGGAAAATAATACAATGCGGTGACGCAATCTTTTTCGCTTTCCCGCCAAAACTCCATGTCAATTGTTATTACCTACACACATATTTCAATTCGAAGTGCATATAATTCTAGTTTAATTTATCAAAAGAGTTTCTTCAAAAAATCCATTATACTCACTTTAACAGCCTTATTAATAAACGGGTATTAGTCTCGGATTAGTTACTTCAGCTTTTGTCCTTTTTTTGCTACTGGAATATTTAGCTGGATCGAAAGAGACAAAAGATGGTGTAACTAGTCTACAGCTAGTTCAAGTTTATTAATAAGGCTGAATGAGTTTATGTTTATGCGTCTAACGGAATCATCATTTGAGTTATTATTAAGATTAACAGAATTTAAAAGTTAAGTATTTGTAAAATTTACCTATGTATTACTGTTAGTATTCTTATCCAATTATTCGTTTATAGTGAAGTTATCCATTGTTTTTGTTGGACGACTATTTATTTATTTATTAAATTTATATTCCATTTCCATTATATGAATAATATTTATTATTATTATTATTACAAGTTGAAATGTAATCAGACCTGCCCTGTGTAACATGCAAAATTATATGGCTAATAAATAATATTCTATTCTATTCTTTCCATAAATCGAAAATTTTGATATGTGTATATACAATTGCACTGCATATTTTAATTCGTAATGTATAATTCAAGAGTTTGATTTATCTATAGTTTCCGTAAAGCGAAAGTTGTAAATTCCAATCTACTTTTTTGTTTTAATCACTTTTGTGTAAGAATTCTTTTATGTCAATACTAGAAGTTAGTTATTCTTGTTGTATATAATAAAAGCCTATAAAGATCATCTATAGGTACCTCGTACTTATTTATAATTCCACTGCCAAGGTTCACCGGCTGCAGCTTGCAAAGTATGTACTTATCTAGCTAACTTATAAACAGGTTGACCTTCTCGCTTTTAAGGCTTTTCGATGGAAATAAGAAGAGATTACCAAATTTTTTATGTCAAGGCGAGGATTGTGTTTTAGTTTATTGTTTTCAAAAATAAAGAAGTTAAGTCATAGTAGTACCTAATTATGTATATAGGACTGCTGAGCAGTTTGTCGACAGACACAAACTCATTTCTCAACTTCAGAGGTTACCACAATTTTGCCAATGTCACGTCAGAATAATAGCACATCAAACGAAGATTTTAATGTTTTTTTTTTAAATGTTAGTGAATTATGTGATGAACTAGTCGTCCACCTGATGTTAAGCGACACGGCCGCTCATAACAGAACAGTGTCACTCGGAACTTCATAATATTATAAAGTATCGCGTGACACTGTACTTCGCACATCATCCCGAGACATCAGCATAGTCTGGTAATAAGATTACTCGACTGTGAGATCAGCTGGGCGATCACGTAACTCGATTGCAAAGTTTCGTGGTCACCCCTCTGATCTAAAGTCCCAATTTCCCAGTAATATCACTAGCTACAATGCCCTTCAAACCGGAACACAGTAGTGCTTGCGCACTACTGCGTGGCGGCATACCGCACAGCAGTGGTACCTACCTTGACAAACTTTGCAGAAAAGTCCTAACACCTATGTAGCAGTAATAACACTGCAATAATAATACAATATTGTTATTATATCACTTCCAAGTTCCAATAATCAAGTGCACTGCATATTGACACAGCCATTCAATATTCATTGCATAAGCAGTCCGGTCCTTTGAACAATTCTCAGAACGAAGAACAATACCTATATAATATTATGATACAAAGCTTATACAAATGTGGTCAGGATAGGGTTACCAACCGCCTTGTCACACAAACCTTAAGATATTATGGGCACCGGTTATGGTTAACCGGTTTTAATTAATTAAAACCGGTTTCCAAGCCCTGTTTTTTGAACCGGTTAACGCCAAGTACATAGCAACTTTTCGGTTTCGTTCTACCGGAAACGCTATTAAACGATATTTGGTTAAAAAATAAAGGTTTCGTTCTATAAACCGGTTTTTGTCACTCCTCCATTCACGCACACAGCCGTCAGCCGTGTTTTGCAGCAAAGATGAGTTGTACGTAACAAACACACACATTTTACCTACCCTCAATTCGACGGCGGCGGCGACGCGACGCGAGCATGCAAGTCTCTAACGAAATAAACCGGTTAATAAAAGTTTTCATAACGTTCTTTTAACGGTTTCTTTCCGAACGAAACAATTGGTTAAACTGGTTTTTACCGATAAAAAACCGATATGTTGTAAACCGGTTCCAAGTCTTGATTATGGGCGTATAGTATTCTTAGTCCTTTTGGGACCTAAAGAGCCTTTCGGGCTTAATAAACAAAAGCTTACTCCAGCAGGCTTAGCACGGCATGTGGAGAAATTGTCTTTCCCCCGGTTTTTTCCACCTGTCAGTTAAAATAATCCCCCTCTCCACCTTACGTAGCACGGCAACGAGGAGAGGAAAGAAATATTTCCCTTTGACATTATCATAGACATTATATCCCGCTACTCCCAGCTTCAGAGCACGGACTCGGAAGAAAGTGGATAATATTCTCTTGAATTGACACAAAGCAGAGAGTATTTATCTTCGACTCTTGTAGGTGGGTATAAGGAAGTCAAAGTGTTTTAATAGGCACAAAAATGTCGCGTGCCTATTATAACTATGTTTAATCGCGAGAACTCGAATTTTGGAGCGAAAGTTACACCGGGAGAAGCATTCGGAATACAAGTAATCCCTTCAAAAATCCCGGGAAATGAGTTTCAATACAAAAAAAAATACATAGCGAAATATTCGTGAAAATACAATTATTACTTTAGTTTTAATAAGGAAATAATTTAATTTACGTAATTAACTTAAATGGTGCATATATTTTTTGAGTATATTTTATTATAAAATATATACATATAAAAATTTAAAATATAACTACTACACAATAATTAATCACGTTTTTCCGCTCATATTACAAACAAAATAAAATTTTAATTTAAACTACTCACTTACTCTCACTCATATACATAGTAGTCGTTACATACTCTTTGATTAACACAGGGACACAGACTCAAAAACCTTATATTTTCTTAATTTTTATATTTTGTCTTCAATCCCAGTATATTTAGCCGAACAATTATCGATGGTTTGATGGACTGAACAAAATATTGAAGCATGTAATGTCATTTTAGTTAAATTTTCTCGTACTGGCAACAATACGGTAGAGAAATCTAAAAACGCTACTCCCGCCGTTTATCCCCCGGATAAAGCTTTCCACTGTCGCGGCCATGCTCGCAGAGTGGAATAAAGTGACAGTGAGGATAAGTTTGTTATCTACTCCCTGGGGAGAAGTTGTCCACCGGCCGTGCTAGGCCTGCAGAGATACTTAGCCTTTTTTAAGACGGACTGATGCTGTATGTACTCACTACCAAGTACCGATCTTTCCTACGTCGCCAGGCGGTGTAATGGTCAACAACTAAAGTAGGGCGAAATTTCTATATTCTAATAATTCATCATGCATTACAATATATTTTTCTGTTATTATAAAGTGCCTTAAAACACATTATAATATGTTGTTTACTGTTAGTTTAGTTGTAGATAGATAGTCACAATGAACGAATTTCACAGTACAATTTAAAAAAAAACGAGTATGCTTTAGACCACACGACTGAAGTAAAACTTTTTAGTTTAGCCCCATCTATCGGCCGGTAACTTTATTGAATGTTAATGTCGCCATCTAGACAAATTGTAAATTGTCATTTTACCGGATATATCAACATAATAATACAAATATTTAACTGTTGGCATTGGAGGTCTACTTGAATCAACTTGCGCTCGCCTCGCATTCAACCAACTTACTCCCCAAGTCAAGCGTGCGTAAAAAAGTTTTACTTCTACATTATATAAAGTTAAATGTTGACTCACTGACTTAGATCATTGATTGAAGAGATGGAAGGTGATGGAGAAAAATCGACTTTAGGTTCGCGTAGAGGAGGGCGAGTAACCGACGAGAAAAATCTGACATCACCGAAAAATCGTCTCCGAGATGGAACCGCTCGACGGATCTCGGAAACGGTGAGTTGTTTTGCCGTCGCGTTTTAACTAAAGTTGGAGGAAACCTTGGGACGATTTTAGAGAAATAAAAAAAAATGGGGCTCCCATACAAAAAAACTAAAATTCCATACAAAATGGAAACGCTCATAAATCGAAAACGAAAAGAGTTAGGTAGAGGGTGCTCGACCGAATGTCGTAGAGGACGTTGGGGGCTTTCCGACGGTGGTCATTAAAATCCAAGATGGCGGATTCAAGATGGCGGCCATTTTGAAAGTTGGTCCGATCCGACTGATTTTTTGCATCGGAGAGTTTTCGAGGCCCCAGATTATATATTTGAAAAAAAAATTTCGTTTCCGCCATTTTTAAAGATGGCTGCCATACAAATTTTTTTTTACAAATTCAACGCATCGTTTCTCGATACCTATGGGAAAGTATGCGATCGTTCTTTACGATTCGTATAGACGTGGTAGTTTCGAATTCAAAAATATTCAAATCCTGGTCTTTGGACCTTCCATCATCGCGACCGTCAACGGCCTGGCTAAACCGTACGAGATAGGTCACGTGCGTTTTAAGGAATGTTATAGCAAACCCTGGGACGATTTCAGGGCACATAAAAAAAATTCAAAATGGCGGAAAAAAAAATCCGCCATACAAATTTTGACCGGAAATGACGCCGAAACCGTGATACTTTAGTATAAAGAGCTCAAACTAATATTGTTCGGAAGCCCAAGGGGAAGAATTCGGAATATTTTTTTTTTCAAAATGGCGGAATTTTAGGTCACGGCGGAAAAAAAAGTTTCACCGATCCGGATGAAAATCGGAATATCTGAAAGTTCTATAGAATGCCGATCAACATTCTGAAATCAAATTTTAACTTTCGCCATTTTTTAATATGGCCGCCATACAAAGGTACTTTTATCGAAATGTACACTTTCCTTTTTGGAGCCGCGAATACCAAAATTTTAGAAAAGTCATTCCTGAGGATCAAGTGAAGATACACTAAGGGTTAAAATGCAAATATAACGAAACCGATTTTTTCAAAATGGCGGCTACAGTAATATCGACTTTAAGAAAACGTTATCCGATCCAGATGAAAATCGATATCTGACTATCCCCCTCGATGATTAGTAGGAATATGGAAAAAAAATTTTGATTCCGCCATTTTTCAATATGGCCGCCATACAAAGGTACACTATACCCCCTACTTCCCTCGGAAATCGCGAGAGATAGAGGGGTCGACCTTGAACTAAAGTTTGCGTGCTTTTTGGTACCCTTTCAAATCTGTAAAAAAAAATACAAGTTTCATACAATTTTTTTTTTTAAATCTTAAGAAATTCGGGCCGCGTTCGGTTTCGGCGCGAATCGCGAGAGACTTTCAAGGAAGTTCATACCAGTTTTCAGCACCGTTTCGAAGCTGAAACTGTAAGCTATTTTTTAATGTAAAAAAAAAAGTGGGGTTATCGCTTTAGATTTTGAATTACGGACATTTTTTAAAAAAAAAAAACTAACTTCTCAACGGATGTCGGTTAAGAAAAACTAAATATGCAGATTTGTTGCAAAAAAATCATATATTACGATGCAATATTTTTTTACACACCGGTCAATAGTAATTTTATTTTTAATCGAATTTTAAAGGTAATTTTTCATGCGCGGTTCGAAGCACGCTCCTAATAATAGTATCCGTAGTAGGTACGTTGAAACGATTCGACTCTATTGTAACGGAGCCAAGGTTGACTTTACTATACCGTTACTTGACCATCGCTCCTATTGCATTCGGAAACTGATGGCACCACAAAAGCTTACTCCATTGGTTGGTTACACAGAATGACTGGTGAGATGCGAACGATACTGAAGGAGAGCACTCGGTAAACGATTGTCGTTATGATTATGTAATATGTCCACACATATTATATTATATTAATAAAATTAGGTACTTAATTTTAGACCAAATTGCCCTATAAATAAGTGAAGTATGGTGAATACATTCCCACATTTCACAAAAAAGCACCCCCGCCACCCCGTCCCGTCAACCCGCTGTCCTGTCGCATCACCGGCGCCTGCCCACTGCGTAATTAGTGTCATCGCAAGCGCCGACTGATGTGTACATCCGGTTTACCGCTTCCTACTTCCGCGCCCGCAACAATACGCGTGTAATCCTTCGTGTGTCGTGCTGCGTGTGTGATCCGTGATAAAGGGTGTAGGTATTCAGCGGTTGGGAAACATTGGTGTTCTAAATAACTGTTTCGTATTTTATCGAAGGAAGACTGAATAATGTGTCATACTTAAACGTTTTAAAAAGTGTGATGAACGACATGTAGTCACAAGGACGTGAGTACTTAAGTAGTAACTTCGAATATAGCTGGGCAGGTCGTAGAGGGCCTGTTCCGTGACCGGCTTGCTCTCCGGATCTCACTCCATTAGATTCTTACTTATGAGGTGAGGTAAAACTATTTGTGTACGCTACAGAGTATGTAAACAAGGAAGAATTAAAGACTAAAATCATTAGTGCATTTAAAACTGTTAAAAGTGATTCATTCGTTTTGGATCGTGTGAAAGACAACATGCGTCAGCGTGCCGAGCTGTGCTTCACGCGAAGAGGTGCACATTATTAAAAAAATTAAGGTTGTAAATAGGTGGTACGATTTAGTTTAATCGTTGTAAATAACTATCATTCCCTTTTTTAAATACGCCAAAAATACCAAGGTAAGTCAATGCGTATTCAGTTCATTTTGATTTAAGTTCGTCTTAAATACAAATTATTTCAATTTCTAAAATCAACCTAATTAATCAACAAATTGGTGATTATGTATTTCTGCCTGATTAAACTATGAATGGAGAACGGACCATAGCAGCCTTATTAATAAACGGGTATTAGTTTTGGGTTAGTTACTTCAGCTTTTGTCCTTTTCTTGCTACTGGAATATTTAGCTGGATTGAAAGAGACAAAAGATTGTGTAACTAATCCAAAGCTATTTCGCGTTTATTAATAAGGCTGTATGTACTTCTTCATCGCAGGTTGCAGGTTCCGTCTTTTTCATTTCCCCTTTATCAGAAGAGTACCGCCATACTTTAAGTTTACTTTAGTTTTAGAGAATGCGACACAGAATCGACACCAATGTCGGGAACCGCATAGATCTGTAGGTATAGGTATCTATCTATACAAAAGCGCGGCGGCTCAGCACCTTTACCGCGTTACCGTTCTGGGAATCGGCTTCGCTTGCCATCTTGCACGTGCCAATTTTTTTTTTACAAATTCAACACATTGTTTCTCGATACCTATGGGAAAGTTTGCCATTGTTTTTTACGATTCATATAGATATGGTAGTTTGGAATTTAAAAAAATTCAAATCCTGGTCTTTCGATCTTCCATCATCGCGACCATCAACGGCCTGGCTAAACTGTACGAGATAGATCATGTGCGTTTTAAAAAATGTTATAGCAAACCCTTGGACAATTTTAGGGCAAATAAAAAAAATTCAAAATGGCGGGAAAAAAATCCGCCATACAAATTTAGACCGGAAATGACGCCGACACCGTGATACTTTAGTATAAACAGCTCAAACTAATATTGTTTAGGAGCCCAAGGGGAATATATCGGAATATTTTTTTTTCAAAATGGCGGAAATTTAGGTCACGGCGGAAAAAAAGTTTCACCGATCCGGATGAAAATCGATATCTGGAAGTCCTATTGAATGATTATTAACATTCTGAAATCAAATTTTGACTTTCGCCATTTTTTAATATAGCCGCCATACAAAGGTACTTTTATCGAAATATACACTTTCCTTTTTTGAGCTACGAATACCAATATTTTAGAAAAGTCATTCCAAAGGATCAAGTGAAGATGCAATAAGGGTTAAATTGACAAAACCGATTTTTTCAAAATGGCGAATACGGAAATATCGACTTTAAGAAAACGTTATGCGATCCAGATGAAAATCGATATCTGACTATCCTCCTTGATGATTAGTAGGAATGTGAAAAACAAATTTTGATTCCGTCATTTTTCAATATGGCCGCCATACAAAGGTAAACTATACCCCCTACTTCCCTCGGAAATCGCGAGAGATAGAGGGGTTGACCTTGAACTAAAGTTTGCATGCCTTTCGGTACTCTTTCAAATCTGTAAAAAAAAATTACGCGTTTCATACAATTTTTTTTAAATCTTAAGACATTCGGGCCGCGTTCGGGTTCCGCGCGAATCGCGAGAGACTTTCGAGGAAGTTCATACCAGTTTTCAGCACCGTTTCGAAGCTGAAACTGTAAACTATTTTTTAATGTAAGAAAAGGGGGAGGTTATCGCTTTAGATTTTGAATTACCGACATTTTTTTTTTTTAAATTAACTTCTCAACTGATGTCGGTTAAGAAAAACTGAATATGCAGATTTGTTTCAAAAAAATCATATATTACGGTGCGATATTTTTTAACACACCGATTAATTTTTTTTTTTTTTTTATTGATTTTTAAAGGTATTTTTTCATGCGCGGATCGAAGCATACTCGTAATAATAGTAGAGCCGTAGTAGGTACGTTGAAACGATTAAACTTAGCGACACGGACGTAATACATCGGTCTCAGTCTCTCTTATAAGAAATGTCTGTAGGTGAGAGAAGAGTGACCGGTGTAATCTCGAACGCTTCTGACATATAAATGAAAAGACACGGTACTAAAAGCAATACCAATTTCGAAGTGTAGGGTTAAAGATTGCACTTGATTGCAGCGTGTGAGGGCCCTGGTTCGCATTCACACAATGCTGATGAATTTTGTAGGAGCTTTTAATATTATTTTTTAAGTCGAATAACACGAACCCCGCGGGTCGCTTGATTTAAAATATATAACACAATAACATTATTTTTTTTATAGGCAATTGTTTACCACATTTTTGCAAGCGTCATGTCAAAAGAGAAAATGATAGGTAAGGATAACTATGTATGGGAATTCCTCACCTTAATTATGGTTAACAAACCATAATGCCAATAGGTAAGGAATTCCCATTCACTGACCATTCACTGACTCTGACTTTAAAGCTTACGAGATGTTTCTCGTAAGCTTTAAAGTAAGAGTCAGTCAGACACGGTACACGGCACGGTCCAAATAATTTTTTTTTCTTCTGTTTTGGCATCGCGCGAATACTGCGTGGCTCAGTCGTGGCGGCTCTTGGTAGCGGTGCGTGAGGGCCCTGGTTCGCATTCAGATAACGCTGACAATATATTTTTTGTAGAAACTTTGTTTTGCACGGCCGCTCGCGGCCCGCGGTGGTTTGACTAAAAAAAAGAGACTTTTCGACGCGAGAGACTTTCAAGGAAGTTCATACCAGTTTTCAGCACCATTTCGAAGCTGAAACTGTAAACTGTTTTTTAATGTACATAAAAGGGGTTATCGCTTTAGATTTTGAATTACGGACCAAAGTTTCGCTTGCACAATCTCTCCTTCTTCCAATTCTCGACTATGCTGACGCCTGCTACCTTGACCTTACTGAGGAGCAACTCAATAAACTTGAGCGTCTTCAAAATTACTTACGATTTGTTTTCGGTCTCCAAAAATATGATCACGTCTCAGTTGCGTTCTAAACTCAAGTGGCTCGCAATACGTCTTTGCCGGAATACTCATATCCTGTCTCTTTTTTTTTTATAATATATTGTTTAATCCTTCTACTCCCCACTATTTGAAGGCTCGATTCGATTTTCTTTATCACTCCCACTCCAACTCTATGTCTCTTAGGTCATCGGAAAACCTCCTTCCCAAGCCCCCGGTACGTCGTACTTCGTTCTACGACCACTCCTTCACAGTTCAAGCTGTTAGATTGTGGAATGAACTCCCTGTTATCATTTGACGCGCTCAATCACTTTTCACTTTTAAATATCAAGTCAAAAATTCATATTTATCTAACCTGACTCCTTACTAAATAAACTGTGTTCCTTTTAACTGGTATAAGTATATATATATATATAGATTTAATAATTCCTGTATTGTATGAATTTCGTTGGTGAGACAAAGAGTTATCTATCTATCTATATTGTACATGTGTATATATTATGTATCAATGATTTAGGTATATGTATTTTATTATTATTTATTCTTATGTATTATATTATTTGAGTATAGGTTAGTATATAGTATTTATTTGCACCGCCGTCCTCGCTCATAGTGTCTCATATCTCTGTCCATACAAAGGTTGTCTGGAAGAGATCGCTCTTAGCGATAAGACCGTCCATTGTACCTTATTACGTGATTCTATTTTCTACATGTTTATTTTTGGTGTCAATAAAGCGTTTTGTATTGTGTTGTATTGTAAGTAGTTAGAACCTTGACTTTATTACAAAACGCCGACTAATTGAAGACCAGCTGATAGAGATAGTCCATGGCTTAAATCAATATTTACCATAGACATATATTTACCATAGACTAAATACGAAAAAAGTTTGTTCATTTGGACCACATTTATTCACACGATCCTTTTTTAACGTTTTCTTATATTTAGAATTTTTGTTTTCGTCTATAATATACGTGCATTGGCCTTGGAAAGCTTATTGTTTGCATATTTTTTAAAGAATAAATAATCAGTACATAAATATGGCATTGCTTAACGCGCGAAAATTGATATTTCTGTTTATTGTTGTTATAACTAACTGTAACTATAGTAAATATCGTATAAATGGAGCAACAATAGATATGTTTTATCAAAGACCAACACAACCTCAAAATCGTCTAACAAAGAAGGTTTGATAACCCAACATTGGCGTTTAGTGCGTAAATAGTTTTTAATCTTAAAAGTTTCATTTTTCCACCACCGTGGCGCTAGCAAGTGTCGTTTTTTTTGCATTATTTAATAAAATGTTCATAAACGTATACGAGTGAAAGAAAAGGGAAATGATACAAAGACGAAAAATATGTAGAAAGGATAGAGTTTATAATTTTGAAAGTTATTAGAAACAATAAAAAAAGCCAAAGCTTAATAAATATCAGGATAAATATTTGAAAGTAAAGAAGATATATTTGTAGGAGGCCCAAATACTTTCGGATGGTATAATTTTTTTTTTGTTTTTTCTTTCAACGCGCAAGGCGAATTAGGCGCAGCTGCGCGAATACTGCGTGGCCCAGTGGTGGCGGCTCTTGGTAGCGGTGCGTGAGGGCCCTGGTTCGCATTTTTTGTAGAAACTTTGTTTTGTACGAACTTTTTTTTATTTAACACACCGCGGGCCGCTCGCGGCCCGCGCACGGGGCATAATACTAGTTATACTTATAAGCTTTGGTTGACTCTGCCCCGCTTGAGATGGCAATTTTTAGTAGTATTTAGTAGGATTTAGTAGCTAGTGCTTAGCAAGACTAGCAAAGTCGCTAATTTTTTAGGTGCATTACCCAGCACAGACTCCTTTGTCCGTGCTTATTGTTAAATTATATTTAATTTATTATTTTAGCTTATTTTTAATCATGAACATAAATACAATACAGGAGGGACAATACAAATTTTTAAACATAAGTACTAATTTCTAATTGTGCATACACCACGAGCAAAGTCGCTATATAGAGTCTATTATTATTATTCTAATTATAATATGTATATATATATGTATGTAGTTAGCATCTCAGCTAGCACAGCTACAACCCCATTTTTAGTTGCCTCTCTTTCTGTCTCATGTCTTCTCACATTTCCGTACCTTTTCGCACACGTTACGTTGAAAGTTTATGGCAGGACTCAAGGTCGCCGTTTACCCCGATCCGGGTCTGACAAAAGCACAGATTAAATAATAGTACGCAAAAATGCAGAGTTTGTCTCGAACCGCGTGTCTCGATCGCTCGGTACTCCTACAACGATTAGGCCGACCAACTGCGCGGAGTTATAGTCTAGGAGCTGTCAAACGATTCAGGACTAGTCTTCTCGATCCTCTTATCCAGGCAACGGCACAAGCCGACGCTCGCACCCCAGGGGTGCCCTTGAGCTAGTTGCCTCCCACTTTTGACGGCTGGGCGCCTTAAGCGCCCGCCCTCCCGCCCGGTGACGCTGTAAAGGTCGATAGAGACCAACAGCATTAGCTCGTTCAAAAAAAAATACGATTCAGGAAATTAATCAATTGCCTTGTATGTATGTTACATGTAGACACTTACATATTTTGTATTTTTCTGTTTGTTTTTGTTTTAATTAAGTATTAATATGTAAGCACAATTTCACTTAAGCATATATTGCAGAGTAGGTAGGTATGTTACTTTATGTGGGAGTGTTCATTTTCACTGATACAATTTCTAATACTAATTGAATTTTTAATTAAAGTATACATAGTAATTTTCTTGGTTATGAAAAAAAGAACAAAATAAGAAACACTTCTGAATCGTAGCGATTTCTTGACTTTGAACATCAACTTATTTTGGCAATCAATTACATTAAATATCTCCGATTTATGTCATCTTTGAGTCAAAATCAGCTGGGTGATCATGTAATTCGATTGCAACCATTGGAAACACAAATTTGAATTGATTTAACAGTTTAAATACGCAGCTTATGTGCATAGTTAGTATGGAAATTTCTCCTGTTGCATTGCAATCAAAGTTTCGTGATCAACCCCCAGATGTAAATAAATAAATAAATAAATAAATATATATTTGTGGACATTTCACACAGCGCCATCTAGCCCCAAACTAAGCAAAGCTTGTACTATGGGGACCAGATAACTGATACAATACTTAGATACTTTTTGTTTGTAAATACATACATAGAATACAATATGACACCCAGACACAGAACAAACACCTATGTTCATCACACAAATGTTTGTCCTGGGTGGGACTCGAACCCACAACCCACAGTTCAGAAGGCAGGGTTACTACCAGCTGAGCTATCGGGCCAGTCAATGATAGGCAACAGTCAAGATGTGATAGGCAATAATGCACCTTTCTGTCAATTTGTTAAAATTTTTGCAATAGCGTTCATTTATTATTTAGTTTACGAAAGTTTTCGTTCCTTTGAAGGGTTTTCAGTTAGTAATTTTAATAACTTTCCCGTTGGTGCCATTGGTACTTCAGTTTGTGTTCCGACGGTATTAAACGTACGTGGTTTCACATCATTGGAGTTTTCGGAGCTAGGTGGAGACAAGCATTCCTGTGTTAGGTTAGGTAAACATTTCGTTGGAAGTGCATCAGGTTTAAGCAGTTTAATCAATTTCATCTCAGTCCTCAAAATGGGCGGAACAAACTTCGTAGCTTTTATATTTTAAGTTTTCTATAGACAGTAAGTCTGTCCTTCCAATTAAATTTAGCCATTCGCGGCGTCTGGAAATAATATTTTTTGATAATCAATCATCAATATCTTATCAAATAAAATTATCACTGACAGAATAATGCGGCTTGAATCACCATTCACCTAGCATCTATATTGTTTTTTTATTCTCAGGATGAAGTCTAAGTCTGAAAATGGACATCGGCTCTTGGTCTATAATCAACCTACTTTCAAATATTATTACCCGCTATAGTGTGTTCGACGTTGCTAGGTAGGGTTATGTATTCATACGCGGGTTTGTTACGTTTAAAAAAAAATCTCACCTTTTAGTTTCCTTTAGCAGCGAAAAAAATGACAAATCTGGTATGCTTTTATTGTTATTCAAGCAACCGTATATTATACAAAAACGTTTGTTGTATTTTCGTTTTTTACCCATTATATAGCAGTAAAATTAATAGAATTAACGTGAAAATATGCGTCACACTATGTCGCGTAATCACGCCGAGCACCCACTGGCATGAGAGCCGTCGGCAGTGCCAGCGATGGCGGCCGGTAACAAACAAGGTCATAGCGTGGCTTGTAGTAAATATCTACTAGAACGCAATGTTTATATGCTGTTTGTAATCTATCTGAGTATCGCAGACCGCAATGCAATGAATCCACTATCTATAGGTACTAAAACCACTGATCCTATAAATAAGACAGAGATAGCACGCACGGAACACGCGATTGACGTGCGCGAAATGGATACCACAACGCAAAGCGGATACTCCAATTAAGTCAGTACGCAACGCAGCGCTGACTGAGTGAGTACTGTGTGACACCGCGTCTCTCAGTTCCTAATTTCCTCCACTATGCCTTATTGCGTGATCAAACATTGTAAAAGTTGTTCCCAGAAGCCAAGACGAAAAGATGGAATATCGTTTCACAAGTAAGTTCAGATATTTCGATTATAACTTGCTTTAATGCTATTTATCGTGTGATTCGTTTACAATGGAAACACAAAACCTAAACGTAAACGAAAATCGCTTAGTGTGGCCAGTCTACAGTGAAATTATTTTACCTAGGAGTATGAGTAAAAATGAAAGATAATAAGGAAGCCTGTGTGGTGTAAAAAACTACCCTGGCTCATAATTGGAAATATTCAGTGACGTAAGATTGAAGGTTGTTTATGATACCCACGTTTGTTACTACCTGAACAATTTTAACGCGAAATTTTCATGGTTCCGTAGGAAAACTAGTAGTTTCACCACGTCCGTCTGTCTGTTTGTCCATCCATATGTCTGTATTTATCGGATACTTAGGATTATAGAATATGTAATTAGTTTTGTTGTTACAAAATTAAAGACTATCTGACCATTCTCTATTTGATTAAAGATACATCCTTACAAAATTTTATTCGGGAGATCTATTAGAATTTTATTTTAAAAGGCAATAGGCTATTTGACTGTTATATTTTTATTGCATAAACAAATAATATACCCCAAAACACAGACATAACTTGTAAAAACAAAATTAAATTAAAACGAATTTTTCCAGATTTCCTGCCAAAAACGCTTTACGCAAAGAATGGGACTTTATTGTTCGTAAAAGCCGAAAAGAGAGTGATTGGATAGCGTCAAAGTTTTGTGTCATCTGTTCATTACATTTTAAGGATAATGACTTTTACTACTCTGACAAAGGTCGTCGACTGATTAAAAAACAGGCGAAACCAACACAAATGTTATATGAGGCACAGGCTACTGAGGGTATAGAAGGGACGCCACCCCACTCAGCTGAAAGCGTTTCAAGTAATAATGATGACGATGATGATGTTGCCTTAAGTTCAATCGCAGTAAATAAGTTAGTAGGTTCAGATGATGAAAAAAGTTCTACAGATTCCGAAAGTAAAGATTCAGAGCCGGATTCTTCGATATTAGACATTGAGACCCCTCGAAATCATCAACTCGAAAGAGAATTAAGAAGACACCAGTTATTAAGAGTAGAAACTAAACGAAAACTGAAGACTATGGAACAAAAAGTACGGAGATTAAAAAAGAAGAATGCTTCTTTAAAAAATATTTTAAAGGGCTTAAAAGACAAAAACGTTATAAATCGTGATACTCATAAAAAGTTAAGTGACATTTTATGTATGTAATTAGGTGAGTAACATTTTTTGTTTAATTATTTAGTTTTGTATTCATAATTATTTTGTACAATATATTAATAAGTGTTTTTAAAATTCATTACTATTATTATTACGAGTAAAAAAACAACTTAGTTTAATAATAAGTGGATTTAATAACTAAGTAGGTACTGTCATCATAACCACCCACTGTTGGGCATAGGTCTATCTTTGATTTCTGCCACTCGCCCCGGTCGCTCAACACTATTGTATGCCGAGTGTAATTATTTTGTTGTGATCAACATCAATTCAGAATTTATTATCTTGTGGTAAATTGATGTACTATACAAAATACTATACAAAAATATTTAATGTGTGTCATTAGAGTTTATTTATTTGTTTTTATACCATTTAATAATTTCACAAATAATTATAATCATAATCACTATCCAATAGCCTTACCATTATTTGTCTCAACCATCTTAATAGTAACTACTACATAAATATCGGTTGTTCTCATATTATGAACATTAATTATTACTTAACTAATTATTTTCCTTGAAAAATTAAGGTATTATTAAATAAGGTTTATTAAATAAATACATCGCTCATTATACTAGATACCTACGTTTTATGATAAATAGTAAAAATTAAATAATATCTTTACCCGTTCACGGAAGCAGTGGGAGTTTTTCTTACGCTAGCAACATTAAACTCACACTGACGCAGCTTTGTGTTTCTACACGCCACCCATTCTACAACTTTGCGTCTACAGTGACGAACGGCCGGCCGGCGCGCTGCGCTGCGCCCCCTTTTTGTTTTGTGTAGTCACGCTATTACAGAACGATGCTCAGTCATCGATCAGTGCTTAAGCATTGATTTTATTCAATATTTGATCACTTTATGAATGAAATCTCTGCTTGAGTACCGATCGATGACTGAGCGTCGTTCTGTAATACGGACCTTAGCGTTGTCATGTTCACAGACTAGGTAGAGATTCTGTGGGCACAACGCCACAAAGGCATATTATCTATTCTGTGGCGTTGTATCCGAAAAGTATACCTGTTTTTTAAAGTCCTTCTCTCTTTCTCTGCCTATAAATGAACCGATCTTGCTAAAATTAGGTCTGGAGATAGTTTGAACCCTGGGAAAGGATATGGGATTTTTTTTTTTTGCGAAGTCGTAACTGTTGTAGTCCACGAGCGGCAGCTAGTTACAATGTCGCCATTGTGATCTTGCGTCTGTCTCTCCGGCACATTGGCACAGTCCGACATAATATGTATAAACGACTGTAGCATGTGTACCTGAAACTCAAGCAAATTCTATACCATTTCTAGGTGTTCTACGGAATACTAGGCGGTATGGTCTCACGACTTTAGCATGCCCAATGGGGCGAACAAACAAAAAAATAACTGTTTCTAGGTGGTAGGACTTAGTCCACGTAGTCCAAGTCCATGTAGGTAGTAACAAGTCCAAGTACCTACCTACCACCGCTTTGCCAGTCATTATGCCGCCACGCCAAGCAGTAGTGCGCAAGCAAGCATTGTGTTCTGGTTTAATAGATTGATAGCTAGTGAAATTATTGGGAAAATTAGACTTTATGATCTGATCTCACAGTCGCGTAATCTTATTATCAGACTGTGCTGATGACTCAGGATGATGCAGTGCAGTGTCGCGCGAAACTTTATATTTTGGAGTTCCGAGTGACACTGTTCTGTTATGGGCGGCCGTGTCGCTTAACATCAGGTGAGCGACTAGCTCGACACATCATTCAAAAAAATTAATGTTCCAAGGAGAGTGCTGCTGTCAATTCCCTTAGCCGGCAGATTCGACTCCTACGGGAAGAGATGTGATGATCCTACTAGAAAGTACACGATAATGACTTAGTTTCGCACCGATAACTACACCATGGTCGGCTGGTGAGTATGATGATCTGTAATCGCCAACTAAGGTACCTAGCAAGCGAATGTTTCCGTGGTATGTTTAAAGGCTGACCTAGGTGGTTAACCTTAGTTAGGTCGGGTTTATTTGTACCTACGTTAAATACCTATTCTTTTATAAGTTATATTATGGGACCTCAAATTAAGAGTAAGTACATAGATATATAAATTTGCGTCAGACGAGAAAACGATACTTTTTATTTCAAATTCTTTATTTCAATAAATCTCAGTGCTCTTCAAAAATCAGTGCTTTTCAAACCGGAACAGTAATGCTTGCATACTACTGCTTGGCAGCAGACTAACTGGCAACGCGGTGGTACCTACCTAGGTACCTACTGGGTAGGCAGTGGTACCTACCTGGGTACCTACTGGGTAGGCGGTACCTACCTAGGTACCTACTGGGTAGGCGGTACGTACCTAGACGAACTTTGTAGAAACCTACCTACCACCACCTAGTAAAATTAGACACTCATTCCTTATTATACATCTTCAGCCTTATTAATAAACGGGTATTAGTCTCGGATTAGTTACTTCAGCTTTAGACCTTTTATTGCTACTGGAATATTGAGCTAGATCGAAAGAGACAAAAGATGGTGTAGCTAGTCTAAAGCTAGTTCGTGTTTATTAATAAGGCTGATTGTGTTCAACTCACCTAATTATGTATGTTCAACCTGCATGCAAGCGTGCAACCGCGCAACCGCGAATATCAACTCAAAATATATCCAACAAAAGAACGCAAAATACGCGAGCAACGTTTATTGTTGCATGTTTATACTACGTCGGAATGCAAAAGATGCCGTACGGCTTTGTTCAGGAAATACAAAATTTACTAACAATGCCTTCTCCTTATACATATTTTACAACACTATTTTGCACTTCGAGTTACATACCTCTTCTCTTATTCATAGAATGTCATGTAACGTGTTTGCTACTACCATTATACTTACATATTTTATTACTGTTGTACCTAATATATTAGCAAATAAAACATTCACAATAAAATAACCAAATAAATATTTCAGTATTAAATACATTATGTATGGCAATCATCAAAAATGTCTACTTTACACTCAGGTTAACTGGAAGATAATGCTTTCTAGCATTGAGTTCGCGTATGTACCTACAGTTGTTATTTGTGCAATAGCTTCCGTATCTTATACCATCTATCATAGTCAAAGTCAAAAGATTTAATGCAAATAGGCTATTTTTAGCACTTTTACAAGTCAAAATTATGTTAGGTACTTAACACTAAGTTATTTCATATAAAATTACAAAGTGCTTATTTTCAAATAATATATAGCAAGCCATTACAATATATGTTAAAAAAAAGATTTCTCTTTCTTATTAAATCATCATCATCACTAATCTATCTATCACATAATCTTCGGGCTATTTATTGACGGTGACACTAATTGTCACCATAAATAGCCTGAAGACGTCCACTGCTGAACACAGATCTATCCCACAGAGCGCCACTTTGAGGTTCTGCTTGCGTCCTGCATCCATTGGCTAACCTAATTCCGCCATCACCTTTCCACCATCGAACAACCAGATGTACGAAAAAACGCTACCGTTCCATGGTCAATATTATACATCCCCCATGTGCGAACAAAGCGATTTGGCTCCACATTTATCATGCGAACAGCCAAAGAGTGGAACGCTTTACCGGCTTCCGTATTTCCCGACAACTTTATAGTTGTCGGGAAATAAGGTTATCCTTGGAGTCTTCAAATCGAGAGTGAACAGGTATCATCTAGGCAAGCGTGTTACATCCTAGACTGCATCGTTACTTACCATCAGGTGCGATAGTGGTCAAACGCAAGCCTGCCTGAAAATTAAAAAAAAAATTGGCTCAGCGCTGTTTTTACTAGACTGTCGGTCTACGTTGCGTCTTCCAGTTCTTAGTCGCCATTTGAACTTACCCATCGGGGTAGTCCGCGCTCAACGCTAGTGTATTATAATTGTCAATAATCATTATGTTGTTTTTGTTTGTCTGCAGGGCGGCACCATGTTACAACAGATCCTCCGGGACATGTGGGTGGATCCCGAGATCCTGGCCGAGCTCGATGAGACCCAAAAGCAGACGCTCTTCTGTAAAATGAGAGAGGAACAGGTATGTCCACCAAGGATACCCTTATGTACTTATCTGTCGTGACAGCACTAGTGGCCTGGCCCCATCCCTAGTATATAATGTATAGTCTATGGTACAATTTCTTAGCTGCTCTTTTTATCCTCTACTTGGTCTGTGGCTCTTTTGATAAAACTCAAAAAAAATGAGTTTTGGCGGGAACGCGAAAAAGATTACGTCACCGCATTGTGGTATTTTCCCAAACTTGTGTTATTTTCAGTTTTAGTGCATAAAATTGGTGGCATTCTATTCGTTAAGTGCTGGATTACAGGCGTGACTGTGGGAAAATGATATAATGATGGTGAAACGTTTATTTTCGTCTTGTTTCCAAAACTCCATAGAAGCTTCAAGTAAAGTTGCCACCACTTTACTAGGAGTATGACTTTGACTAGACTATGACTTGACTTGATGACTTCGACCGTGACTTGACACATATTTGCGTGAAATATCATTAACTTGATTAATTATCAATTACTTGACACTGGCTAAATACACGGAGGTGTGGAGCCAAAAATTAAAAAAAAAAAAAAAAAACTCAAAATGATAGACGTTTCTTTTACATTTATATTATTAAATTAAACTGTTCTCACATTAATAAGAAAAATATATATAACTCAAAGGTGACTGACTGACATAGTGATCTATCAACGCACAGCCCAAACCTGGGTGAGACGGATCGGGCTGAAATTTGGCATGCAGTAGATGTTATGACGTAGGCATCCGCTAAGAAAGAATTTTTCGATATTCCACCCTTAAGAGGGTGAAATGGGTGGTTGAATTATTTTCCCATAGGCCACGCCGCGGGCCAAGATGCGGGCAGAATCTCGTAAGAAATAAAACATGTGTCAGTATCCTGGATTTATTATTTAATTCAACATAAGCGAGAAGCTGAATTGTTTTGGCATCATTATCCTCGTCAAAAAGGGAAGAGAAATCTTATTAGAAAATCGATTTCGACACTGCCATACTAAACTTACTGCACCGCCGGCGATGCGCGTCATTGGCAACCATGCATGGGTAACTACACTAACGTCTACGATAACAGACGAAACCTTCACCACAAAGGCACGTGGAGTAATGTTTATAATTATTGGCTTTGTTTTAAAATAGCCTACCTAATTTAAACAGCAGTGGTTTATATTTCAATTACAAAGCGGTATCAGATTACCTTTGTCACTTGCGACACGTGAGAAGAACAATAACAAAGTTAACGTAAACTACTTGCTAAGACTTCTGCGTCAGTAAGCCCAAATAGTTGATAAACGCTAAAAACTTAACCTGTAAAGATTATGCATGAAATTAAGGAAATCTTCAAGCTGATGGTAATGGCAATGATGGAAAAAAGGATAAGGAAAAAAGGATGTATCAACAAAAATCTTTTATGACTAGTATTGTGTCAACGAAGGCCTAGGTGTTGATAATGTTAATAGACCATAAGACCACGGTTTATCAGTCTTTGTTTAACATGTTTGTCGGTAATCCCAAAAAAATTGTGCAATTAACTTTATGTGGAGTTTCGCAAAAATAGTAATTCTCAGAACTTGGAAGAACTACTTCGCTTCGAACACTATACACTATTTAGAATAAGAACAGTCTGCAATGATAAATCACTCGGCCCCTGCTGCGTTAATCATGAATTTGAGTTTACTGATCCATGACACACAATGTAGATTATTAGATCATTTTTTGCGCGACTCAAAATAGCTGATGGCAAAAACTTTAAACAAGGAACAATGACTTTTAACTATTGGTCATTGAGTTCTTATAACTTCAACGTTGTCATTTATTGACATTTGTGCGGAAAAGTTTGAAGATGAGAAATAAACTACATCATCAACCGGGACAAGTCCATTGCTGAACATAGGCTCTGCCTCGTAAAATGCCACTTTCGACGCTTATCATATTCGACGAATTTACCATTTTTACACACCTAAATTTTTTTACCGGCAAATTGAACTTTATTCTTTCTATTAAATACTACAATGATATAATAACTCTACCTACTACAAAAAAAACATATATACACTGACCGCGACGACCTATAGACAGTCCAGATGCTCCAGCCCACTAGCAGCAGGTACTCGTAGGTCATAGACGAATTTACCAAGTTTACAAGCAAGAGCTTCTATGGAGTTTTGGAAACAATACGAAAAAAAACGTTTCACCATCATTATACCACATTCCCTCACTCATGCCTGTAATCCAGCACTTAACGAATAAAATGCCACCAATTTTATGCACTAAAACTGAAAATAACACAAGTTTTGGAAAATAATATAATGCGGTAACGTGATCTTTTTCGTTTTCCCGCCAAAAAACTGGGATTATATTTATTTCAAAAGGTTCATTGTCAATTGTTTCATCTACCCTTAATGCCCTGTCCGCTACATCTTTATCATCTGCCTTCTTCCCTATCATCTGTTTCATGACTTATCATCAAAATCGAAATATTAGCATTTAACACTAACAGCCTTATTAATAAACGGGTATTAGTCTCGGATTAGTTACTTCAGCTTTTGTTCTTTTTGTGCTACTGGAATATTTGGCTGGATCGAAAGAGACAAAACATGGTTTAACTAGTCTAAAGCTAGTTCGTGTTTATTAATAAGGCTGTAAGATATTTAAATAGAATTAGCGCTTTATGGCGTGTTTGTGTTCGTTGTTTAGCTTGTAAATAGCAATAACTATAAATTAGATTTTTCTTTCAAATACAAATCGTTGAATAACCAATCTGGTTAAGACTGCTTGATTTGTTTTTATTTCCTGTCAAATGGCTGCATCCAATCATTTCATACTTCACGGTCGATCTAAACTTTCGTCTGGCAAGGTCGGTTTTTTTGTGATTCTCAATAGCGGCTGCGGCTCTCAACAGATCAAAATCTAAATCGAGTATTCTTATGTCATCATTTGGAGCAGTTAGTTGCAAAAATCGCTACCAAAATCTCGTTTCGGGGCAGAGGTCCAACTGCTCCTGAATATCGTCCTGCCCCTAGTAGTTTTACGTTTAAATTTTTTTGCTTGGACGAATCATTGATTCTTCGCACGATTTTTTTAAAATAATTTTTAAAGCATTGTTTTGGTGCCTACTTATTGCAGCTGACAGTACTTATGAATTTTTTTGTACATTGTTAAAGTAACTGTACTCAAGTGGCTAAGCAAGCTAAATTGGCTCAAATTGATTTATGTTTTGTCGAATGAATTGCTTTTGCAACTGTTGTTTTAAATCACGCCTATTATAGTTACAATAGAAAAGTCTAGAAATAATGTTTGTTTATTAGTTACAGTATATTTTGGCCATAGACGGCGGTTGGTGTTTCTATTAGAGATTAAATTAGCTGATAATAATAATTATTGCTTAAATAATATATTGGTAAAAGCCAGGCAGTCGGAAATTAAAAAAACTATCGGTTCAATTAGGTAGTAATTCATAATAATAATAATAAGACCTTAAACGTGACCAACTCAAAAGTGGACCGCCTTCTAACATCACTTATAATCTTGTCAATGGCATCTGTGCGCGTACTTTTCCGCTAAAATAGGATACATTAGATTAGATTAACAGCACGCCACCTTGCTTTCCGGATTGACGCAGAAGAATCGGCAAGGATGACATCATCATCATCAATAATAATAACGCCCAACGATCACATACATAGATTTTGGACCCTAACTAGGATTCCCTGTATCTAAGGATCCCAAGAACTACAAGGACCATGGTCCTACAACACCGACACAGAACTAGTATTTGCGCTTTTTTTCTGTGCACAAATACTTGCTTTGACGCGGGAATCGAACCCGCCGCCTCCGGGTTATGAGCCGATCTACTCATCGACCACACTACAGAGGCTGTCATATTCATGCGTGGTGATTATGACGAGCCCGCCCTCCTTATGATAAGCGTCCAAAGTAGCGTTTTATGGGGGTGGTCTGTGTTCAGCATCCGACGTCTTCCGGCTGTCGTGCGGGTCGTGCCTTTAGAATTTTAGGGTACCTTAGGCCTTGCTCCCCTCAATGATGACGTGTCAATTTTATCCAATTCATACATTCTATTCATACATTGTATTCTATGTATGTATTTACAAACAAAAAGTATCAGTTATCTGGCTCCCATAGTACAAGTAACAACAATAAGTAGTTTGGGGCTAGATGGCGCTGTGTGAAATGTCCACACATATTATTTATTTATTTATCTTTATAAAAACCCATAAAATATACTTCTCTAAAGGTTTATTTCTCTAAACTTCCAGGTCCGTCGATGGCAGCAATGGGACGAGAAGGTGAACGGAGACGAGGATCGCTCCAAGTTCCAGAAGAACGACAAGAAACAGGTGCAGTTCCTCAAGGGAGAAGACGGCGAACCCTGGGTACGTATATCCAATATTGGAGCATAGACTTATTTAATCAGCCGAAGGGATTCAAGTAAAAGGAAATAGGAAAAATCCTATACAAGCGCTTAATATAACCAAAATGTGCGATCATGGAAAATGTAACAGTCTTATTTTATCACAACATTCTGCAACGAAATCTAATCGTAAATGTGATCGAAGTTGAAAGGCCGTCAAATATAAAGTTTATTTTCCTTTCAATGGGTTCTAATTCGTGTATTCAGCAAGGACAAGCGAAGGTCTACCCATTGTTTCAAATACTGAACGATATAAGACTTTATCAAGGTGGAATAAGGATGAAAAGGGGTTTAGGTGTTCAGTTTAAATATTGACCTTATGAAACAGTGGGCAGTTGGTCACGGCGGTTGGCACGATGAAAGCGGCAGCTGGCGCAGTGGTGGTAGCAGGGTCATTGTAAACAAAGTCTGGTTTTGGATATACCTAAGCAATTTTTGTATTTTGGCCAATAACTGCTTAGTATCCAGCATGCTAAGTTCCATATATACGCTGACGACATACAATTGTATCTGTCCTTTAAACCAAATGACTTGCGAGCAGCAGAGGCTAAATTGAACGAAGATTTAGAGCGAATCCAAGCGTGGGCTATATCGAACTCATTATTACTGAATGCCAAAAAGACTAAATTCATGATTTTGGGTTCTAAACATCAAACGAATCGAATAGGACAGTTGAATCCTTAGTTGCTGATAGGTGGAGAAGCAATAGAACGAGTTGCTGAAGCACGGAATTTGGGTCTTATATTCGATGAACAGCTAAGATTTGAGCATCATGTATCTGAATCCGTTAAGAATTGTTTTTATCGCCTAAAAGTGTTTTATAAAATTCGCAAGTATTTAAGTACGGACATGCGAATTTCTCTTGTAGACTCACTTGTGCTCTCTAAGTTTAATTACGTTGACTCTGTCTATGGTCCCTGTCTTTTTTCAAAAACCTCGCGTCTCATTCAGAGAGTGCAAAACGCATGTGCTCGGTTTTGCTTCCAAATACCGCCGCGTAGCCATGTAACTCCCTTCTTAAATCGTAATACCATTTTGAATATGAAGCACAGAAGGGACCTTCATTTGGCTACTCTTATGTTCGGAGTGGTTAAGTTAAAACAGCCTCAATATCTTTTTTCAAAATTTGGGCCAGTGACCATAAAAAATATGCTATGAGAACGTGCTCCTACCGATGACGTACACCGCGTCACGGCACAGCTGCATTTCGTGGCAGTTTTCGTTTTTGTGCCACGAAGTGCTGGAACTCTCTTCCTCCATCCATACGAAATATCAATACAAAATCTAGTTTTAGAATAAAATTCAAACACTATTTGTTACAACTGCAAAAGCTACTGTCTATATAATTTTTCTATTTTATTATTTTGTTGATCTATTATTATTATATTACTTTAAAATTATGATTACTATTAATTCTTCTATATGCTTATAGGTATTTTAAATATATATGTATATGTGCTTGTATATTTGTAGCTATATTAAAAGTGATATACCCCCAAAATGTGCCGTGACGGCTTGTTTATGTTTATTTTTTATTTTATTTGAAAATTCGTTCTCTCGTTGTATGGCTGCTATATTGGTTGTTTATTTATTTTATTTTTGTTTATTTTTTTTTCCACCTTTACATTCTATTTATACTCTTTTTGAAATCTCTGATTATTGTTTTTAAATTAAATTATTTATATTATTTTTATTTTTTTTACACTCAATGTTATCACTATATAATTAAGGTTAATATTTTCGTCACTCGAGGTCTGGGCTGAAAATCAGCGCCCTGGACTCGTCGACGGCACATACTGAGCCCAGACCGTTTTGTACAGCACTGTACACAGCAACGATGTTCGCACACAGCAAGGAATAGGTTATAGTTATAAGTTAGTTTTAAATTTCACTAGATTATGTTTTTTTTTTTTTTTTTTTAGTGTAATTACGAATGTTGTGTACAGCTCTTACAAATAAAGTGTTTCTTTCTTTCTTTCTTTCTTCTTACCAAACTTTACTCCACAATATCTCTTCATCTCACTCGCTAACACTTTGGCTTTAAAGATATACCTTTATGGCTTCTTTATTTATTCTGCTAATTAAAATAAGCCTTTTGGTAGCGATACGAGTCGATATAGGAAATTTTACTGGATCCAATCGTGAAACAAAATAATTGATGGAACCAACACTTTAAACTGTTAAATCTAAGGGATGTGGTTTCGGTACACTCCTTAGATATTGACAGTTTCTTACGAATCCAAAATTGTTACAAAATGTTTCTTGAGTAAGCCTATAACTCTTATTTTCGAGAGGTTCCATCATTAATATTATCTCATCACCAGCCTTGTTAGTCCACGGGTGAAAACAGAGTTAAGAGATCCAGTTTAAATCTCTCTTCTCATCCACATTTCTGCTGCCATCCTCTCCACCTAGCCAGAGGACATCCTTAATACGTACACAATCGTTTGCTAATGCTAAAGCATAGAATAAGTGTGTCAAAGTCAACGACACGTAGGTACGTACAGAACATGTTTACACAAAGAATGTATGGTCTATCATCAATGTTTCCAGGTGTGGGTAATGGGCGAGCACCCTGATGACCACTCGATAGAGAGTATCCTGGCGGAAGAGGCGCGGAATCGCGCGCTGACGCAGGCGCGGGAAGAGGCGCACCAGCTCAGGAAGTCAGTTGAAAAGGAGCTTACACAGCTGATTGACTACAAGCCACTGGACAGCTTGGAACAGGTATTCAGTCAGTCTTGTTGAAAAGGATTTAAACATTACTTTCTGGTTTATTATTATTTTTTTTATTCTATTTTTTTATCTGATTTAAATCAGATAAATAAACCAAAAATCCGTTTTCGGTTCATCTTCCACTCGTTTGAGTAATTTCTCCTTCAAAGATTGTAATTTACCATTATTTCTGGAAATTCCGCCGTTCCGCCGAGTTAGATAGTTAATATTAATTGATGATATTAATAGAAGCCACTGTATTTTTTAACTCTTACAAAAATTCGATCTAATCTCAAGAGGATAAGGTTCATTGCAACGTGCGCTATTCCCAGAAACTGGACCAACATCCCACGTGCAACGCAATAGAGAATGTTATAATTTCCAGTCATTCCAAAATTTCTAACCAATCCCCAAGAACATAAGTTCATGACGTCTCTCATTCTTTACAGAAATTCGACCTATCGCCCAAGAGTATAGAATCCATAGAAGACAACCTTGAAATCTACTGCACAGTGGACGAGCTTCGGCAACGCATTGACGCCTTAGAACCTGAAGTAACCTCTGACAAGGAGCTTGGAGACAGCCTCGCAGATAAGGCAGACTACTGCAATGAAAATATCAACCATCAGTTAGACATTAATAAGAATACGCTACATTTCAACTTTATTGAAGGAAAGAGGGATGTACTACAGGTTAGTTGTTCATTATCGTACTGCCTTGGTTCCATTTTAATTGAGATCGTCGCAGCTTGTTCATTATTTCCTTCACTATCCTCTATCAGACGTCATCTTTTCATCACTTCCTTATTTCAATTATATGTGACCTTACACAACCTATCCATCTTTTCTTCGGATTTCCTCTTTCTTTCCATCTACCAACATTCATCACATACACGGTAATATTGCGTTTTTATTTAATAGGTATATCCATACCAAAGATAATTAATTTATTTACCGAAGAGAAAATACTTATATTATCATCTTTGATCCATACTAAGCCAAACGATTCTCTGTTAGATAATCCAGGTTTAAAGCGTAGAAGAACTCTTTTGTAACCTTTCTCACTGGAGCCACTGTTGTCAAATGTATCTGTTTGCCAAGCGTTGGAAATGCAAGATCTTTCAGAATTTGGAAATAAAATACGGCTAAATACAGTAAATAAAAAACATTTTCGAACGTGACTACGATGTCTCAGATGCTATCGCTCTTTGGCCGCACAATGTTTGGAGTTCCTTGTAGAACAATTACTAATAGCTATTAAATGAATTTCCAGGAGTTAGGGCTACCCAATACTGGTGATGGAGTGAGCGTACGAGTGGCAGCGTGGGAGAGACGAGTGGCCGCCGCGAGAGCTGGTGACATACTGCGGACGCTGCGGGCGCGGCGCGCCAGGACGTTGCGGGACGCGCAGCTACACGCCGGGGAGGACGACGCCGCGTGGAGGGAACAAGGTGATGGTTTGGAACAGCTTCTGTTCCACAGTCTACCCCCATGGGTAGACTGTGGAACAGAAGCTGTTCCAAACTGCGCATTACTGTGTGGATTTACTGTGGACTCCATAGTCCACAGTAAATCCACAGGGTCGAGAGTAAACCCACAAAGTCCATAGCTAACTCAGAGTCCACAGTAAACTCATGGAGTCCAGAGTAAACCCAGAGTCCAGAGTTTATCCACAACATAAACCCACGGATGTGGGATGTCCCAGTAAGTATTGTAGGCGTCGTGGGTTAATTCTGGATTTACAGAATCCATAGCAAGTCCATCATGAATCATCCTAAACATGACGGATACAATATTAAAGGTTAGAATGATTTATAATATATTTGTATTGTATTGTTGTGGACTTTATGGGTTTATTTTAGGGTTCGTTTATATTTGTACAGTACATGAAACTATGGACTCCATTTGTTCACTGTATACTTCGTAAGTTTACTGTAAGCTAAAGGAGCTTAGATCGAAAAAAAAAAACAGTTTTAGTAGTTTTATCAATCCCATACTAAAACTTTGCGTCCCTTAGTTCAGTAGCTGAAGTTGCGTGCGTCCCTTAGCTCAGTAGCTAAGGGACGCAAGTCCCTTAGCTCAGTAGCTGAGGTGCGTGCGTCCCTTAGCTCAGTAGCTAAGGGATACACTGTTACTGGTAGTAGGCCACCTTATTGATGTCTTGTCAACGTTAAAAAAAGAACTTCGTCAATTTCAGAACGCAAAGCCAAGGAAGCGGAAGCTACGAAGCGTCAGATAGCGCGCGCCGCTCGAGAAGCGCACCGACTGAGCACAGACCTCGCCGGCGTGCAGATCCCCGCCGACTCGGAACAAGGTAGGTATAGGCACACTACCCATGCCTCATTCGAAATTCTAATTAATATTAGGTCTTTACCTATGAAATTGCCGTTTTGTTTGAAAAAAGTTAAAGTATTTTTTTTTCGAACTTATTTATTTCTTTTATTCAAAGTAATCACCCCTGCAATCAATGTATCTTTGCCAACGCTGTGGCAGTTTATGGATGCCCTTCTTGAAAAAATCAGCAGGACGGGAGACAACAAACTCTTCAAAGGCGTTTTGTACTGCCTCTCGGGAATTGAATTTTTTTCCCGCTAAAAAGTTGTCCAAATTTTGGAAAAAGTAATAGTCGGTAGGCGCAAGATCTGGTGAGTATGGCGGATGAGGGAGAGCTTCCAAACCCAACTCATGCAGCTTAGAGACGGTCTGTTGTGCAGTATGGGGTCGCGCGTTGTCGTGAAGTAGCAGTGGAGACGACCGATTGACCAAAGCTGGTTGCAGACGTGCGAGTTTCGCCATCATTGTGGTCAGTTCTTCAATGTACACATCTGCAGTAATGCTCTCGCCGTTTTGTAAAAAGCTATGATGAATCACACCAGCACTAGACCACCAAACTGTGACCATCACCTTTCTAGGGGTCATTTTTCGTTTTGCACATTGCTTTGGTACCGAACCAGGATCTAACCAACTTGCTGAGCGCTTTCGATTGTCAAAAAGAATCCATTTTTCGTCGCTCGTAACAATTCGGTTCAAAATTCCTTCATTTCTGTGCCTGTTAAGCAGCGCAAGGCAAGTCTCGACGCGTACGTTGCGCTGGCGATCGTTAAGTTCGTGGGGCACCCATCTATCAAGCTTTTTTATCTTGCCAATCTGTCGCAAATGGACCAATATTGTTTTGATGCTAACATCAAAAGCTGCTGCCAGCTTAGCTGTAGATTGAGATTCATCAGCTTCCACAATCGCCTTTAATTCATCATTGTTGACCAAAGTTTCCGGACGACCACGAGGTTCATTTTTCAAGTCAAAATTCCCAGAACGGAACCGAGCAAACCAATAACGGGTTGTACGTTCGTTTGTACAGTTCTCTCCGTAAATGTTGTTGATGTTACGTGTCGTTTGTGCCGCGTTGGTGCCACGACGGAACTCATATTCCATAATTACACGAAATTTCAAAGTATCCATTATGAGGAAAAATGTTGAAATGTAATGAAAATACAACGCTAATCAATAAACAAAAGACTTATATTGTAAATAGAATGTCATATTTTTAAAACAAAATTAATTTGAATTTAGAATTCATAGCCAATCAAAACTTTTTTTTGTTTGAAAAAGTCTGTACTGCAATACGGCAATTTCATAGGTAAAGACCTATTATTAATGTTAAAATATTGATCTGCATTTGTCATTCATCATCATCAGCCTGAAGACGTCCTGTTGAGTTTTGGCGGGAAAACGAAAAAGATGGCGCCACCGCATTATGTTTTTTGTTTTAAACTTTTGTTTATTTTCAGTGTTAGTGCATAAAATTGGTGGCATTTTATAGGTTTAGGGCTGGATCACATGCATGAGTGTGGGAAAGTGGTATAATGATGATGAAACGTTTCTTTTCGTGTTGTTTCGAAAACTCCATGGAAGCTTCAGGTAAAGTTGCCACCACTTTACTAGGAATATGACTTGGCTAGACTAGGCTTGACAAACTTATGTATAATATTAATTAACTTGAAAAATTATCAATTACTTGACACTGGCTAAATACACAAAAGTGTGGAGCCAAAACAAAAACAAAGAAAGACGTCTTGCTGAACATAGTCCTGCCACACAGAACGCCACTTTGAGCGGCTGCTTGCCTCCTGCATCTGATCCCTCCTGCATGCGATCACGTTACTTAATTATTGCAACCAGCAGAGTAGAGAGAGAGAGTTAAGAAGTCTTTAGTATAACTACCACACCACAGAGTAGAAAAAGACTTAAGAAAAACTATTTCCAGTTGGAAAGCCACTAAGCACCGAAGCAGTGCTGGAATGGTTCCGGACTCACGAGCTCACGCGAGGAGTTGGATTGGACGAAGAGAACAAGCCAGTTGACTGGTTTCACGGTAAGGAATCTCTTTGTTTTGGATTTAAAAAAAAATGAAATTAAGGTGATATCTGTACATCAAACTTATTTTAATTTAGGTTGGATCTATACTACGACCTTGCATTGAAATTTTTACACCGCATTTAACTGTAATTTTAAACACCGAACTAATCGCTTAAAATACACATTATATAGTGAAATTTATTTATTTATTTAACGAAATTAGATTAGAATTGGTATACCGAAATGAAGACGAAAAAAATGTATAGTAAAAATCTATAGTATATACGTACTATTTTAAAGCAGCTAACTCTAAAGTGTCCACTCGCCTCTCCCACAGGCCTGATCACGCGATCAGAAGCGGAGCAGATCCTATCGAAGCAGCCGGCGGGCAGCTTCCTGGTGCGCGTGTCGCGGCGCGTGTGTGGGTACGCCGTGTCGTACCGCGGCGCCGCGCGCTGCAAGCACTACCTGCTCGCGGCCGGCCCGCGCTACCGCCTGCTCGGGGCCGCCGCCCGGGACCACCGCTCGCTAGGTAACTGTACACACTGGGCACACACGGGACCACCGCTCGCTAGGTAACTGTACACACTGGGCACACACGGGACCACCGCTCGCTAGGTAACTGTACACACTGGGCACACACGGGACCACCGCTCGCTAGGTAACTGTACACACTGGGCACACACGGGACCACCGCTCGCTAGGTAACTGTACACACTGGGCACACACGGGACCACCGCTCGCTAGGTAACTGTACACACTGGGCACACACGGGACCACCGCTCGCTAGGTAACTGTACACACTGGGCACACACGGGACCACCGCTCGCTAGGTAATCATCAATCGTCATGGTAATGAATGACGTGACGAGTTAGCCTGATTTTAATAGCAACTAGCAATAGGCCCCCCATAAGATTTGCAGTATCACTTGTACACTCGTACACACACTCAGAATTACACACAAACACAAACTTTCTCATTAATAATACTATAGTATGAAGGATTGTTCATTTAGTTAAAAGTTTTTTAGTTTTAGTTAAAAGTTGCCTAACCCGGTTACCTCATAATAAGTATACATCTATACTCATTATATACTATTCATACTCAAGATTGTCCTCCTTTTTTGTTCCAGCGGATCTCATAAACTACCACAAGACCGTTGCGATCACAGAGAGCGGCGGCGAACTCCTGACGATCCCATGTCGCCCAGAAGTGCCGCCGAATCTCGGCGCGCCGCCATCTTGAATACAACTGTCAAAATAACTGTCATCCTTTGAATTAAGGTCTGTAGAAACTTATTTCGAATATGTGGATTAATGATTGTGTAGGTAAAGTTTTAGATCACGAATGCGATGCAAATAGGAAGAATGTTTTGAAAAAATCAGAAGCTAAAATGCCAGTAGATCGATTATTTTGAATATACTCTAAAGTTTTGGAATTTTCTAGAACAGTCTGTATCTAACGACTTCTGTCTGCGTTTTGCCGCTAATGAAAATGATAACTACCCGAAGCTGTCCGGCATTTCTTAGGTACTTTCATACCTTTTACGAACGCATTTGGTTGTATAGGTCGATACATTCCAGTGTGCAACCGTGCCTTTTACAATACACATATTAATTTATTCCGTTGAATACCTTTTTTCCTTCTTTTCAAAAGAGAAATATGGTTTTATATATCGATATCATTAACCATGTGTTTCATAAATATTTCAGGACCATTTAAAAGTCAGCTCGTAGTCACTAAGTTAGTATAAAAGTGGTGTCGATTCTGTGTCGCATACTCTAAAGCTAAACGAAATTAACATATTTCCGTCTTTTTCATTTCCCCTTTATCAGAAGAGTACCGCCATACTTTAATTTTACTTTAGTTTTAGAGAATGCGACACAGAATCGACACCAGTAGCTCTGTAAAGTAGAAATGGTCGAACTCTTAGTTGAGGTATTTTATGCTATCACTTTATACATTGATATAATTAATATTTTTTGTGTCGTCTAACTCAAGCAATAGTTAGTATTAAGATGACTATTACTTATTAGGTACTTAATCATGATTTAAAAAACTGTATTTACTCATAGATCATATTGACGGAATGATTTATAAATTAGGGTTATTGTCCACCAAAGCTGCAATGTGCGGAGTTACGATGATATTTCCTCATTTACACGCTTCATTTTTAGCTTTGATGGAAAATGCTTTTAAAGTATATTTGGATATAAAAAAACTAAGTTAACTTGGTGAAATCATCTGTTGATTACCAACATTTTTGAATTATTCATCTATTAGAGATGTACCTTTATCGATACAATATCGATGGTGCTAAATCGAATATTCTTAAATATCATTATTTAAGGACAAGCGCGATGCTTTTACTCTAAATTAAAATTACCTCTAAATTCGAATTTTAAACCATTTTTGCATTTTGTTAGCAGTAAAAATATGAACAAATGAATATGTTATTATGTAATTTTAAAAAAAGGAATTTGACTTCACATTAATATGTGTAGGTTAGATCCCTTTGGGTGATTTTAAAGTTTAAAATGTTGTTGTTATTTCTTATGTTAATGAACGAGCTGGCCATTCACCTGATGCTAAGCGATACACAATTAGGTAGGCAATATATTCTTATTCAATACTTACCAGCTCCAGCTAAAAATCAATCACCATGGATTGAAGAGGAGTGGAGAACAATAAATACATATATTCCGATACTCCTTTCCTAATTACCAGGCTTTTCTACTGTCACATGTCATACAGATAATTAATAGGTGCGTTATTGCGGTTCTTGTCGTTTATGATGTATAAAAAAGGGACAGAAACACTTTTATAATAGTCAAATTAGATTTAGGATAGATTCGACTCATTCCTTTGAATAGGTAACTAATAATGTATCTTTAAGATCACCCAAGAATTAAATTAGGTTATGTGATAATGAAGTTGTTTGTATAGAGCTCCAAGTCTTTTCTATTAGAGTATTGTTTGGAAATTTTTGAAATTAGACGGCTTGACCACAAAAGATTTAAACAAGCATACATGTGTTTTATTGTTAATCACGCGTTTGACCTATGTCTAAGCCTTGTTTACGTATTTGTGGTAACACGGATAGTGTCATAATTATCCAAGCAATACAAAAACATATAATCATTAATATTGCAAACCATCAATGTCACTAGATTCTCTTGACTCTGTATTGGTTGGATTATTTAGACATTATTTAAATATATTGTCTAAATTATCTAACTAATACAGTCAAGAGAATCTAGCGACGTTGATCGCTTGCAAAAATTTGTATACTCCAGATATTTTAATCTGTTAATAAGTATGATAACCAATGCTTATATAAAGCTAAGAATCATGTCTACATAAATAGCGGAGTGGAAAAGTATCAGTACGTAATGTCAATTGATTTACTTTTCAGTTGTTAACAAAACACGTTATATCGCTCTGCAAATGATTGAAGTGGAGCGATTGGAGTGGAGATAAATAAACAAATAAATAGATGTACCAATAATGGATATATGTTGAACTATAGGAAATACCGTGTCCGTATCCTACTGTATAAAAGTTTTATGGATCTTAAGTTTGCGCTCACATCTCTAGGATGTACTCAAATGCATTGCAGTAGGTCCATCACGGAGGGGATAAGTTCAAACTTAGCTGTCAAACTTTAAACAGTCGGACATAATATGTCCGACTGTTTAAAGTGTCATATTATGACACTTCTCCGCTACGCTCCGTTTAGGTAGAGAACAGTGTAAAACGACCCTTACGTAATCCCATTTCAAGGTGTTTATTATTTATCTGCGCTTCAGTATTACGCTCGTTTAGGCTAAAGCCCGAATTCTGAAAAATGAAGCCAAAGTCAAAATAATACAGAAATCGGAGTGTCCTATCTCTTAGGTTTGTAGTTACTTTTAAATAATTTGTATGCCATTTATTTCGTTTGTAGGTAACCTATAGATCTATGATATTGTATTTTAGTCGTAAACTGCCAACAATTATAAAATGTAAAAAATAATTAATGCATTTTTATTTACAACCCCTCCATCCCAATCCCCTTATAAATTGAAGGGTTGAGAATAAAAAGGATTTAACTGACAAATTGACAGTTTCGAGAAAATTGACTTTAAACGTCAACGGCGTCATTTTTATGTAGAGTGCTTATAAGGTAATAGAAAAGGTTTATGTAAGTTTCAGTTGCATGAAAATGTTTTATTTCTATTTAAAATTACCAAATATAGTACTAATTCATACAATTCCTGAAAAAATATAATATAATAAAAGAAATAAAGTAATGTTTTTATGCTAAGCGTACTGTATTCCTGTGACAGGTAAACCATTTTTAGACTCAAAATCTCGAGATTTAAACCTCATTTCGGTATTTTGAGAATGTATTATTGAAGATAATTTCACGCTGAATCCAACGATACCCATAAGTCATTTGGTCAAAAAAATAAGTTAAATCCTTTTTATTCTCACCCCTTCAATTATAAACAATAACTAAATCTACTAGGTGGTAGGAATTTGGTATGGGTGCATGCCCTCCGCTCGTAGAACTCTGTGCACAGACATGTGAGATAGGCCTATACGGCGGCCAATTTCTCTCGTACTTATTAAGAATCACTGCACTTCTTCCAAGACTTGTTCGATTCGATCTAGGTTGATTCTCAGCACTTCTTCGGGCCGAGAAGTACCGGGTATGCGACCTTTTATGTACGCCTTTTTGGGCACTTGAACTATTCAAGTACATTTTTCAATATGATGATCTAGTACTAGTCGATTGAAATTTTTATGGTTTATTCTTCATGAAAGCCATTAGTTTTTAAGATAGGTTGTAAAAACAAATATTACGTGTAATATTTTTTTTAGAATCATAGAAAGCTAATGTAAATGTTTGAATTAGAAATTAAAGTCGACTATGATGTTATTTTATTTGGTTTTTTATAAATCTTAGACTGATTGGTGTAGGTAAGGGTACAAAAGGCCTGCTATTGACCTTGTTTAAAAAAAAAAAATACGCAAAATAGTATGGCTGAAATGGTAAAGTTCAGGCTAAAATCTGATTTTGACTACAATTTTACCAAAGTCAACAAAAAGTGAAAATTTTTGAAAAGTGTTTATTAAATTTTGCGTGTAATAAAATGTAACACTATACAATATTTACAAATAACACATCCGTAACGTCGTAAGCTACAACTTACAAAACTCTTCCAAACATGAAACAAAACTTCTATGATATAAAAACACCCTTGGCAGTTGGTAATAGTAATGTAAACAACTAACAATTTTTAATTATGACTAAGTCATGTTTAATGGGGTGAATAGGAATATCATGGGGTGAAATGGTATAAAATCGAGACTACCCATGGCAACGCCACGACTTGACTTGTAAAAGCGCTAAAATTAGCCTATTTGCAATAAATCTTTTGACTTTGACTTTGACACGCGCCGGCGTTGGGATGCTCAGGAATGAGGCAAATTTTTAAATTTCAAATCGGCACTTTCTATTTGTTCTGTGAATGTTAGCGATAAGTTGATATATTATATTATGATGAATAACAAACAGAATTATGAATAACAAAAGTATTAAGGTATGGAGTGTCCCCGTTGAGTTCTGCCGTCTGCCATCTACACTGAAAAAGCTTCCCTAAAAACCTTTTTGAACTGGCTAATGCTGTTGATCTTTACCGACCTTTACAGCGTCACGAGGCCCCTAAAAATACTATTCACCTCATGCAACATGATAAAAACAGCAATATTTTATTCTAGTAACAAAGCAACAAACTAAAAAATAAAGGTAGGTGGAAGGAAATAAATAGATAAAGGAAGTGGAGTTATGCAGAAAATTACCTATACGTTACACTAGTCTGGGGGACTACAAATATTACAAACAAGTTTTCTATATCTGAACGAACACAAAAAAGGTCCAAATATTTCGTGACCCAAAATAAAGACTTATAGACGGTTCTTTTGAGCACATTTTCAACAAACTATAAAAAGGGAGGGTTGTTACCCGGTTGTTATTTTTAAAAGTTTGTAATCTCAGAATTCCGTCATTTATTAGTTGACGAGCTTCTGCCCCCAGCTTCGCCCGCGGTGTGGCCTATGGGAAAATAATTGAACCACCCATTTCATCCTCTTAAGGGTGGAATTTCGAAAAATTCTTTTCATTCCATTTATTCATTTAACTGCATTTCAAATTTCAGCCAGATCCGTCCAGTGGTTTGGGCTGTGCGTTGATAGATCACTATGTCAGTCAATCAATCAGTCAGTCACCTTTGAGTTATATTATTAATTGGTTTCGAAAAAAAATTTTATAGTATGAAACTATATCATTTCGTCAAAGTTTCAGTTCAGTAGTTTGGATTTTAAAACAAAATGACTGGAAGTAATACACATACTATTATAACCTGTATCACAATAACATCCAAGTATAATAAAGCGATTGAAGTCACGAAAAAACCAGACCTTTTCATAGCCAGCTTCATAAATTTCTAGAGCTAGATAAAGCTCATTGGACCAATGGGGAAGAACAAAAGAAACTCGTCGGACCAACGGAGAACAACAACAAAAAATCTCCATCAGAGGGGAATCTCGGAATAACCATACTGATGCTCAGCTTCATATATTACCGATGCAATATAGCCGTCTACAAATCTTAATTTAAGGATTTCAATTAATAAATACGGTTAAAAAATAGGAAATCCCAAGCGCGCGCGTTAAGGTTGCCACTAAAAGGTAAACATAGTTGGTGTAACGTGTAACCATAAAATATATAAACAAGCCTTAGAGAAATGTTAAACTACCGTTTTGAATTGTTAAACACGTTTGAAGTCTGTCTAAGCCTTGTTTATGTATTTCTGGTAACACAGAGTAAGTTGATGGGGTGAACTTAAATGGGATAAAATGAGCATGGGTTGAATGTATATTTATCGTGTCAGTAGTACTCGGCTCGCCAGTAGCCGAGATGCGGAGGTCACATGTAGGGCAGATTGGTGGCGGTTCTCGCCAGGGAGGCCATCTCGCCACTGGTGCGCTGTAAAACCAACACTTTATGATAATAATTACAATAATCGATTGAACGGCGTGCCAAAAAGCTCATTGACGACGACACTTTGGTTGGTGAAAGGCTCCAGAGCCTAGCACACCGACGTAAGGTGACAACTCTGTCGGTCTTTTACAGATTACACCACGGTAAATGCGCACAAGAACTGCATGATCTCATTCCCCCATCACCATTCCACTACCGGACTACTAGACGCTCGGCGAAGCGCCATCCCTTCGTGGTCGAATTACCACCCGTTCGTACCAAGCGATTTGATTCCACGTTCTATATTAGAACGGCTAAGGAATGGAATACCCTGTCAGAGTCTGTGTTTCCGGCGAAATTTGACCCGGGCGTGTTCAAGAGAAGAGTGAATAGGTATTTACTTGGCTAACATGCTACACCTTCGATGGCATCGTCACTTCCCATCAGGTGAGAGCGTGGTCAAATGCTAGACAAGTTTGAAAAAATAAAAATAAAAATATAACTCCCAACGATCACATACATAGATCCTGGACCCTACCTAGGACTCCCTGTGTCTAGGGACCCAGGAACCACGAGGACCATGTTCCCACAACACACAGACTCAGAACAATTTGCGCTTTTTTTTTTCTATGAACAAATACTTGTCCTGCCGCGGGAAACGAACCCGCCGCCTCCGGGTTATGAGCCGACCTGCTCAACCACCACACCACAGAGCAGTCCCTGAATGCGATCCTACCATTAAAATTATTATGTTCATTTATCACAACTTGGGCCTTCGTGATTCCTTTAGTAAATCGCTACTGTACAAAATTAGATCGTATTGTATTGACATTAGTTCTTTAATGATGGTACAAAAACGATTTGTATTGTGGTATTAATTTGGTAACATGCTTGTGTGCGTACGTGTTTCAGTGCACGTTGATTAAAATTCTCAAAAACGGTTAGTTGACGGGGGACCAATTCCCCCGTCAACTAACCGTTTTTAACCTAAAATTCTTACAGAGTTATCCCATTGATGATTTTCTACAGTCTTCGGAACGTGGTGCGGCTTTTTCACTTTTTTCACGGGGCTGTTGCTTGCTAAAAACATAAAACCAAACATAGATACCTACATTCTAACACAAAACACAGGCTTAAAAATTAAAAACTACTTTACAATAAAAAAAATTGTGGATATTTCAACGTCTTTTTTTATTTCTCTTCCAACGCAGAAACACACGAAATATTTATCTCACTTTCAATTTTATCACACCCTTAGACTCTTCTTCTCATTCGCACATGAGCATCTCTTCATGCACAACACAATGCACGTAGCCTCTATTTTAGAATAGAATAGAATAAATATTCATTCATGACAAAAGGCAAAGTTTTGGAACGAAGTTCCTTATCGCGTGTTGCGAAAAGGGGCTAGACGGAAAAAATTAGGACCAAAAGTTGCAACGACACTTTCTGAAACCGTGCGGCGTGCGCGTTTTCTCTGTCTCTCTCTCTCTCTCGTAGAAAACAAGCCAGTTATTTTCGTTTCGTCTTTCTATTTCGCATTAATATTATATTAATATTCTTTCTATTTACATTATATTTGTTAATAATAAAAAAAAAAATTGTAACCAAAAAAAATCTATTACAATTCCTTCACTAATTAATCGAAAGGAACTTCATTCTATCCGGGTGTCCCTTGACACCTCTCAAGTTTTTTCTACCGTACACTGCTTAAATAATCTTTCTATAAATAATGATCTAATTATTTTGTGTCATAGGCCTGTCTCCAGTTCTCTCAACAGACACTCGACAGACACAGATACAGACTACTCGGCTAGCATGCTACACCCTCGATCGCATCGTCACTTCCCATCAGGTGAGAGCGTGGTCAAATGCTAGAAAAGTTTGAAGTAAAAAAAAACTCGATATACTAGAGGTCTTGAACTCTGCTCACATACCTCCAGCAACGTATGGTAGCGTGAGTTCGACACAGTTCTTCTTGATATTCTTCTTGGCAGCCGCACGACCTCTGAGCAACTCCTCGTCCATCACCAGCTTGTTGTTTACTCTGGAACCATTCCCCCTTACTAATGAACACTGTATAACGGTGTAATAATAATAATAATTACGCCCAACGATCACATACACAGATCCTGGACCCTAACTAGGATTCCCTGTGTCTAGGGACCCGGAAACTACGAGGACCATGGTCCCACAACACCCAGACTCAGAACAAGTAATTGCGCTTTTTTTCTGTGCACAAATACTTGTCCTGTCGCGGGAATCGAACCCGCCGCCTCCAGGTTATGAGCCGACCTGCTCAACCACCACACCTGTCTGCTGTCAACCTCAATAGAACCTCAAAGATTTCTCTTGTTTCATCTCAGTACTGTAGACAGCGTTTGATCACTGTCTCCTGATGCAAAGTGACAACGGTGTCTACAATGGTGCACGTTTTCCCAGAAAATACCTGTTCACTCTTGACGTGAACCATTGTTCAAGTCAAGAGTGAAAAGGTTAATAGGTTAGTTCTTTTTTTTTTTTGTTTTGGCTCTCACTTTTGTGTATTTAGCCAGTGTCAAGTAATTGATAATATCTCAAGTTAATTAATATCATATAATGTGTCAAGTCAAGTTACAGTCCAAGTCGTCAAGTTAAGTCATAGTCTTGTCTAGTCAAGTCATACTCCTAGTAAAGTGGTGGCAACTTTACCAGAAGCTTCTATGGAGTTTTGGAAACAACACGAAAAGAAACGTTTCACCATCATTATACCACTTTCCCACACTCATGCCTGTAATTCAGCACTTAACGAATAAAATGCCACCAATTTTATGCACTAGCACTGAAAATAACACAAGTTTTGGAAAATAAGACAATGCGGCGACGCGATCTTTTTCGTTTTCCCGCCAAAACTCTCTAGGTTAGTTAATTGTAGTTAGGTGGAAACAAGGACGCCGGTAAGTTATTCCACACATCGGCTGTTCGCTATACAAAGTGCTCCAACTGAATAGAGAGTAACAACATGCCTAATAGCTATTTTACTCCCCCATACAGTGTTCATGAATAAAGAGGATTATAATAAGCACTACACGCAAGTTGTAAAAGGATAATTCTATAGATTTATTTAAAAATATTATATATATTATAATTGTATGAGAAATGTTGGATGTTTTTTTGTTATGCATGAGTAGAGTGGTATGCTCACTTTTTTATATATGGTGTCCGAGGGAATGAATTGATTGGCACTGGAAACGTCTGGAAAGAAAATGATTATTATTTTCTTTTATTATAACACAAAAACAACTAATATTTTATTTACGCCTGCAAAAAACTTCAACGCGATATACGTAAGACGAAATATAAGATATTTGTATTGGTTACCTATTACCTAGCCTGCGGTATTTTGATTATCTCATGAGTTATGAGCTGATGAGGTTCAGAGCGATCTTTCTCGTTTTCCCGCCAAAACTCTCAGACCACTATGATATCATAAGGGAATTTGTCATAATCACCACGCTTGGCAGATGGCTTAGAGAAGACCGAGAAGATATCAGAGAATCGTTAGCAGCATTCCTTTCGGTACATACTGCGATCACCAAGCCATCTGCACACCGTGGCGATTATGAAAAATTCCCTTCAACTCTACAAACTTTATAATAAGCTTACAAAGTGGTGGTTTATGGGGGAGGTACAGCATATAATGTGATGGGATATGAGACTAGGTAAGTTTGTACCTGAAAGGTTTCATTGATGGCTCGCGCCAGAGATCGCGGCGGAGGCGGCCGCGGCGGCGGGAGCACCGCTCCTCCGCAGACCACGTGACCCTGCGGGAACTGCTGCAAAAACAGTCTTCTTCAAAAGAAAACAAGAAGAATATGTGATTTCAACGGTTGGTTTCAATTAACGATTTTGGATAGAAAGTATTCATAGATTGAAATCTAGCAGTCATGTAAAATTGTTGACTGGCTTTAAGAATGTGATTACCTCTGTAGCTTCCTGCGTCTGAGTTTGTCCCTGCGGCGGTGGATGCTCAGCCTTCTTCTCACTCGGACTCGACTGCATCGGCGTATCGGAATCTTTGAACGGAATAAAAAATTGCACCTTACAAGTAGTAATACCAATGCTAGCTTGGTTGTGAGTTTATAAATCATTCATTAAAGTTGCCATACAACGAACTATCTCTTTGATAATTGGGACTTTTTAAAACCGCATTAAATCAATTCAGGCTGTCTAAAATGTTAAAACTTAATTTGATAATAGTTAATCAGGATGTAACTAGATGGCGTTAGAGTCAAGTTAGCTCGCGGTGGTGTTTGTCGCCGCCTATACCACTACTGTTTTTGTGATTATTAAATAATTGTCTGAACTTGCCAAAGCTTATTTGCATTGCGAGTTAAACATTCAGTGTTACAATTTTACTTATTACTAGAAATTTGTACGTTAACCAATCCAAAAATAGTTAGTAGTAGTTAGTCAAGTTTATTTGGGAGTATTTTGGGTAAAAAATACTCCCAAATATCTATAAATTAGTTAGCGCAGTCGGCAGGAATCACATGTGTGAAATGTATTGTAACTCACTTGGCGTATAGTTGTAATCAATCAGAGATTCTCCCGCTATACTGTCCGTCCGAGATCTACTGTGATCCTGAAAACCAATACCATTTTGTATAATAACAAAATATAATTTTACAATTTTAAAATTTTCTACCAATAAATTAGGTAGTCTTGGTTAAACGGTGATATCATCATTATTTTATTTACTTACAGGAATAATATTCAGCGTCCATTGTTGCCTCGGTTTGCCGGGAATCCTCGCGGTCCCTTGTTGAGGTGGTAATGCCTAATATAAAATTACTATATTTAATAATTGTTGCACATAATTTGTAAAACGCAGATGAACATGGTACCAGGAAGTATGTAAATAAATATCTTATTTATAGCTCTATAAAATTTACAAAAAAATTTGGTTATTATCGCAAAACACTGAGAATTATTTTTTATCGACATCTATGGCAAAAGAAAGGTTTATGATTTTGATAGTGTATATATGTTCAAAACCTCCCATTTAATCTTCTAAAATACTCATGAGTGTAAAATGTCACTTCAATAGCGTTTGACTCACTTTAATTTCTTTTCCCAATTTCTTCCTCAGCTCAGCATTGAAGTTCTCTGCAAACGCGTCTTGCAAAAAGTATCTGGATGAGACAAAAAAATCCATAATAACTATGCGCATAAGCTGCGTAAGTATTCAAACTGTCAAATCTATACAAATTAGTGTTACTAACGGTTGCAATACATTCATTTGTTTAACTAGATAAGGGCATGTACGGTAGCGTTATTATTTATTCTGTAGACGAAGGGGAGACTAAGTTCAGTCAGTGTTACCAGCATTTTTTTTTCTGTTAGTTAAATTCTATAACTATGAGCGGAAACTAAGTCTTTCTTATGTTTATAATCATTATCTATTAGCTTTTAAGCAGCTGCTAGTTTTCCATGTAAAATAAAATAAAATATATTATGTTACAATAGGGACGGAACTAATTGCATAGATATTCTATCAGTATGATGCATGAAGAGCACGAGAAACTACACTACTAGGTGGTAGGACTTTTCTGCAGTTCGTCTATGTAGATACCACCACTTTGCCAGTTATTCTGCCGCCAAGCAGTAGTGCGCAAGCATTGCTGTGTTCCGGTTTGAAGGGCACTATAGCTAGTGAAATTACTACAAATGAGACTATGAGCTGATCTCACAGTTTAGTAACCTTATTACTAGATTGTGCTGATGTCTCAGCATGACGTGCGCAGTGCAATGTCACGCGAAACTCTATACTTTAGAGTTCCGAGTGACACAACTGATATGGGCAGCCGTATCGCTTAACATCAGGCGAACGGATAGCTCGTACGTCACAATGTACGATGGTCCTTGCAGTAACAGCATTAGCCCGTTTATAACAAAAGTGGGGGAACACTAACTTGTGCCTGAGTAGGGCCTGCGCGGAGGGCCGCGCGCGCGGCTCTGTGCGCAGGCAGGCGGCGAGCAGGTCGCGCGCCAGCCCCGCGCCGGCCAGCGGCCCGCGTGCCCCGCCCCCCGCACTAGCCCCTGCCAGCCCCGCACCTCCCGCCAGGCGCGACACCACCTGCTGGTGTCGCGGGGCTAGCTTGCCTGGAAGATTAGACGCAACGATACTTCGTGTTAGGTGTAAAATTTGTCAAATGGTATGAATGCCTAAATTTATGATATAAAAAAAAACTGTCGACTCTCAGGCCACTATACAGTGACTAATTAGGAATTACATATATGTAATGTATAGTTATTATCGCAGAGTGCAATAGCTACTCTGTGATATTATTTTTATTTTTGCCAATTCAACAATCACAGAAAAAGGCCTGAGTACACGTCGAAGAAGAGAAGAGAATAATTATAATGGGTGAAGATAATTAGTGTTTGTGGCATTTTTGTAAGTCTGATTACTGTCGACGCAGGAAACTCAAAGCTTAGCTATACTTGTTGAGAATAAATGAAAGGATGGTATCGACAGAGTGGGAGTAGGTACCTAAAAGACCCCCTGTAAATTGATAATTAACCAAAACTTACCAACAGTCTTTATAATAAGCGCCAACTGGTCAATATCAGAGTCTCCGGGGAACAGCGGGTCTCCTGTCAGCATCTCAGAGAACAGGCAGCCTATCGCCCAGATGTCCACCTCTGGACCGTACCTGCGATTGAAACAATAACTTGTACAGTCACTTACAATGAACTGTATGATATTCACACCTTTCATTAGAATACAGATGATGAATATGTTCTTCTGGATTCGCCCGTCCGTGGACCTAGTTTCCGGAACGGGTTCCAGAGGATATTGATATGGTATAAAGCACCGAGGGTCTAAGCCATACAGAAGTTAGGTGAATTGAGGCTGCATCACCGAGAACCGGGCGCATCATAAAAGGTTTTATTTTTCTAGACCATTAAGGTTGGATTCGACCAAACTTGGATTTATACACGAGTATACCAGAATAAATCTATTCCACGATATTATACTCGAGTAATTCATTCTTCGTTTTTCTACACAATACTTAGTTTAGCTACGCTTAGAATTACTATACGCGAATAGCGGAATAAATGATGAACGAATCTATTACCCAGTTAACAATTGTTGTTCTACAACGACACGGTATTCAAGCTTATGTCATATGAACTCGCTTTTGTCGTATTATAGTGTAGGAAAGTAAATGACAAAATACATGGTCGGACGTCTTTTTTTATCTTTGTCTATTTTGAATTTAAATATTCTCGGAATAAGTCTGTTATTCCACCAAAAACGGTGGTATAGTTATAATACTAGAATAGACTTGCTATTCTTAGAATTGTTGATGGTAAAATGTGAAATTGATTTACTCTCGAAAAAAATTTACTCTCGTTTGGTCGAATCCACCCTAAGCCATCTAACCAAATGATCTAGTAGCCAAATATTTCTGTCGTAGATACTTAATATAAACAACAACGTACTAGGTTACTTACACTTATCTACAACGTTAGATACTCATAGCGAAGCTATATACGTTCTTAACCAATTGGTAAAGTTACGTCCTAAAAAATTTGATGATAATCTTGTTTTCAGAAGATGGAAAGAACCTACAATGGTATAGGATCAAATAAAAACGGATGGTACGATAAAAGAGAGGCTTCTCCACAACCAGTAGTGAGATGATTATGATGAGCTTTCAAGACACAAAAAAGGTGCGTGAGGGCTATAAGTAAAGCTTGATATTTGGACAGTTGCAAGCCACTTTTTAGACGTTGTAATATTCTACCTCTTCCATGTATGTATATTAAGGATTTGTGTATGTTTGCAAAAAGCCACCCACAATATTTTGTTAAGCGAAATGACATTATGCCTAGCCTAGACAGAAGCGCTCTAAGTTCATGCATCAACTTTATCAACCTCCCTATCATACTCATTTATTGGTAAACTAGGTTTACAAGTCATTAGGTACACAGTATAAAGACATTTATAAGAAGAACGTAGTTAATATGAGTATATTAGCGTATAATAAGTTGCGGTCTTTACCTATGAAATTGCCGTTTTGTTTGAAAAAAGTTAAAGTATTTTTTTTTCGAACTTATTTATTTCTTTTATTCAAAGTAATCACCCCTGCAATCAATGCATCTTTGCCAACGCTGTAGCAGTTTATGGATGCCCTTCTTGAAAAAATCAGCAGGACGGGAGACAACAAACTCTTCAAAGGCGTTTTGTACTGCCTCTCGGGAATTGAATTTTTTTCCCGCTAAAAAGTTGTCCAAATTTTGGAAAAAGTAATAGTCGGTAGGCGCAAGATCTGGTGAGTATGGCGGATGAGGGAGAGCTTCCAAACCCAACTCATGCAGCTTAGAGACGGTCTGTTGTGCAGTATGGGGTCGCGCGTTGTCGTGAAGTAGCAGTGGAGACGACCGATTGACCAAAGCTGGTTGCAGACGTGCGAGTTTCGCCATCATTGTGGTCAGTTCTTCAATGTACACATCTGCAGTAATGCTCTCGCCGTTTTGTAAAAAGCTATGATGAATCACACCAGCACTAGACCACCAAACTGTGACCATCACCTTTCTAGGGGTCATTTTTCGTTTTGCACATTGCTTTGGTACCGAACCAGGATCTAACCAACTTGCTGAGCGCTTTCGATTGTCAAAAAGAATCCATTTTTCGTCGCACGTAACAATTCGGTTCAAAATTCCTTCATTTCTGTGCCTGTTAAGCAGCGCAAGGCAAGTCTCGACGCGTACGTTGCGCTGGCGATCGTTAAGTTCGTGGGGCACCCATCTATCAAGCTTTTTTATCTTGCCAATCTGTCGCAAATGGACCAATATTGTTTTGATGACAACATGAAAAGCTGCTGCCAGCTCAGCTGTAGATTGAGATTCATCAGCTTCCACAATCGCCTTTAATTCTTCATTGTTGACCAAAGTTTCCGGACGACCACGAGGTTCATTTTTCAAATCAAAATTCCCAGAACGGAAACGAGCAAACCAATAACGGGTTGTACGTTCGTTTGTACAGTTCTCTCCGTAAACATCGTTGATGTTACGGGTCGTTTGTGCCGCGTTGGTGCCACGACGGAACTCATATTCCATAATTACACGAAATTTCAAAGTATCCATTATGAGGAAAAATGTTGAAATGTAATGAAAATACAACGCTAATCAATAAACAAAAGACTTATATTGTAAATAGAATGTCATATTTTTAAAACAAAATTAATTTGAATTTAGAATTCATAGCCAATCAAAACTTTTTTTTGTTTGAAAAAGTCTGTACTGCAATACGGCAATTTCATAGGTAAAGACCTATTATTAAGACACTGCAGGGAAACATATTTAAAAGATGTTTGTATAGTTGGCTGATCGACAAGTGTTTTTACAGCATGCAAGAGTTTTTAAAGTAGGTAATAAGTTATAACAGTCATAATTTTAATTAAAATAATTGACATGTAATAATAATAATAATATCAATTTGAATTTCAATTAATTTATATAAATATTAGCACGCCTGCTTGCGGGCCGGGTACAGTGACTGTGACATTACCTTTAATCTGAAATTTATGTGATGTGTGTATCCTAGCAAATAAATGATTGATTATGATTATGATGATACTAATGATGAAAATGATGGATAATACAAATTTACCTATGGTCAGCGACCAGCAGTTCTGGCGCGCGGTACCAGCGCGTTGCGACATACTCCGTGTACGGCTCGCCGGGAGCCGCTAGAGCACGCGCGAACCCCAGGTCGCACAGCTTTACGATGCCGCTGTTGGAGACCAGCACATTTTCTGGCTTCACGTCACGGTGGATGATCTGATAAGGTTATGTTGCCAGTTAGTGAAGAAAGAGAGCTTTTATAGAGCCATAGTTATCTCATTCCGGGGCTCTAACACATCATGACATGTCCTAAGTTAGCACTTATCTCTCTAGACCCCGGTTCCTCGTACATTTGTCAAAATTGTGTCAAGTCAACACACCAAATACTGCTCGCTCAATGGTTGAAGACAGCCATTGATCAACAGGAAAATGCAACCAATGAGCATTCATTATTTGGTGTCCCAAGTTGACATGAATTTAACAAAAGTACGAGAACCCGGGGAAAGTGTTGTTAAGCCAAGTTGTATATTAATAGACTTAAATGCTGACCGGCATAAGTGTGTAAATTTATGCGATTTAATTAGGATAACAAAAATGATAAAGTTCCTCAAATATAACTAATGGGGTTAGAAATGCTTCGCTAACTCAATTTTTCAAGCTATCATTGTTGAATGTAATATTTTTCAGATTTCTAGCTTCTATGTCAACTACTGCCGTTTTTGATGTCTATAAATATTCCATACAAAAAAATATAAACTTTCAGTAATTACTGACATATAACATCAAAACATTTATCTCTCACCAAGTCCAGTCTGACCCAGTTTTAGTGATGCTAGACAGAAGAATAGATTATACGCGTACGCAAAGAAAGTGTTATACGCGTAAAACTTGCCGAGTTCTGGTGGCAATAGTCGATCCCTTTCAGCAGCTGGTAGAGGTGCTTCTTGGCCTGGTCCTCCCCCAGCCCCCCTGGAGACGCCTCCAGCTCATCCAGGAGTGTGTGTTCCAGGTATTCAAATACGAGATAAAACCGCCGCTTGCGTCTGAATACCTCGATCATGTTCACTAAATGGTCGTGTCTTAATTTCTGAAATACAATTTTTCATTTTAATTTAGCAGCAGTAGGTTCATGTATTAAAAATTCTGTGTAAAGTTAGCATAAATAGCTTATAAATTTCATTGTAAGTAATATGTTATCGAAGTGTGCCATCATTAGCTGCTGACAGACAAATTAAGGTTTTGCTATCACTAAAAAATGCGGCAAATTCAAATCGGAATCCAGATATGAACAACCATATTTCCCTTCTGGCTTTTTTGTATTCCAGAAAAATTCTAGAACAAGCTAATGCTGTTGTAGACACGTCAGCATCGTTGCCTGCTGGGACTGATAACTAGCCCTGGAGATGCTAGCCCACTGTAGATTATGGACGTTAAAGTCATGCCAACGTCAACGCCATACCTTTAACATACGTATCTCCCTGAGAGCCATTTTCCTGACGGCAGCATCGTCTTCTGTCTCCAAGAACTTCTTTATGGCGACCAGTTCACCGGTGTCGCGTCGTCGACATTTCAGCACCACGCCGTATGAACCTTCGCCAACCTAGAGTTATGGAGATTGGCACCTATTTATCTTAAATTGAAAAAGCTTAACTTTGTAGTGTTGTTAAGCCTTGTTGGGAATAAAGCCTTGAAAACGTGTCTGGCTCAAATAAGAATCCATTAGGGATAATAATAACACCCAACGATCGCATACATAGATCCTGAACATATGATCCTAGATTGACCTAGAATCTTAGTTAGCTAGGATTCCCTGTGTCTAGGGACCCAGGAACTACGCGGACCATGATCCCACAACACCTAGACCTAGAACAAGTAATTGCGCTTTTTTGTGTGCACATAAACTTGTCAAGTCGCGGGAATCAAACCCGCTGCTTCCGGATTATGAGCCGACCTGCACAACCACTACACTACAGAGGCTCTCAACCATCGTAGACTGCGTCACACACTTTCCATCAGGTGAGAAGACTATAGTGGCCAAATGCTTTGTTTATAATCAGTAAAAAGGGATATGATGATGTACGCACCACAGCCAGCTGTTCGTATTTGTCCATAGCACGGCTATTAGGCGTGGACGGCGAAAGTGCACGGCGATCCATCCTCATCAGCATAGCAGGGGCGGTGAGGAAGCATCATCAACAACTATTTTTACACCTGGAACAAATATTTTCTACTAGGTGGTAGGACTTTTCTGCAAAGTTCGTCTAGGTAGGTACCACCGCTTTGCCAGTTATTCTGCCGCCAAGCAGTAGTGCGCAAGCACTGCTGTTTTCCTGCTTGAAGGGCACTGTAGCTAATGAAAATACTGGACAAATGAGACTTTATGACCTGATCTCACAGTCTTAGTAATCTTATTACTAGATTGTGCTGATATCTCAGGATGACGTGCGCAGTGCAGCGTCACGCGAAACTCGTATGCTTTAGAGTTCCGAGTGCCACTGCAACTGATGATGAAAGATGGGATAAGTGATTATTGAGGGAAGCCGTTGGATGAAATAAATCAAATTGGAGTCTGTTCCACAGTGATCATGTAACGCGCAGAAAGATCACGCGCATCACACCGGCACTCCCCACGCCAATTCACTGCTCTCCGGACCAGAGCCCGCCAACCGCGCCTGCTGCAATGGTTCGCCAAGGCTGTACAAACCTGTCTGTACCATACAAACTACAATGAAATCTGCAGCCAGCTGCTGCTGTAAGCGAGCCCCATCATGCGGAGTGGGACCACGCGCAAACGGGCCCAGCGACTATATAAACCGGTTTTAGTACACTTCACCTTTCCTAGCAGTTTAATAACAATGTCTATGATATTATAAAAGAAATAAACTGCACGCTGTAGGTAATTTAAAGGTGTAATAATGACAAGTCAAAAGCAAATTCTATGTCCAGAAACGAATTATTCAAAAAGATATTAAAAATAAAAAAAGCAGTAAAAAGGTTTTATGGAGGATGTAGGCCACACCGACGATTTCATGAATTCACCTAACCCACCCCCGTCGCAGCCGCTCAAGACACGTCTTGAACGACCCGGACGGTCCTATGGTAGCCGTAGTATCAGCTGCGCTAGGATCACCGGAGAGAAGGGACTGGCCTTCTGGCTCAGCTATATTATTATTAGCTCTACATGCAAAATCTTTGACATGTGACGCCAGGTATACCTTCATAATATCTGTGAGGAAGTTCCACGCGATATCTGTTTAGCGAGAAAGGGACAGGCGATGAAACTTTAAAGGCGTACTACTCTGCGATAAATTTACCGATTTCACTTATTTTTTTAATTATTACTTTCATTTTGAAGCTACTTTATGAAAATAATATATACTTAAAAAAGCCTATTGTATTCGAACAGTGATTGTAATCAAAAATACGTTCCGTCTATTGTATAGCACAAACCTGCGAAATCTATTTCGGGAACTAAGTAATGGTAGCTCCATAGCTTAGTACTAAAGCATTTCTACGAATTACCTTTGATAATTGAAAGGGAAATAGGGCATTTTCATTAATAACGCCTTACTGATAACACTAGGAGCTATTATATATAGATATATATAGAGCCGAAGACAGAAAATTATACGTTTTAAGTCTGCGATGGCGACTGTCTGTAAAAAATGTGTGCCATCAATTTTGCTGTGGTGTAATTTATAAGAGGTATACTTTAAATACAATATCATCACAATTTTTTTTATAAATACCATTCCCTTTTAAAAAGAGGGTTAAACCGACTTTCACACTGAGAAGTACATAAAATAAATAATAATAAATATTCGTGGACATTTCACATAACGCCATCTAGTCCCAAACTAAGCAAAGCTTGTACTATGAGAACAGATAACTGATACAATACTTAGATACTTTTTGTTTGTAAATACAAACATTAAATACAATATACACCAAGACACAAAACAAACGCCTATGTTCATCACACAAATGTATGTCTTGGGTGGGATTTGAACCCACAAACTACAGTCGAGAAGACAGCAGAGCTAACTAGTAAAAATCTGAGAAACACAAATCTTTATCTGCAATCGCAGTCTCCTTACAATTGCACCACAAAACATTGTCTGCAATGCATGTTATGTTCTCACGAATGTCGCATATAAATATACGCTTATATACATATACGTTTTTTTTAAGGTGCATTATTATTGTTGTATTAGTTGGCGTTCAATAAAGTATTATAGTATTGTATTGTATATTGTATACGCTAGAAATTATCGTATAGGATTCATAATATACTTAGGTATATAGAATGAAGCAGCTTATATTTAGAAGTGTATGCGAAAGTTTGACGTTAGAGTTATGACGGCGGCAACGTCCAGTTGTAAACTCTTATCCGCAGCGGGCAGTACCGCAATTTACCCTGTGGTAGCATTTAAATTTATTACAGTGGCAACACCGGCAACTGTCATCGCTGCCCCACTCATCTGGCTATATAAAGGGAGCGCTCGGTGTACTACGAGCATTCTTGCTCCGGACACGGCCCGGTGCGCATGTTGAAGGCCTATAATTCTATATTTTGCAACCCATTCAGAACCCTTGAGCCCATATGTACAATGACCAATGTTTGTTGTTACTTGTTGGATTATACATAATGATTTAAAAAAAAAAAGCGGTTAACCGACATCGAATATGTCCGAAACGGTCGGACTAATTTCGACTTTAATTGACGTGAGTTGAGCCGTTATTAATTTTACAAAATACTTGGATGAAATTACATACTTTATTCAGTTATTTTGATTTAAAAACTAAACTAATGAAACGAGTTTGATAAAATGTCTACGCCCTGCAAATAAAAATCGGTTTATCAATGACGGAGACATAAGGTAACAAATATAAAGAAAAAACGGGTGTGCTTTAGATCACACGACTGAAGTAAAACTGCTTCGGCTTAGCCACAAAAGATTTAAACAAGCCTTACTCGTGTTAAACTGCTGTTTTGTATTGTTAAAAACGCGTTTGACGTCTGTTTAAGCCTTTTTATGTATTTGTGGTAAGAGTTAAGACGCTTTTAGTAAACTAAAAAAAACCGGCCTATAGATACCTAGAGCTTTAGCTCTACCGTAGTATACCGTAGTATCCCGGCCGATAGCTAAAGCTCTAGGTATCTATCTACTTTGTTTTTGGCTTTGTTTAATGTTAATGTTGCCATCTTAACAATTGTAAATTGTCCTTTTACCGGACATACCAACATAATAATACAAATTTTAAGTAAATTTTATCTTTTTTATGTTGATAATGGAGATCTATGTTAACTAACAATTTTCAACTTCCGTTCGCCTCGCATTTAACAGCTTACTCCACAAGTCAAGCGCGCGTAAAGAAGTTTTACATCAAAACATCCCTTCTATACACTACTGGTTGTGCAGTTTAGTAATGCCGTGGAATTAACGAAATGAACTAAACACCCATGTTTAAATTTTCCAACAAACGATCTAATCTAATAGAATAATAATCGTTCCAAAATTGTAGACTGTTTCAATTATAGTCACGACAAGGCAAAGGTCACGGTTAACAAATTAAAAATAAATTGCTATGTAACTATGACTAAACCGCTGAACTGTACAGCTAAGCAAACGATGACAAATCGAACGGGGAGTCAGCGATGTCACTTTGATTGATAGAGTATCTATACTTACCAAGAAGTTTTCAAGGCTAACCGCTAATAGTTTGAAGACTAAAATACAACTATTATGACCGTCTGCACTAAAGTCTATTAAAATACAAATAGGACTACGCTTCTATCTATACTAATTTTTTTTTTTTTTACTTCAAACTTGTCTAGCATTTGACCACGCTCTCACCTGATGGGAAGTGATGATGCGATCGAAGGCGTAGCATGCTAGCCAAGTAAATACCTATTCACTCTTCTCTTGAACACGCCCGGGTCATATTTCGGAAACACAGATGCTGGCAAGGCATTACATTCCTTAGCCGTTCTAATTAGGAACGTTGAGTCAAATCGCTTGGTACGAATGGGTGGTATTTCGACCACGAAAGGATGGCGCTTAGGCGAGCGTCTAGTAGTTCGGTAGTGGAATGGTGACTAATATTATAATGAGGAAAGATTTGTAAGTGTTTGTAACGAATTGGCTCAAATAGTACTAGACCGATTTAAAAATGTTTTTCACCGTTTGAATGCTAAATTATCACTTATTAATATAGGCTACATTTACTGTATGTTTATCTATACTAATATTATAAAGAGGAAAGATTTGTACGTAAGTGTTTGTAACGAGTTGGCTCAAATAGTACTAGACCGATTTAAAACATTCTTTCACCATTTGAATGTCTACTCAAACACTATGTCTACTCGTGCGAAGCCGGAACGGGCCGCTAGTAATTCTATAAAAGAAATAAACCGCTCGCAGTAGGTATTGTAAAAAGTGTAAAAAATGACAACTCAAGCAAAAAACTATACATAAATACGAATTATTTAAATAAACATTAAAAACAGTAAAAAGGTTTCATGGTGGCTGTTGGCCACACTTAGCACTTTCCGCCGGTTTCTCAGAAACCTCACCTTTTAAATCTTTACAACACCTTTTATTTTTGGGGTTGATCATTTGAATAGATTTTAATCTAAGTCTTACCTTACCTACCTTACTGTACTATACTTTAATCTTATTACTATCTACCTCTTAATGAGGTGTGTTTTATGTAAGACATTCATGTTTTTAAATGTAGTGTTTTTTTACGGCATACATTGTATTCACCTGTTGATTTGTAGCTATTACACAGTGGAGCTAGGTAAGTTTATAAGTTAACATTATTAGGTATTCTATAACATAATTATTCCAAAAGTTTTATATAAGGTCGCAAGCTTGTAAAACAATTTTATTTAGCTCATTCGTTCGTATTTCTAGGACTAATGTACACTAGAATGTACAAAACAAATATTGTTATCAAGTTGAATAAAGATATTTTGAAATTGAATTGAATTACATTTCACTAGGTGGTAGGACTTTTCTGCAAAGTTCGTCTAGGTAGGTACCACCGCTTTGCCAGTTATTCAGCCGCCAAGCAGTAGTGTGCAAGCACTACTGTGTTCCGGTTTGAAGAGCACTGTAGCTAGTGAAATCACGGGCAATTGAGACTATGATCTGATCTCACAGTCAAGTAATCTTATTACCAGACTGTGTTGATCTCTCAGGATGATGTGTGCAGTGCAGTGTCGCGCGAAATTTTATATTTTGGAGTTCCGAGTGACGCTGTTCTGTTATGGGCAGCCGTGTTGCTTAACATCAGGCGAACGACTAGCTCGTCACATCATTAATTAACATTTAAAAAAAGTATTGAATCTATCTAACTCAAATAAAAATAATATTTCGTACGTGTAGAACGACAATTAAAAATAAATTCGGGTAACATTTGATAACATTGAGTTAGGAAAAAAAACAGCTTTTTTATAAAAATAAGTTGGTATTTCGTCTTAAATATACATATGAATGGTTTCATGAAATCGTGCTTTACCTACCAATAAACCGTAATATCCAATAACCTTGCGTATGTTCCCTGGCTGATACTAACCAATACCGGACTGAATTATCGATAAAAAATATCGTTACGTTACGCAACTGTCGGCGAGTCTACAGTCGATACGTTTAATATCGTACAATGTTTGTGACATTGGCAGTGACGGCCCGCGGACGGCTTCCGTGCGTCCAATGACAGCGGTCGATGTTACTGGGACGTGTTGACACTAGCCATTTAGTTGCTGGTGGGGATAGAACCTTTATTTCCATACTACAATGATTATAATAACTTAATAACTAATACTAAACACTAAAATAACTAATACAAAAAAAACTGGACTCTATACTGGCCGCGGTCAGCTATTGCCAGTTCTAATGCCCCACTACTAGTAGGTAGCGTACCCAACATGCTGGCAGCATTGCCCCGTTGAATTGTAATGCTTATTCGTTGTGCCAAATAAGTGCCAGCATTTTGGTCGCGCGTAGCATCGACCAGGCGCTCTGATAAACTTTTGAAAACGCGATGAGCTCCCCCCGACCATTTAGTTGCTTAGCTTTTAAATATAAAATAAATAAAACAATGAGATCGTTGGAACAATCCGAAAATACCAGTTGTGAATTTTGATATATATAATGTTTAATAAGGATGTTTTGTTTTCCGTTAAGTGTTCGTGAAAGTGCACGAGTGTTAGCAAGTGCGTACAGAATTTTTTCTTCAAAAAGGGCGAATAACGAAATTGGTCAACCAACGAATTAAAAGTACAGGATTTCAAAAATGGGGTCAAAGATCCATAATTTGTATGGATGGATGGATGGAACACATAAAAGACAAAATCATATTAATATGGCAAACGGCGAATAAACCTGTTAGGTCGAACTCCGATTGGAGTAACCCAAATGGATGTTGATGAAGGATTTTGTGTAAGACTAGCTGCGCCTCGCGGTTTTACCGGCGTGGTGAATGTTTTATAATTTCCGCTCAACTTTCTTAATTTTTTATCTCATAAGAACCTTCTCCTGACAATAATAAACAAAACAAAAAAATTAACAAAAACTTCCATCCGTTCACGCGTGATGCGATGATCAAGGGAAATAGAGATTCATTTTTATGTATATAATATATACATAGATAGAGATGAGAGGGAGAGGATGTATAGGAGCGTATCATTAAATCATCAAATTACCAACCGGTTCATAAAGCATTGTTGACAGGCAGAAATGTTACTTAATCTTGCTGACGCTGACTCCAGCGCTTTTAAACTATAGTTACAATGTTTAAAGAATATTTTAAACAAAAATAGTCCCTCATGACAGTGTCGTGTCTCTAATAGGTCAATGCCAACGCTTGTCCACGACCAATTATTGTAAGCAAAGTACCTACATATAGTCCACTATTTACAAGCATGACATACTGTGACATGACATGAAACAGTGACGAAGGGTTGCTAAATGGTAAGGGTGTTTTTTTTAAATGTAAATACTTTATTGAAGGCTGGGTAGGGCTGTAGTTAGAGTTGAATTTGAGGTAAGGCAGCATTGGTTACAGATAGGGCGAAAGTAAAAAAAAGATCATAATTGATCTACCCTCGAAGCACGGGCTCTTAAATCAATCACCATGTATATGACATGGTACAAATAATTTCTGTGAGAGAACATGAGCATGGATTTAAGATTTTTTATCTCAAACTATAAACAAAGAATTTGATTATAATAATAGATCTTAAATTTTGGTATTTTTAAGGCAGGGCATTGCCCCAAAATGCCCCCCCCCCTAGCTACGGCCGTGCAGCCGTTTTACTTATAAGTAATTAATTAATTTACTTATAATTAAGGATGATGTTAAGGAATTGTAAGTAGTTAACATCGTTTACCAGATATTCTGGCTCTGACGCCAAGATGCAGTGTGCTAGCACTACGTTAATGATGAACTGATGCCATCGGCTTTGAAGGGCACTGTAGCTACTGAAATGTATTCTTTTCAGATGAAACTTAAGACCTGCGGCGTGATCATGTATTTTTGTTGCAGTGCAATAGTAAAAAAATCATTCCTAATTTGGATGTTTCTATAGTAACTATTCACATAAACTATGTATTGAATCTGTCAAATCCATACAAATTTGTGTTTCTATTAATTACAATCTAGTTACATGATCGCCCAGCCGATTTCACAGTCCAATATATGATATGAAACTAAATGACAGATTTCAATACCACATCACCAAATCGGTTAACGACATAAATTATTTTAATTTCTACGCAAATTAACATACATATATATGTTACTTTTATCCTGCAAAATTTAGAATTACCGCGGAGATACAGAAAATTTGCAGTTATTTAGATGACTTTGAATTTCGACACGGTGTCATTAGCTGTAAAATCAATGATGGGTCAATATATAAATAGTAGCCTCATAGATAGAGAGCTTATAGAGTGGAGATCTTATATTTATAAGTAGGTAGATACAAGCTTTCATATTAACCTCTTTTAATTCTAATTAAGACCACTGGGTAGATGAGACCAAAGATAACTTGAAGCCCTTTCAATTGATCAACTACAGTTAGGACTGTTTCCAAAACAATCGCAAATATGGGCAAACAAAACAAAAATATAACCTATATCGTATGACAATTCAGCAAGCAACGCGCTGCACTGCCTCAAAGCATGATATTGATTTATAATTCATGATACCGCCGACGTAAATAGGCCGAGGCACGCGACAATCCCTATACTACCTGGAGGCGGAGGCATAGCTGGAGATTGTCATTCCGCTTCTTTCTTTTCCGCAACTGTCAAAGTTGGACAGTTGACACGACATTCTGAGGGCTTCGAAATCGGTAAGAATAAAATGCGGAATGTGCATTGTAGGCTTTCAAATGTTTTGATTTTATAAACTACTAGCGATAAGACCGCCTATTGAACTGGTACTAGTTAATTATGTAAGTTTTATATTTATTTATAGTTCTTTTCGTAAAATTGTTTTTTTTTTTTTACAATAAAGTATTGATCTATCTATCTATCCAGCTATCAATCTAGGGGCCCGCCCCGGCTTCGGACGGAAATTTTATATATATGTACTCATATATTCTACCACCTATTTTCATTAGAGATCCCTAATGGTGAAATAAATTTTCTAATCGGTCTAGTAGTTTCAGAGACTATTCAATGCAAACAAACAATCAAATCTTTCCTCTTTAGCTTAGATAGGCAGTTCTATGTTGCACCCTTTTCTTTTCTGTAATTGATTCAACTGTTAATGAGATAAAGGGACTTTACAGACACACAGACAGATGGACTACAAAGTAAATCTCTAGGAGTTCCAATGTATCCTAAAGTGGGAACGGAATCCTAAAAAAAGCCTACGTTTATTTGAGTGTAAGCAATCACTGTGAAAATTTCATCAGCAATTAATCGAGACATTTGTAAAAGCCACACAAAGTAACAAGCTTAGAGGGTAAATATGAATAGCTCTAGACAATTCAAGGGGTGAGATCAAAAAGGGTTTAACTTCAAATAGATAATTTCGAGAAAATTTATTTTAAACTTCAACGGCTTCATTTTAATGTAGAGTGCTTATTAAGTAATAGAAATGGTAAGTTTCAGTTGCTTGAAAATGTATTAATTCTATTTTAAAATACAAAAAGTAGTACTAATTCGTACAATTACTGTAAAAATATAATATAATAAATATAATAATGTATTTATTCTGAGCGAACTGTATTCCTGTGTCAGATAAACCGTTTTAGACTAACAATCTCGAGATTTAAGTCTCATTTCGGAATTTTGTGAATGTATTATTTCACGCTGAATCCAAAGATACCCATAAGTCAATTTGTGAAAAAAATCAGTTAAACCCTTCTTGATCTCATCCTTTCATTATTGTAGTTAAATCATTGTAAACAGTAGCGAAACACTGAGCAACATGCTATATTATGTCAAAGCAAAGAGATTATTGATTAACTGACAGGGAAGAGATAAAAAATATGCTGCAATAACACCAAAAACCCAGGGTTATAACCCTATGATCTGACGTCCACTACTGAACATAGGCCCCCGTACGCTTATCAGAAAGGGGGGGTAGTGTGGGGGGTACCATAATCATAATCATATCATCATCATAATCTTGGCAAGCAAATTGGTAGTCACAGAAGATGTACCGAGGAGAAAGCCGTTGCCCATTCTCTGGTTCCCTTAGCCGGCTGTTACTGTACTGCACCCACAGGAAGAGATGGGGGTGGCGCTAAGTGGGTCGAAAGGGGTGTCAGTGATTTATAATGTATATGTGTACAGATTGTATAAAGTAACACGCGGTTCGTCGGACGTCGGGCCGCTTCTAGTAAAGTAATTTGAAAGTACCGCAGAGTTAATGAAACTTCTCACAGCTGATCGCTTAAGCTATTTGCAATAAGTATATTTTTAATGTATTTATGCATTAAAAAAATGTGGTATGTTTTTTTTATTTATACAATTAATAGTGGCGAGTCTACGCTTGCCTGGAGTCACCTGTTCACTCTTGACTTGAAGACTCCAGGTCAGTGGTTCTTAACCTTTCAGTGATGAGGGACCATTTGAATTTTTTTTGTCTTGCCATGGAACACTTTCTGTTTGGAGGTAAAGACAGTAAATAAAAATCAATAAATTGTTATTGTTTCACTGTTCTATATAAATAAAACATGCAATCAACTGTTTTAAGCCAACATAATTATTATTTTAATTTTACACGGACATTATACAGATAGTTTAGGTATATTTTAACGGGACTTTTGCGACTGCACTCTTTTTATCAACTTCACCAATTTCTGCACCCTTGGTTGAGTGCTACTCAAAGCCAAACCCATGTCGCGCCACGCGTCGTTCTGTCAACTCGTCACATTTATTTAGTATTTTTCCGATGGCTTCGCGGACCACTTCGGGTGCTTCCAGGGACCACCTGTGGTCCGCGGACCACAGTTTAAGAACCACTGCTCCAGGTCAATAGTTAGCCGTCTGATAGGAAGCAGTCACTACAGACTATAATATGGATATCCGGAACACTAGAAGTGCCTGGAATGCGTTGCTTATACCCTGTAAAACTCTTTTGAATCTAAAATGTTTTAAAAGGAGATACAAACAACAATATTGCCTGCTGAGGTACCTATAACATTATTATGCGCTGTCTTTAAATCATAAGCATTGTACCGTGCCGTGATCAGAGCTAATTCATTAAGCTTAGCTTTCGATGCTATTTGCATACATTGACCTAGGTCCTAATTGATTCGCTTATGAGATTACTGGTTAACCGATCGACAAAACTGTTTCCATTTTCGTGGGAAGTACAATTGATTTAATAAATATCCTTGCAGCACGCCTAGTACCGACTGGGGTTTTTTTTAAATTGTTTTATTTTTCCGTTGAAAAATTTGATAAAAACTGGTTGTAAAGTCAAAGTCAAAAGATTTATTGCAAATAGGCTATTTTTAGCACTTTTACACTTACACTTGTACGTAGGTACTTAACTTAAAATATTGAAATGTGTACTGCATTTGTGTATATAAATAAATAAGTTTTTGTGGACATTTCACACAGCGACACCTAGCCCCAAACTAAGCAAAGCTTGTACTATGGGAACCAGATAACTGATACAATACTTAGTTGTACGTTTGTAAATATATACATAGAATGCAATATAACACCCAGACACAGAACAAACATCTATGTTCATCACACTAATGTTTGTCTTGGGTGGGAATCGAACCCACAACCTGCAGTTCAGTAGGTTTACTGCTAACTGAGCTATCGGAGTATATATAGGTATATATATAAAATTTCGTTTTAAATTTATACAAGTATACATAAAATGGGTCCAACGTCGCTTTCAACGCTGGATAGTTGTATGATTTGTACACTTGAATAAATCATACTCTAGTAAAAAAAACAATAACTAAATCATTTGACCATCATATGAATGATGGTAATTCAAATAAAAGTCATGGAAGTAATCGGTGTCTGATATCCCTTCATTCACACGGGAGTTATTATATCGCTCAGGCGAACTAAGTAAAATTATTCCACAGATAACATATTATAATAAACTACAATATTTCGATATGTCTAAATAAAAACCTGTTTAATTAACAGCTTAAACCAATCGTGAATGCTAACAGTGGCCAACAGCCACCATAAAATCTTTTTAATGCCCTTTTTTATATTTAATATGTTTTTGAATAATTAGTTTGTGTGGTGAATATAGAATTTGTTTTTGACTTGTCATTATTACACCTTATACAATACTTACTGCGTGTAATTTATTTATTTTATAAAATTATAGAATTTATTGTAAGACTGCTCGGGTGTAGTCCAAAATAAACAATGTCCAAAATACCATACCAAAATATCCCTTGGTTGCATAAAATGCAAATCCAAACACACAAACAATAAACAAACCCATAAAAATAGATCACTAATGCTAAAAAGGAGCTCACCAAAATGATAACTTGCAGCTGGTAAAGTAGTTCACATACCAAAACAAAAAAAAACTTAAACTCTCGGTAGATTGTTATCAAAATATCCTACTCCGTCTATAATTCACATTTCACAGACTAACGCGACACGCACCATTGCGTACCGTCCTCGTTCCAACTTACCATCGACGTTATACGATGTAGAATGGTAAAGATGCCAACGTGCATCATCGTTGGCTACACTAGTGGAATAATTACACTATATTTTTATAAAAATACTAACTACGCCCCGGGATTTCACCCGCGGATAAAAAGTAGCCTATGTGTTAATCGTCTATATAAGCTATGCCAAAAAAAGTAATAAAAAAAAATTCTAACTGTTCCGCCTGAGAAGCAATAAATAATAATATTTTGTATTTAATTAGGTTCAATTTTTTTATAAGAAAAAACAAATTTAAAAATTAAGTATTTTAATGATTTTTTTTTTCATGTATTTTGGAACATAAGTTTGTGAAAAAAAGAAAAAAAACTGTACAAAAAGTATCCTATGTCCGTGTTCTGGTTCTAAGATACCTAAAATTTTTTGTAGGTCCAAACAAATTTTAACCCAAATCGGTTCAGCCGTTCTTGAGTCAATAAGATATATAAGATTTTCACTACAAAATAAAAGTAAACAAAACGACATGGAAATTTCAAGCGTATCTCACACTCAACGAATTACCTAAATACGGCATGTAAAATCAGTATAGATAGATAGAGAGATAAATACTTTACTGCACACCGTAAAAAATTACAAAAAGAAAAACTAAATTAACTAATACTAGTACTAGAGTAAGAATAAAATATTTACTAAATTTTTTGCAGTACTATAACTCGTTTGTAAAACACTAATATTTCAATATGTTCTCCCGCAACACCTTAACTGATTGTAGCTTCACGATTTTCATACAATACTGCCGTTGGCCATGTCTAGGAATGTGCCAAGTCGATGTTCCTTCCCCTTTTTTCCTCGAAATTGCTTAATAACATTACTGAAGGCAATGCTAACAAATAATTTGGTTTATTGTGGTGTATGAGACAGTATGAGGCAGAATCTAAGTATAATAAGAAAGGTGTACTGACGGTTGTGTAATGTAGGAAAGAAATGATGGCATGAGTACAGGTACTAAATAATTTAAACTGTTTGTTCATACTGCTTATTTTTGACTAGCTTCATATCTCAGTTGTACCTTCTTAACTGTAGGTTGTGAGTTCGATTCCCACCCTGATTAAATATGTCTGTGATGAACTTCGATGTTTGTTTTGTGTCTGGGTGTTTAAAATTATAAATATGTATTAAAAAAAGTATACAAATCATTTAAAGTGACGACGAATGTACTTATATTGAATTTTTAAAGTCTAACTATGTTCTCATGGAAGTGACATTTTTGTCTTATTTGAGAATAAATTTCTTTAAACCTAAACCTAAAAAGTATTATAATGTAAGTAATGTATCAGTTAGTTCCTAAGTATTGTATCAGTTATCTGGTTCCCATAGTACAAGCATACATAGTATAATATATTTTATCATTAGGTAACATATATAGTTTAATTTTGTTATCCATACCTCAGTACTAAAATACGAAGAAAGAAGCAATAAAAAATATAAACCAATTTCCTGACATTATTCAGGGACTTCGTGAGAACGGGACCATAATCACATTGGTTATTATTGAACTTTACAAATAAAAAAGAACTCACGAAAAACAATGTCTACACACTTTTTTATTTAAGTCTTTTAAAAAGGGAATAGGAAATTAGAAAATCATAAAGATTACACTTGATTTTTTTTATATACATTCGGCAATATAGTGCATTCTCTAAACCATAGATAATATAATATTACACTAGTTGCAGACGTCGCCTTGTGCCTATAGACATTTAAACTCTACACTTGAATAGTATTCGAATTTAATTTCGCAAATGCGAAAAAATCTAAAAAGAAGGAATGCCTTGAGGCGAACATACCTTACCCTCTTTCTCAAACATTTTTTACTGAAAGTAGATAACTTAAAAAAATTTCGCAAGGTCCAGAAAGAAATAAAAAAGAACGCTTAACGATCACTAAAGGTAGTTCTGTATTACGGGCCTCAGCGTTAGAAATTGGAAATATCAACTATTAAAATAAAAATTACAGTAAAAACAAAAAAGAAAAACATAATATAAATGGTAAAAATTATAATGTTACTTCACAGTGCTAACAGACAAACAGTAAAACGATCTCTGGCTAACACAAAAGATTCAATAGCCCAACTCACCACGTTCCTTGGTCACACCATTCCATTAATAATAAAATCTCCATTTTTCAATAATAGAACACAAACACTAATTTAAGTTTGGCTAGCACTAACTTCAGTTACCGCTAACTCAAGTTTCGTTCACAACTTTGTGTTTCACGTGGCTTTGGAATGTTTTCGTAGCGCGGTTACAGCCGTAGCGCTACGAGGGCGGGCGGCTACGAGCGAGGGGCGGCGTATACTGCCGAAGTGCCGACCATTTGTCGTAGCGTAACGTAAGGCAGGTTTTCAACAAAATCGCATGAGATTTCGTTGATGGCTGTAATCAGCTGATAGTTTGCTGAAATGTGTTATAGTTAGATTAATCTATGACAGGCATGGTCCCGTAAAGAGGTTAAAAGCCAGATAGTACATTTGCGTGAGTTTTTTACTTCTGTCATGGATTTAACTAGATTCTTCTGTCGTATGTATAATGTCATAATGTTTATTTTAAGTCCTTACAAATTACAATGCTTTAATTATTATACACCAATAACAGCTTAATTGATATGTTGAGAAGATCAAAAGATACCACTTAATTTGTTGGGTATTTGCTGCCCATTTAGACTCCTCGTCGGTGCAGTTTTTTTAAATGTAAGGTTTAAATGACATGACGAGCTAATTCTTCGCCTGATGTTAAGCGACATGGCTGCCTATATCAGTTGCATTGTCATTCGGAACTCTAAAGTATAGAATTTTGCTTGACACTGCACTGCGCACATCATCCTGTCATCACCACAGTCTGGAATTAAGATTACTTGACTTTGAGATTAGGTCATAAAGTCTCATTTGCCCTGTAATTTCACTAGGTACAGTGCCCTTCAAAGCAGAACACAGTAAAGCTTGCGCACTACTGCTTGGCGGCAGAATAACTGGCAAAGTAGTACCTACCCAGACGAAATTACTAGCATCTAGTAAAACCAACATTACCGACCAAGTTTCAGAAATAAAAGTACTATAGCAAAAATGTGTCGCGACCCCTCGGCACGAAAAAATGAAATTACCAACTTGCAAAAACGAAATCACCCACATTATACTTCTTAATTGCGCTATATTTTCTGAACTGATTAAATCAAAGGCAAATTGCACAAAAAAGTATTCCCACAGGAACGCTACACAATTACGAAGCAAGGAACGGTCGGGCACGAGCACTGAGAATGTCGTCCGCCATAAATCAACCAATGTCACGAGATCGCGAGCGCGAGCGTTGCAACCAAAGCATTCAATGCGGTAATGCGTAGTGCGAGCTACGTTCTACCTGAGCGAAGCGAGCGACAGCTAGCGTAGTGATTGGTGATAGTATCATGCAAAAATAATATAACATGTTGCAACTACGGTATTCGATGCGGTAATGCGTACTGCGAGCTACGTTCTACCTGAGCGAAGCGAGCGACTGTTAGCGTTTTTGCGCGTTTTAGCATTGCATTTTTTTACATTGCATAAAATAATTGTCTTTCTCCTTTTATCTTTCTAATAATACGACGTATTGCAACTGCGATATTCAATACGTACTACTGGTAATACGTTCTACAAACTACTTTCTACGCGAAGTGGTCAAATTTAGCGTATCGACCTAAGGCGGTTATCACACGGCACCGCGCGCCGCCGCGGTTGGCGGAGGCGGTTAAGCGGACTGCGCCGCGCAGTGAGGCGGTTTACGCGCCTTTCCGCGGATTGATTTAACTTTTCGACATGAAATCCATTGTTTTTTGTAACTGTAGCTTGTCCTTTTCTCACAATGTTCCGCGCGGTTACGCGGCATCCCGAGTGTGAAGCGCCGGAGAGAGAAAGAGAGATGAGAAACTAACTATACTATTAAAAACCTAAAGTAAAGACTTACTAATTTGTGTTAGTATGTGCTATTACAAAAAGTTTAAGTATTGACGTAGAGCACAGGTACCACTAAGTCTCAGCGAGCGTTGAGCTTATTAGTCAAATATTATTTTGACTAACCTAGACGGCCACGATGAGTGATTATACTGTCGCGATAGCTTAAAAAGCACAACAGCCCCTGGACTTCCACTGCACGCTCGTCAGAGGAGAGAGAGGATTTTCCGTAATCACCACGCTTACTGGCAGGTGGGTTGGTGATCGCAGAAGAAAAATCTTCTGCGATCTCGGTACGGGTTCGGGTCTCGGTTCTTCTCGGTGCATTAAAAAATGAACCGAGGTGAACGCTGCCGCCCATTCCCTGGTAATTGTCCACGGGGAGAGTTCGGCTGATTCTATTCTAACATTGCACCGCCGGTACCACACACCCCCGTAAAAAGTGCATTACAAACTTTAATGTTTTAAAACAAAGCAAATAATTAATTGCGGCTTATTTTCATTTTTACAGAGTTTGTAATGTTACATAATTTTGAAGAATATCTAGCAAGGAATAGCCAATTAAAGAAAGACTGAAGTTGGTCATCAATGTAGGGTATTTTCAAGGCGTAATGAATTAAATTTTCAAAGACAGACTGTTTGGATCTCACCATGTGTTTACTTGCCCCAGTTTCCCAGAATTATTATTTATTTACGGGTACTTTTGTTCAGCTACATAATAATTATTTTTTATATTTCTTTAAAGAAAAACTTAATTGATTGATGTTATTATAAAATTAAGCAGCTGCAGCTATTAAACTGCAGCTGCTACTATATATTGCTGTACAATATAGGTACTAAGGTACCGTAAAAAGGTACTAATGTACCTATATAGTACATTACCATCAATATTTCATTCGGACACTATAATTTACAAATTTTTTATGTTTCCTGAAGCTTATAATGTCCAGAGGTCTTCAAGGCCAGAGTGAATAGGTACCTTCTAGATTTATGCTCTCCATCTTCGGCTACACCATCGATTACCATTAGTTTAGTTGATGGTAACGTACATTTATAAAGAAAAAAGTGTATACGTTTAGACACAAAGTTTACCCAAATCATTTTGGCAGTACTTATGTATATTAGGGACACAGAAACGTTGCGTTCAGCGATAATTTCATCGCTAAATGGCTGTGATCCGCCTTACTTTCGATGAATCCCTATATCGCTTTCGCTACTTGTACTATAATTATTAGATAACGTTATTTCAGCAACCGTAGGTACTATATACTGTTGAGAAATTATGCATTTTTACACTTTTTACGCATATCTGTTAACCGCGATTTTGAATGCTTGTGCATATTCAATTTGAATTAATAATAATTATATAACAATAACGCCCAACGATCACGTACACATGTTCTGAACCCTAACTAGGATTCCCTGTGTCTAGAGACCCAGGAACTACGAGGACCATGGTCCCACAACACCCAGACTCAGAACAAGTATTTGAGCTTTTTTTTCTGTGCTCAAATACTTGTCTTGTCGCGGGAATCGAACCCACTGCGCCGTGTTATGAGCCGACCTGCTCAACCACCACACCACAGAGGCTGTCTGTGAGCTGACTGGCTGTGAATTACAATTGTTTATTTGCATTCCACAATGTGTACCTACCCATTGGCACAGATAATATAATATTGTGGTCACAGATAATATAATACTGTAATAGTATCCATTGACGTGGGAATTGTGCCTGCAGATCCAATTTTTGGTTTATCATCAGCCTGAAGATGTCCACTGAAGTACATAGACCTTCCACATCCCTTGCATCTAACAATGGCTTCATGTAAGTGAATAATGTGATGAGCTAGTCGTTCACCTGATGCTAAGCGACACGGCCGCCCATAACAAAATAGTGTCACACTCACGCTCCAAAATATAAAGTGTAGCGCGACACTGCATAGCGGACATCATCCCGAGACATCAGCACAGTCTGGTAGTAAGATTACTTGACTGTGAGATCAGATCATAAAGTCTCAATGCCCAGTAATTTCACTAGCTACCGTGCTTTTCAAACACAGTAGTACTTGGACACTACTGCTTGGCGACAGAATAACTGGCAAAACGGTGTTAGGCAGTGTAGGTGTTCCACCTAGTTCGTAGTTCTGAAGCTGACTCTACCTACTCAGTTCAAAAAAGATTCTCATACATTATGTAGTTCCTACAGAAATAAAAGCTACGTTTCATAACGTGACTTCATAATACCTTCGTAACCGGCAATCACGAGCACAATTACGTGTACGTGTAGTTACGGCGTACGGCTACGGTAACGTAAAGATGGTCACGTGACCACGAAGGCGACAGGTCGGTGACCCGTTGCGTGCCGCGGCCGCACGGTCAAGGGGGTGGTCGAAGGAAGAGTGCATCCGACTGAAGAAGGTGATACTATTAAGTCTATTAACACACGGCATTAGTGAAACGCCTGATGTAACAGAAATAGCACATGTCTAATATGATGGACCGGTTTTTGTCAGGCGCTCAGTAAAGTTGGAGACACTTAAAAATCAATTTAAATTTTTATTATTGTCTTTCAACTTCCTCTGGCCCGATAGCTCAGTTGGCAGTAACTCTGCCTTCTGGATTGTTGGTTGTGGGTTCGATCCCCACCCAGAACAAACATTTGTGTGATGAACATCGATGTTTGTTCGGTGTCTGGGTGTTATATTGTATTCTATGTATGTATTTATAAAAACAAAAAGTATCTAAGTACTATGTACAAGCTTTGCTTAGTTTGGGACTAGATGGCGCTGTGTGAAATGTCCACAGATATTTATTTATTTATTTTAACTTAACTTCCTCGCTATCAGTAGTTTACTCCCCAAGTCAAGCGTGCGTAAAGAAGTTTTACATCAAAAGGCTTCCGTTGCAGCCTAGCTTTGCGCATAGTCTGTATATCCCGGTGAGTGGGTTAGTTCGAGGAGAACCGGATGAGATTAGGGCCCGGCCGCAAATCAGGGCACAGACAAGGATGTCATCGGCGTCCTTAATTTGAAAAAGTTTGATAACCATAATAGTAGTAGGTTGGTGGAAAAATGGGCCATGCGGTTATAACTTTTGGCATAATAATACAGAAGAGATAATAAATAAATATTTTTACATTTCGCACAACGCCATTTAGCCCCAAACTAAGCAATGCTTGTACTTTGGGAACCAGATGACAAATAAAATACTTACGATATTTTTTAAAACTTTACGCACGCTTGACTTGGGGAGTAAGCTGGTGAATGCGAGACGAACGGAAATTGAAGTTGGTTAACGTAGATCTCCATTGTCAACATAAAGTAAAAAAATTGTATTATTATGTTGGTACGTCCGCTAAAATAACAATTTATAATTGTCAAGATGGCGACGATTAACATTAAAAAAAACAACAGGCAGTTAGATGAAGCTAAACTAAAGTTTTAACTACTTCAGTCGTGTGGTCTAAAGCACTCTCGTTTTTTTAAACAGCTGGTTTATCTATTTCCCTGAATTTAGTTTGAAATTCGATAATATTTTTTTTAAACAGAACATATTCCTATCCTTTTTTCCTCCGTATTCGAAGTGCTTTCCCAAGCAATATTGCTTCATAAAAGTCAAACTCGTAAATCTGTCCAAGAATGTAGATCTATAACTCATGTTTCAAGTGCAACTAAGCGGCAACCCAAGTGTGAACCAAATGCATGCGAATAACGCCTGCGATGAAGTGAGCCGATAACGCTCACGAGTGCCATTTGAATACTTAAATTTTTTGTTACTTTACTTTTATTTTTTACTATAAATGTAAATATAATAGAATAAAAATATGACGGCGGCAACGTCCGGTTGAAAACTATGTGCAGCGGGCAGTTCCGTAATTTACCCTGTGGTATCCCTTAGATTTATTACAGTGGCAACACCGGTAGCTGTCATCGCTCCCCCACCCATCTGGCTATAAAAAGGGAGCGCTCGGTGTACTACGGATCATTCATGCTCTGGACACGGCGCGGTGCGCATGCTGAAGGCCTATAGTTATATAGGTTGCAAGCTACGCACAACCCGTCAGCCTATAAGTACAATCTACAGAAGATTACGTTACATATTTATCACCCTAATGTAAAGAGTTAAGTACATAATATAAAGAACATTGCTAGCACGAGTAGTGAGAATGAGAACTTCTTTTTTTTTTCAAACTCATGTATTGTAATGGTCTTGCTATGTAATATTTAACAATAAGCACTTTGTAATTCTATATACCTAGTAAAATAACTTAATTTAAGTACCTAATATAATTTTGACTTGTAAAAGAGCTAAAAATAGTTTATTTGCAAATAATCATTTGACTTTTGACTTTGACTTTTTTTGATTGAATAATAATGATTAGATACCATAATAGCTTAAATGTTTAGCATAGGATAAATATTGGGTATAAGATCATGTTAGTTATGTTAGGTACGTTCTGCCTTCAATGTTGCTTTTTTTATTTTTTCTACGTACAAAGATACCTGTTCCATGAATGTTGTGATGATAATAATAATAACGCCCAACGATTACATACCCTTGGTCCCCAACTAAAGTTCCCAGTACCTAGGGACCCAGGAACTACGAGGACCATGGGCCCACAACACCCAGACTCAGAACAAGCAATTGCGCTTCTTGCTATTTACATTAAAAAAGAATCTAAGTATTCTATCAGTTGTTTGGTGTCTATCAGTTAAAGCTTAAATGAGAACCAGATAACTAATAGAATATCGATATTATATTGATATACAAACATCGATGTTCATCACACAAATGATTGTCCTGGGTGGGAATCGAATCCACAATCTGCAGTTCAGAAGGCAAGGATACTACCAATTGAGCTATCGGGCCACTCGTTACATTAAAACCTCTTTGAAAACCATAGATATAGATAATCTATATAAATATAACTATCACAGATCAGACAAAAACATTTACTAAATTTTAGTTTGAAAACTATCGTGAGTATGAGACGTTTTGAAAGATAAATAACGGCTAAAACTTACGTCAATTAAAAGTCGAAATTGTGAGTGAGTTTGGCCGTTATTTATCTTACAAAATTGACTAAATGTTGATACAGTCTGTTTGTATTGCACTGGAACCACAGAAAACGTAATAATACCGAAATTCAGTGCTGTAATCAGACGTAACTACCAGGAAATAATAATTTTCAGTGCGCAACTCAAAACGACCAAACAAGCAATATTCTGTAACTGAACACTTGAATTCGTCAACACATCAAAACACCGAAGTGCGATCAACAATGTAGCTTATCAGTTCCGAGTACAAGAGAGTAAACAATGGTCTTTGATTCAGAAACTGTCGACGCGGGCTTCTTTGAAACCTATCGTGCTAGATAAGTTAGTTTTTTTTTGTTTTGTTTTGGCTCCACACATTTAATGTATTTAGCCAGTGTCAAGTAGTTGAGAATTTTTCAAGTTAATTAATATTATATAATTTGTCAAGTCACAGTCCAAGTCATCAAGTTAAGTCATAGTCTAGTCAAGTCATACTCCTAGTAAAGTGGTGGCAACTTTACCAGGAGTTTTGGAAACCACCCGAAAAGAAACGTTTCATCAACATTATACCACTTTCCCACACTCATGCCTGTAATTCAGCACTTAAGGAATAAAATGCCACCAATTTTATGAACTAACACTGAAATTAACACAAGTTTTGGAAAATAATACACAACTCCGTTAGTTTATTTAATTTTGTAGATATGTAGGGGAAGGGGGAATGATTCGTTTAAAACCACGAGCTTTAGAAATCGACAAATGTCTTCTCACGAGAAATCGTTTGACCAATGAGCGAGCGCGCGGATGACGTCATAAACCTTTTGTTGCGTTTCCATTGGTGAAACGCTTTCTCAAGAGAAGAATTGTGTTGATTTCTACAACTCATGCTACTGCCTTGCAGATGATTATCTATCTCGAATGACACTCATATTAAAAAGCATCAAATTTCATTCAAGTTCGTTTGATGTGACGTCCCGCTTATTTTCAAAAACGTTCGTGATTTTTAAATAGGTAATAGGTTAGTGCTTAGCTTAGCATAATAATCGAATATGCCTGTACTAACAATGTATTTGGTACAGCTCAAAACTTTACACGAAAGTTCTGAAAGAGTTCTGATAAAGAAAATGAAATTAACACTTAATTACATTACATTTGATAGCCCCTGTGGTGTTGTGGGGCTTATAATACGGAGGTGGCAGGTTCGATTCCACAAGTATTTGAGCGCAGAAAAAAAGCGCAAATATTTATTGTGTCTGGGTGTTGTGGGGCCATGGTCATCGTAGTTCCTTCCTTGAGATAGTTGCCTCCCACTTTTGACGGCTGGGTGCCTCAACCGCCTGCCCTCTCGCCCGGTGACGCCGTAAAGGTTGATAGAGACCAACCGCTCAAAAAAAAACTCTCGTTAGCTTAAAGAATAAAATTCTATTAAATGTGATTTCGTAAATTATCCAATACCTGATTTAGTACTTATCTAAGTCTATAAAGCAAAATTACAACTTTAAAGGTTACCTTAAAACTTTTGAATGTCGCGTTTCCAAACTGAACACGATAATTTATGTAACGGTTTACATCGGTGAACCGAACGGCACGCCAATTTGTTCAATTACCTTTAGTCTTTGATCTATCAAATTGGAAGATACGTTTGGTGGAATAAGAACCGAGTATAATAGAAACAGCCGACAGACAAACACGAAAGACTTCAATACAATAATAAGTTCAGCTGCTAAAATACACAAAAGTGGAGAGCAAAAAAAAAAAACACTTTTTTTGAACGGGCTAGTGCTGTTGCTCTCTAAAAAAGACCGACTTTAACAGCGTATGGTGGGAATAAGTACAAGAAAGTCAAAGTCAAAAGATTCATTGCAAATAAGCTATTCTTAGCACTTTTACAAGTCAGTATTATATTAAGTGCTTAAAATTAAGTTATTATACTAAGCATATAAAGTGAGTGCTTATTGTCAACTGTAATGTATCCTCTATTGTAATGTACAATGTTGTCATTGTAATGTCCTGATAAATGTTTTTTCTTTCTTACTTTATTATTACAATTTTATGAGATCCTCATCCCTTCCCATGTAGGCTAGCAAAATAGTGTGTTTAAGTTCCTGGCGGCTTCAAAGCACGGTGAGTAGCACTCACAGGGAAAATTAATAATAATAAAAAAAATATTTTATTTTTTATAAATAATCATTTCACACAGTGCCATCTAGCCCCAAACTAAGAAAAGCTTATATACTTTTTCTTTGTAAATACATGCCGATGCTCATCACAAAAATATTTGAACTGAGGTAAATGAGGGCAACACTATTTCCAATGTCATTCCTCATTTCATCGAAAACAATCTATTTTAGAAATTGCCCCAGAAACTACTAAGGTTTAGTTCAATCCAATTATTTTAGACATTATAAGTAATTACCATTACATTGAAAAAATACCACGAGTATTTTTATTACATGAAACTGTTGTTAGTAAAGCCTTTTTGTTTAGATGTATTTAAATACAAATAATTTATGTTCTCTGTCCACTTTTGATACCTGCCTTTGTATGTCACTTTAATAGAATACTTTACAGCATTTACAGGGTTATTTTACTATTTATCTTTAACTCTCCAATATTTAAATATTATATTATATTTTCGTCACTTCCACATTCTCCTACAAGAAACGTAAATCTTAAAAACAGTAACGAATTATTTTTTGAATAGGCCACTAAATAGCCACTGTGTGTGAGTAGTTTATTGTAACGTATCTTCCATTTTGGTTGTTCAATTCCTTTGATATATACGATAACATTTAAATGGGGCAACGGGCTACTTAAATTTTATGGGACAATAAGGAATTAATTTAGAATTTAGCAACCGTTATGGTTACCTCATAGCAATGTGTTTTATCATTCCTTTCAGGCTGATTTCGTTGAACTCGATTAACATTGTAGTCGGATTTATCTTACTCGTATTTGCCAGTTTCAAACAAAAATAATGTACGGCATTATGAACGAAATGTATGGCTTTTGAAGCAAATATCAAAATGTAGCCCGATTCCCAATCCATTTGATTTCTTTCTTAGATTTTCTCTCTGAATTACCTAAGAGCTAAGGACTTCCAGTATAGGTATTGATTAGAAAAAATATTACTTGTGGGTTAAGGTGTAAAATATTTAAGAGCAGCAAAAATTTAGTAAATAAAAGTATTATTAAAGCTGGTAACGCATCGACAACACTCACTATGTTGCAGATGCACTAGTAATAGTATTAATTATCTGTGTATAGTTATCTGTAGTTACAGTAACCACATTGCAACAGTGGTGCACAGTGCATCACATAAAAAGTTACCTACATTGCCAATTTTTTATAGGTATGCTTGTTTAGTGTAGCATTGTAGTTAAAACGGGGTTTCTTTCTCTGCCATGGTCAACACAGGTTACCTAATAATCTAAATCAGTTCCCCATTTTCCGGGATAAAAAGTATTTTACCCCAGTAACGGGGCATCGTACATAGTAAGTTTCAAAATTTTCAAAGCTTATTTATTTGTTTGACAGCCTCTGTGGTGTGGTGGCTGGAGGCTCGGAGGCGGCGGGTTCGATTCCCGCGGCAGGACAAGTATTTGTGCACAGAAAAAAAAGCACTAATACTTGTTCTGAGTCTGGGTGTTGTGGGACCATGGACCTCGTAGTTCCTGGGTCCCTAGACACAGGGAATCCTAGTTAGGGTCCAGGATCTATGTATGTGATCGTTGGGCGTTATTATTATTATTTGTTTAGTTAAAAATTAGGAAGAATCATACATCTACAAATATTATGTACGATGGTGTTGTTAGTAACTGAGATAATGCTGAAACCCGAATCCCGCACTTAGGACGGCTGATAGTATATGGGTAATTTATATAGTACTTAATGTCTACTGTATTCTATGTATGTATTTATAAACAAAAATTATCGTATATTGTATCGCTCTGCTAATTTGGGGCTCGATGGCGTTGTGTGAGATGTCCACACATCCGGAGGCGAGCTGGCTGGATTGCAGTCGCGACCCGTTCTCGCCCCAGCACGGAGGACGAGGGCTCACGGGGGGTTTTAGTGGGTTCGAGTCCCACATACCCCCTGCCACCACCCCCATGGTGGCAAAGAAGTGCGAGGGCATTTCCCCCTCTCAAAAATAAAATAATAATAAGATGTCCACACATATTATTATTATTCTGTGGTACTGGCAAATATTTTTACCGCATTTTGATGATGACGGCGGTCAGGTAGTTTCCAAAACCATCAAACAAAACCCATTTCAGAGGTTACACCTAGCATACCTAGTCATTATTGCAGCCTAGATCTGTATCTGTAGCAGTTAGCTACTTTTGTAACAACTAAGCTTAGCTAATGTAGGCTAATGATCACGCCAATTTTTGACTGATGTTGGCTACTTTAACATTAAACATAGGCACTACCTATACTTAGGTCCTTAATTCATAATATTTGAAAAAGAAAAATACGAGTGTGCTTTAGATCACACGACTGAAGTAAAACTTTTTAGCTCCATCTATCGGCCGGTATAACTTTGTTTTTGCTTTGTTTAATGTCGCCATCTTGACACTTATAAATTGTCATTTTACCGGACATACCAACATAATAATACAAATTTTAAATAACTTTTAACTTTGTTATGTTGACAATGGAGATCTACGTTTACCAACAATTTTCAACCTTCCGTTCTCCTCGTTACTTATTCACCAGATTACTCCAAGTCAATCGTGCGTAAACAAGTTTTACTTAAATTATTGTGCTTTCATAAAACGCTGTAATTATCGTCGTGTGACGTTAAAACTCATTACTATAATCAGCTTTTCTGTTCTACACAGCAGAACAAATAAAAATGGGATGAAACCGATCACTTTGAATTGACTTGATGACTTGGACTGTGACTTGACACATATATATATATATATAGGCAGGACGGGTTAAAAAAAAAAGGACGGTTTGTGCGTAAGTAGCAACCTATATAACTATAGGCCTGCAGCATGTCCACACCGAGCCGTGTCCGGAGCAAGAATGATCCGTAGTACACCGAGCGCTCCCTTTATATAGCCAGATGGGTGGGGAAGCGATGACAGTTGCCGGTGCTGCCACTGTAATAAATTTAAATGCCACCACAGGGTAAATTACGGTACTGCCCGCTGCGCATAGAGTTTATAACTGAACATCGCCGCCGTCATATACATTATACTAATTAACTTGAGAAATTATGTGTAAAGCCAAAACAATAACAAAAAGAAGTACCTACTTGGATGATGAAATTTTTTCCAGTTATATTGATTTAATCTTTGTAGTTCCGGTTTGAGTGACGGCTACAAGAGATTACCTATTAACTGAGTGCTACCGAGCTTCGGAAGGCACGTTAGTCGTCGGCCCTGTCCTTGTAAGACTCATAGAAATATAACGCTTCCTCTAAGGTAAGACTACTTTGGGGCGGTCTAAAAGTTCTCAATTTCTAACAACAGAGCTGATCAATTGCCTACATTTGTAAGAAGACTACTTTCTTGTCATAAAATAATGTTTCAGCGTAAATATGGTTGGAATGCTGGCCCGATAGCTCAGTTGGTAGCAACCCTGCCTTCTGATCTATGGGTTGTGGGTTCGATTCCCACCTAGGACAAACATTTGTGTGATGAACATAGGTGTTTGTTCTGTGTCTCTGGGTGTTATATTCTATTCTATGTATGTATTTTAAAAAAAAGTATCTAAGTATTGTATCAGTTATCTAGTTCCCATAGTACAAGCTTTGCTTAGTTTGGGGCTAGATGGCGCTGTGTGAAATGTCCTCACATATTATTATTATTATTACTTTCACGTGGCAATTCTTTTTAAACTTGGTTAAGTAATAAATAATGTCATAACGAATGCAATGAAGACAAAAACGCTTGTCGGCAGTGACCTACACAGCACTATCGTCATGTGACTACCTACTAGGCTCGCCACCTATGGAGCCAGGTGTCCCATATATGTTAATTTTTTTGTGTGGGTCAGTTTGAAAGTCAAACGGGCTACTGCTGAGTTACTCACAATCAAAAAAATGCATATAATACCTACTAAACCAACTGTTTGCTTTTAAAGTGCAAGAAGTTAGCCCTTTTTAAATAGATATTTGTGTTTATTTTTGTTTTATAAGCCTACTAGTTGCGCCCCGCGGTTTCATCCGCGGATAAAAAGTATTTTAATTATCTGCTCCTCCCACGGGAAAATTTCACTTTTCCGGGATAAAATGTAGCGTATATGTTAATCCAGTGTATAAGCTATCTTGGTACCGAATTTCATCCAAATCCATTCAGCCGTTTGAGCGTGAAGGAGTAACAAACATACACATACACACAAACACACATACAAAGATTCGCCTTTATAATACTAGTGTGAATGTGATATGATGTGATGTGATGTGATGTGAAGTGTGATTTATGTTTGTATGGTCTTAAATAGGCCTTTGGATATTTCCTAACTGTTTCAGTGCTTACTTACTCCGAGATCAAACAGTTGGCGACTTTTTTGACATTAGCATCCCGTATTTATTTGACGCTATCAAGAACACAATTATATACCATAAAATGCTCACCGAAAACCAAAATCCAATATAATAGCAAACAATCTTTCTAAAAACACCAAAAGAAACACAGTTACTTTACTTTTTCCACTGGAATAAAAATCTTTAACAAACAGAAACGGAGTCTGACAAATATCAACTGTCAATTTTGGAATAATTTCACCAGAATGTCGAAAAGTTTTTAGTCTTCCTTCATGTACATTTTATTTTTCAGCCAGTTACGTACCATATCTGCCAAAAAAGTTTTGTTTATATTATTATATAATTATATTTTATCGCCTATGTTCATAAGGGATAATGTAGGATTCGAAAGATGAATGAATTTTTCAAATCGGTCCGGTAGTTTCAGAGACTATTCAATACAAACAAACAATCAAATCTTTCCTCTTTAAATATTATTAGTTTAGGTTAGATATTAAGTTGAGATTAACTAAAATTACATATAGATACCAATTAAAATTATATAACCTCAAATTCTTCAATAAATTTACAGTTCAAATCGACAGTAAGCTATTTGCAAATGATGCGCTTCAATATTCAATAGATCAGTAAATACGATAGGCCAGTGTGCCAAAAACGGACCAAAATAGCTTTCATGCCACATGGCTTCAAAATAAATAGCATGGTTTGCCCGTTTAAAAACTGAACAATCAACTTTAATTCCCATAAAGAACCGTAATTTTTTTTGCCATTGTTTACAAAAGAAAGCATTGGATTGCACAAAATATAGAATGGGTCAATTGAGAGCAGATGTTGCACATAAAATAATAGAAACCAGGAAGGGATTCCGACAATGGTCATAGCACGTGTGTGCTTGTTGTGTTTGGGTGTTGTGGGACCATGGTCCTTGTAGTTCCTGGGTCCCTAGAAACAGGGAATCCTAGATCCAGGATCTATGTATGTGATCGTTGAGCGTTATTATTGTATTGTTACCATTGTGTTGGTGTTTTAAGATATTTTTAAACTACTATATTATGAGGACTATGTTATGTGTGTAGCGGTAGCCCTTGCGACTTTTTAACTGACGTACCCAGCTTGTAATCCAGCTCAGCCTTGACTCACTTGGCCAGCGTGGTCCCTGTGAGAGAAGCTTCGTGCCCCAGCAGTGGGAACGCATTGGGTTGATGAAGACTTGTTATGAATCAATCTAAAAACAAACCTAAAGTAATAGACATTCGCAGCTATTCGTTTTATAAGCCTGCTGTACCACAGATATCATAAAACTACACAATTCACTGACTACTTATACCAGGCTATATTCGAGTATTCTGCATCAGATATATAAACACTTACATCACATTATTAAGCTCAATTGGTCTGCCTGACGCTCTTTAATTGGCGACAATAGAGTGAACGTCGGTAAACTCAACGACCAAAACAAACAGCCGTAGAACACTAAGAAGCTAGCTTTAAAATTCGACTCCTAAACTTGGCAGGGTAACATCGTGATTTGCTCAATGACTTCAACAGATATTGATGAAACTAATGTGACCTGTTTGTCTGATTTTCGTATTGTGCTTTGTATTGAAGTCGATTGATAAGTCGACAGGAGATGCACTGTATTCAGTGTATGAAGGCTTGTTGATTTATAGTTTTGATTTGTAGATTAATCTAAATGATTGAAATGAAGCTGTACATGTATAGAGCTGTCCTTTTGCATACAAGTAAAATTTTGTTGTTGAAAGAACCTAAACTTAATTTTATTTTGACCTTTATGAAAGGGAGATTAACTTGGCTATCTAGCTACATACCTGATCCCCTGTGTTAAAATATTAAAGCGTGTTTTATACTTAGAGGAATAACTCTTTTATTAAATTATTGATTAGGAATTATCTAGCATTTGACATTCTTACCGGATAAAAAAACTACAATGATATAATAACTAATACTAAACACTACCTACTACAAAAAAAGTCTATATACTGGCCGCGATGACCTATAGACAGTCCAAATGCCAGCCTACTAACAGTCGAGTAATCTTATTACCAGACTGTGCTGATGTCTCAGGATGATGTGCGCAGTGCAGTGTCGCTTGTAACTCTGTGTTTTAGGGTTCCGAGTGACACTGTTCTGTTATGGGCGGCCGTGGCGCTTAACATCAGGTGAACGACTGGCTCGTCACATCAATCAATAACATAAAAAAAATTGCAATGCTGATTCGTTGTGCCAAACAAGTGCTAGCAATTTGGTCTCATCGTCACTTCCTATCAGGTAAGTGACGATGGGACTAAAATTCTAGTAAATTACTAAAAACAAAAAAAAAAAACAAAATGCTAGTAAGTAACTAAAAAATAGATTTTAGCTAAGTATCTAATGCCCGTCTGTACTAAAATTTTACAGCTCCTAAGTTTGCACTTAATCCTCTGTGACATACTCAAATGCATTGCAGTTGGTACCTGTGTCCGCCCATTGTACCTATCTTATTATGTAATCCTCTTTGGGGGCGTCCATAAATTACGTGAGGTGTTTAAGGGGGGGAGGGGGTCGAGTCAAATCTCATCTAATCTTACGTTGGGGAGAGGGGGGGTCTCGGCAAATATCACGCAATTTTTTTTCTGATTGAAACAAAAAAAAATTATACTATTTTGGTCTATTTCATCCAGATTGTACATGCTTAAGATTTAATCTTAAGCGTAATCGTAGTACGATTAAGATCATTTACTAATTCGTTCGAAAGAAAATAATTTTATTCATACTTCGACTACAACAATCCAACGCGTTTACGTAAGAAACTCACATTTTGAAAAATCTCACGTGAGATTCGGGGATGGGGGAGGGGGTTGAATAGAATCTCACGACATCTCACCAGGGGGGGAGGGAGGGGCAGAAAATTTAAAAAAACACCTCACGTAATTTATGGACGCCCCCTTTTGTACATGTTTATTTTTGGTGTCAATAAATCGTTTTGTATTGTATTATATGTCATATCATAGAGGGATGAGTGTGAACTTTGGAGCTGTCAAACTTTAGTTCACATTTAGGTCTTACTTATAAATGTTAGTTAAATTAAGTCGATGCCGTCTCAAAATGTCATATTAGTAATAAGTTTTAATTTAACTAGCGTTTATAAGACTTTCAGGCTCGTATTAGAAAACTACACTGAATCTCTCGCTCGTAAATTGATTTGAGATTTTTTTATTTGGTACTTACTGAAAAAAGCTTTGCGACCAAAGCAACCGTTATATAGGTGATAGGTATAATGTTTACCTATTTGATATTTGGTAATAACAATAACACCAGGATCATCATCTCTTGAAAAACAAGACGGTATTGCTAAATTGTCAGTTGGGCGATGACCGCTGAAGATTTTTAAAGTGAAAACTTCTTTAGGCGCGCTGAGTACTTTTTGGGTGAACAAAAAGCGTGAAACTCTCGTCATCGTCACTGCACGCTTCCTATCAGCTATCAAGTTAGTTTAGTTTCCATTTCTATCGGCAGTCCCAAAAGACTGCCCCGCACATTTTTTACAGAGGGTGCCTGCCTGCATACTTGGAAAGCTAATAAATTGTATAATTTATAGAGCACTTGGTCTCTTTTTGTGCATGTCAAACAAAATGTTAAGTGGCTCACCGTGGTGACCCACTCTTATTTATAGGTAGTAGATAGAGAACTCTTTATTTTATCACAAATGAAGAATATAAACAGGAATAAATATAATATTTAAAAGATGTTATGAAAAATATGTTTTCTAATAACGTCTAAGTTTTTTTACGTCAAAGCTCCTTTAAGCTAACTCCTACAATCATACTAACTAAATATTTAATTTATATGATTTAGAATTTAAAAAAAATTTTGACACGGTCTTTAAACTTTCAGCATTTGATAATACCATGTCCATCGCTTGTAGGTTATCCTCTACCGATACGACAACTACTGAAAAAACGTCGTCCTACACACACAATAATAAACATAACTCTGCATATTAATATGGTTCACCCGAAGCATTCACGCTCACTAAAAAGCTTCTTCTTGCGGCGGCGTCGTGCGTCGGGTCGTCCTCTTCCCTCAAACATGGTCGAGGAGGGCGATGGCTGGAACATGCGTCAAGCTCGTTAACGGGTGCTGCTTGAAGAAGGTTTGCTCGTGGTGTATGCACAATTAGAAATAAGTACTTACGTTTTAAAAATTAGTTTTGTCCCTCCTGTATTGTATTGTCTATGCTCATTAATAATAAGCTAAGTAATAAATTAAAAATAATTTAACACAAAGCACGGATTTAGGTGTCTGTGGTAATGCAGATAAAAAAATGGCTCAAAGAATAATATGATGAAATTATTCTCCTCATTTGTAAAATAAAATCAAAATACTTTTTAAAAACAAATCAGGTCCTCAGAATTCGAAGTTCAAAAGAAAATTGCATGAAATCAAGTTAAAAATCCTACATTAATTTAGTATATGACAGAATAAATACTAGAATCTAAACCTATATGCCTTTACCACGGATGCGAATATATTTGTCAGTGTCGTCAAATAGTATTCTTTGGTGTCGTGGTGCGGGGGGCACCAAAATATTGCTCTCCGCTGACTCCCGGCGCGGTCGACTGCGCCCACATGTTCGCTCTAGTGCTGCTCCCATGACTGGGCAGACCATATCGATAACTATTTTTATCGAATTACCATCACTATATATTTATTAGTTACGAGCTTCTGCCCGCGGCTTCACCCGCGGCGTGACCTATGGGAAAATAATTCAACCACCCATTTCACCCTCTTAAGGGTAGAATTTCAAAAAATACTTTCTTAGCGGATGCCTACGTCATAACATCTACCTGCATGCCAAATTTCAGCCCGATCCGTCCAGTGGTTTGGGCTGTGCGTTGATAGATCACTATATTAGTCAGTCAATCAGTCAGTCACCTTTGAGTTATATATATTGGTCTTTACCTATGAAATTGCCGTTTTGTTTGAAAAAAGTTAAAGTTTTTTTTTTCAAACTTATTTATTTCTTTTATTCAAAGTAATCACCCCTGCAATCAATGCATCTTTGCCAAAGCTGTGGCAGTTTATGGATGCCCTTCTTGAAAAAATCAGCAGGACGGAAGACAACAAACTCTTCAAAGGCGTTTTGTACTGCCTTCGGGAAATGAATTTTTTTCCCGCTAAAAGTTGTCCAATTTTCGGAAAAAGTAATAGTCGGTAGGCGCAAGATCTGGTGAGTATGGCGGATGAGGGAGAGCTTCCAAACCCAACTCATGCAGCTTAGAGACGGTCTGTTGTGCAGTATGGGGTCGCGCGTTGTCGTGAAGTAGCAGTGGAGACGACCGATTGACCAAAGCTGGTTGCAGACGTGCGAGTTTCGCCATCATTGTGGTCAGTTCTTCAATGTAGTATGCTCTCGCCGTTTTGTAAAAAGCTATGATGAATCACACCAGCACTAGACCACCAAACTGTGACCATCACCTTTCTAGGGGTCATTTTTCGTTTTGCACATTGCTTTGGTACCGAACCAGGATCTAACCAACTTGCTGAGCGCTTTCGATTGTCAAAAAGAATCCATTTTTCGTCGCACGTAACAATTCGGTTCAAAACTCCTTCATTTCTGTGCCTGTTAAGCAGCGCAAGGCAAGTCTCGACGCGTACGTTGCGCTGGCGATCGTTAAGTTCGTGAGGCACCCATCTATCAAGCTTTTTTTATTTTGCCAATCTGTCGCAAATGGACCAATATTGTTTTGATGCTAACATCAAAAGCTGCTGCCAGCTCAGCTGTAGATTGAGATTCATCAGCTTCCACAATCGCCTTTAATTCATCATTGTTGACCAAAGTTTCCGAACGACCATGAGGTTCATTTTTCAAGTCAAAATTCCCAGAACGGAACCGAGCAAACCAATAACGGGTTGTACGTTCGTTTGTACAGTTCTCTCCGTAAACGTCGTTGATGTTACGTGTCGTTTGTGCCGCGTTGGTGCCACGACGGAACTCATATTCCATAATTACACGAAATTTCAAAGTATCCATTATGAGGAAAAATGTTGAAATGTAATGAAAATACAACGCTAATCAATAAACAAAAGACTTATATTATAAATAGAATGTCATATTTTTAAAACAAAATTAATTTGAATTTAGAATTCATAGCCAATCAAAACTTTTTTTTGTTTGAAAAAGTCTGTACTGCAATACGGCAATTTCATAGGTAAAGACCTATTATTATTTGAAAATAAGCACTTTGTAATTTTATATGAAATAACTTAGTGTTAAGTTAAGTTAAGTATTTAGATTTTACAACAAAAGATATAAGTAATGTCAATGAGGAACAGATGAAGTAGCCAGATGACAAGTCTTACTCCATTTATGCGTCACACTCCACGATGCTCCTAACAGCAATGCAAGACGGCGTCTCTCTAAGTAATAGGTAGGTACCTATGAGTGCAAGTGTTGCGCCGTACCTAAGCGCCCAGGTCTTTGCGGCCTTAAGGCCTAGTTATAAATAGTTAAAGAAACTTCTTTACCTACTGTAAATACTGTATCATCGTTGACTTTGGAATACCTAGGTATGCCATTGAAAGAGTAAATTCTTAAACACAGTGTCACGCAAGACTTATAAGCTCTGCTTATATTCGCTTTGCTTATAAGTGTGGATGTTGTGGGACCATGGTTCTCGTAATTCCTGGGTCTCTATACACAGAGAATTCTAGTTAGGGTCCAGGATTTATGTATGTGATCGTTGGGCGTTATTATTATTATTATATTGACTAGCGTCAATTAAGTTTTGTACATAAAAAAATAGGTAGGTATAATGCGCAATTTTACAGGTGCTTAGGTCGTTTTTTTAGTTCTGATATGTAATACTATTATATATTCAGTGGTACGGATTAGTAACATCAGCACAGCAACGGTTATTGCTTAAAATCAGAAAAACGACTATCTCGTCATGTCATTCATCTACAACTATACAAATTAATAAAAATTCATTATCGATATCTCAAGAACTCCCCATCATATCGATATCAATCCCTTCCCGCGTCCCTAATCTTGCCATCTCTCGTTCCGTGTCCCGTCTCAAGGAGCGGCCCGCTAGTCTCACACGAACCAGCGCGCGCGCATCTCGCCCTCTTCCCGAAATAGCACGGCCCAGCCGCTGTCATGGGCTGACGACTGAGACTAAACAGAGTTACTTAGACTAGTGCGTGAACTGTGCAGTTCTGATGGGATGTCTCCAACCGCCATGGGTGCCGACTTCCCACAGTGGTGTGGGAAAACCGAAGGATGCCCGCAAGCGCTGCTCGGCTGGCTATATCTGACGCAAGAGCAGAATGATCAGGTATGTATGGACTCTAAATCAGTTCAAGGACGGATTCGGATGCAGATCTTTGTGATTGCAAGCTTTTTGAAGCTTTCGAAGTATCTGCCGAGCTTCCGCTGTTTGTTCGGGCAAGAACGTAAACATATATGTTCGAGTCAGTTCCTGGAATATATGAAACTTTATATTATAGGTCAGTCATCTCTTGAATAATACGTTTCCCGGAACTTTGAAAATATTTGCGTCAATTATACAGTAGATTTGAAAATTGGCACAGTAATAAATTTGTCTAATAATCTAAATTTCTTGTAATGCTATTGTTTTCTCGTGTGCTTTTTTGGGAAATGTCAAATTCGAGGGCATCTAGTATGAATGAATATATGTTTGACATTTACGAAGCTCTTGAAATTTTTTTGTTATATGTGCATATCCCGACTTTGTTATATACAAAGACGGGGTTGTTCGAACAATTTATAACTCGAAGACGGTTAGACCGATTTTCATATTTTTTAATTTATAGTATTTGATTCCGTCTCGAATAAGAATAAGAATAAGTTTATTTGGCAACAAATGTCAGTTACAAAAAAGGTTATTCATGTAATTTGGAATTTATATATATATATATATTATAAATTGGAGTAACTATTTAAAAGATTGGAAAATCGACAAAAAAAATACTATTTTTCCATACAAAATGTTCATGAGCTTCGTAAATGTCAAACATATATTCATCCCATCGATACGGTAAGCATTTTAACCGACTTCCAAAAAGGAGGAGGTACTATGTTTGTATGTCTGTTTTTTTTTTTCATTGAATGTAAGACGGCACCAAGTTCACCGGGTCAGCTAGTTGTATATAAAACAAAGTCGTGTTAAGAGTTTCGGCGGGAAAATTAAAAACATCGCGTCACCGCATTGTATTATTTTCCAAAACTTGTCTTATTTTCAGTGTTAGTGTATAAAATTGGTGGCATTTTATTCGTTATTAAGTGCTGGATTACAGGCATGAGTATGGGAAAGTGGTATAATGATGGTGAACATTACTTTTCATGTTGTTTCCAAAACTCCATAGAAGCTTAAGCTCAAGCTAGATAAAGTTGCCACCACTTTACTAGGAGTATGACTTGACTTGATGACTTGGACTGTGACTTGACTTGACACATATATATATTATATTAGTTTACTTGAAAAATAATCAATTACTTGACACTGGCATAAAAGTGTGGAACAAAAAAAAAGTAGAGAATAATTATATTCATGTGTTCAGTTACACCACTTATATCTCAAGAACGACTGAACCAAATTTTATGATTGTTATGTTTTTGGATTTATATTCGTCCGGAATAAGATGATAAGTAATAAAATTGATGTCAATCAGTAAAAAAATTAAAATCTTTCCCATTAACATTCATTGACTGTTAGGCGGAACGAAATTGGCCAAGTCAGCTGGTGAATGATAAAAACAATATTGCGTGTAGGTATTTAGATCCATATAATGCATTTCAATACATTCACTGGAGCAGCAAACAATGATCTGCCATGTATATGACTCACGCGCAGAATCTGCGCGATACTTCATCGGTATAATTGAGATTACTCTTTTCTTTTAATATTGTTTTTTAATCTATGAAGATTAACTCACAGATAAAAGAATAAAACAAGTGATTTCGATAGTCACAGAAAAAAAACATTGCTTAGAACTTTGAGCATTGGCATAAGTCAGTCGCAGTGTTGAAGAAAACCTGTGTTTTTAGGCTCGATGGGGTATTTAAGGAGTCAAAGCTTCCCGGAAGCTACCCATCATAGTAAACAAAATACATACGCAAAGTTCGTTGAATCGGGAACTAATAAAATGCATATGTCTATTTGCAAATAGAAATAAAGTAATTGTCTATTTGCAAATAGAAATAAAGTAATTGTCTATTTGCAAATAGAAATAAAGTAATTATCTATTTGCAAATAGAAATAAAGTAATTGTCTATTTGCAAATAGAAATAAAGTAATTGTCTATTTGCAAATAGAAATAAAGTAATTGTCTATTTGCAAATAGAAATAAAGTAATTGTCTATTTGCAAATAGAAATAAAGTAATTGTCTATTTGCAAATAGAAATAAAGATATTCCCGATATTTAAATGTTGTATAGTAACCAAAATTGTAAGAAAAAAATGAACTTCATGTATCAATTTTGGTTGTCTGGAACGCTTTCAGCGATAAGACCGCCCATTGTAACTCTAGTTTATAAGTTTTTCTTGATTTGTAGTATATTAAAAAGGAGCACGGACCCAGGAGTCTGTGGTAAAGCAGCGCTTAAAAAATGCATAATTCTGCATCGTAGATAGGTAAAACGTGAAAGAGTTTCAGCCGTTCCATAAAACGCTCTGTAACGTTTAAAAGCTCCCCTCCACAGCCGATAACCAAATATTAAACATGTAATATAAATAAACCAAACAGGTAGAACGCTTGCCCTAATTATAGAACTACTGCCCGCTTCCCGGTACACGCAGTGACTGTTACGAATCTGTGATAGAGTTGGTACCACAGAATTGTATTACTGGAGGTACGCTACGCCAACAAGCCTTGCATTTTTTTTATTTTATTGAATGAATCGACGAGCAAGTCGTTCACCTGATGTTAAGCGATACGGCCGCCCATAACAGAACAGTGTCATTCAGAACTTGAAAATATAAAGTTTTGCGTGACATCCCGAGACATCAGCACAGTCTGGTAATAAGATTACTCGACTGTGAGATCAGCACCCCTACCGCGTAACCGTTCTGGGAATCGGCTTCGCCTGCCATCCTGCACGCGCCAATTAACAAGTCCACGAGTGCGAGCAAGAGAGAACACGATTACGATCTCCACCAGACTTACGCGGTAAGGCCCCAGGTCATAAAGTCTCATTTGCCCAGTAATTTCACTAGCTACAGTGCCCTGCAGCAGCGGATCTTGAACGAACCGATCCTTTTAGGGTCCGTATTATAGAACGATGCTCAGTCATCGATCGGTGCTCAAGCAGAGATTTCATTCACTAATCGATCGCTTCATGAATGAAATCTCTACTTGAGCACCGATCGATGACTGACTGAATAAATGTTCTAAGTAACTGGTAGATTATCTGCAGAGTAGGCATTTCAGGTGACTGAAGTTTTGGGTATAAGTGCGAATTCTAATAAATCCAAATTCCCTTGAGTGGCAAAGCCAGTCTTGGCGGTAAAGTGATAAGTACCATCAGGTGGGACGTCTACTTGTTTGCTATGACCACTTAATATCAATCACCATAAGGTAGCTTATGTAGCATCTGCAGCACCAGAGGCTCTGAGAATTGAGAATTCGTTGCCGTTGTGTATCGCCTGGTAAGAGTAATATACAGGAAAGATTTTTTTGAAGCAAAATGTGTTTATGCACCCTTAACTGTGGGAGTAATCTGTTGCATGCGTAGCGAGGCGAACGGAAGTTGATGATGAGTTGATGCACGTAGATCTCCATTGCCAACAAATAAAGTAAAAAATTTCTATTATTATGTTGATATATCTGGTAAAATCACAACTTACAATAATTGTCAAGATACAATAATTGCAAAAACAAAGTTATGCCGGCCGATAGATGGCGCTAAACTAAAACAGCCTTATTAATAAACACGAACTAGCTTTAGACTAGTTACGCCGTCTTTTGTCACTAAGCTGAAGTAACTAATCCGAGACTAATACCCGTTTATTGATAAGGCTGAAAGAGTATTACTTCAGTCGTGTGGTCTAAAGCATACTAATTTTATTCGTAATATTATTTTTTTTGTATAATAGTTATTTATTTATTTGTATGTTTGTTTATTGTGATAAAAACGACAAAATCAATTACAATTATCACATAAAATATTTCATACAACGTACAAATCAGGGTTATTAAATAATAAAAGAATCCAATAGGCTATTACAATAATTTCAAATAAAATAAAATAACATCAGAGTAAAATAGATTAAAAGAAAAATTATTCACTATCACCATTGGGGTTACCCGTATTGCTCCATTGGTCATTCATGCTTACACATTATGACAATACTGCAGCAACAATGTTAGACCATGTTATATAATTGTAATTTTTTTTCATTTATTCAGATTTAGATTAAATTAAAAGAAAAGTTCGAATCACGAACGGGATCTGAATCCGCATCCATCCGTCCCTAAGATACAATCTATTTTCAACTCCTTTACGTAAAACATGCCACCAAAAATCACCATTCAGATTTGAAGCTAGAAACCATCTGGTTCCAAATTAATGCATTTCACACTCTACAAACATCGCTACCGTTGCCCCTGTGTACAGAATACAGCATAGTTAGTTGTCGAATACCACAGATTAATTCATACTAACTACACACGTACAGTATGGACACAGAATACATACCTACAAGGGCGGATCCAGGATTTTTTTCTGGGAGGGGCAAAAGGGGGCAGACTGGCATAAAAATCAACAAGAGCTGTTAGAAATAAACTTGAAGTATACTTAAACAACTTATAAATACTTCAAGTCAAGTTTGTTTCTGCAAGTTCAAGTATTTGCTTCTAAGTATGTACAGTAATGGAATCTCCACAGCCCCCCTTAAATCCGCCCTTGCATACGTACCTATATAGTAGGTAGGTATTAATTTTTTACTAGGTGTTAGGACTTATCTGCACAGTTCGTCTAGGTAGGTACCACCGCTTTGCCAACTATTCTGCCACCAAGCAGTACTGTGCAAACACTACTTAGTTCCGGTTTGAAGAGCAATTAGTATTTTTTTATGTCAACGAATGACGTAATAAGCTAGGCGTTTGCTTGATGTTAAGCGACACGGCCGCCCATAACAGATTGTCGTTCGAAACTGTGTAAAGGTGAAATTAAATAAATAAATAATAACGCCCAACGATATATATATACATAGATCCTGGACCCTAACTAGGATTCCCTGTGTCCAGGGACCTAGGAACTACGAGGAACATGGTCCCACAACACCAAGACTCAGCACAAGTATTTGCGCTTTTTTTCTGTGCACAACACAAATACTTGTCCTGCAACGGGAATCGTATCAGCCGCCTCCGGGCTATGACCCGACCTGCTCAACCACCACACCACAGAGGCTGTCAATTATAGGGCAAATGAGACCTATGAACTATGTGATGTCTCAGGATGGCATGCGTAGTGCAGTGTCACGCGAAACTTTAATTTACAATTGTATGAAATCTGTTATGAGCAGCCGTGACGCTTAACACCAGGCAGACTGCTAGCTCGTCAAGTCATCACGTCAATCCATTACGTAAAAAAAACTTAGTTACAGTAGATGTACATATAATATACTTACACTTGATTTTTCCCTACTTAGTAGGTGGTATTTGGCTGTATAATATCTATCTATAGGTCATCGGGGTCAGTATACTCGTACATACACTATCTGCTACTCAAACTAGTTGAAAAAAATATTAATTATTTAACTATTCAAACTAGTTACTGCTAGTTAGCAGCATTAGTAGGGAGAGTGTAATTCAGGAATGTAATGGAGGTGGTTTTATCGGAACCGAAATCGGATTCGAAGGTTTTAAATTTGGTTTGTCGGAGTCGAAATCGGAACCGAATTTGGAGTCCGAGGCAGAGGGCTTAATCCATTTAAAAAATATTTATGTTAATAAATTGACATGTTACGTATACGTACATACTTAGCGCTAGAATCTAAGCTATATCTGTCCTAAAATTATTATGTTTTACAGGACGAACGTTTTTAAAGACCACCTTTTTAAACTTTTAGTACCATATGTAAAAATTTAAAGTTCTCATTAAATCATAATCGAAGGTAGTAGGTACATTTAGTTTTAACATAATTATTGTTTCTACGTACTACTGAGCTGCTTCATACGTTTCTATCCTGAAAACCGTGCTTCAACCTCCGATATAACCTCCGGTTCGAAAGTATCGGAACCGAAGTCGAAGTCAGAGGTGTAATGTCAGTCGGAAGTTCTGACTTTTCGGAGTCGGAACCAAATCTCCCTAACATCCCTGGTGTGCGGCTGTAAAGTCGGCGCGAAACGCTGCGCAGCAGTAACAATATATAAGAAATACCTCTATACATATAAAACCAATTTTTTTTTTGAACGGGCTAATGCTGTTAATTTCTACCGACCTTTACAGCGTCACCAGACGCTGACGGGAGGGCAGGCGCTTAAGGCGCCCAGCCGTCAAAAGTGGAAGGCAACTAGCTCAAGGGCACCCCTGGGGTGCGAGCCTCGGCTTGGGCCGTTGCTGGGATAAGAAGATCGAGAAGACTACGTCCACCGGTAGAGTGGACCCTATTGAAAGTCGCGACCGTTCTAGCTAACCTACGGGGGGTACGTTGACCTCGCCGGCGGGGTCGGTGTCTGATTGGTTACGCTGGTATCCTATACCGGTGCCGAAAGCGGTACCTGAGCCAGAAGCTAAGATCAACATTGGGCTAATTACGAGTATAACGTAGCATTATTTCGTGTTTGACCATGGCCAGACGATTTTATTCAGGTATCAAACTTCAAAGCTGTGCGTCGCCGGATGCTATCGTTAGTGCAACTCTATCCGAGTGGCGACAGCTCTCTGGTATTATAGTTATGATACAATACGTTTCGTAAACATACTGTTTTGTTTGAAGTGCCCGTCGTTGTTTAAAAATCTTTTTGAGTGTAGCTTCTTTTGTGAAATGTAATGACGCATCGAAATAGAAAAATAACAGTTTAAAAAACGAGTGTGCTTTAGACCACACGACTGAAGTAAAACTTCTTTAGCTCCAGTTATCGGTCGGCACGAGTATAACTTTGTTTTTGTTTTGTTTAATGTTAATGTTGCCATCTTGTTAATTACACATTGTCATTTTACCGGACATACCAACATAATAATACAAATTTTAATTTTAACTTTGCTATGTTGACAATGGAGATCTACGTAAACCAACTTCAACATCCGTTCCAACAATCACATAGATAGATCCTGAACCATAACTAGGATACTCTGTATCTAACTACAAGGACCATGGTCCCACAATGTACGAGTTAAACTCGTGCTTTAAGGTTCCCGTATCATGTACATGTAAATTTTAGTAATTTTTTTTTTCTCCTATACCGTTATGGAAAAACGTTGCGAAATTCTTTTCAGCCTTCCTTTGAAATTATTCTACTTTGGGATTTCCATTTACCTATCAAAAACGATTCAAGAATATCTGTAATATGACTTGCCACCACGCGCTTCGTAATTTTTTTTTGAAAGACTAAATATTCTTGCACGCCTAAGTCCATCGAATTTTTTTTATTTTTCTATCTTTTGTTCTACACTTTTGTGTATTTAGCCAGCATTAAGTAATTAATAATTTATTAAGTTAATGATATTTCACGCAAATATGTGTCAAGTCACAGTGGAAGTCATCAAGTCAAGTCATAGTCAAAGTCATACTCCTAGTAAAGTGGTGGCAACTTTACTTGAAGCTGCTATGGAGTTTTGGAAACAACACGAAAAGAAACGTTTCACCATCATTGTACCATTTTCCCACACTCACGCGTGTAATCCAGCACTTAACGAATAGAATGCCACCAATTTTATGCACTAACACTGAAAATAACACAAGTTTTGGAAAATAATACAATGCGGCGACGTGATCTTTTTCGTTTTCCCGCCAAAACTCTCCATCGAATTCAAACAACAACAAAACTTTGAAAGTACAATGCATAACGTAAATTCCTTAAACTGAGTCCGCCCACCACTCGGGGCGTGTATTTATAGCTCTGTGGCAATAAACAAGCGTGCACTATTTTGTTTATCTATACATAGAGTTCATGTTTAGCGTTAGCTTTTTAGCTAACGCTAAACATGAACCATGAATAATTGTTAGCTTAGGTCCGTATTACAGAACGATGCTCAGTCATCGATCGGTGCTCAAGCAGAGATTTCATTCTTTAATTGATCATTTTATGAATGAAATCTCTGCTTGAGCACCGATCGATGACTGAGCATCGTTCTGTAATACGGACCTTACATTTGATTGGGCCTAGGGTAAGGTAAAACATTTCCGGAATAGTGTAAATATGCATTACAAGTAGTATTCATATTCCGCATGCATAAGGTTTTATCTGTTTCCCAAAGTACGTGCTTTGCTGTAGATGGCGCTGTGTGGAATGTCTTACTATTTCATATATAAATAGGTGGTAGGACTTTTCTGCAAAGTTTGTCTAGGTACCACCGCTTTGCCAGTTATTCGCACTACTGCTCTACTACTAGGTTTGAAGGGCACTGTAGCTAGTGAAATTACTGGGCAAATGAGACTTTGTGACCAAAATAAAAATAATAAGATTATGTCGTGTCTTAGGATGACGTGCGCAGTGCAGTGTCACTCAAAACTCTATACTTTAGAGTTTCGAGTGACAAAATTTGTTAGATTATTTTAAACTTCACTGTACTTTACTAATTTACTAACATTTTCTGAAATATATTTGGTTCCGTATCGTACTTAGGTATTTATATTAAGCTACATAATATTATACTACAATGCTGGAATTACACAATAATAATAGCTAATGCTTTTCTATCTTTAAAATTAGCTAGTTGACACGCCCCGGCTTCGCACGGGTGAATTAGTAAAACGCGATCGAACCGGATAAAAAGTATCCTGTGTCCGTTTCCTGGTCTAAGCTACCCAACCAAATTTTCAGCCAAATCGGTTCAGCCGTTCTTGAGTTGTAAATAGTGTAACTAACACGACTTTCTTTTATGTGTATATAGATTATAATACTTTTTACAATTATGTACTTCTTACAAAATATTCAATGCCCATTTTTGATATAAGTAATCGTTCAGACTAAATGAACTCCTATTCATATCCTAAATTGAATGACCAATATCTTCAACGCATTTGTATTGCCCCAAAAATCTGTATGATTCACCGGACAACGATCTTCCATAGTGGAACGCGCGGTAATTTTACTAACAGATGCGCACGCGTATCGCTTGTGAGACGTCGCGCGTCGTCGACCAATGGAACCGCGATTTAGTTTAGTCTGTGTCAACGAATAATAGCGCCTAGACTGGCCTAGAAGTACTTATGTAGTTACTCATGATTAGTATGAAATATGGGACAACTACGAGTACATAGATGTAAATATTTTTTTTTATAAGTATGTTGACGTCTCACACAGCGCCATCTAGTCCCAAACTAAGCAAAGCTTGTACTATAGGAACCACATAACTGATAGAATACCTACTTAGATACATTTGTAAATACATACATAGAATACAATGAATGAATACATATGGGTATGTCACAGAGGAATGAGTGCGAACTTGGGAGCTGTAAAACTTAGTACAGAGTGGTAGCTAGGGGGCAGCGGGTTCGATTCCCGCGGCAGGACAAGTATTTGTGCACAGAAAAAAAGCGCAAATACTTGTTCTGAGTCTTGGTGTTGTGGGACCATGGTCCTCGTAGTTTTTTTTTTTGTTTGATTTTGGCTCTTTATTTTTGTGTATTTAGCCAGTGGCAAGTAATTAATTTTTCAAGTTAATTTATATCATACATATGTATGTTGTATGTGTCAAGTCCCATTCCAAGTCATTAAGTTAAGTCATAGTCTAGTTTAGTCAAGTCCTACTCCTAGTAAAGTGGTGGCAACTTTACCAGAAGCTTCTATTGAGTTTTGGAAACAACACGAAAAGAAACGTTTAACCATCATTATACCAGTTTCCCACACTCATGCCTGTAATTCAGCACTTAACGAATAAAACGCCACCAATTTTATGCACTAACACTGAAAATAACACAGGTTTTGGAAGATAATATAATGCGGTGACACGATCTTTTTCGTTTTCCCGCGCCTTTTTTTTCCTTTTTTTGACACTTGAAAGTAGCGTTTGTATAACTCGTATATCTTTATACGAGTATATCTTTATACATTTACTTTAGTCTGTGATGGATGCGCGACCGCATAGATTGTTGTTATTAGAAGATATACGGTTTTCTAATTAGGGGCGATGACTAGATGCGAAGCGAGTCAATTGGTCTAAATGGTTGAACGAATGAATGAATGAAATAAGGTCTTAAAAACTTACAATGCAACTAAATAAAACGATTTGCTTATTAATTTGACGTAAAAGTGATAAAATGTGCTTATTGCTTTACTCAATCTTAGTAGACTGTCGATTCTGTGTCGCATACTCTAAAGCTAAACGAAATTTTTTTTTCTTTGTATGTTAAAGGGAGCAAATAAGCATACGGCCCACCTGATGGGAAGTGGTCACCGTAGCCTATGGACATCTGTAACACCGGAGGAGGCGTCACCAATGCATTGCTTACCCTGTAGGACTCTTTTAACCCTCCTATTAAAGAACTCCATGTTGTAACTCGTTGGAAAGACCGCTGGCGGGAGCTCATTCCACATTTTGCAGGTGTACGGCAAGAAAGATCGCATGAATCGAGATGTATGCGATTTCCATGACTCAATAATATACGGATGAGCTTTTTTGCGGTGGCGAGAGGTGCGATGGTAGAAACGCGATGCCGGAATCAGGTTGAATAGCTCTACAGAACACTCCCCATTGTAAAAGCGGTAAATTACATATTTCCGTCTTTTTCATTTCCCCTTTACCAGAAGAGTACCGCGATACATTAAGTTTACTTTAGTTTTAGAGAATGCGACACAGAATCGACACCATTGTCGAGAAAATAACAATTAGTAAAGAAGTGTCACAAAAAAAGAGGTGGTTCTTAATTTTTTAAAACTGTTTTTACCTTATAATTCAAGGGGTGAGATCAAAAAGGGTTTAACTGTCAAATTAATAGTTTTGATAAAATTGACTTTAAACTTCAAGGGCTTCATTTTATAAAGCAATATAAAAGCTTTATGTAAGTTTCAGTTGCTTGAAAATGTATTAATTCTATTTTAAAATACAAAATATAGTACGAGCTCGTACAATTACTGTAAAAAAGAAAAAAAAAATATAATGTAATATAATAAATATAATAATGTTTTATTGCTAAGCGAACTGTAGCCAGATAAAACGTTTTTAGACTGACAATCTCGAGATTTAAACCTCATTTCGGTATTTTTATATATTATATTTTATATATTGGTTTCGGTATTATTGTAGATAATTTCACGCTGAATCCAATGATACCCATAAGTCATTTTGTGAAAAAAAATATCTATTTATATAACTATAGGCCTTCAGCATGTGCACACCGTGCCGTGTCTGGAACAAGAATGATCCGTAGTACACCGAGCGCTCCTTTTTTATAGCCAGACAGGTAGGGGTGCCATGACAGTTGCCGGTGCTGCCACTGTAATAAATTTAATGCCACCACAGGGTAAATTACGTTGCTCGATCGCTGTGCATAGAGTTTATAACTGGACGTTGCCGCCGTCAAATGTATTTGATGGTGAACACCTCACCTCAGTAAGAAATAAACGCTATTTAAAGTTTTGCAGTGTATTTATCATTGTATGCTACTATTTCCAGTGGGTGCCGGGTTCAGTATGGGGCCCGCTGCCGACGGCCGCGGCGGGCACCTCCCAGCCGCCTGCAGACGACACCAGCTCGCTGGCGGAACAGCTGTCACTGCTGTCTCTGCGCAGGCCTCCACGGCCCCCGCCGCCAGCCTACATGTGCCATCTATGCTTCAAAAAGGGACATTACATCGGAGACTGCCCTCAAGTAAGTAAAAAAAAACGAGTGTACTTTTTTTGTTTTGACTCCACACTTTTTTATTTTTTATCGTAAAATGGGCATGCGTTTGACAACGACTCATCTGGATGATGAAGTTGTCTAAGGTGGAGCACGCTTGCCCATGAAAGTTTGTGTATTTAGCCAGTGTCAAGTAATTGATAATTTCTCAAGTATGTATGTGTCAAGTCACAGTCCAAGTCATCAAGTCAAGTCATAGTATAGTCTAGTCTAGTCAAGTCATACTCCTTCGATACCTCCTCCTTCGTCGATTCTATGGACTTTTTCAAAAGTATTCATAACTACAACTAGTACACGGCCAACACTCAAGAGATAGAGTCGAATAACTCGACCGGTGTTCGGGCAATATAGATGCCCATCCTCAAGTACGCGCGGCGGCGGTGGCGGCTCGGCGCTGACTCGACTTCGACTGTATCTCGTGAGTGTTAGCCGTGTAATAGTTGTAGTTATGAGTACTACTCACGTCAGTTTCTATAATATTAAAAGTATTTATACAGACTCCACCACGGCTGATACCTCGTGAGTGGCAGGCGCGTAGACTTCCGTTTCCAAATTCATTTTATTTTATTACTCTGATTGCTTGATAGGTATCCGCGGGCTATTTGCCAAATTATCGCGAAGAATACCTATTTCTAATTTTACCTTCTGATGGAATATCATCAAGCTTTAGTAGATCTAAACCCAATAATAATAATGCCCAACGATCGCATAAATAGATCCTGGACCCTAACTAGGATTCATTATATCTAGGGACCCAGAAACTTCGAGGACCAAGGTCCCACAGCACCCAGACACAGAACAAGTACTTGCGCTATTGTTCCGTGCACATATACTGGTCCTGCTACGGGAATCGAACCCGCCACCTCTGGGTTATGGCCAACCAGGCTGTAAAAATTTTAATGACAGCCTCTGTGATGTGGTGGTTGTACAGGTCGGCTTATAACCCGAAAGCTGCAAGTTCAATTCCTGCAATTGTGCACAAAAAAAGCGCAAATATTTGTTCTGTATCTGGCTGTTGTATGACCAAGTCCTCGTTGTTCCTGAGTCCCTAGATACTTGGAATCTTAGTTAGGGTTCAAGATCTATGAATATGATCATTGGGCGTTATTTATTTATTTGATAGTCGATATCTATTGCTATTGCAATATATCATTATCTATACATATAAAATTCAAAGTCCTGACTGACTGAATGACTTATATATCAACGCGCAACCTAAACCGCTGGTCCTAGAGACTTTAAATTTGGAGGGTGTGTTCTTTGTAAAGTGTAGGTCCACTAAGAAAGGGTTTTTCGAAATTTCATCCCTAAGAGGGTGCAATAGGTTATTAAATTATTTACGAAAAAATTTCTTCTTCGTTTTCTATAGACCACGTGGACGAAGCCGCGGGCAGAAGCTAGTCAAGTCAAAGTCAAAAGATTCATGCAAATAGGTTATTTTTAGCACTCGTACAGTATAATAAGACCCCTATTAGAGGTACATTAAATTGTAGTGTACAGCTGTTGATCGATCTCAATAAATAAATAAAAAAATACATACACACAAAGACCGACACGGCGCTTTAGTTACAACATAAAAACAATAGCGAGTCCAAAATATTTTTTTTTTTTTATGGCAATTGTTTTCACATTTTTGCCAGCATCATGTCAAAAGAGAATCAAATACGGAATTTTGAATTTTGAGTATCTGAAACAAAAGAAAAATATCCTATAACTACAAACTACACTACATTACATTATATTACATACATTACATTACATGAGAAAAACATAGGTAATTAAATAATACTAATCATAACATAAGAATGAACATTATTGAGTCCAAAATATTAATAAACAATCTGCCTACAATAAATAGCAAAACAAAGAAATAATTCTCTCGGCCCGGCAAAGTTCATTTGTTTCTATAATTTATTGCCGAACCCGAAACTACGAACTCCTTCCTGTAGACAAAGTAAAGTAGGCCAAACGAGCGTGCGACGCGCGGCGGAGCGATCGCGTTTTTGAAGAAAAACACTCTTTACGCACGCTTGTGCTTGACTTGGGGAGTAAGCTGCGTAGCAATGTGAACAGAAGTTAACTCACCATGTCCAACATAACAAAGTTAAAAATTACTTAAAATTGGTATTATTATTTCGGTATGTCCGGTAAATGACAATTTACCATTGTCAAGATGGCGACATTTACATTAAACAAAGTTATACCGGAGCTGAACTAAAATAAGTTTTACATCAGTCGTGTGGTCTAAAGCACACTTGGTTTTTAAATAATAATAATTACACGCCAAAGATCACATACATAGATCCTGGACCCTAACTAGGATTCCCTGTATCTAGGGACCCAGAAACTACGAGGACTATGGTCCCATGACACCCAGACGCAGAACAAGTATTTGCCCTTTTTTCGGTGTCCAAATACTTGCCCTGCCGCGGGAATCGAACCCACCGCCTCCGGATTATGAGCCGACCTTTCGGCTCCACACTTGTGTATTTAGCCAGTGTCAAGTAATTGATAATTTCTCAAGTTAATATCAGAAATATGTGTCAAGTCAAGTCACAGTCCAAGTCATCAAGTCAAGTCATAGTCTAGTCTAGTCAAGTCATACTCCTAGTAAAGTGGTGGCTACTTTACCAGAAGCTTCTATGTAGTTTTGGAAACAACACGAAAAGAAACGTTTCACCATCATTATACCACTTTCACACATTCATGCCTGTAATTCAGCACTAAACGAATAAAATGTCACCAATTTTATGCACTAACACTGAAAATAACACAAGTTTTGGAAAATAATAAAATGAGGCGACGCGCGACGCGATCTTTTTCGTTATCCCGCCAAAACTCCTTTGCGCGTTTGCCAGCGTTTTCTGAGCGTGCGTTCGATACTTCTAAACTCCCGCCGTCGGACGCTTGTCTACCCGGAACGTGTAGCTCTATGGTATTGGATTACAAAGACGCTTCTGTTTTCAGATCTTTGAACCTCCAACCGCCATTTGTGATAAACTAGTCTATGTTTACTGTCCTATAAAAATATTAAATGCCTTGTCAGTTAGTTGGTAACATGATGATTCAGTTTTGCTATAGATAGATAGATAGATAACTCTCTATTGTCACACCAAAGAAATTTACAATTACACAGGAGCTAGCTCCTGCCCGCGGCTACACCCGCGTGGCTTACCTATAGGAAACGAAGAAGAATTTATTTCATAGATAATTCAACCACCCATTTCACCCTTTAGGGATGGAATTTCGAAAAACCCTTTTGTTAGTGGTTACCTACACTTTACAAAGAACACACCCTCATTGTTACACTTTGGTTAAGTTTGTTCACTTATTTTAAATTATTTAAGATGTGGTGTTTCAATAAAGAGTTTATCTATCTATCTACCCTCCAAATTTCAAGCCTCTAGTAGCGATTTAGGCTGTGCGTTGACATATAAGTCAGTCAATCAGTCAGTCAGTCGGGACTTTGAATTTTATATGTATTTAAAGGAATAAAATAAATTTTACGTACTAGTGCAACAATGGGTCTTATCGCTAGTAGCGATTTCTTCCAGGCAACCTTTGGATGGAAAGTATCAGTATATTTTGAGTAGGCATATGGATTCGTTTTCTAGCTTGGGGGCATCAGTTTAATGTAAATTTCATTTAAATGTTTTTCTAAGCACATATAGCGGCTTATTACTTCTTACAGTTGACTAGCTAGGCGATCATGTAACTTAATTGCAACCGATAGAAACAAAAAATGTATGGAATTGACAGTTTCAATACGCAGTTTAAGTGCATAGTTTCAGAATGAACTTCCGTCTCGTTAAAATATATTTTCTCGCCCTAATTTTCTTCAGTTACTAGCCACAGAGTAAATAATAGTACAATAGTATGACTCAATACTGCTCCGTTGTAGGTCTCTCACATTTATAATACTCCCAAATTAAATTCATACGTCATATCAGGCGGGGTCAGAGGGCTTGCTCCCAAGCGTTAGATTACAAACTGCAATGTAGGTACTACCGCTGACGATATCAGTTCTGGGAATTTACTCAACTCTATTCCGGTAGATTCCAGCTAGGGTATCGTTTTGTACTTCTTACCTGACTCCACGGCCGTAGCTAGGAGGGGGGCATTGTGGGGCAATGCCCTGCTTTAAAATCACAATGCCAAAAACTAAAATAAATTATTATAATTAAATTGATTGATTATATATATATTCTGGACACATTCCCCTCCACCAGCGGGCTATTTTAAATTTTTAGTTTTATTTTTTTATATATAAGTTCTTAGGTTAATTTAGTTTTTTAGGTCTAGTTTAGTTTTGTATTAACGATTATAAAATACTTATGTTTAAAAAAATCTTAGATCCATGCTCATGTTCTGTCACAGAAATTATTTGTCTACGAATAGCTATTGATTGATTTAGGAGCCCGTGCTTTGAGGGCAGATCAATTATGATAATTTTTTTACATCCGCCCTGCCTGTAACCAATGCTGCCCTATCTCAAATTCGACTCTTGCTACAGCCCTGCCTGACTCCCAATTCTACTATTGCAATTGAAGGGTTGAGAATAAAAAGGATTTAACTGTCAAATTGACAGTTTCGAGAAAATTGACTTTAAACGTCAACGGCGTCATTTTAATGTAGAGTGCTTATAAGGTAATAGAACAGGTATATGTAAGTTTCAGTTGCTTGAAAATGTTTTAATTCAATTTAAAATTACTAAATATAGTACTAATTCATACAATTACTGTAAAAATATAATGTAATATAATAAATATAGTAATGTTTTAATGCCTAGCAAACTGTATTCCTGTGACAGATAAACCATTTTTAGACTCAAAATCTCGAGATTTATACCTCATTTCGGTATTTTGAGAATGTATTATTGAAGATAATTTCACGCTGAACCCAACGATACCCATAAGTCATTTTGTCAAAAAAATCAGTTAAATCCTTTTTATTCTCACCCCTTCAATTGTATTTATATCATTCTCCAAACTTATCACCAGCCCATAGTTCATTCTGGGACACGCGAACATTCTCTTATGAGGAGAGTGTGATCATTATTATATTTTTAAACTGTCTGTTTTTTCCTTCACTTTTATAGGAGTGTACAAATTTCTCACATACCTAGTCATTGTCAAGTGGGATTCGAATGCAGTCGATTTAAAGTCGTACAAAATCAAGTTTAAACATAGCTCTAAAAGTTTAACATAGCTCTCGTTTGGTGGAAGCTTCAGGTGACCAGAATGCTGGCTTTTATTTTGCACAAAAATTAGCATTGCCATTCAACGTGGTAATGCTGCCAGCATTCTGGGAACTTTCCCCTCTACCAACGGGTTATTTTAAATATTTAGTTTTTATTTATTTTGCTCTAAAAGCAAGTTGAAATGACAATGGGCAGTCCACATTGCTCGCAAAACCGAAATTGATGGGCAAGAAAGGTTAAAAGGACCAGGAACTGGAAGACGTAGCGTAGACCTGACCGTACTAGGTGAGGTGAGTTGAAGAACTGATCAAACCGCATGCCGTTGGATACAAGAGGCGAGTAGCTTCTCAAAAGAGGCTTTTTATGGGGTAGTCTTAGACATTCAACCTACCAGTACTGGACAGATTCATTCTTCTGACTGATGATGAAAATATCAACAGATTTGTCTAATTTGAAGAATATGTTAATTAAACACATACAAACACACACACACATCATAGAGCGTTTGTTCGGCATTTTATTTTCACAGAAACTAATAGTAGGTGTATCGAAATGCATTACTTGCACATTTGCTAGTGACTTCTTAGAATTCCTTTATCTCAATCCCGAAGGATTATGTTACAGTAGAACTAGTTACAATATTTTAAATGTGCACTGCAGAATTTCACTGATGATTATGGTGAAGTCATTGCAAATTGCAAAAATAATACGAAAACTAGCTTTAAAGTAAATCTATAATCATTTGTGGACATACGAGTTTCGCGTGACACTGCACTGTGCACGTCATCCTGAGACATCAATACAGTCTTAGGTCCGTATTAAGGACGATGCTCAGTCATCGATCGGTACTCAAGCAGAGATTTCATTCATAAAGTGATCAATTATTGAATGAAATCTCTGCATGAGCACCGATCGATGACTGAGCATCGTTCTGTAATACGGACCTTAGACTGTAAGAATCTTATTACTAGACTGTAAGATTAGGTCATAATCTCATTCGCCCAGTTATTTCACTAGCTACAGTGTCCTTCAAACCGGAACACAGTAGTGCTTGCGCACCACTGCTTGGCGACAGAATAACTTATAAAGCGATGGTACCACCTAGAAGATAATCATAATATTTCTTTCTAACGGAAACTTGTGGGCATTATACCTTAAATATAGTTATTTTAATCTATACATATAAAACTGACTGACTGACTGACTCACTTATATATCAACACACAGCCTAAACCACTGGCCCTAGTGACTTGAAATTTGGAAGGTATGTTCTTTGTAAAATGTAGGTATCCACTAAGAAAAGGTTTCTTGAAATTCCACCCCTAAGAGGATGAAATGGGTGGTTGAATTATCTATGAAAAAATTTCTACTTCGTTTCCTATAGGCGAAGCCGCGGGCAGAAGCTAGTTATATATGTAATTATTAACGCTTTGACTCCGATTTCAGGCTCGTCCGAAAGGCGAAGGTCTCACTCCGTACCAGGGTAAGAAGAGGTGCTTCGGAGAATATAAGTGTCCGAAGTGTAAGCGCAAATGGATGAGCGGGAACTCCTGGGCTAACAACGGACAGGAGTGTATCAAGTGCCGAATCAATGTGTTCCCGCACAAACAGGTATAACATACATTCAATATACCTATCAGCATTGCGTAGAGTAGCAATGACCCCAACTAGGATTCCCTGTGTCTAGGGAAGCCAGAATCTACAAGGACCATGGTCCCACAACACCCAGACTCAAAATAAGTATATGCGCTTTTTTCTGTAAATACTTGTCCTGCCGCGGGAATCGCTCCCGCCACCTCCGGGTTATGAGCCGACAAGCTGAACCACCACACCACTGAAGCTGTTGAAATTGATGATGAATTGGCGATTTATAATTAACAATACGTACTGAAAGATGCAGCGTAGGCTCCCACAGGTGGACCGACGATGTGGTCAAACCCGCGGGGACCCGATGGATGCAGTAGGCGAGCAGTCGCTCAAAGTGGTGGTCTATGGGGTAGTATATTATGTTCAGTCACTGATGATGATGATGAAACTAAACCGAAAGAATGAAGTGTCAGTCAAACGGTAAGTTTGTCTGATCATTCATATTTTCTGACCAACGAAAAACTAAAATTCTATTTGTTGATACTTGTTTGAATGGACCGATAGCTCAGTTGGTAGTAACCCTGCCGTCTCCGAGCTGTATTTTGTGGGTTCGATTCCCACCCAGGACAGGCATTTGTGTAATGAACATCGATGTTGGTTCTGTAGACACAGAGTTATATTGTATTCTATGTATACCATTCACAAACAAAAAGTATCTAGGTATTGTATCAGTGATCTGGTTTCCATAGTACAATCTTTGCTTAGTTTGAAACGCTGTGTGAAATGTCTACAAATATTTATTATTATTGTATGTAGTAAGTATTCCACAGGAGCCACTAATATACAAGTTTGTCTTACAATTCCAAAAATATGGTAATAGAAACGTATATTTTGTGTATTCCAGAGGCCTCTCGAGAAGCCGGACGGCCTGGATGTGAGCGACCAGTCGAAGATACACCCTCAACATTTGTGTCAAAAGTGTCGTTCACTTGGCTACTATTGCCGCCGCGAGTATTGAACGAAACCACTTTTGTTTTATTTTTCTTTGTTTTTTTTATTCCTCATTTTGCCGGAACAATGCTGTGATAAAAATTTTAATCACTGTTCAAAACAAAGAGTATTAACCGCTAGTGTGGAAAGTCTTTGGTAAAATCGAACAAGCACTGGGTAGAGCATCGATGAGTCTAATAACGGTTTTTCTGCATGAAGTCAAATAAAAAGGAACAATACCAGTTTTATATCTAGCCAATTTTATTTTTATATTTTCTGATTATTAATATAAATACTTATCCATCTTTTCGATTCGAGTTATACTTAGCTTGTATAACTAAAATAAGTACATTTTAATTTTATCTCAAAATGGCAGCTATTTTAACTAAACCTTTTTAAACAATTTTCAGTTTTCTTTTTCATTTTGTTGTTCTGATGTGTTAATTTAATATAAGTCATTGTTTATTCAAGATAATTCTGATACTGAAATGTATATTTAGAGAACTTTATATATCAAAAGATTTTTGTGTGTTTAACTAACATTAGCGTGTATGATTTTAAACATTACTCCTTACGGATTTTTATATGTATATTTAGACATTTAAATGTTTTTATAGATATCATAAAAGTGCCATGTTGAGAATGAAATTTTTATTCACTTCAAATCATTATCAAATCACAGGTTTATTAACTAATACATATATTATATTTCTTATCATACACATTATTTTTGTAAAATTCACAAAACTAGTAATTACTCAACGTAAAACTGTAAAATGGATATAATTCATAAATTTTTAAAATCTATTCATCGTTATAAACAATTAGAATTTGTTCTTGAAGTACTTTATAAAATATTGTTAATTTTTGTAGAAATGTCTAAGTAGAGACCGATTTAGGAATATTTATTAGGCATATTTTATAATTGATATCTACTCATTTTAATGCATACTTTAAGTTACTAATCCCAAAGATTCAGTGAATTCTATTGTGCCAAAAATGTTACATTTAAGGTTTTATTAAATAGAAGTGTACTAGCTGTGCCATTATGTGCCTTAAACTTTAGAAAATAAGTTTTATTATTAAATGATCATAACATGAACACATTATGTCAAAAAAATAACCATATACGTAGGTAAACCTACTGACAAGTGGACATTTTACCAAGTAGGCGTTTTGAAACATTAAAACTATGTTAGTTAATAAAATGTCAAAATAATCTAACCAAAACGCCCATGGTTCACCAACCACTTATTTTAATAATGTAAAATTTCCATAACAGTTTATCCGTATTTACACTTAGATAAATTGTTAAATTAATAATTACTTGCCTACTCAATATACTTAAGTTTTTTATCCACTGATAAACCAAATAAAACGTGTTTATAGTTTTACATTATAAAATAACCAAATAAATACATTATTTAAGTGTATGTCGCTGAATCGACGGTGCTGTTTAATTTAGTCAATAATGTGCAGTGTGTTTTGGTCCCACTTTTATATTCACATACAGAATGTTGGTTGTCTAGTTCCCGCTTGAAACGTGGGTCATTACGTGGGTCAATTTCAAAAACATTTTTGTTATGTTAAAGAATGACGTGACGAGCTAACCGTTCGCCTGATGTTAAGCGACACGGCTGCCCATGTCAGTTGCAGTATCACTTGGAACTCTATAGAGTTTTGCGTCACACTGCACTGCGCACGTCATCCTGAGATATCAGCACAATCTAGAAATAACATTACTAAACTGTGAGATCAGGTCATAAAGTCTCATTTGCATAGTAATTTTACTGTCAAGTGTTGCTTTACATCAGGTGAACGACTAGCTCGTCACATCAGTCATTAACATAAAAAAATAACACTATAACTGGGACACCTTATACCCTTCGCGGGACTGACACGAGTTACACGCCTTGTGTATTATAAACTCGTGCTTATAAAGAAGAGTTTTGATAATATAGCATTACCATGGTTTTCATTCCCTATAAACTGCACGGAGATCTACTACAAAATTGTTTCTTTAAGGCGCAAGGGCGGTTATCACACGGCACCGCGCGCCGCCGCGGTTGGCGTTTGTAAGTGGATTTTGTAGCGGTGCGCCGCGCGTCGAGGTGGTTTACGCGCCAGTCCGCGCTTTTAATCCATTGCCGCGCATTGAAATCCATTTTTTTTCTAACTGTAACAAGTCCTTCTCCCAGAATGTTTCGCGCGGTTTCGCGGTGCCCCGTGTGTGAAGCGCCGCCCGTTCGCGCGGAGGGGCGGTGGCGGCGAGAGCACCGCTCGATCGCGCGGTCGGGCGGTGTATAGCTCGCGCAAAACTTTATGAGCTCTCGGAAGTTAGCGTGGATGGCTGCGCATTACGCATTTTACAGTTATTGTATGGCTGCTTTTACAATGCACTCAACTGTACCAGGCGCAGTTTGGTACTCAGGCCTAACTTCCGAGAGCTCATAATTTTTTGCGCGAGCTATAATTGTGTTAAGCATCAACGGATTACTTAGGTCCGTATTACAGAATAATGCTCAGTCATTGATCGGTGCTCAAGCAGAAATTTAATTCGCTAATTGATCACTTTATGAATGAAATCTCTGCTTGAGCACCGATCGATGACTGAGCATCGTTCTGTAATACGGACCTAAGTAATCTGTTGTACTTAATATAGCTCGCGCAAAACTTTACGTGAAATTAAACGTGAAATCCGCCTCACCGCCTGCCGCGGCGGTAGGCGGTGCCGTGTGATAAGCGCCTAAATGATTTATTTGATCTACTATTTGATGAGATGGAATTGTTTAAATTAAATACACAAGTAGGAGGTATTGGTGTTTAAACCTCAGTAGCTGTTTAATATTACATAGATATAAGTTGAATAGGCTATTTACAAAATGTGGTGAGTAATTTTTTATGTTTTTCCGCTATCATTGCGCGATTGAAACTAGCTCGTACCCTTGGTGCAAGTTTATTCGAATGTACATTCTATCATATTGTATCTATGTATGTGATCGTTGGGCGTTATTATTTTTACTGCACTCGCTAACGAGTATGGTAAAATATTTGTATGAATACTTAGTTACGCATAGTTACCGCTAGGGGCGCTGTGTTGTACATACAAATATTTTACGATAAAAATATTTATTTACAATAAATGTATTACAAATATTTTGCGAGTACAGTAATAAGTATATCACTGTACTCGTTCTATTAAGTATCGTTAACATTAGTAGAAAGTATTCTAGGGGTATTGAATGTAGAGTTTGCCTACGAATTAATTGATTAATCTAAACGTTCACGCTCTCTTATCTACAACTTTTAAAACGTTCAATTAATCTGTTATAGAATGATATTGTCCACTTTTAACTGGCGAGAAATATCATCTGTGTAAGCGAGACAATTTTTTTTAGGCAAGGTATCGTTCGTTAATCTATGAATGTTGCAAAAGGAGCTAATAGCGGTAGCAGTAGTTAGTGTTTTGTTTTTATTTTGTATGGTATTGTTATGAGGAATCTAGTATTATGTTATTTCCCATTATGTATGTTCTTTATAACGGCTCTGGCTCCATTAACTCAAAATGATTTTGTATCATTGCAATTTTTTTTTATTTCAGGTCCAAAGACAATTTATTATATCATAAAAGTCTTCCTTTTCGGAAAATTGTATTAAACTTGTGTTAATATTTAAATTTTAAATATCATTGGAACCTTATTTCAATGTATTTTGTTCTGTTTGTCAAATTTAGAAGAACGTATTATGTAGCTACTTATCAAAATGTCGATGAATATAATTATTGTAATTTGTTACTTAAATAGATTTTAGTTTATTCATGAGATTCTTTTTTAGTTTTTAATAAAATGTAATTAATGATAGCTAATTTTATTTTATCAACTGGAACCTGAATGCCGTAAATCTTAGTTGTAAAGTTGAATTTCCTAGTCACCTTTAACGTGCTATAACAAAGGTAAATATTTGGTCTAAGCATAAGCAAATATTTGGTCTGAGTTATGCCTGGGTTTAAAACGGTGTTAGGGTTTCATGGGGATGAATTATTTGGGGTCCAATGAGAATAACTTGTATATATATAGGACTGAAAGAAATATAGGTTATGGAGCAGTTACAAGGTCATTAATTATCGATCCCTGTTAAACCCAGATTTTATACTTTAATATGAGATACAGTTGAATAATATGCCCATCCTCAAGAAGCGATGAGCCGCCACCGCCGCCGCGCGTACTCCTTGAGGATGGGCATCTTTATTGCCCGAACACCGGTCGAGTTATTCGATCTATATCTCGTGAGTGTTAGCCGTGTAATAGTTGTAGTTATGAGTACTACTCACGTCAGTTTCTATAATATTATACTTTAATATAGTTCTAATAAATATAATGTTAATGAATAACGTGACGAGCTAGTCATTCACCTGATATTAAGCGACACGGTGGCCCATATCAGTTGCAGTGTCACTCAAAACTCACGGACACTGCAATGTGCACGTCATCCTGAGACATCAGCACAGTCTAGTAATAAGATTACTAGACTGTGAGATTAGATCATAAAGTCTCATTGCCCAGTAATTTCAGTAGCTACAGTGCCCTTCAAACCGCGCGGAACACATATAGTGTTTGCACACTACTGCTTGGCGACAGAATAACTGGCAAAGCGGTGGGGTTAGGTAGGTATACCTACCTGGACGAACTTTGCAGATAAGTCCTAGCATCTAGTAAACAGCAATTGATAAATAGGCCTTAAATTCATTACCTATCTATTCTTTTAGAAACAATTACTACAATTACTTATTCCAATAATTTTGACGAAGTAAAAATCAATTTGGACATTGATTAACTTTTTATTACAATTTATAAACAAAACTTAAAAATAAATATCATGAAAAGAAATTGCATTATCCGTAAGTAGTTTAAAATCGTTAATGTAGGAAACCTGGAAGCACCCGGATCCTGTGCGGCCTCTCGAAGGAACGTTCATATTGTGCAGAGTCTTGAAAACCGCCATCAGCATCTTCAAAGTCTCCATAATCCACGTCTCTCTTCACGAAATGTGCACCGCGCGGTTTTCCAGGACTCTGGGTCTTCGGACCATCGGCCATGCCTTCGCAAACCAGCGCGAATAGACACACAACCAACATGACAGCTGTCAACTTTGATGTCGCCATTTTGTTTTACTTTTTTTATGTTTTGGCTCCACACCTTTGTGTACTCAGCCTGTGTCAAGTAATTGATTATTTATCAAGTTAATGATATTTTTATGGTTTTCTCTTTCAAATTCCGAATTCGAATGCCTTGATTTGTTTTCAGCCAGTGCTTTTATGATCGTTTTTGTTTTTGTATTTCATTACCGTAGTGATGTTAACTGAAGATGCGTTGAGGAGATTATCGATTTGTTAGCGGGATAAGTATAAAATTGTATATTATAATTTTGTGTGTATTGGTTTAGGATTTACGTTAGAAGCTAGTGTACAAAATATATTTCAGTCTGAACCCTAAAAATATACACGTAGTTATAACTGTACATACTCTTTTGAATTAAAACTTCTTTACGCACACTTAACTTGGAGAGTAAACTAGCAAATGCGAGGCGAACGAAAATTGAAGTTGGTTCACCTAGATCTGCATTGTAAAAGTTTAAAAGTTTGTATTTTTTTTTCTTTCTTCCCATTCCGAGGAATGAATGGCGCCGCACGTATTGTGCATTTGCCAGCGTCATGTTCTTGACACTACAAATGTTTTGCGCTTGCGTTTTTCTTGTGAATTGGTTTATTATTTGACTTATTTTACTACATATGGCTCAAATAGTAGGGAAACGTATCCGCGAATAATCGTTTAATATTCTGGATAAATAAGTTTGTATTATTATGTTGATATGTCCGATAAAATGACAAATTACAATTGTCAAGATGACGACATAAAAAAAAGAAAAACAAATTTTATACCGCCCGATATGGAGCTAACTAAAAAAGTTTTACCTACTTCAGTCGTGTGGTACATATGGTAGCACACTCGTTTTTTATTTATGAGATTAGATTGAAGTTACTCTGTTACGAATCCTATGACCGGCCGGTGCACCATTTTTGGACGCTGCATATAATTATAATAATATGGTTTATTGATCAAAATTGAAATAACCATTGTTATTAATAAATATCAATAAATCTTAGTATGTATGTAGATCTGGGTTGTCTGGAAGAGATCGCTTTAAGCGATAAGACCGCCCATTGTGACACTTAATTTTTAAGTTTGTGCTTGTTAATTGTTCCTGTTATTGTGTTGTTTCAATAAAGAGTTTTATCTATATTTCTAACGCTGTATTAAACATAAAAATAACCTCTTATTATCAGTAACATAAACCGCAAATAATTTCCTTATACGCTGTAGGTTCTGTATATACATATAATGCAAACAACATCATTAGATCATGAACCAATAAAGCAAATCGTACACATCCTTACAGTGTTTGCTCGGATAATAAACATGAACCACTGTAAGTATTATTTTATTGTTATCTTCATTTGTAATTTTCCATTGTACGGGTAAAACCCATGAACCTAAATACTATTCCAAAATGAAATTAAACAACTCGCTTACATTTACTTTGAAAAAACCTAGATGGTAATGGTTGGTAATTTATCTTACGAAAGTTTTCTTTTTTAAAGAACAATTGCTTCTGTGTTAGGATTCAGTTGGGAAAAATATTTGAGAATAATAATAACGCCCAACGATCACATACATAGATCCTGAACCCTAACTGGGATTCCCTGTGTCTAGAGACCCACGAACTACGAGGACCGTGGTCCCACAACACCCAGACTCAGAACAAGTATTTGGGCTTTTTTTGTACACAAATACTTGTCTTGCCGCGGGAATCAAACCCGTCGCCTCCGGGTTATGAGCCGACCTCCTCAACCACCGCACCACAGAAATTTTAGAAGATTTATTTGTTTTTTATCTTACGCTATCATACAGGTATGTCTGCCTAAAACTTAAGGCAAGTACTTAAGGCGTGAAGCCCAAAATCAACAAAAGCACTTTTTGACGTTACTAATGTAAATGTCAAAGGGGTCGTTGGAAAGAATCCGAAAATGGCGGTTGTAATTTTTTTTTTTTATGTTAAGGAATGACGTAAATATTGAATTGTTTTCCATTACCCGTGAATTTTTGAATATTAATGTGTAATAAGGGTGGATTAAAAAGCAATAGCAAGCCATTAAACGAAGAGAAGAAGAAGAATCGTATGAAAAATATTGTGTAAATAAAAAAAAAAGAAACAGGAACGATCGAACAAAACTTAACCGAATAATTCATTTGGTTATTCTAAAATAAAATCATTCTAATGACTCCAAAAATACTTTATCTAGAACGTATTTCTCCAAATAATAATAATAATACTCTAGTACCGTTTTGTTCCTCAGTTATAATCTTCTGTCTTCTGGTACTTTTGTCCACAACCCTCGGGTACACTGAGTACGAGCTTGGAACCTGTCCCTCTTGCACCGGCCACGAGGGCTATAGCCCCGTCTGCGCATCCAACGGAAAGACCTACTGGAACGAAGACTGCATGAAATGCATGGATCCGGCATTAAGAGTCTCTAAACAGGGTTTCTGTCCTCGGCTAGACCTTATTTATCAAGTTTAAGACAGAAAATATAACTTACTTACATAAATATATGTATTTATACCTTTCCTTGTGGGGGAGAACGGGGTGGGCTCTAACCATTGGTGTAAATTTGGCAGTCAACTTTAGCTGCCATGTAATTGGGCCAAATTAAGATGGTAATTTTGTCATAGTAGAAGCCACAAATTTCATGTCTATTTTACAGTGATAACTGCTAAAAAATTAACGATTTTGGGCCTGTACATTTTTAGGATATTTTTTTTATATTATAATTATTATAATAATTTATTTGACAAAAACCAATACATCAGATAAAATTGGTACACCGAATGTTGGTACAGTAATCATAATATATATTTATAATTACTTATAATATTTTAAAAAGTGCATCAAAGTAATTAACCCATTTCAAATATGAGGAGATTATCTATTTGTTTAACCCCCTATTTTTAAGGATATTAAGGCAAATGTTTTCAATTACGGCTAATTAACCACATTGTTTTTGATTCAAGTCATACCATATTAATTCATAGCTACCAAAAACAACAGTAATTGAAGTAGGTACATACTATTATCCAATCGCAATCCAATAAAATAAATTGTAATGTGGAAAATGGAAAAAATAATAGGATAAAAAAAAATTGTAGGTAAAAAGATGTTACAAATAAAAAATATATAATATATACGATTGTGTATTTAATTTTAAAACTATCTACGTTAGTAAGTAAAAACAAAAATTGCTTTAAAGCCATTTTCGTTGTTTTTCACATACTTATTATATAGGTCAGTATTATTTTCCTTCTCTACTCAGTTGTATGATGATTATATACTAAAACTGCAACAAATATTGCACCAAAAATACGAGTAATACAAAGAAAAAATACACCTACGTTTAGCAATGTTGTTTGTTTGTAAGCCTCTGTACTGTAACGTGGGGCGTAACGATCATTTTACAAAACAATAACTTTCAATATAACGTACCTACATCATTAACATACTAGCCTTCTTTGTGTAAATAAGGATCAGGGTTTAGCAACAGTGGAAACAGCGTGTTAAGAGAATAAAGAAATAAATATTTTATTATCAATCGTACATATTCAAGATTGCTCTTGTAACCAAGTAAACAACGTCCTTCAGAATCTAAATATCGAACACTAAGTTTTTTTAAACTCAAAATTTACATCTACAGACGATATACAAATAAGTTTACATTGTATATCCAACACTTTGTACTCAGGCTAATGCATAGATACAGTATACAATTATCAATGTTAACACATATTAACAATTAAACCCTAAATTAACAAGGGCATAAATTGTTATGAGAGTATTGTCTCTTGCCTCTTCGTTATAGTCTAGGTAAATACCAATTATAGTCTAGAAAGCAGTGTTCAAAATTCGGAGGGTTTGAGTAAAATTCGTCGAATTATGATGATCCTGGCGGAAAATTTCCAAAAGACATCCTTGGTTCTTTGTATTCGACTGGCCTAATAGCTCAGTTATGCAGCAGTAACTCTACATTCTGAATTGTCGGTTGTTGGTTCGATTCCCACCCAGGACAAACATTTTTGTGATGAACATAGGTGTTTGTTCTGTATCTGGGTGTTATATTGTATTCTACGTATATAAGTATATAATACAAAAAAGTATCTAAGTATTGTGTCAGTTACCTGGTTCGCATAGTACAAGCTTAGCTTAGTTTGGGGCTAGAGCGCGCTGTGTGACGTGTCCACAAATATTTATTTATTATTTAAAATAACAGAGAAAAATATATTTTGAATAACTTTATCCAACTTATTTTTAAAATCTCATATAGATGCTCGCCTGAGCTCTGATGGTAAGTGACAATGCTGATGATGCAGCAATGAAGCATACCTTGAAATTACCTTGTCCCAGAATATTATAGCTGTCAGGGAACAACACAGATAACCCCCTAGGGAGTTCCCCTGTGGGGAACAATGACGACTATTTTTGAAATGATAACTTCTTTAGGCGCGTTGAACACTTTTTGAGTGGACAAAATCATGGAACTCGCGTCATCGTCACCGAACGCTTCCCATGAGCTATATATATACTGTGTATGTGTGTACTTTTTGGGTGTACAAAAAGCGGTGAAACTCGCGTCATCGTCACAGCAAGCTTCTCATGAGCTATATGTCATAAGTTACATAGTTTTCACTTCTATCGGCAGTCCCTAAAGATTAACTTCTCATGAGCTATATGTCATAAGTTACATAGTTTTCACTTCTATCGGCAGTCCCTAAAGATTAACTTCTCATGAGCTATATGTCATAAGTTACTTAGTTTCACTTCTATCGGCAGTCCCTAAAGATTAACTTCTCATGAGCTATATGTCATAAGTTACTTAGTTTTCACTTCTATCGGCAGTCCCTAAAGATTAACTTCCCATGAGCTATATGTCATAAGTTACATAGTTTTCACTTCTATCGGCAGTCCCTAAAGATTAACTTCTCATGAGCTATATGTCATAAGTTACTTAGTTTCACTTCTATCGGCAGTCCCTAAAGATTAACTTCTCATGAGCTATATGTCATAAGTTACTTAGTTTCACTTCTATCGGCAGTCCCTAAAGATTAACTTCTCATGAGCTATATGTCATAAGTTACTTAGTTTTCACTTCTATCGGCAGTCCCTAAAGATTAACTTCTCATGAGCTATATGTCATAAGTTACATAGTTTTCACTTCTATCGGCAGTCCCTAAAGATTAACTTCTCATGAGCTATATGTCATAAATTACTTAGTTTTCACTTCTATCGGCAGTCCCTAAAGATTAACCCGCACATTTGTTTAACGCTATACATAGCAAACAAGAATACGGCCTTCCTGATGGGAAGAGGCCACCGTAGCCTATGGACATCTATGGACAACGTGCCTATGCTGCTATGTATAACTGCTTACCCTATGATAATACTCTTTTGCTCTGCTGTTACATCTTTGGGATCGCTGGCTTATAAGCTATAATACAATATTCAAGTATAATAAAAAAATGCGTAGGTATCCTTGCCTATAATTTATGTCATAACAGCACATCACACATTGTATTACATGTTCCTTAATTGTTATCAATTGAAGCGACAAGCGCCGGAGTGAAAACGCTTCTCATAAAATACTCAAATATTGAAACAGATGAACTAACAGTGACGTTGAAAACTGTAAAAATGGCTAAGAAAACGAAAAATGTTGACCAAAAATCAAACGTATGCGACGTTTCCAACGTACTGGAGAAGTTTGGAAAGTATCAAGTGATACAATTCGTGCTATTGTGTTTGCCCGCAGTTTTCATCAATATGATAAATATTAATTACATTTTTATAGCTGGAGATCTAAACTACAGGTATGTACAAATATCACACTAGGTATATCGTGTGCTGACTTGTTCGCATTAACTTCGTCCAACTTATCAGTTAATATTGGGAACAATGAATTAGAATTAAAGGAAAATCCATTTATGATCGACTCAGAGTAAATTTCAAGTATTTTGTAAGATAAATAACAGCTAACTCACGTCAATTAAAAAGTCGAAATTACACGTAACGTAAAGCCCGAAATATCATAAATATGTCCGAAATCTGAACGGAGTAATTTCAAATTTTTTAAAATTATTTTATTTAAATGTGTAAACATGTAACGCATTAGACTATTCTGTAATGTTATGTTTTATGGATAAATAAATAAATAAATTGACATGGTTAAGCCGTTATTTATCTTACAAAATATTCATCGGAGGGTCTGTGTGGAGTAGTACTCCATATGAGTCTTCCGGGACAGGGGGGAATCATTATCCAGGAAAGCCACAAGTGCAAGGAGACAGTGTAATAACCCAGGGCGAGGGCAGCCCTGAACGCTGCACCGCGCGCCAACTGCTGAATTTTACATAAGCATTTGAATTCTATATATGTTTTGACTTTAATCAGGGTTCCGTTCTAAAAATTTAAAATTTAGACATCTATATTAAAAAACACACTACAAATGTGCGGTCTTTGGGGACTGCCGATAGAAGTGAAAACTAAGTAACTGGTGACATATAGCTCATAGGAAGCGTGCGGTGACAATGACGCGAGCTCATGCTTCATGCTTTTGTTCAGCCAAAAAGTGCTCAACGCACCTAAAGAAGTTTTTACGTCAATAGCCTCATCTCATCCGCCTTACTATACTATTACAGCATTTAACAAACAATGTGCATCAATTATTACAAAATCTTTCAGATGTCGTATACCAGAATGCGAAGGTCTCAACACCACATACGAGGTCAACTGGTGGCCAAACGCCTCCATAGACCGATGTCTCAGGCCGGTGGTGAGAGGTGACGTCCATGGCTCGTGCACTAATGAGAGCTTCAGCGGAGAGCTTGAAGAATGTATGGAATGGGTGTATGAGACAAACAACACCGTCATTGCTGAGGTAATTGACCAGGAATTTGCATGAACTGTGTATCTTTTTCGTCAATCATATCCCTCTACTGCCACCCCTCCTATTCGTACGAAGCGTTTTGATTTGACCTTTATAATTCAAACGGCTAAGAAGTGTAACTTTTTACCAGCGTCTGTGTTTCCGAACAGCTATAATCTGCACGATTTCAGACAGTAAAATCGCATTGTCACTAAACATCTGGAGACACCTGGTCAAACCTGGTCTATCTGGTATAAAAACTACATAAATATACCCACCTAAAACTTTTGTCTGCGAAAATCCGTCAAAATTAGTTTTGATTAATGATATCGATGGTAGTACTTTGAGGATTTTGACTATGTCTAAGGTATATTAGGTACGATGATGAGCGAAGTGAATAGGATGTGACCCTAATGCTCGGGTACAATGCGCAAAACTATTAATAATTGACTGTTAAAGTCAGCAACAGTTAATGTCGAACAAGAACGTCGGTCAAAAATAAATTTGACTGTTTTTTGCATTCAATTGTTTAGATTAGAACCGATGGTCCTTATACTTAGTCATCTCAATATTCGATTCGACGAATCACTCAATATTCGTTTCGACCTGCTAGAAATTTTGACTGTATAAAAAACCATCTACCTACCCTATCCTATACCTCCTAGGATGTGATTCTAAATTAGGCATATGGTGGATGATTCGGTTCCGACCGTGACGCGTGTGACGATTTACGAATCGTCACACGCGTCACAAGCTGCCAGTAATGTATCTTTATTAATTGTTGACCCAATTGATTCCAGCTCAACCTTGGCTGCCGGCCGTGGCTCTCGAACCTCATCGGCACCATCCACAACTCAGGAATGCTCATTTCTATGATCATATCCGGATGGATGTCTGACAGGTAGTAAAAAGGAAATCATTCTGGTTTCTAGTGTATTTTTGAAGTAATAATTCTTTACACATGCTTGACTTGGGGAGTAAACTGGTGAGCGCGAGGTTAACGGAAGTTGAAGTTGGTTCACGAAGACCTCCATTGTCAACATAAGAAAGTTAAAAATGTGTATTATTATGTTGGTGTTTCCGGTAAAATGACAATTTACAAATTTCAAGATGGCGATATTAACATTAAACAAAGCATATTTATTTTTCTATTCTGAATATTATATTCTATTCATAAGTGTTTTTGGCGGAAAAACAAAAAATAACGCGTTACCGCATTGTATTGTTTTCAAAAACAAAGTTATACCCGCCGATAGATGGAGCTAAACTAAAGAAGTTTTAGTCTTCAGTCGTGTGGTCTAAAGCACACTCGTTTTTCTTTAATTTTGTAATACTAATTAGATTGACCATGACTCACGGGATTTTAGTAGTCTAAGGTCCGTATTACAGAAAGATGCTCATTTATCGATCGGTGCTCAAGCAGAGACTTCATTCCTAAAGTGGTCAATTAGTGAATTAAATCTCTGCTTGAGCACTGATCGATGACTGAGCATCTTTCTGTAATACGGACCTAAAAGTAGTGTGATAATATGACGGAAGTTGGCGCTCACCACACCTGGGAGGTGATCACGAAACTTTGATTGCAATGCAACAGGAGAAATGTCTTTACTAACTATGCACATAAACTGCGTATTGAAATTGTCAAATCCATACAAATTTGTATTTCTATTTGTTGCGATCAAGTTACGTGATCACGCAGCTAATGGATACCCTGGCAACCTGAAGTTGGCCAGAGGCTCCTGCTCTACCCGCAACACAAGTGTTTGACAGCAGATTATTTATTAGCTTGTTTATAAAGGCCCACTAGAAGGACTCCACTTCATAGTACTGGTTCCGATCTGAACGAATGCCAATACAATTAGAGTCCACTTGATAAATCAAAGGCAAATGAAAAGCGATTGCTCTAAATGACATCTCACGGTCTATTATCGTTTGAAATGACGCATGGTAGGAGTTGTCAGAATGCAAGCACATAATCAACAACGGTTATCTCTAATATATAAAGGGTAGGAAAAAGATCAAAACACTACAAGTACATAATATATTTAAGTGCATTTTTGGGTCAACTATGAAAGCAACTAAGACAAAACTTTCTACGACTTATGCTTATGCTGTCACTATAAGCGCAGCATTACATGTACCTCGATGACCTCGATATAATAACTAGCTCCTCAGAGCATAGAATAAATTAGAGAACAGAGGGGGGGGAGGGAACACGAAACTCTGACTGCAGTGCAGGAGCTATTTCCATACCAACTATATTAACTGCGTATTCAAACTGAGCTGGCACTGAGAGGTGATTACGAAACTTTGATTGCAATGCAACAGGAGAAATTTCCATACTAACTGTTATATTTTTTTTTTTTTAGTTATTGAAAGCTTTGACGAACTAGTCGTTCACCTGATGTTAAGCGCCACGGCTGCCCATAACAACAGTGTCAATCGGAACTCCAAAATAGAGTTTCGAGCAACACTGCACTGCGCACATCATCCTGAGACATCAGCACAGTCTGGTAATAAGATTACTCGACTGTGAGATCAGATCGTAAAGTGTCAATTGCCCAGTAATTTCACTAGCTACAATGCCCTTCAAACCGAAACACAGTAGTGCTTGCGCACTACTGCTTGGCGGCAGAATAACTGGCAAAGCGGTGGTACCTACCTAGACGAACTTTGCAACAAAGTCCTACCACCTAGTAAAGTAGTATCATGTTGACTGCGTATTCAAACTGTCAAATCCCTACAAATTTATGTTTCTATTGGTTGCAATGTAGTTACGTGACCGCCCAGTAGATCTCCAGAGCGTAATGTTTTTCTGTTCTGTGGCCAGTTCCATCCAACTGGTTGATAGCTGATGATGAAATTAGCTAAACAGTGTTAATTTGTCTGTAATTAAATAGCCATAACATAGAGACATTAATATCTTACTATTAAACATTGTATAGTGGAAGAATAGCTATTTTTTGTTTGTTTCTCTCTACCTCAAATAAGCAAAGATAAAACACTGAAAATCTATTATATTAATAATGTTACAACAAAATCGACGTATCATTTCTAGTCTGTCTTTTCTTCCAGGTTCGGCCGCAAGCCAACCCTAATATTTTGCATTGTCTTCGGCTTCATAGGACAGCTGAAAACTCTCGCTACCTCGTACTACATGTACGTGGGCATCGAGTTCATTGAAGCGGCCGTCACTGGAGGCAGTTATTCTCCAGCTATGATGCTAAGTACATACCTCTTTTAGACTACATCTTTTGAGAGATTGCTGTACAAAACATCTCTCTGCTTTACATTGAAAATTACATAAAATCAACGATTAGGAAGCAAAAAGTAGGCAGCGCCTGATGGTTTTACCATTACAATAAAATATCTCTCCTTCGATAATAATAATAATAACGCCCAACGATGACATACATAACTAGGATTCCCTGTGTCTAGGGCCCAGGAACTACGAGGACCATGGTCCTACAACACCCAGACTCAGAAGAAGTATTTGCGCTTTTTTTTCTGTGCATAATTGTTCTGACGCGGGAATAAAACCCGCTGTCTCTGGGCTTAAAATGTCTCTGATTTTCACAAATTCTACTTTACTGAAGTCAATATCTTCCAAAGAAAAATACAGACGATAAGACGAATGTTGCGAGAATCTAGCCAAACCTATTTATTTTTTTAACAAAAAGTCCCAGTCATTGTACTACTCGTAGTAAGAACTACCAGAGTTTTCTGAGCATTCGGAATTTTGAAGTAGCGTAAGCCCATAGCAGACTATTAATGATACCCTTTCTTCCAGTGTTGGAAATATGCGGAAAGCAGAACCGACTAATGGCCGGAGTTGTGTTCTCCTACGCCATCTACTTAGGAGAGTGCCTCTTTGCAATCCTCGCCATGTTCATCCCCTACTGGAAGACTCTCATTCACATCATTAACGCTCCATCCATCTTCTTTATATCCTACATATTCCTCATCAGGGAAAGCCCTCGCTGGCAGATCCTGAACGGAAAAGCTGAGAAGGCAAAAGAAACCATACTTATTGTCGCTGAGATGAACAAAATCAATATCAATCGACAAGAATTGTCTGAATTGGATGAAGTTAAACTGAAGAACAAGTTTAATATAGCCGCTCATGAGAAAAGAGAAGGTATGAGAGCGATTCTGACTTCGAAAGAAATTATGAAGAGATTGCTAGTTGCAGTAGTATGCAGGTTTACAGCTAGCTTCGTATACTACGGAATGATGATCAACTCTGTGTTTCTTCCTGGAGATAAGTACACCAACTTCCTGCTCCAGACGGTGATGTCGTTTCCAGGGGAGCTGATATCCTTGTACTTGATGAACAAGATTGGTCGGAAGATGCCGCTGTTGGCAGGGTTCCTAATTTGTGGAGTGCTCTGTGTTAGTACGGGATACGTACCAGCTAGTAAGTATCACGAAACTTTTACAGCCTTATTAATAAACACGAACTAGCTTTAGACTAGTTACACCATCTTTTGTCTCTTTCGATTCAGCTAAATATTCCAGTAGCAAAAAAGGACAAAAGCTGAAGTAACTAATACGAGACTAATACCCGTTTATTAATAAGGCTGTTAAGGTTTTTAAACTGAGTTACTTAACTTAGACGCTGTCAAGCTTTAGCACAGACGGGTGTAAGTTATGCATGCATGTGGCATGCTTCATATGGAATTTCTATATTTCTATATCTATATCTTGAAACTTATTGTTTACTAGCTGCAAACTGTAGTAGACTTCGCGGACACAAGCAACCTCTTGACCGTTTTTCTCAATTCAAAATTCATTTTTTGTAAATTGGTGCTGAATGTATCGGCCACTAAATGCACCAATTTCACCCGTTTTTGGGGAAATAAGCTATATCTCATGAATGTTAGCCGTTTACTAGTTGTGGAAATATATGCCACTCCAACGAAACACTGACGACATGAAAAATCGATGAAATTGTAAAACCTTTATTCATTGTCGTTGAAAAATATGAACATATAAGCTGTGAACATGGCATTACATAGGTACATCCATGGACAAATGAAAGCCAATTTCGCCAGTTATTTTAAACACTTCGCTCGCTCGCAAATAGTACCTATATAATTGGTTTCTTTTCATGAATAAGACAAGGACTCTAAGGTCCGTGTTACAGAACGATGCTCAGTCACCGATCAGTGCTCAAGCAGATATTTCATTCATAAAGTGATCAATTAGAGAATGAAATCTCTGCTTGAGCACCGATCGATGACTGAGCATCGTTCTGTAATACGGACGTAATACTCATATAAAATTTTCAGGGTACACCTGGGTGAAAATACTCCTCTTCCTGATCGGCAAGATGCTGATCTCCATGTGCTTCACTGGAGCCCTCACGTACATTATGGAGTTATTCCCAACTAGTGCACGGGGATCTCTCCTCGGGTTCGGAGCCTTCGCGTCTAAGTTTGCAGGAATGCTGGCTCCACTTACCCCAATATTGGTATGCTCATTCTTTTTCATTGGACTTTATCAAGTTAATGATATTTCACGCAGATATGTGTCAAGTCACAGTCCAAGTCATTAAGTCAAGTCATAGTCTAGTCACACTCCTAGTAAAGTGGTGGCAACTTTACTAGAAACAACACGAAAAGAAACGTTTCACCATCATTATACCACTTTCCCACACTCATGCCTGTAGTCCAGCACTTAACGAATAAAATGCCACCAATTTTATGCACTAACACTGAAAATAACACTAATATTGGACAATAATACAATGCGGTGACGCGATCTTTTTCGTTTTCCCGCCAAAACTCTCACCAAACCATCTTGACCAACACTGGAGTTGTTGTTGTTACCACAAACCTAAAATATTTTCTCTAATCTCGTTATTAGAACAATTTCTTTAGATAAGAAAATATTTTTCAAGCATAAAAAAATATTTCTGTTAGTAGGTACCTACATAGTTCACATAATTCGTTTCTATTATAGAACCCAATCTCAGAAGCTCTACCCTCAATCCTCTTCGGCTGTTCAGCGCTGATCTCCAGCATCCTCCTAACCCTGACTCCAGAGACCAAGGAACTTCCTCTGATGGACACCATCAGGCAGGTGGAAGATAGCGTCCGCAGTGCTAAGGAACTTAAGAAAAACGTTGCAATTGACAACCCTGCGGGTAGTGACGTGATGACCAGCGCGTAATTTTGACAACCCTACTTATAAGTAATGACTAGTGAGTAATCAACAAACTTGTTACAAAGCTATCGCGTACCAGTGACAATAATGGTGCATTTACTGTGTACTTAAATCACATGTGCTATTGGGTTTCGTTCCTTTCCTATTGTTATTCCTAAGTTCGTTTCGTTCGTTTTTTCGTAATCAGTTGTGTTGTGATTGAATACATTTTTGTCCTTATACGAAAGCTAGTGTCAGAATTTTCTTCTTTCGTGGAAGCAAGTGGTAAGCCATTTGACCACTAAAGACATGTTAGGAATGATGTTGAAATTGTTAAAATTAGATCGACGCCATAATCGTTAGAAATGGAAACCCCAACTAGTTTTTCCTTCTGACTGGAGTCTTACTGCACATTAGTAGTTTTTTACTATTTGTTCACAAAATTAAGAATACAATAAAGAGATACAACTAAACTCAAACTGGTATGAAAATAGGCAATCAGGCGAGTAAAAAGGAAGGAAAGGAAGGAATAGGAAGGAAGGAAAGTTCTAATAAGTGAATATCATAGCTACTACAAAGTAAAAAAATCATGTTTCATGTCTTGCAAGATTATAGAAACACAGATATATAACAACGCTTTTAGCGAGTACTTAAACGTCTATAAATATATTAGTTTTCATAACAAATTGCTAACACTCCTATGATGAAAGACCAAAACAAATAAAATAGACCGAAATATACCAAATATTATTTAATGTTTAAAAATACAAGATGTAACTTTACTTAGACCTAAATACTGATTCATCGTACATTTTGTTTATAATGTTTTAAAATAGAGATTATTGTTAAATGATTTTATATTGGATAGCTATACTTTACTATTATACATGTCCTAACTTTACCAAGATAACGGATGAAACAACTTACCATTTCAACAATAATTCTCATCTAATATACTGAATAGGTGACTTACATAATAATAAAGCTGTTTATTGATTTATTATTATTTAAATGCACTCAATTGTTTCTACAGAAACATAGGCACTTAAGTTCGTTAAAGCCAAGGTTTTTATTACGATGCAATTACAAGCTAGTGCCCAAAATGATTGAGTAAAATGAAATTAAATTTACCAGTAAACTGAAAAAATATACCAGATTCTGAACGACCTTTAATTATTTTTTCATTTTTTGAAGTCAATCTGGTTCTTGGTATAAGAACTTTTGTGGTTTCCTTACAAATGAGGTACTTGACGGAAGTTCTGATTTTAAGATTTTGAGTTCTTGTTTCCAAATTCCACAAACAGCTAAATGCGTGCTTAAAAACTCCTAATGGACAAACCCTAAACAAATGGGACACATTTTTAATCTGGATAGATTCTAAAACCCTCGAGAAATTCTTCTACTGAGGGTAGGCAGCTTCGTTGTACTCCTTGACTTTAGGAAGCGAGAGGACAGCGTCGACCACCTTCTTTATAGCAGGGTACTGGGTATCAAGGTCGGGCTTCTGCATCATACTCTTGAGGTAATCGTACATGCCGGCCAACACGAAGTCTCCCCATGTCAGCTGGAAAGGTATTCGAGTTCAGTTAAATTCTATGCGACCAAATGTCGATCAAGATGTTGTGATCAGGTTCTTGCCTGCTGGTTTATTAACAGTCTGAATCTGAAATGGCAGAGGCTGATCTGACTTGCACAATTGGGAAAGACGCGTTCTTGAGTAGAGACCGCGACTTAAATGGAGAGTGATTGGACGAGAGCTTGATTCAGACGGTTGGGTAAGAAAAACTCAGTGAAAAAGTGTGTGTGCTTTAGATCTCACGACTGAAGTAAAACTTCTCTAGCTCCATCTCTTTTGCCCCTACAGTTATATACATTCTTTCTATCTTCACGTAGAGAGGGAGATACAAGTATATCTCCCTCTTAACTTCCGTTCGCCTCAGCTTACCTTCAAGTCAAGCGTGCGTAAAGAAGTTTTACTTCAAAAACGATCAGTCTCGTCTTTGTTTTACTAGTG